>VMKM01000013.1:0-600000 GCA_008360985.2 Macquaria ambigua | reverse complement strand
AGACTTTAGCCAGATGAATCCTCCCCAGAGAGATGTGAAAAATGTCTTCATTACTTTTCTAACAAAATAGTTGAGATTCTGCAGCACATTACCACAGTATTCAGAGACCTTGATGTTGCCGACCTGCCGAACATCAACATTAACTCACTTCAGTGAAATCTCTCTGTCAGCCCTGGAACGCACTGTTGCACTTTCAAAATCATCCACTTGCCCTTCAGGCTGCATTCTCACTTGGTTTTTAAAAGCAGTATTTCAGACGGTTCGTCCAGATATTTTAGCCATTATGAGCTACTCTCTGTCTACTGGCATTTCCCCCTCCAAATTTGAACATGCCACTCCAAGCCCCCCTGGATCCCTCTGTTTTACATTATTTTAGAGCAATATCTAAGCTGCCATTTTTATCCAAAATTTTAGAAAACAATCGATTAATTTCTTTTATGAACAGCGATCAAATTTCTTTTTAAAATTTCAATCTGGTTTTTGCTCTCTACACAGGACTGAGACTGCTCTGCTTTCAAATGACGATTTATCTTATTATGTACGAGAAGTCCTTTAAGTGCTCAAAGAAAATGGAAATTTGAACATCTACAATTACCATGACAACTGGGCAAACTCCATCTGTAGATGGAGTTCATGTTATATGATGGAAAGCTTGAGAACCGCTACTAAATGGACCTTGTGGTGTTTCTTCAACTGCTGTTTCCAACGTCAAGATTAAACACTAGAGCTCAGCTATTTGACTTCACTTTATCACCGCACTCCTCGTCCGACTGGTGAGAATCAGATGTTGCCTCCATTTAGAGCTCCAGGGCCCGCTCTGTATTCACTCACCTCCCTCTCAGTGTACTGTAGACGAGCAGGATCATGTGCCGCCAGCTCAGTGGTCTCTCCGGCTCAGCAGATAGCTAACCAACCGTTTTGAGAGCAACAATGGGCAAGGCCTAAGCCACCACTGCCAGTTCATCAGGGCTCTGGCACAACTGGCTCAGAACCAAGCAAGGCGCGCGGAGCACACATTCAGCCCGAGCTGTAGCGTGAAGGAAGCCATCTTTAACCTAAAGCATAGCTGCCCTGAGGGCTCAAAAGAGGGCTGATGAAGAAGATCAAGTCCAATTAAGGAACTACAGAGCTCTTGCGAGCTTATGCTGCTGATCTTCCTTAAGAAACCAGATTTAAGAAGATGTTAACCCTCTATTTGGTCTTGACTCCAACCTGTCAAGTCAAACTGATGGTTGTATTGAACCTCAAGGTTGAGGCTAATCTGCTGCCATCCATCAGAGACTGCAGTAATCGCACTGTGCATCGTTTGTGAAACCCTTCATGTCTCCTACACCAACTACAACTTAATTCCCCTACAGCAGCCCAGTAAAACCTTCCAGGTCAACATAAATTAAACATAATCTAGACCACCAGTCCCTCAGTAACAGCACTTGCTTTGCACATATCCCCTATTCGTGAGAACACTTCCTGTCTCCGGGGCCTGGACGATGTTTCTTGCATCAAGGTTCATGTATGGTGAAGGAAACTAGGTCTCTAAAATCGTCATTAACTGGCTCAGCCCCTGTCAAATTTCATTCATGGCATGTAAAAGCTAAAAATCCCACAATGCAATGCTCTGCATTTTATAGATGCGAAAAATGTGAGTGATGATGCAAAATGATGAGTAGTGAGTTTGCTGCTCACTACTGGGTAAACTACTGAGGGTCTATTATATAGGGAGTAGTGAATCAGTGAAAGAGGGAAGGATTTTGGACACAGTCTTGGTATATTATTATTATTTATTATTGTTATTATTATTATTATAACCTTTATTTAAATAGGGAGGGCCTTTTACAAGGACACCCTGATTACAGTACATATAAAAAATTAATAAAAGTGACATATAGGACTCCCTGGAAGAAGAGATCTTGTATCTCAATGGGACCTTCCTGGTTAAATAAAGGATAGATAAAAATAAAATAAAAATATAAAACAATAAAAAACTTGTTCAGTGTTAGTCCCTTTAAAAAATAACAAATTAATGTTATAGGGAAATGCATAAGATTTGAAACCAACTTTGAACATTGTCTATGAGTGTGAACATACCTCTAATACACCTTCAGTAAACTCAGTACTGGTCTCGTGCAGTCTCATTCCCCATCCCACCACTCAGAGTCAGCCCCATACTCTGCCTTTCCAGGAATTACTGGTTATACGTGGTTCACTGATTCTCATTACTCTGGCCACAACTATGCATACTTTGACCATGCAAATTACACTGCACTCATGAATGCTCCACTCAAACCAACGTTTATAGTAACTCATGGGGGCCTAAAACTGAGCCTCAGTGTATTGTTAAGGAAAACGTTGCTCCTGCAGCTACAGCACTGATTTACGGTGCAGATCAAACAGAGCAGGCATGAGTAGAAAGACAATGAAAAGCTTTTTGAAAGTTGCAGACACAAGGCCATCATGCTCTTTTGTCTAGCTCCCACATGCAGTCACATGCTGCAGACTCTCTGTCTCTCTCTCTGTCTGTCTGCCTATTTGGCTAAACCATCCCGAGTTGAGCAGCATTTCCCACCCCCACGTGATCCACATGCAGTGCCTGAGACTTCTCTATTGACATGTTAAACAGGCTGTTGCCTAATAACTCAGTTACATTTAACAGTTCTAATACTGAAATAAAGGGCAAAAAAAAGGAGGCACACATTAACAATTAAGTATTTCAGCGCAGTTTTTATGTATATATGTATGTTACAGTCTCTGTATGTATGGCATCTACCTCTAGAGTACTGATCAATTAAACAAGTAGATTTCAGGTACATATTAATACTGTATAATGTGTTTATTACCTACACATCAACGCCACAGGTTTATGCTGTAATATGACACTTCCCTCCATATTATATGCTATGTATTCTGCCATATTAACTACATATTTTTAAACTTCCATCTTACATATTTATAACAACATATTAAGTCATCAATAGTATCTTAATGTTGAACTCCACCAATTCTACACATCAAAATGTGTTTGCAGGTATTTGGGGGTACTACTGCATATGTGAAAAAAGTTGTATAAAGCCTGTTGTAGCTCCAGAGAGAGCTCTGTGAAGTCTGATACATTGCCTTAAGTGATGTCACTTGAGTCAGTGTTGGTTGGCGCTGAAGGCTACAAGTTTATTTCCCTGTCAAATAAACTTGTAAATAAATCAATAAAATCAAAGGGAAAATGCACATCAAAAAACTACCTAATTTTCCTTTGGGAATAATTAACAGTCCAACAAGTTTCCTGCGTTGGCTATGTCCCATAAATCCACAGCTTCCCCTGATGTATGGGGTTCTCCCAGCAAAGCAGACTGTTGTCTCCTTAAAATAGCCCCTGGAAAGGACACTTTAACTTCCTGGAAAACTCACTTCCTGGAAAACTCACTTCCTGGAAAGCAGCGAATCTTTAAAGGACACACTTTAGAGGACGTTTTTTCAACACCACTCACATGCTCATGCTGTATGTACATTGGGCCACGCCCACTTCAAACCAGTGAATAATAATAGGATAATGTATAAAGATGCAATGTTAACACATCCACTCATGTTTTCCTAGTTTATGTAACAGACTATACAACACATAACCATATATGAAGGAGACCGTTCATTCCTCTCCTCTCCTCTCCTCCCCTCCCTCCCTTCCTGTATCCAAAGGCACCTGACTCCCACCAGCATAATGTACTTTGTGATTATTACTTGAAAAAAGCACTAAGTCTACAAAGAATGCTAATGAGTTTTAAGCCAAATCAAGCCTTCATAAAACAGAGAGGGTTTTTTTCTCATGCCTTTGAACTACATGTTGAATTTACAAGGTCAGAAGTGGACATAGACAACACACACACACACACTCACGGGAGTTTACTACAGCCAGACACTGAGGAATGTGTAGTGAAGACAGTGCACGAGTGAGTGGGAGTCTTAAAATCTCCTACATCACATCACCTTTTTTTTCCCCCCAGCATGTGAGGGAGGCACAGCTCCTCATGATGCTCGAGCACTGCTGACAACAGCATGCCACAGAGGTAATTATGGGAGATTTCTTTAATCCCATAGAGCTACAGAGTTAATAGTGATGTCAAGATAACACTCCACCACCATCCTACTACAACCTTTGCACCATATATTGAAAGGGATTCTCAAAGAAATCAAAAAGAAAAATCTGATTTCATTTGGGCTAAAGCTCCGCCTGGTGAAACCCAAATGATCCTCTGACCTAGTTTGGAAAAATTCAATACAAAGGTTTCACAAGGAGAGCAGCCTGTTAACACTTTCCAAACGCATTACAATTAAACAATAACCTTAATCCAGACTACAACGTCTGATAATGATTTGTAGAGTACAAAAAGAAAAATCCAAAAAATAGATGTCATTTTGAAATTATTAGAAACACTGCTTGTATCAATTTGTGCTGCACTTGTTTTTCTAAAAACCTTTCTGATCCTGCTGTTTGTTTGGCTGGCCTACACAATATCACATTAAAAAAAAAAAAAAAGCAACCCTTTTATCATTTTAACAAAACCATCGCAAAAAAGGCTTGAGTCTTTTTTCATTTGAATTTATTAACAGAAATGTATTAACATTTAATATGCAGGAATGAGACCTTCTGTGAATACATGGCACAATCATATTATATACATTCTTTAAGGAGACAGTGCACAAACATGGGGGGGGCGGGTAAATACAGGAATCTTAAAATGACTGCTTAAAATGCTCTGACTGACGTGAGCCAAGTGGGAAACACTGACTTTTTGAAGTTAAAAATGTTGTGTTTTTTTATAAAGAAACATGGCTATTACCAAGAAACAAAAAGTAATACTACCGTTTTGTCGCACATCAATTTCTATATACAAACTAGGGACAGGTAATTCACACAAACCAGAGGGAGTAATCTACCACAGTGCTAGGCTGGAGCCATTTTTTTAACTCTGTAACAATATACATAATTCCCATGTAACACGACAATTACATGTGCAGCTGACCACCCCACTTTATTTTAAAGAAACTAAATCAGAGCAAACCTGTCTGTTCCTCTCTTTAGCTTATAATGCTTTTAAAGCTCATTGCACATTTTTCCCCTCACAGACGTTTGTGTCGTAGTCGAATGCCTGTCTGAATGTGGGTATTAATAGATGAGACTAACGCAGTCTCTCTGTGGCAGCTCTTCTTCGACTCGTCGTTCTATAAAAGGTCAGAGTTCAGTGTCCTGTTAAGTAGTCCTGGGTGGAGTCTGAAGCAAAGGAGTCGGCATCTTCATTGTCCGAGTCTTCACTGCTGTCGTCAGCGGCGGGCTCCCCGGACAGGGCGATGCGGGCGTAGTCGTCGGTGTCTATAGACTTGCAGAAGTGAATGGCATATTTCAGTTTCTCCTCCAGCACCTGTTTGCACGAGTACCTGGGCAGCTTCAGCAGGAAGAAACATGTGTAGGACTCTGGCAGGAAGTGGTCAGGGGGGTTGTACTTATCCAGCACCTAAGGGCAGGGAAGATGACATTATTACGTCTCTGAATCAGTCAATGTAAAGCTGTACTTATACTTCTGAGTTGAGGGGCTACGGTGTACTTAATACTTTTTAGTTCCTTCTTAGGCTTTTTTTTTTTAAGAAGAAACTGAATTCAGTTATTTTTAAACTAGAATGTGGGACTTTTACATATAAATGAACGTCCTAGACGAGTTCACACAATACTGATTAAGCCCATCACCACCAGGTAAATCTCTCTGTATTTCACAGTAAACCAGAGTTTTTAAACCTGGTGTGTGTGGCGACATTCCCGCGCTGGCGCACCGGTAGTAAAACCAGAGCCATGTAGAGAGAGAGTCGCATCAACGGAAGTTCAAAATGCTTGATGGTCACGATTCACGTAGACTCCAGATAGTTCTCTCTACATGGCTCTGGTTTGCCAGCTGAACGGAGTAGCTACAGCAGCTAGGAGTGTGGCGGAAAACCCGAAGAAGCGTCCAAGAAAAGTTTCTGATGCTCCAGATAAAAAAGAAACTCGGCATTCAGAGGAAGGATTACAGTCAAAAAAAGAAAGCGACCGATGGCAAGGACAAACACGGATAACCATTGGTGTAGCTTTTCCTTGTTGTAGAGCGCTGAAAGAAGAGCAGCGACTGAGGGCAGACAGGATGTGGCGTTACTGCTCTTGGACAGATTAGTCTTTGTAAAACATTTGGAGAATGTAGCTATTACATTTACTCTACCTGAATAATGGATTATTGTCTTGAAACTGTGGAAGGTGTTGGTGTAATTACTCTCACTGCCATAAGGGGGAGACAAAAGTTCCGCACTCCAGCTTAAGACTTTTCAAGACCTGCAGTCAGATTTCCACTTCTTACCTGCACAACAAAATCCCGCCCACGGAAGTCAGCGATGGTGCGAGGCAGACGTGTGCGTCCCCAGACAAACCTCAGGAAAAGAGACCTCTCTGTGTTGGAGAAGGACTCCATCACCTCCCAGAACCACTGGATGAGCGGAGACGTCGGCTCCACTCCCTTGTAGGTGGCCACTGACTTCAGCAGGTGGAGAGGGATGTCTGGGCTTCCGCACACCTGAGGAGAGGAAAACAAACTGTACTGTCAAACCAACCCGAGGACAGAGGCAATGTCACCACCTTAAAAGAACTGCTCTCACTCACCATAGTTTCCAGTTCGTAACCAGTGAAAAGTGACAGCAGGGGAACGGGAACTACTCGAGCCATCCCCTCGCGCACGGCGGAGACCTGCTCGTCAAACTCGTGGAGCCTGTAGTTAATTGCCAGGCGGACATATTCTGCACGGTTCTCCAGGGTGATGTGGGAGTACTTGGAGCTGAGCTGGATGTCCTGGCCGCTGGCGTTGGGCACTGTGAAGGGCAGGGTCATGGCCTCAAACTCCTCAGCTGTGGCCTCGTTGTCGCGGATGTACATCAAGCCGGGAATAAAATCCTTATCAACCTGGGAGGTACAGAGCACATCACCGCTTATAGTATTCTAACAAAACTATTACATCCGTTTGTCCCTGAACCTATAACTTCACCTGGTGTGTGTGTGTGTGTGTGTGTGTGTGTGTGTGTGTGTGTGTGTGTGTGTGTGTGTGTGTGTGTGTGTGTGTGTGTGTGTGTGTGTGTGTGTGTGTGTGTGCGTGCGCGAGTGCATCAGTGCCCTCGTGATCACAACACAATTCCCGTGAGCTCCACAGTGATCCACTCTTTCTTCCCTTGTGCTGGATTCATTTCCCATCCAACCTTTATAGTATCTCAAGGGCAAAACCACAAAACAAGAGCAGCTTTGTGAAGGAAAAGGGCCCTTTTTTTCTACTCCAGTATTCTCCCAAAGATGGTTCAGGAGCTCATGATCACAGCGTGAGGGCAGGAATGGACTCACGCCATCTTTTTAACAAAAGCGAAGATTGTACCTTACTGTAGGACTCAAGAGAGCTGATGGACTTAAGGTTTAAGCTGAGAAGGAATGTATAGGAACGTGTTCTTTGTACAGGTTATAATGCAGATCATGAGGGTTTAAAATGTTACGTGACATACAGAGAGGCATTTCTTTCTGTAGCTGGAGGGTGGAGATGTTAGTTTAGCTAGAGACAATTAGAGTGAAGTTGCATGGGACTTAAAGGGTACAGATCATTAAAATAGTGTATGACACTAAGCTGCTAATCATTTAGCTATGAGCCTCATGCAGGAATAGTTTGGTATTCTGATCTGAAACCTTTTTTCTGTGAGGTTGGTGCTACTTGTTCATGAGTAGGTGCAGGTTTTTGGGATTTGATCATTAGCATAATTGCTATATGAGGATATCTTTGTGGGCAAGTTTCAAAAATGTCATCCAGGAGTAAAAAGAAGAATTTCACACTGCAGAGCTTAAAGTCGGGCCGTCAGAAATCAGCAGACGAAACAAACAGGAGTGTCAGCAGTCATACAGGGGACCCAAAACTCCCAATGACGTGTCATCAGAGCAGCGCCGTATTGGAACAGGAATAAAGACGGTGGTTTGACATGAAGTTAGCCGCTAACAAACATCTTGCAAGCAATGTAATGAGAGGCAATGAGAGGAAAGGCCTGATCTCAGTGAACAAAACAAGGCAAAACCATTCAAGTAACCCAAGCATCGAAAAGACAGCTTGGAGTCAAAATGTACACTCATAGACTGTATATAAAGATGGACGACGCGTCTCCACTTCCTCCCACTGTACAAAAATGAAGCCAAAATATCCCGGATACGGGAGCTGCCATCTTGCGCTGGTGACGTCATTTGGAGCCAGAGTCTGCGCAGTAGTGATCCGCTGTGGAGCCGCGGTATCGAGGTCCCACCTATTCAGCTGCCTGAACCAATCGTGAGCACACTCACAGTTGTCAATCATGACGTGACACCCTGTTTTTATAGCATCAAATAACTAATTAAAAACAAACTTATCAGAAAAATGAACACTTGAACAAACATCAGCGTGAAAAGAACGACCTAAAATGACAGAAACCATCTTTGGGAAAATTTTATTTGACGCGTACTTTGACTTTTTAGTTTGGTCCATGTCCCATCCGCTAATATGGAGGAGGCGGGGCTTATGACCTATACTGCAGCCAGCCACCAGGGGACGCTCAAGATGTTTTGGCTTCACTTTTGGGGACGTCGTCCATCTTTATCTACAGTCTATAGCTGCGTCTCAAATCGCATACTTCCGTACTTACACTTAATATTTTGAGTGCATAAGTGCGTTCACACTGACAAGTATGGCAAAATGCAGTGTACTATGAGTACCCGGATGGTGTACACAAAACACTCAGAAAGTTGAATGTGGGACGCTGCACACTTCTCACCCTCAATGGTTGCCATCTTGGCTACATAGCGGAAGGGGAGGACCACCAACGTATGAAAATGGCGGTTGCGATTGTGACGGCTAAAAGTAAAAGCACATTCATTTTTCATTATTTTTTTATATAATTGAATTGAAGTCAAGTGAGCAAACAAGCTGGCAGATATTTCGTGCGACAATCGCGGTAAATGTTGCCGATAATGCTCCGCCTGGTTGCAATCCGCCATTAAAAAGAAGACGACGCTGTCAAAGGTTGCCATCGTCATTTCCGGTAAGCGCACAACAGCAGTATTTGATTTGAGACAACACTACCCTGTCAAAATTAACGCACTACACAAGTCAGTACATAGTGTACACAGTGTACTGCATGTAAGTGTACTAACGGAAGTACGTGATTTGAGACACAGCATATGTGTACACCTAGATTACAGGGCTCTTTTTTAACAGACAAGATGAGAAATTGTTATCTCTGATTTGGAGTTATTAAACTGCAGGAGAATTTGGAAAATCCAATTTTTAATTCCAGCAAGGCGAGACATAATACAGGACACATCGGTGGTACCAGGACTTATCGGCACATACAGTCGCATATCATCCACATAACAAGAGAAGTCAATATATTGTGACAGTCATACAAGAGAATATTACACATTAGCTGATGTTGGAACTGCTGAACTGCCATGCTAAAATATGCCAATAAAATATGAAACAAAGAAAAGAAAAAATGTTGTTAAACCTCTCAGTAAATTGCCATTGATGATGATGACGATATGGTGAACCAAATATTAAAATTGTTGTTTATTTAGTTATATTTATTATAATTAAACTTGAATGTAAGGATACGCACTAGACTCTCTTCTTCTATGAACTGTCATGCACAGGTGCTAGAACACCGCTACTTAAGACAAACTGAAAAGTCTGCACACCGCAATTTATGCCAGATGTATCTTGTTAACTAATCAGTCTAATATTTATGCATTAGCGCCACCAGGGAGGGCTTGGCCTGAAACATCCGTGCATTGAATAATATTTCCTGCGTCAGCCACGGTGCGCAGACTGTTTGTCATAATTAAACTTCAAATTCATTTCAGATTAAGGCAATCTAATTGTAATTGTACTGTATTTTACCGCTGTGGAGGATATGTTACTGACTCATACAACAGGTCTGGAGAACTAGTGAATTTTGTTAGCAATTCAAATTCTATCAGAAAATAGTTGAATGCTACAAGGTCTCGTAAATCACTTAAGAATAAATCTGTTAGTACGAGTGGTTCTTGCATGAGGCCCAGTGTTTGAAAAGTTATATTTTCACACTCAAATCATTCATCATCAGAGTGTACTAGATACACACTGAGAGCTCCATTGTGCAGAGAGGAGCAAGGCTGTGTACGTACCTCACTGAGGTCAGCGATGGTCAGGTTCATGCCTGCCAGCTGCTTCCATACCGGCTCTGCCAGATTCAGACTAAGAGGGCTTCCAGTCCGGATTGCAATGCCCAGGAGCACTCCTGCAGACACAGCAAGGCAGAGCGCATTACGCACAGATCAAACGTGAACAACCATCCGTCTAAAATGTTTGCAGCAAAACAGCAGGAATATCTACATTAAATGAAGCATGCTCGACAGTTCAGGCCAGGTGTTTTATCAGCCAAAATGCACATGAAACATTTGTACATTTTAAAATAAACATGCATATTTTCTGTTTTTGTTTATCTAGGATTAACACCCCAGAAGACCTGACTGGGAGATTAAGTGGATTATACCTAGGAAGCGGAACATGCTCATGTGAAGAGGGGACTTGGCTGCGGGGTTGAGCAGGAAACAGTCCCTGTTGGCGCCCGACTCGTCGCGGCCATTGGGGGTGACGATGAGCAGCGGAGTCAGGGCGTTCTGCAGCTCCTCGCACATTTCGGCGATGGACTCGCTGTAGCCTCCGCCACAGTCATCCACAGACTCCCCTGAGAAAAAAACAAAACAAGGGTCCTTAAAACATCCAGGGTGAGGAAATGCACACAGCCCTGCGTTGCTGACAATTAAACGTTACTTTTAAAGAACAATACGTCAGAGACATTTGGGCGAGGGGTGGACATAACAGTGTAGCACCTACCCACAAATTTGACCTTCCACACTCGATGAGGGAGCAGCAGGCTGTCTGGGCTGAACGAACTCATTTTGGCACACATCTGACCAAATACAGACTTGGTACCGTCGGGACCTGCCAAGCCCCCTTTGCTACGGGAACGCTTCACCTGCAAAAAAAAGGAGATTATGGTTTGATTTGTTTCTGCTCTGTGCTTAATAATTTCCTGCTAGATGAAGAGGAAGTACTAATAGGCATGAACTCCTGGATATGACAGCTCTCTGCACCACAGATACAACCGGAGCTACATGGGGGGGTGGGCTTGTGTGGAGAGGCAGTGGCCCGAACCAAGACTCTACGTGGAGTAAAGTCTAAAAACCTAGTCCAAGAACCAGAGCAGACAGGCTAGCACACACACACACACACACACACACACACACACACACACACACAATCCTCTTATGAAAGACATCACATGTAATGCTCAGGAGCCTCACAGCGAGGGGGGGGGGGGGGACTACAGGAAGAGGAGTAGGAGACTTGAAGAAAGATCAGAGTGATTGTGAAACAGATTATGAGCGGGCAGATGTTAAAACTGTTTGCATGCATTTCCTACTGTACCTGGATCCTGTTGAGCTCCACCACAGGTCCGTGCTGTCTGTCCCTCACCATCGTGGCTTGAACCACCTTCCTGAACGCTGCTTCCTGTTCACAGACAACAACAACAAAAAGTTCCACCAGACAAATTAGATCTTGTTGTAGTGCCAAGCAGACATACAATATTATATTGTTGAATTTCCGCTGTGAACGCCGCTGTTTAGGTTTTATATGTATTTTTCTGGGATTCATGCTATCTCACCTTGCCCTGGGAGATGAGGATGCCCCTGAGGGTGTCGAAGCCCACTGAGGGTCCATGGCCTGTCTGACCCAGTCGACCCTCCAGGTCAAACATGGGTATACACGGGCAGAAGAGCTCAGAGATGTGATGCAGCAGCAGCAGCCTGTTCCTCAGGGCCATGATGTGGATCTCCTGCAGGTGGTTGTACTCCATGGGAACCTTTAACACACCACACAGACAGTCAGAGATTGATAGCATGATAGGCATCTGAAGGTCTGCAAGCAACTTTGTTTTATTGATGCTTCTGTCTGCAAAGCTTTACTGCCATCTACTGGAACATGTGGACAGAGAACTAATTTTCCAATATACAAAGAGTGATAGTTTAAGTTCCTTTTGAAGCAAGTACAGTACCTGTGCAGGCAGTTTCCCAGCGTTGGTGGGCTTGCTGGTGGACCAGGCGAGTGTGTGAGCAGAACCACAGGCCACCCTGTTGATTTTCTTGCCCTGCAGCGCAGCCACCAGCCGTGGCCTCTGGATGGCATTGGTGGTCCCGTCTCCAAGTTGGCCCTCATCGTTGTCCCCCCATGTGTACACTTCTCCTGAGCCAAACACAACAGCAAAGCTTTCTGTGAAGCTGCAATCCAGCCCGACTTAGCTGAACTGTTGGGACTCAATGATACCAACTGGCAAGATGGCAAAGAGAACTTGTACAAAAAAAAAGAAAAAAAAGGATCGTGCATGAAATGGTCAATCCTACCATCCTCTGTGCAGCACACGCAGTGCAGTGACCCTGTGGCGATGGCGATGACCTTCTTCCCTTGTAGCCCCTGAACCTGTCTGGGTCGTCGAACGTGGTCGTCAGAGCCATGGCCCAGCCGATGATAGTCCCCTTTCCCCCTAGGAGTGACATGATACATATACACTACTGAGCCGTCTTATCTCTAACAACAACAACAACAACAACAACAACAACGATGCAAGAGGCCATGACGGATCTTCTACTCTGTACTGTGCTGTACATACCATGTGTACACTGCTCCAGACTTAGTAAGAGCCACGGAAAACTGAGAGCCACACTCCACTTTGACCACTCCAAGGCCGGTGAGAGAGTCAATCTGAAAGCAAGAAATCAATTCATCAATCATGTGAAGGACCATTATGAAAAACACACCAAAGTATGTCATTCATCCCACCACAGTGCACATACATTGTGCCTCAAGGATATTATCTTGTGAGTGGGTGTTTTTAAATGCAATCAGATCATCCATTTAAAAATGACATGCCCTCCTGTTCCACTGAAACCGAATGTAAATCTTTTAGATTTGTCCCAAAGTGTAAATTAATAACAATGAGTGTATGTGGGGAATACTGGACCTAATAATATGCTTATTCACTACACCAGGCCAATAAATAGTCCAGCACATAACTCCCCATGAAACCACAACTTGTTACTTTTACGCTTTTGTTTTTGTATGTATTAAACAAACAAGATATGCCATATTAATGTTAAATAATTAGCTTTAGAGGTGCAGGTAGGTGGATTTTTTAACTTTGGACAGAGCCAGACTAACTGTTTCTCCCCGTTTACAGTCTTTATGCTAAGCTAAGCTAACCGTCTCCTAGCTTTACTTCAAATTTAGCTTAAGGATATCGATTCTCAGCCCTCGGCAAGGAAGTGAGTAAATGTATTTCCCGAAATGTCGAACAACTTCTTTAACCACCATCTACCACCAGGCCCACTGCTTAACTAATATACGTTGAAAGCAGTAGCTGTGGCTACTGATCTTATAAGAAACAGAAAACTAATTTGCTTAGTTTGTAGTTTTCAACATACTCTGGTCTCTTCCTGTATAAAATAACTAGAAAAAGAGGAAAGAAGTATAAAGTGATGCTTCTGCTGACCTCCAGTGCACGCTACTGTGGAAATTGCCTTACCTTCATGGGGATTTTGCAGCCATCGCTGCCTCCCCGGCCCAATTTGCCGTAGTCCCCGTCTCCCCAGGACCAGACCATGTCATCGTCTGTTAGACACAGTGTCTGGGCGTCCCCGCTGCCACAGGCTACATCAATGACCCTGTGACCCTGTAGTGCATCCACCTGGATAAAATCACAGACACTTACATCAGCTTTACCTCACTGTGACTGTCTGGGGAACCTTGTCGGAGTGAGGCAGAGTAAACCGTTTGATTCCTGTCCAAACACTGACAGAAACTGTCTCTGAAACACTGGGGGTTGACAGTTATCTTTTCCTTTTCAGTGTAGTGACAAACCTTGAGTGCACTATACGCGTATGGCACAGTATTTTAGGAAACCAAGCTAAATGATCACTGACCAGCTTGGGCTTGAGCTGGTCCTCGCTGTCTCCATGGCCCAGTCGTCCGTAGCGACCCTTGCCCCAGGTGAAGAGCTCTCCACTGGCAGTGATGCAGGCGCTGTGTGCCCCCCCGGCTGCGATATCCACCACTTCCACTCCCCTCAGGGACTCAATTACACGAGGACGGTCACAGGGGCTAAAGTCAAGAGGAGTCACAGTTACAATGTCAATACAAATCCATGTCACTGTAAGACTTAAGGATTAAGTCGTGTGTAACGGTGTAAAGGGTTGTGTTTTTATCGCGTGTGTTGTGAAATGAAAATTGAAGGTGCGAAGTGTTTTGTTTGTCAATCTCGACCTTCTGTTTCCATGGCCCAGCTTTCCATCCTCAGCCTCTCCCCATGAGTAGACTTCCCCCTCAGAGGACAGCGCCAGGCAGTGCTTCCCTCCAGAGTTTACAGCCACTTTCCTGATGAAGACGTGCTGGATGGACTCCAGTAGAGTGGGGGTGGACACAGACTCTGTGCCTCCAATACCCAATCTGCCCCCAGCTCCATATCCTGTTGCATACAGCTGAGGATCAAGACAACATATATTAGTCTGACAATATATTACATTTTCCTGGAAGTCATCACGTTGACATCGTTGATCAATACTCTTGCTAGAGTGTGTTACAGCCAAAACAGCTGCAGTGTGTGCAGCCTACACTGGTTGTGTTTAAAACTGTAGCGTCTGATAAAAAGGACTCAAATCTGGACGGACCTTTCCATCAGCAGTGACAGCAAACAGAGTCTGCTCCCCGCCGATGAGCTGCACTGGCCGCAGTGTGGCAAGCGCTTCAGTGGGAGTGGGCACTTTGACCTTTGCCCCCTCAATGCCCCCCAGCTGACCTCTGTGATTGTGGCCCCAGCCGTAGATGGTGCCACTCCCCCCAGCGGAGAGGGTCCAGTCATCTGGTCGTCGGTTCATCCACTGTACAAGCTGCTCGTCGTGCTCGCGCTTGAACAAGTCGTGACTCTCGTGGAGGCCGTTCATGCTCTCATGATCAGCCATAAGCTCACGAATTTTCTTTGTAACCTTCAAAGGGAGAGGAATAATTGGAGGGAAACGGATTAAGAACATTCTCAGGTCAAAGTGTGATGAAGAAAAAGTAATGGCTGGCACAGACAGCACAGCCTGGCACACTCACCTCATCCAGGAAGGGTCTTGGTAGAGAGGTTCTCTTGTCTAGAGCCACAGCCACTCTGGACGCAGTGCAGTATCGGCGGAACCAGGCCCACTTATGGGTCTCGGCACAGCAGGGTAAGGTATCAAGCTCAAGATCGCAGGCAAGAGCAACCAAGACCTTAACAAAATGTTAAAATTAGCCTCAGAGATAAAACTGCATGTAATGATGTATAAAAATCCAACACGCTCTCATCTGACGGTGCCAAGGAAACAATCATGAGCATACCTTGAAAAATGGACTATGAAGCAGCTGCTTCCCTCCCCTGACAATGGGGTCCTCGTAATCATACTGCCTCTGCAGAGCCTCTGGTAACCCCTTTACGAGAGCGGCCAGCGCACTGCCTGTGAAACTCTGAAAGAAAATAGATTATCAATCAATTACATCATTATTAAAAATATAGGCCTCACTTTACTGAATAGGGACTTTGCTCTCCATGAATTATCCCTGCTTTCATTCATTTTCGTCATTGTTACAGTTCTCAAAGAATTACACAAAACATAACAGAAAACTGCAGCGCTGCAGTCAATGGTGTACGAAGTGAAGGAAAGAAAAATTAGGTGGGGGAGTGGAAAGCAAATACATAACAAAAAGGTGCGATTGTGGGGGAGGAAATGTAATCAATCGAACAAATTAAAAAAAGGCACAAATCATGTCATACTTTAAAAATAAAGAATAACAATTGAAGAGACTGGCGCATACAATTAATTTGGCCAGAGCGATGCATTGATCAGTAAGCTGTACAAATATCACAACAAATGAGTGACCAGGTATGAAATAAAAAGTCAATTATAAAAAAACAAGGTTGCATCAAAATTGGTTTGGGTGACACACTTCAACATTAATATGTGAAACCAAACAGTGGCAACAGCCGCACCAATCGACAATGTATTACTGCAATAGGTATCACATATACCGTGGTAATAATTCTATAAATGATCATTGTATATACACAATAAATATTTCAGTTCATTACGTACGTTTCATCTGTGCAATCACACTGTACTCACCATAGAGCGAGCCTCGCCTTCACTGTCACCCAGCAGCCTGTTTATGTTGATGGACTGACCGTACTCTGTGGTCAGGAGCTTCCGTAGCCTCTGCAGAGCCCACATCCTGTGTCCAGCAGCTGAACATAATAAAATACAACATGAATATATATTTTATTTCTAACTGAAATGTATCCACTACACTTATAAAAATAAGAATAAATATACTTATTGGACTATGGTAAGGCCTATACATGGTGAATCAGGACAATCATACTGTACCTAGTGCGCTAAGCTGGGCGCAAGCAGCAAGGGAGGCAGCTAGGCGAGGCACAATGCTCCTGTTGGAGGCAAAGTTGAGCCTGAAGTCCAGCAGACAGGTGACCAAGTCCATGGAGGGGCAGGACAAGATACAGCGATCAGACAGCAAGTCTTTGGGACCTGAGGAAAGATGCGGAAAAAAGGCTGAGTGTCACAAAGGTAGGCCGTCTGTGTATGTGCCAGTGTAGTGGTACAATTATAGTATGATTTAAGAAATACACCCTGTCAAATGGCTTATGTATTAGTGTGTGAGAGGTACAATATCTGGTTTATTCATGCCAAATGTTTTTACTGGTCACTTGGTGTAGTTTAACATCTGGCGTCAGCATTTTGTTGTATGTATTTGATGCGGCTCACCAGCAGCAGGCATGATGGGATAGACGGTGAAGCGCCAGCCCCAGCCGTTGACAGAGCCATCACTGGTGAATTTCCATTTGAGTTCATCTCCTGGGATCCTTAACTCACTGGACCAGTCAGACCACTCCCGACCTGAAACGCACACACACGCAGCATGCCATTAATTTTGGATTCACTGGCGTATGCTCGATGACTTTTTAGTTTTACGGTCTTCCTCTTATCACCTGATCTGACAGAGACAATCCTATTGGCTCCATCCATGATTGTTAACGGGTCGTGGCGTCTCTCAGTTGAACACTGTCGGTCAAACTCGATCCTTAGACCCTCAGCACCTACAAAACGAAATAAGAGATGTCATAATGACCTCCAGCAACATCCTGAAAATGGTCTTGCTCATTCAAGTTGCTCTGTCAAATAAAGAATCCCTCCATTTTACCTGGGATCTTCACAGTACCACTGGTAGAGGTGTCATCTGTGTACGGGTGGCTGCTCTCCACAACAACTGGCTGGGAGGACAGACGGCCACTCTGGGAGTCTGTGGCAACGTCCTCTAGCTCAGTGACGCACAACTCCAGCAGCATGTCAGCAACCTGCACAGCACAGAGACCCGAAGATGTCAAAGGTAACTCACTGACTCCCTATATATCACAAGGCCTACATGGAATCAAGAACAGAATAGAGTAAATCACCTGTGGGTAAGCTGTACCCATGCCAGACAGCACAGCAGACAGCACCTCCTTGCCCTTCTCCCCAGAGCGACACGACACTGCCAGTTTGAGCAGGTCCACCATGACACGTGTATCATCAGGCACAAGCAGACTTGTGAACTCGTCGAGGTACTGAGGCTCCGGACCAACCACTTTACTCTGGCTCTCGGAGTCCTGAAGATGAACAGAAGCCATGAAAATGGCTGCATTAGGCCCATGTGACGGGTTAATAGCTTCACCAAACACATGTGGCTCAGTCCGACAGACTAACCTCTTTTGTCTTGGTCATGGTTTCAGCTATGATGCTGGCTGCTCCGGGGTCATCAGTGACGGGGATGAAAGGACGTGACGAGGCGCCAGAGGCAGAGGGAGTCATCGCTGATGACGGGGTGACGGCTTCTTCTGATGAGGGAACCTGCTCACACACACAAAAACACATACGTACCGTATTGATCACACAAATCATTTTTTTGCCTTTTTATATTAACAAAGTAAATTACAATAAGAATCTAATGACAGCGTCAAATACATTTTTTGCATCAGTTTATTTCAGTACTTCATTTAAACTATAATATTTTAATATCAAGTGCTAATAAATTCTAAATATCTTGTGCATCATTTTACACACATTTGCATGGAATTCAATAGGACAAGTATGGAAAACATGGAAACCTTGTGATTTTTCTTAGTATTTAAAATATAATGATTTATCCCCATGTTGTATGTAGGGTTGATGTAGCAGCTACAAGGTGCACTTATTCATATTCCTGCTTTCCATTTAGTTTTCACACATGTTCTGAAGTTGAGAAAAGCTAAAGCTGTTTGAAGAGCACAATTAGTTTATACATAATATTTAAAGTTATAATCCTAAAGAATTTCATGAAATCAAACTCCTTTTTGGTACCATTTATGGTCTGCATTTTTTTCTGCAATAGCCAATAATTTATTCATAAATTACCTCGCTGTAGTTTTCAAAGTTAGTGAAGGAGTCCTGCACTGGATTCAGATTGCCTTCACACACTCGAGGGATTCACAGGAAACAATGTAGCATGTAATCCAGCACAATTTTATCTCACTGCTATCAGCCTCACTGTTAACTCTCCTCTTTACGGAACATCCCACTGTCTACCGCTGCTTCACGTTAAAACACGTAAAAAACACAGGGTGACTTTTATTGTTAATTTTTTTGGTTTTTGCAAAGGCTTCATAATGGTTGGATGAACTCCAACTCCTCAGCAAGGTAACCAACTTAACTGTGTCCCTGACTGTGTGGAAAACTTCTCGTGCTGTGTGCAGCATCAAATCAGATCGCACAGTTACAATTATTATTGACTGACTTCTTTATTAAAACAATGCAAGTTTGTTTGGCTGCACTGTAAACAGATACACCAGTTGCTCTTCCGTTGTATTTCTGACAAAGCGGTAGCTTAAGGCGAGTTTCCTGTAGTATTAAACTGCACTTGCTGTTACCACAGTAACCACTGGTGTCACGACTGACATCTTAAGGATTATAACTTTAAGGCCCAGAATGAAAATGGAGAAAGTTGTGGTAGAAAACTGGAAGAATACAAAAATATTCTTACTAGTGTAGATGCCCCAGTTGTATATTGACCGTCTGAGAATTTGCTGTTCTTCTACCCCTCGTCTCCTGACCCCTGCTGACACTGTCCTACTAGGCCCTTGATCATCCTAGCTTGCATCTCATGATTATAGTAGCCTTGACACCCCCCTTATCCCTCTTACCTGGTGTGCATCTCATATGTTAATGTCTCCTGGCTTCCTTTCCTCCTCACCTATTGTATATGGAAATGTCACCCCCCTCCTTTTGTTCTTGCATCCTGTACCATATGTCTGTTAACCACCACCCATAATTTACATAGTGTCTGACCACTCTTTGTTAACCCTATATAAATGAACCTCAGCCTTCTGCTCGGGGTCAGTCTTCTGTTCCAGACCCGGTCTGTGACACTATGACTCACCGTTTTCCGGATTACTGAATAAACTTCCCTTCCATCACAGCAAACTTTGGGTTGGATTTTACTCTTTTCTTCAACAAAACTTTGAGTTGTAATTATGATCAAAGCCCTGTGAGAGTTTCTGGCGTTTCCAAGTTGGACCCAAATATAGTTTGCTGATGGTTGCATCTACACACCTGGTCATTATGGGAAAAAAAATGCTTGTTGTGTGGTTACTGTTTGAGTAAATCAGCACAAAATGCAGTTGAGAGGCAGCATGGGAACACCCTCACTGACATTTATAAATGATTAAGTTTTTCATAGACAGGGCTGGAGTTTATAAATGAAAGTCATACTAAATATATTGAGGTCCTCACCTCTCCCTTCTTGTCTTGCCAGGGATTAGGGCTGACTCGTTCCTCAGCTTCAGGCAAGACCGGAGGACCTTCTTCGTCACTCACGCTGGATGAGGACGAGGAGTCTGATGGGGGAACAGGCGAGCTTGAAGGACACTCTGCTGGCAGAATCATGCTGGCTGGCATCAGAGCACCAACCACTGCATCCCTGGAAGAACACACAACACGTCCTGTCAACAATAATACCGACTAATGACAGTTACCAGTGCCAGTCAGCAGATTTAATTATTTAGAGGTCACACACATTTTTATCTCATCCTGGTCAGAATTCATGCCTCAGCAGGGCGTCACTCGTCTCTAGTTTGGAGGATTTTAACTGGTGATGAACAAACAAGATGATAATCCCATCCTGAATCTATGCATGGCTGCACTGGTTACAGGTCAGATGTAGAGACAAGATTTTACTGATCACGACCAAAGCTCAGATATACAGTATGCAGCATCTACAGTACAGACTTTTTAATCCTGTATTCAGCCGACTGTCCAACAATCAAAATTTAAACTCCACTTTTGTCATTAACGTCCCAAAGCACCTAAAATCATACACACTTTAACTGACTTGGTGATTGTACCTGCTTTAATGTTCTTTTCCCAAACATTTTGTTGACTGTTTTCAGCTATCTTTGTGTGTACATTACATGTCATTTTTGCTTTTCATTTGAGAGCTGAGTGTAGCACAATAAGAAATATTGAAAAAAAGAGAAGAGGGATGCCATGGTTGAACTGGTGGTGTTGCAGTTACAGGGTGTGCATCATAGTCTTCTGACCCACCAGGAGGGGATATTTCAAACCCTGTACACAACATACCTCGCATACATGATTTGGAGGGCTGACAGCACGTGAGACAGGGCCTGCTGTTTGGCCAAGTTGCCGTCCAGACTGAGGAGGATCTTGGCCAGCGAGGGTCGATTAGGCTTCACACTGCTCTGCCCGCTCATCTTGTTGTTCACTGCTGAGGAGTCACTGTCTGACTGGACACCTGCGGTATACAACACCAAAACAATGAGACACACCGTCATTGATGAGAAGCAGCCAGTTGCAGAGCTGCGGTGCCAGCAGATTCAGCCCTACAGTTCCAGTCCAACCTGTGCCGCCTCTCGATAATAAAAGTAACCGCAACAGCCGTCTAGACATGCACATGTTGAATGCCCCCCAGCTGCAGGCAAGGAAAGCAGGAGCTTCTGCAAGTCTGACAAATGTGCCACGTGCAGGCAATGGGTGTTACAACTGCAGGTTTTTCTTTTATATAGCTGGCTACATGTGCAGGTCTGAAAAAGATTCTGCTGTTGCTGTCCTTTACTACAGGTGGCACAGGTTGGCCTATGTAGAACTGGGCCCATATTTATCAAACCTCTAAAAATTACACTTAAGAATGCTCCAAAGAGCTAACTTCGGAGTAAACTTTTGGAACCCCCCCCGGAGTGTAGGAGAAACTTTTAAGAGCAGTTCTCAAGTGATCACATAATCACATGTATGCTCAGAGCAAAAATATCCAGGATTTACCCAACATCTGCCCATTGGTCATTCTTTAAAATCCTCAGTGATATGTTTTTCTGCAAAACACGTGATTTAAATTTTTTTAAGTTAATTTTATTTATGTGAGATCCTTAATATCTCCAGCAGTAATTAACATAACAACAATCTAATATATTA
The DNA here is from genome assembly GCA_008360985.2 of Macquaria ambigua. NCBI lineage: Eukaryota > Metazoa > Chordata > Actinopteri > Centrarchiformes > Percichthyidae > Macquaria > Macquaria ambigua. The sequence goes on along the minus strand of VMKM01000013.1, from coordinate 578,321 downwards.
GTGATCTACACATATAGAAATAGTGATAAATTAATAAGAAACTGGCTGAGATGGAAGCAAAAAGAAATTATTTAGTATCACAATGTCAAGTGCAGACGGTGAAAGTGCAAGCAAACAACCTTAATGCCAGCATTAATTGTGCTGTTTGCACCCATGATACATGCAAAACCAATAAGATAGAAAGTGGTGTTACATCCTATCAAATGTTCAAATCAAATGCAAATATTTGACTAAATCAACCCTATTTTGAATTATACACATTGCTTCGGCTAAGATATTATTCATCATGACCAATAATATTTTGCACAATCATTCCAAAACATGTCCCAGTAGGCATCTTCAGTTTTATCTTTCGCTTAAGTTCAAAACTTCACTTTTAGCAGTTTGATAAATACGGGCCCTGGTCTGACGATGACAGAACAGCTCCCCCTTGTGGACGATCTGCAGTCTGCTGAACATATATATGCGAGTCTGTGAGAAACTTGTAAGCAGTTCCAAGAGCTGCTTCACATCTAAAAAACAACCATTACAATCCCAAACTGTCAGGATTGACAAAGACTGGGTAGGTGTGTTAATAGGCTGCAAGGAAAGGGAGAATTACCTAGATAGGATGCTCCGAGGGAGTCCCTGGCCGTCTGGAAAAGTACTGGCTCGTGAACTGAGGGAGTGGTCACATCCACTGTGGTCCAGGCCACGCTGTGGGAGGAGCCACAGGCTACTCGAGTGATCTTCTGTCCCTCCAGGCCCTGCACCAGGGTGGGCTTCCTGTTAACTGTGGTGGTGCCGTTCCCCTGCTGCCCGTGGTCATTGTCACCCCACGCATACACCTGGCAGACAAACACACAACACCATGATTGTATGTCATTTTGGTTTGTTTTAAAATAAAAAAATCAATTTAATGTTCCATACTTTCAATATACTGCTGAAATGTGTAGCAACCTTCATGATCGGGACTAAAGAAAAGCCACTCAAGAAAAAGTAAAGGCGTTGCTCCAAGTACTCAATCTTAACAACCTCTTCAAGCGGTCAAATATTGAGTAGCTGCCTCTCATCATAGGAAATGATGTGCTAACATTATTAAATTTGTTCTGAGGGAAGATATTAGACAAGATGAAATAAGCTGTGTAACAGCAAAGGGTCAGAGGTGCCTAGAAAAGTAGAGTGAGAGTCGATAAATAACCTCCCGCTACAGGAGGAGAAATTCTCACATCTGGAACAGCGCCATGGCATTAAACGAGCAGAGTGCCTGGACGATGTTAATAATGATGGTGGAGGTCAGTACAAACCTGTCCTGTGTCTGTAACGGCCAAACAGTGCAGTGCTCCAACAGCAACATGAACAATCTTTTTGCCTCTCAGTCCCTCCACCATCTGGGGCTTCCGCACGTGGACGTCGGTGCCGTGGCCCAATCGGAAATAGTCACCTTTGCCCCTGTTTGGAAACACAAACCGTGAGCGCTTGTTGGAACACAAAAAGGACAAACGATGAATGAATGGTATCCATCTTACCAGGTCCACACAACTCCAGATTTAGTAAGAGCCAAGGAGAACTGAGCTCCACATTCAATTTGGCAGACCCCCTGCCCGTTGAGCCTCTCTATGTTCTGGGGGATGTTGCAGCCCTCGCTGCCTCCACGACCCAGCTTCCCAAAATCCCCATCACCCCAGGAGAACACCAACCCTGACAAACAGAAAAACATACATTACCAACTAGAAACTATCTAAGCCAAAAGAAATCTTCTACTGAGTATTAAAAGGTATTGTGTGGAGTCTTCATTGTTAACAAGAACAGTTTTGTTTATATTCAAGGTTTCTGACCAAAATCCACTGTGTAACATTGAAATACAAACAACACTGGGACTCGCTCAATTCATAAATCTCTATTGCTACCAATGGTCTAAAACGCCACAGGATACCTTTAAGTACATTAACAGAAATACCTTCATCAGTGAGGGCTAGAGTCTGAGCATCCCTGCTCCCACAAGCCACCTGGATAACTCGGTGTCCCAGAAGCACTTTTACCTAGATGACGAAGACACGGCAACCAGGAGTGCATGGTCAGTTTACACACTTAATAGTATACTAGGATTCATAGCAGCAAAACACCATGAACAAATCCAGTTGTACACAAGTTATATTTGTCTTTCTTTAGGGCCCCTGATGATGAAAAATGACTTCTCGCTGCTGTATATCTCTGTGATAAAGTCTGTTGGCATTATTTTGCCCAACACTAACCTGAAGCCCATCCTGCCAAGTAAAGAAAAGGCTGAAGTAGACACAGACATACCAGTTTAGGCCTCAGCTGAGTGGTGTTGTCTCCATGTCCAAGGCGGCCATATTCCCCCAAACCCCAGCTGTACAGCTCCCCGCTGGAGGTGATCGCTGCACTGTGAGAGCTGCCACAGGCGATGTCGCGGATGCGCTTGGTCTTCAGTGCCTCAATCAACCTGGGCTTGTCACAGTTCCTAAGGTGGAAAATCATACTTTTCTTTAATCACATCATTAGAACGTTGTCCACAACGCTGCATCATGGAGGTGTTAAACAGAAATACCTACCTGATGTAGGAATTCATGTTCTGGACAATAATGACTAAGTAAAACGCCAATTCAACTATTAACAACAAGACAGTCATATTGATTTATATACACATTATATAAAATGAACTTGTGAAGTCATGATCTATCTCACAATTTCAAGAATACCCAAATAGAGAAAAAGGCACAGTAATGATATATCCACATGTTTATCTCTAAGATAGTATGTGAAGTATCTGTGCAAGATAACATACATTCTGCTGAAGTGTCCCAGTTTGCCGTCGTCTCCCTCTCCCCAGGAGAAGACCTTCCCGTCCACAGTCAGGGCCATGGCGTGGCGCCCCCCAGAATGCACAGCGACCTTCTTCACCACGTAGTTACTGAGCGCAGTAATCTGACGGGGCATTGGGATGGTCCCACTGGACAGGCCCAGGCCTAACCTGCCGTTAGTGGCCTCTCCACATGCATAAATCTTCCCCTCGACCGTCACTGCAACAGTGACACAATGGTTACACACACACACACATACCATATGTGCATGTTATATAAGAACATCAACTCGAAAAACATTTGTCACCCACCTGCAAAGAGACTTTTGGAACCCCCAGCCACTTGCACCACATTGAGTGCAGAGAGAGTTTCCGAGAAGGAGGGCACCTTGATCTGTGAAGGACACAAACAGAAGTGATTAGAGAATGCAGCAGCTTCTGAGCTTCTCCCACAGGCTCGGCCCAAAGACGTATCCGAATCCCCTCTGCTGTCCATTCTCTACACTGCTGGTTCTAGTGTTTGACACATCCTCCAATGTGCACACATTGTTACATAATCACATGACAGAGCATGGGCCTGTGTTTCAGTAACTAAGCACATTTACTCAAGTACTGTACTTAAGTACAATTTTGAGGAATTGAACTTTACTTGAGAATTTCCATTTTATTCTACTTTACTACATTTTAAAAAGGAAATATAAATTTACCTAACAGCTATAGTTACTTGTCACTTTGCAGGTGAACATTTTAAATTCCAAACATTATAACAGGTTACATAGTTAAAATCACCTCCACCTTGACCAGCTGTAACATCAAAATGTTCTTACACGTTAATGCAGCAGTGATAATAATCCAATGACTTAATAAAAAATATAGCACTCTGAAGGGGGCCATTCTGCTGCATAACGAGTACTTACTTATGAGGACTTACTTGTAATGGACTATTTTTACAGCATGGTATTGCTATTTTTACTTACGTAAAGGACCTGAATACATCTTCCATCACTGATTGGGGTAGTAGCAGCAAGTACACCGATCAGCCATAACATTATGATCACCTGCCTAATATTGCGTAGGTCCCCCTTTTGCCGCCAAAACAGCCCTGACCCGTCGAGGCATGGACTCCACTAGACCTCTGAAGGTGTGCTGTGGTATCTGGCACCAAGACGTTAGCAGCAGATCCTTTAAGTCCTGTAAGTTGCGAGGTGGGGCCTCCATGGATCAGACTTGTTTGTCCAGCACATCCCACAGATGCTCGATTGGATTGAGATCTGGGGAATTCAACACCTTGAACTCGTTGTCGTGTTCCTCAAACCATTCCTGAACCATTTCTGCAGTGTGGCAGGGCGCATTACCCTGCTGAAAGAGGCCACTGCCACTGATCACTCTGTGGTCCAGTTCTGATGCTCACGTGCCCAGTGTAGGCGCTTTCGGCGGTGGACAGGGGTCAGCATGGGCACCCTGACCGGTCTGCGGCTACGCAGCCCCATACGCAACAAACTGCGATGCACTGTGTCTTCTGACACCTTTCTATCAGAATCAGCATTAACTTTTTCAGCTATTTGAGCTACAGTAGCTCTTCTGTAGGATCGGACCGCACGGGCCAGCCTTCGCTCCCCACGCGCATCAGTGAGCCTTGGCCGCCCATGACCCTGTCGCCAGTTCACTGGTTTTCCTTCCTTGGACCACTTTTGGTAGGTACTGACCACCGCAGACCGGGAACACCCACAAGAGCTGCAGTTTTGGAGAAGCTCTGACCCAGTCGTCTAGCCATCACAATATGGCCCTTGTCAAAGTCGCTCACATCCTTATGCTTGCTCATTTTTTCTGCTTCCAACACATCAACTTAGAGGACACTTGCTGCCTAATATATCCTCCCCACTGACAGGTGCCATTGTAACGAGATAATCAATGTTCTTCACTTCACATGTCAGTGGTCATAATGTTATGGCTGATCGGTGTATAATGACTGGCATCTGGCTAGGAAAACACTTTTCAGTTCATATGTAAGGATATGTACTATCTTTGTTTGCCCTTTATGGAGAGGATTTTGAGGCATGTAAACCACAAAAAAATACACAAAAGCTGCACCTTAGAACCCTTGAGTCCTCCCAGCTGGTCCTTGTCATTCAGCCCCCAGACAAACACTTTGGTCCTGATGGTGGCTGCAGACTCCAATCCCGATGACTTCTTCCGAGCAAGACTAAAGGACAAAACATAAAACACACAGTGAGATCCTGGATATGAACTCAATTCATCTTCATTTTAATGTTCTTGTCTTGACAGTTTGAAATGATTAAAAACAACACAGCCGTGTTCAAGTAAACATAGCTGTATAGTTAATTGACACTATGGGAACAGATCAAACACACTCTTAACGTAGCTTAATGGTCCCCAACCATGGTAATCTTTCGTAATGGCATTAAGCCATGCACCTGTGAACATATACATAGAAATCTATTCAGGTATGTCAGCAGACACACAACTCCAAAACTGTAGACTGAAATAAAGATGAGCATGGCCTGCATCAGTAGAAACCCGCTGCCAGATTCATGCTTGCTAAAGGTGAGGAAAACATCAGCAACTACACCACACATATCCCTTCAAGCATTTGACAATCATCACCGAAATCCTTATTTCTCTGCCCACCCATACCTCCCAGTGGCAGTTTTGTCATCATCCTCTTCTTCATTGTCAGATGCCAGGAAAGGGACTGTGGCCAGGTCTTCATCCTCTGCTCTGATGCGCCCCACGATGCCAAGTCCATGAATCTTGCAGTCTATACCAGAGCTGCGGCACTGCTTGATTGCAATCTCGATGAATCTGTGATACTGGGGGGAAGACGTCATTCAAATTATTACTACTCATTTTTTAAAGCAAAAAAACACGATTAGAAGTTGATGTCAGTTACTAAGTCTTAGCCAACCAACCTCAGTACAGTCACTAAGGAGAAGGACAGTGGTGTCTGTGGGATTGATGTTAATTGTCTTCAGCTCAATCAAGTTGTTCAAAGAGCTTCCACCTGTATATTAAGAAAAGCATTACTTCTGATGATTAAAAACAAGTTACTCTTTTTAAGAAGGTCAAAAACACCTTGTTGTTTGAAGAGCAAACAGCAGAATACAATTGTCTAATCTAATGGCTAAATTACGTAGCATCTGTCCTAATTAAGGGGCAACAAAATACCCATGTTGGTTAACTTTTTAAAGAACAACAGAAATTTTACTCACCTGACACCACCACTAGTGAGGGCATGTAGCTGCTGTCTGCTGGGTCCACGATCATCTTCAGCCTGTGCACAAGAACATCTGGGAAGAGCTCGAGACGAATCCAGTGCTGCAGAGGAAAGAAGGACAAATCCTGTCAGCTGATGCATTACACTTTAATAAAGCTAAACTAAACTAAATAGACTGTTATCCAGCTCATTAGAGTATGCAATTCAATGTCCTACCTTTCCCTGCGAGCCGGAGGACTGCCAACACTGATCACTGCAGTCAATGAGGCGTGAGGCCTGGTTTACAGAGGACGAGACATTGAGGCTCTTGACAGCACGAGACCAATCGTCAATCAGCATCCCACGCTGGCTGCTGTGATGCTTCTTGAGTTGTTTTCCCGAGCGGCCGCAGAATGCCGGAGACTGGCCTAATTGTGGGGAAGATGGACGACAGAATTACACACACATGCACACACACAAACTAACAGAAACCCAGCGGATGCCATCTGGGTGAACGTGTGACTAACCAGGCTCGTTGATTCTGCCAAAGGAATGTCTGGTGTTGTGTTTGCGGGTCTTGAAGCAGTTTTCACAGAAGTCGAAGTCGTCACAGTTCCTGCATTTGAACCTGGCGCCGTTTATAGGGAACATCTGACAGCCGTCACACCTGCAGACAACACAAGCTGCATTTGAACAACATGTTGAGATGCGCAGTTAATTGGACAGACAGAAACCTTAAACATATCCATACCTCACTCCAGGGTGAACACTGGGCACCAGTTCCATTTCAGACAACAAGCCAGTCCAGTGGGACTGCTGAGGGAAGTCTACTATCACATCCTTCCCATTGGCACTGAAAGCTGAAACAAACCATATAGCTCCATTAGTACAGAAAACCGTGGATTCAGCTAACAGCATCTTTAAATGGACATGTTTGTTAAGATTATAAATACAAGAAAAATTGGAGATTTAAATGCTACAGAGAATGGCTTACCTTTCACAACCCCAACACTCCTGTGAGTGACTGAGCCCCATTTATACTTTGGTGTGGTGACTGTGGGTTTCACCCTCACTTTGTCACCAATCTTTATATGGGAAGGAGAACTTTGGGGTGGGAATCCTGGGAAAAAAGCAAATAATTACCCAAAACATGTCAGAAGGTGAAGAGAAAACCTGCTGCCAAAGTTTTCCCAGAACTACTCAGGTCACAAATCTCATAAGCTTACCAAGTAGCTCGATGTGGATGTAGCGGACCCAGTACGTTCCCCCTTTTTGCTGCCAGTCACACTGCACATTCAAGTCATGAAGTCCATCTCTGTCCAGCTTGATTACTTTTCCGACATCTCCGTCATACACTTCCTCGTACGTTCTGCAGCACTTCACCATCATCCCCACCTGCAGAGAAGTCAGTGATCCATCAGACTCATGTCACATTTCCTCAAGGCAATTTTAGAAAATCTTTAAAAGGCCGCTGCTCTTACCTGAATGTTCTCTCTCACATACACAGCATAATCATCGTTGCTTTGGAAATCTGATCTCTTCTTAAATGTCTGGCTTTCAGTCACCACTGCACCTGGAGGCTAGTGTTACACACAGGCAATATTAAATATAAAGCTATTATTAATCATGTCGCAAGGACAATTTGACACTCAATCCATTATTGAGTGTGTTTATGGCAGAAATAAAAGAAAGTAATGTACCACAGGGAATGTTGGCTCAGCCTCCTCCAGCTCCTCCAGCACCTCTTCGTCAGAGTATTCATCTGACACAGTGTCGGCATCTGACAGCTCAGTGACGTGAACGTCTGGATGGTCCAGCAGCCAGCCCACCAGAGCCTCAACACCTGACGTATATGCTCAATTACTCTCCAAAAGTAGATCTCAAAACACTACATCACATAGTGACACTAATACAGCAGACACATTGCTGCAGCGACAGCTACAGAGTTTTAGCAAAAGTAATAGTGACAAGAGGGTGAAAGTTTCACAAGCAAGCATTTCAATGTATTCACAAATTCAGGTTTGTGTCATATGAAACTATACCTGGGACACCGGAGGCACTGCCTGTAGTTCCAGACAGCGACTTCAAGGCAAACTCTATGTTTTTCCGTGGGAACCCCATCTCCATAAGCTGGAGGACTATGGGTAAGGGAGGGACAGGGGAGGTCTTCTGCTTCTTCTGTTTGGGAGGTCGGACATGCTGTATGGTGACAGGCGTTGTGGCCTCACTGGAGCTACTGTCCTCAAACAGCGGAGAGGACGGGTGGGCAGATTCCACAGCCAGGTACTGACACACTGCCAGAGCTGCAGCCTAAATATATACAGCCATACACAGGTAACGCTATGGTCAAACCGAATACACCAGCTATAATGTATGCAACATTACCACTGACACTTGCATAACACCGGGATACTAAAGAAAAAGTAATCTATAGACTCACCTCCATCTCCTGCCTGTCAAAAATGGCTTTGATAGGGGAGGGCTGAGTGGCAGCTGACAGCAGCTGCTGCAGGAGGATCAATGGAGGCAGGGGACCCTCAGGGGATAAGTCTCCCACATCAGGAGAGGACACCACTGGATCCTCTGCAAACGAAAAACAAAAATAGGATGGGGTGTCATGAAAAGCCCAAATAGAACAGATAGATGAGAGCAAAATGGTGCTTCAAAGTTCTGTTCATAAAACAATGTTTGTCTAAACTCTGATCAGCAACTAAGTTTACATCCACCCGCATGAAATCCCAGCAGAAAAGTTTGGAGGGTCATTGCACTTCATTAAGCCAAATAATAATTTCAATCTCATAAAAATGAACCACATGCAAGGTTTAGACACATTTTCTATTTACTGAAACATTTTTTTGTAATGGCTGTTAATCTATAATTACAAAAAACAAAATGCCACAAAAAAACCTGTTTAATCTAACTGAAGGTGCAGTCCACACTGTGACCTCCACATAGAAAACCGTGTATATACCATTTCAAATGAAAGTCTACAGCGCTGAACTGGACTAAACGGTCCAGAAGCTGCTGAGAGATGCAACCCAAATGCTTGGCTTGATTGTCTCGCATATGAGACAAACAATCCAATTCGTGCGGGTGGATGTAAACTCTTTTCCATAAAGACTGTCCTGACTCATAAACACAACCCTTCACTGGGTGAGGTCTTACCACTGGGGTTGGGTCCTGTGTCCACAACTGCCGGCTGGGAGAGGATCTGCCTGAGTTTGTCCTGATGAGAGAGCAGGGCCCGTGATGCCTTTAAAATATAGAGCCTCAGCTGCTGGCACCGCAGCAAATGGATGTCCACCTGGTCAGCTGGAAACACAAAAGGTTTGATTAAATCCACTGGACTGGACCTTCGGCTCTGAACACTGAATCAAAGCATCCTCCAAAACCTTTTGTTGTGGTCATTATTAAATGAGACAAGGTATCATTGATCATAAGAACAAAGTCATGCATATTGCCAGGGCACTTTACCAGACATTAGTCTAAATACAGTCAATGATTTTTTATTTTATATAATGTTCATTTGTCATATGCGAGACAATCAAGCCAAGCATTTGGGTTGCGTCTCTCAGCAGTTTCTGTACCTGTAAGCCCTCGACTAAGCGACTTCTTCATGCGTTGTTTCTCCAATTTGCTTCCAGCCAGGCTGACCAGCTGGGCCCAAACTGCCAGCATGGGCTCAGTGAAGGGCAGGTTCTGCACACTGAAGGATACTGCAGGCATCTGAGCAAAATGACAACAAAAACAGAAAATCAGTATTTTATTGTCGAATTAACTTGTTTAAAGTAAAAGCAGAGCTAAAGTGCTAGTTGTACGTATGAGCATCAAAACACTTCCATACCGGTTTGAGATGACTAAGCAAGCAAACCCTGCAGGTCCTCATCTCGTGAAACTGGACGGTGATGCGTCCTTTTGGGGTGATGCGAGTGACTGTTCCCTCTCCATATTCCTCATGAATAACTTGGCCCCCTAGCCTGAGGCGCCCATCAATTCCTCCAATGACTGCCAGCACTGCCATCAGACTGCCCACTCGCGGACCGTCAGAATCAGGGAAATACTCCTCCAGGAAACACTGAAATAGAGAGGAGATATTTACAATCACCATTTTGTTAGAACTGATTTCACTAATGAAGCCAGAATGAAAGCACTGGGTGTGGGTTAACATTTTAACATACACACACACAATTAAATCCATAATACTGCAATAATTCTTACTGCTTCAGACTGGCAGCCTGCCATAACATCTCCAATGGAGCTCAGCTGAGCATTGATGTAATCATTTATCATGCTGTTCCACTGGCCAAGAGAGTGCAGAGTGCGCAGGACAGCAACAATCTCCTCAGCCAGCGTGCTGCTGTGAGTGGCTGTAAGAGACGCCTGAGGGCGAGACTTCCTCCTTCGCAGGGAACCCTCTGCAGAGGAAGTAGGAATTTAAAAATACATATTATAAAAATATAAACAGATTTCCACTAAGAGCCTGAGTATGACTGATCACCATACCTCTGAGAAGTGGCAGGTCTGAGGAGCAGGTGCTTAGTAGGCTTCCCAAGAAGTTGAACAACTTCTCCACCAGGAACTTCATGTCCTGAGAGCGCTCTGTCTTGTCCCATGAGGGCAAGACTGCCTGCAGGAGACGTAGTGCCAGTATCTGGAAACACACAGGGTGCACATGATAAGTGTTACTCTCACAAAAGCTGGTTTCCATCTGGAAATGTTTGGCAAAATAGACAATACCTCCTGGTTTTTGTTCAGCCTACTTTCTTTGCACAGTTGGTCAAATTGTGTCTATTCTGACAAATCAGGCAACTTTAAGGTCTCTTAGCTGGATTTTAACAGCTGGATGGCTTGTGCTCTTTAGTACCTCCAATACTGCTGAGCGCTCAAATAACTTATAAATACGCCTCCCACAACAAACAAGTCCACCTTTCTGAAGTTCTTCCTCATAACATATTTTCCTACATATCCCCTATAACAACATTTATCAAAAAGCATTCAGGAAACTGCATCATCAACGGCACGGGGAGCACATCTGACATTATTAGCCCACCTGTCTCTGCAGAGTAATGGCATTGAAGGACTGGTGTCCCTCAACAATTCGGATGAGCAGGCTAATCCATGCAGAGGTGCTGAGCGTGCTGCACATCTGGGGCATGAGAGCGATGCTGCGTATGAAGCCCAGTGTACTCCAGCTCCTGTGCTGCTCCCGAGAGACCAGCCTGTGGGAGTGACAGCCTGACAACAAACATAGGTCTGTTTAGAATAAGATAATACCCAACAACTTGTAAAAAGATCAAATGCTCTTTATCAACATGGCGGTTCAGCTACCTGACTTGTCGTTAGCTCCACTTTCCACAAGCATCCTCAGTAGCCCACAGAGGGTCCGTGTAGCGTCTGTTTGCAACACCTCTGCGTAGATCCCAGCTGAGAGAGACAGCGTCTTCAGCAGGTTGACTGTGCTGGTTAGCATCATAGCTGTTGGGTGGCTGCTCTTCTCCATCAGCTCACCTTCTGTAATGAAGAGAGGAGATTGGAAATGTCATTATTCAAACCTCACACTTTGCTTGTAGCTGTGGTGATTTGTACTGAGGCAGTATTGTGAACTGACCTGTGTCATCCTCTGTGTCTGAGTCCTCAGTCGGGGGCTGGGCAGCTGGTGGTGGCTCTGCCAGTTTAAGGTCATATTTGCCCTCTTTGCCCATCCTGTAGGAGTTGGTGCTGCTAGTATCCCACTGAACCCTGATCCAGCCGTCCTCACCGAGCTCCCCAATGACCCGACCGAGACCTGGTGCTGGACCGTCCTGGACAGAGCATGCACAGGGTCAAATACTAAACACGAGGCTTTTCTTCCCTGCTTTGGTTTGTAATTACAAAGCAAATGTCAAAGTGAGTGTGAAATGGATTCAGGTACCTGATCTCCCCATTTCCAGTCGACTCCCCTCATAACCCTGGTGCCTATCTTCATCATGGCAGCCAGCTCAGGGCCGGAGGCAGGTAGAGGGGCGGGGGAAGCCTCCTTTCTGGACTCCTCCAAGACTGTGGCTGAGCCTCCGAGTGCACATAAACTCAGGTCGTCCTCACTGCTGTCTGTGCTGGGCCCTGGAGATCCAACAATAAAAAAAAGACATCAAACACCTCCATCCATAAATGTGTACAGATGCGCTTCTGCTTCTTTTCTGGCTAGCCTGTGTGTATTTGACTGGGCGGTACTCACCTATGAGCCGGAGTATACTCTGCGTGAGGGCCAATATGCCAGAATTTAGCAAGAGACTGAGGCTGTTGGACCCATGTTTCAGGGACAGCATGTGTACCATGGATAGAAGGAAGCGGGCTTGCGGAATGGTGCCAAGACTTGGTCCCGCTGGGTTCTCATTGGTGATGGTCTGCAAGGGTACGGGCTGCACACCTGCTTAAAAGAACAGGTGGTCAATAAGTTAAGTTTGTGTGTATAACAGGTCTAAAAATGATATTGCACTGGCACCAGTTTCATTTTCGGAACCAGCCGTATAACCATGCCACTCACCAAGCTCTTTGAAGCGGGCGCTGGCCTCGAGCAGGATGTTGCGAACATTATGGATGGCCCAGGAATACAGCTTGCCGAAGGTCACCTCCAAAAGCATACGGTTGAAGGGAGGGATCAGATCCACGTCCTTCAGGCAGTCAGACAGGGGCTCTCTGAAAGGGAGAGGTCAAACATTAGAAGGCTTAATACCTGACCATGACACTGTGCCTAAAACAGATGCCATCATTATTAGGGGTTTTTACTTTAGCAGTCACACAAAATCGCATGACCTGATTGCATGCATGATGTCCATTGAATGATGATACTTTACCGGCTACGATATAAATTCACTCCACAAGATTCAGAGATTTCTTACGGTCTTTTTTTACCCTAGATCCAAAACTGTTGACTTACCCAATGTTGGTCCCTTCTGGTATGACCCTTTGCCAGCCACAAAGCAGTGCATATTGCACTGACGGCAGCAGGAAGTTTTTGGAGGCCAACTTCAGCATGGTGTCAATGCCCTCAAGTCTCACCTCAGCCCTCTCCAGCTACAATGAAACAGTTAACATCAGTCATGGTTTTTACACCTCTTTACGTGTTATCTGATCTGTTGTTTACAATCACCTGTTTGAGAAGGCACTTCCTCATCTTCTCTACATCCAGGGGCTCCTCTTTCAGTGCAAACTCCACTATGGTGGCCATAAGGCTGGACTGAGAAAAGACACCCTGAACACTGTGTTTCAGCCAGCGGTACTTCTGGACATTGGCCACAGTGTTTAGAAGCGGGTGCCACTTGTCCTGCTGTAAAGTAAAAAAATAAAAAATACAGGAATGTCAAACTGTACAGCCATAACAACTGTGTTGTCTGCATTTTGACTAGACATACAGCAGTGTTAAGTGCAGTGTAAGAAAACTTATGTACCAAGATATATACATGGGCTAAACCCTTCACCCGTAAGAATATTTGTTAGACTGTGTCTTAAGCACAAAGGTTATTAGTTATTCTCATTTTCCGACAGAAGATAAACTGGATGTGATTCAATACCAGTCTGCATCCCCATGATGCCTAATGTATGTTTATAATGGACATAAACAAACCATTGAGAAGAAGATAGTTTTAAGATTATAAAACAAAAAATGGAAAACTTATTCATTTCTTTATCTTGTGAAATGCTGCAATAATTAAGCCCCATTAAACTACCTTGGATGTCCTGCTAGTGGGTGATTTCCTGTCAGCAGGTGTGGGGCTGATGTGGACATTTAGTTCCTCTTCATTGGTCCCTTCATTCTCCAGCTTTGGCTCTTCTATGTCAGCAGACTCTGACTTCTTAGGCACTAAAAAACAAAACACATTTAAATTAAGAAATAGGTTGTATGTGAAGAAAATAAAACCCTTTCACTGTGTAGTAGGTTTTGAATAACCCACCTCTTTTTTTCCTGCGGTCCCTGATGAGTTTCTGGGTGATCCTCCTCCAGCGGGGTTGAGAGCTCAGCAGCTTCAATTTGGACACTATAGACAGGTCGTTGCTCACAGCTGGACGCAGCTCATTAAACAGGAAGCGCAGACGCTCAATGACAGGAGCGCACACCTCCTTGTAAGAGCGACCTTGTTCCTGATGGGTCTAAAATAAGTGGGATGAAGCAAACACTTTATTAAAAGCTCCATTCCTCTTTGTATCACAAATTACCTTCTCTGAGGAATTAATAAGTTCTTGTGTTTTGTTATCATGATGCATATCTATTATAGCACACAGGTTCTGAGCAGTAATCATACCTTGATTAAAGAACACTTTGCCTGGTAGACCATGCGGCACACGTCAATCACAGATTTAGGGAGGGACCTCTGTTTCCCTTGGTCCACACCCAAGGCACATTGACTGACAAGTGAAAGAGCAATGTGACCTGTGGCAGGAAGAGATTTCACATGTGATGTGAAGTGTTGCTTATAAAAGTGTTGGAGATTGTGGAATTGCAAAAAGGAAAGATTTCAATGCATCTTTGCCTAACTGAAAACAATGAAAAGCCCATTTCAATGGCAAAGAGAGCCAAAATTAGCTCTTAATTCCTCCTCAAACAGTCTGTCTGAGACCAGTTGCTAGGTTACCGAGGTCTTGATGTTTGAGCAGGCAGCAGAGCAGCAGGCGGCCAACTTCCTCCACAGGGTGCTCTGGTGGGAAGGTGATGGGTGTAATAAGATGGTACTGCTTACAGCAACGCTCTATTTGGCATAGTAAGTCCTATAATGTAACAACAAAAACAAAGCATGAAAGCGTGACTACATCCTGCAGCTTCACGGCTACTGTGTAGCCATGCGGTTTGGTCTTGCGTCATTGTCGTCAGGCCTGTACCTTCACAGTGTGGTCCTGAGTGTTGTTGTCAGCAATGGCCTGCAGGAAAGGCTGTGCGTGGTCGCTGAGGGTTATTCTTCGGGAGTAGAGTTTGGCCTTGTCTGGAGAGGTTGTACCCAGGGAGCTGCAGTGGTCTTCATCCTTCTCTTCATTGTAGTTATAGTGGATCTGACTGGTCTGCAAGCCGCCAGAAAATATGGAGGACTGGAGCCATTCTGTGCAAAGAGATATACAACTGCTGTTAAAATTGAAACCTATTTAAATGCAGAGTTTGGAAAAGATACATCTTGATTTTCAAGCCAAGTTGCTTTAAAATCATTGAACCCACTGGCACATTCGATCTCCATGGGGGACAGGGGGGTGCTCTTTGCCAGGTAGGAGGCATGGAGACCCAGCAGCAGCCCCAGGTTCCTCTCTGTGTCAATAAGCGGGGACGAGAGACTGTTGAGGTCTGGAGTGGTGACTGTCTCCTGGTTAGGCTGTACATGATAGAACATGAAAATATCAAAGACTAGAACCAATTATGAAGAATGAAATTAATTTTAGAAAATTTGTACTGGAATTTGGGATAGTTGGTACCTCCATATACTGGCCAACACAGAAGGCCTGCATTGACTCCCTGGTGTCCTCAAACTGCAGAGCAGCTTCCAAAGCAACCACTGGGTCCTCTCCTGCAAACTGGGCTGTAAAAGCAGAAGAGAAACAAATGCAATGAACGCAATTAGCATTAGTCAAAAATCTTATCTAAATGAAGGTCTTTGTTCACATTTATTCTGACTAATTAGGACAGATCTCATTCCAAAACTGTATTTTTTAACCTTACCGAGGATACTGTTTCCTGCTAGCGACTGGGACTGAGCCTGGAAGTCCTTGATGTCATAGACCTTTCCGTCAATGACTGTCCAGAAGCCACCATCTTTGTTGTGGTTCTCCAGGTCAGCCTTGCGAATGAGGGAAACCTCCTCATTGTTCTTGGAACTTTGCCCTGTGAAGAATGATCCTGCCACAGCAGAAAAAGAGCTAGTTACATTCTAAACCACAACGCAGCGAATAGCTCCTAATCTCCACCTCAAGGATTAGGATTCTAATAATTTCATCATCATCAGTGACTTTGTAAGACACAACTGGTGTTATACCCATAATGCCTGGCCAGGCCAGATCCTCATTATCGTCCCTCTCATGTCCTGGGGCCAGGTGGTTGAAACGGTCGAGGTGCTCCAGGAGTCCAGCCAGGAGAGGGATAGAACCAGTCTCCTGCATTAGACCTGCATCAATGGTGAGGAGGAGGACGATGGACACCACCAACTCAGGCAGCAGCACTCCTATTAAAGAACAAACAGTGAGGCATCCATAACTGTCCCACAAGTTCCTGAAAAGGTACGCATGCAATTCATGCTGCACATAAACACTTTTGAGAGAGGGATTACCAGTTAGATCTCCTTCAATAACACGAGAGACTTCAGCAAAGTGGCGGCGACCAGTAGAGGCAATACTTGTTGCCACTGGGAGGATGTCTCCAATGTGAGTACACAGCAGGGCGATGTACTTTTTCAACAGGGAACCAACACCAAGAAGCTCAGGATCTGCAAAACAGAAGAGAGATCTATTACTACCCATCTACAGCTCATTTTCAAACTGGATAGTTAGTTCATCCTATCTGGATGACTAGAGAAAAACATTTGGTTTGAAATACACGACTCACTGTATCCATTGACATTCTCTGTGCCATTGACACCCAGGTAGAGCTTGCTGACTAGCAGCCTCTGGAAGCGTAGCAGCAGGTCCAGAGATGCAGAGCGTTCCTTGCTGACGTGCTCGGCCTCTAAATAGTTGGAGATACGCCGAGCAACATCCTTCAGCCTCGCGATGGTCTGAGAGGCGATGTTCCTGCACAAAGCAAATGTGTAAATCTGTTAGACAACAAGAGGTTACTCTGTATAGTGGCACAGGTGTAGCATGATTCAGGCAAAGAGCGGGTACCTCAACAGCTGCTGCACAAGCTGCACCAGAGGCAGGCTTTGCTTCCCTGCTGACTCGTAGATGCCCGTGTTGATGAGGTCTTTGTCCAGCATGGCGCGACAACGGTGCATGGTGGAAGCATTCGCCTCCTGCTCATCAATCTCCTTCTCTTTCTGAGCCTCCTTCTTGGCTTCAATGTCCTGTCATGAAAAACATTACAAAGTCTGATGCTTGTATCCAAAGAGAGGCTTACTTCTTGATTGCAGGGGATTTTAACCACCAATGTCTAATGTTCTGTATTAGGATTTCAATAGTACACAAAGTGTCAAGAAGACATCAAATTCAATCTGTCTTAAAGTTTAGCCTGAAACTTCTGCATTTAGCAGGGTTCAAATAATGCATTTTCCCAACAGCCAGGAGCTTGGGGTAAGTAAATCATAAGAAATTAAATTCAAGCTGAATCTCAGTCCAAAGACAAATCTTTATCTGCATGTTGTTATACAAATATATGAAGCATTGTTGCCATGAATACATTATGTGAGAGAAGAGAGTAGAGTGATAACTCGTGCATTTAACAGACTGACCTGTATCTCAGCAGTGATGGCGGCATTCAGTGCAGATTCCAACCCTCCATCAGCCATTAAGCTGCTGACCAACAGGTCGATCATGAAGCGACGTCCAGGGCTCACACTCATCTCATTTCCAGATGCTGGAGAAAAATAAATAAAATAAAACCTCAGTGTCCAAAGTCCCAACCATTTTTTCACCTCATATTAAAATGAACAGAGTTAATGGACTATTAAGTGTCCATTATTGTGTTTAATCAGTGTTAGCAGATGTTCCGATTTGCACTCACCAGCATTAGGCAGAAGTGAGGATAATGCCCTTGCCCTTTCCTCAGCAGTGGGCAGCAGCACTGACCAGCCACTTTGGAGAACTGCTTGTGCAGCTGCTTGCACAGTATTGAGCACCCCAGCATTGCTAGCTAGTACTACCACCGTTTGCTTGAGGTTGTTAAGGAGCACGCTGCCAAGACCCAGTCCCAGCTCTTCTGGATCCACCTGGTTACTGATGGCTGCATGGAGCTGAGGAGGGAGGTTCAGTCCAATTAGTCTACTGTTGCAATGTTAGACATTATTGAGGCACAATTGCTGTGGTAAACTAGGCATGATAGAAGGTGTGGAGATGCTAAACTTTACTGTTAAGAAAATCTAAAGCCACCACAAGCACAAATAAATGATACATCTTTAAATGAAACATCAACTGTTGACAGATTGTTGTCTACCTGTAGCCTGAGCAGGTTGAGTGTGGCGACTACCATGCACTCATTCTCCTGCGGGGGAGGCCAGTCTGAGCTGCCGTCCATCCCCTCGCTGACCTGTCGCAGGAGCAGGTCCAGCTGCTCAAAGGTCATGGGGCAAACGTCAACCACAAAGGGCACACGCTGCCCAACAGACCACTCTGAGCACGAGGACCAGGCAAAGCTCTGAAAACAAACAAGTGTTATGTGTTTTGGGTCTATCATTATAAGCATATAAAAATCATCAATGACACTTGTGCATTACCTGTCCTGGGCCACAGGAGATTCCCACTATGTGTTTGGTGTTGAGCCCTGGGAGTGCCTTAGGCTGCTTCTTGTTAGAAAAGAGTGTATCAAAGTGTTGTAGCTTATCATTGCTGCCCCAACTGTGCACCTCTCCGTCGTCAGTCAGGGCTAGGCAGTGTGTAGATCCCACAGCAACATCCACAACTTTCTTTCCTGCTCACAAACATAACAGACAAAGATCAGCCTTTGTATTCTAAAAGCTTCAGGAGATATGTTTAAAATCGTCAATTCACCCTGTAGACTGTCCAGCAACTTGGGGTAGCGAACATGCTCATCAGTGCCATGGCCGAGGCGTTGGTTGTCTCCCTTTCCCCAGGTGTACACTTGGCCATCTTTGGTGAGGGCCACTGAAAACTGGCTGCCGCAGCACACCTTCACTATGTCCAGGTCCTGCAGTTTTTCCACAAGTTTGGGTGTCTTGCAGCCATCACTGCCTCCTCGGCCCAGTTTACCATAGTCTCCGTCCCCCCAGGACCACACCTGACCTGTGGAAACACAGAGATGGTGAATAAAATACCAACACTTCAGTTTGGGTCATGTTGATGGATTCTATGGTCAGAGGTCAAGCCAAAAAGACTCTTGTTCTTACCATTCTCTGTCACAGCAAGTGTTTGCGCATCACCACTTCCACATGCCACATCCATCACCTTTAGTCCCTTCAGCGCTGTCACCAGCATGGGTGTGGTCTGGTCCTCACTGGAGCCTACAAACCCAGTCAGAAGACAACTCTTTTTCAGTGATAAAACAGACAAAAGATGGTATTATTCAAGCTGAATGGAGATGGAGCTTACCATGGCCCAGTCGACCATAGTTCCCTCTGCCCCATGTGTAGAGTTCGCCATCAGCTGTAATGGCAGCACTGTAGGTGCTCCCACAAGCAATTTGTACCACGTGCTTTCCTGTCTGTTTTCCATTGAAGGCTGCAATCATTGTAGGCTCTTCTAGATACCTGAAATAAAGTGAAAATGGAGATGTAGCAGACTGATGCTCCTCTGACTGAATCTTTCTAATCATTGTGAAAAGTAATCATTTATGTCTCAAGTATTGTTTTAGGCTTTTTTAAAGGAATTCTTAAGTGATGGATGTTTTCATTCTTGCTTAAAATGCAGTCAGTGGCAGCTGTGGAAGCTTGTCTTTGGTGTAATAGCATAAAACATTAAGACAGTGTCCGAGATTTGTGATATAATGTAATGTATAATTTTAGCTTCTGTTTGACCAATCATTTTATTTGGCTAGATTTTTTTTTTTTTTTTTTTAATTGAATTTAGTGTCCCAAATGCACTTTACTGTTATGTCTGTAAATGCCACAATTGTAAAAGTCCTTTCAATCTGGAAGTACCAGAGTTTCCATATTATACAGAGTTCGTACAGCTTTTTAAGAGTAAAATTCAAGCACTTTCAAAGTACCTAAACCAAACATTTCCAGACTCTTAAAGCCTTTATCATCACATCTAAATGGTTACTATGAATGCCAAATTTTAAATTAATAGATTTTAAATATTGAAAGATTTTTGGTTGTGTAGATGAAACACCAGATTATGTTGAAAATGAAGCATTTTTTAAGGAGCATATTCGAATTCAAGCATATGCCTAACCTTGAAAACATAAGGTTAATATTAAGCATTTTCCAAACTTTCAAGACTTTTTGAAAACCCTGATTATAGCTTCATATTGTATTTTAGGTGACAAGGTGGAAATTAAACTAATCAGCTAGGGTTTTATTTGTTTGCTTACGTGGTGTCTCCATGTCCAAGGCGGCCTCCGTCACCGCAGCCCCATGAGAACACCTCCCCATTGGACGACAGCGCCAAGTAGTGCTGCCCATCAGGATGAGCTGCTAGCTTCACAATCTTTCTGGAGCTCAGACCGTGGATTAGCATAGGAGCCTGCAACAAAATCATTTAGTGACTCCATCTGCAGCTGACACGGAGATGAAAGTGTTGACCAGTGCAACAGAACTTACCAGGGTTGTGCTCTTGTAGTTTTGGGTATAGACGGCACCACTGCTGGATAGGATGAGAAAGCCCTTTTCTGAACAGACAATTTGTGCGACTCCAAGGCTTGACAGGGCTTTACACTGAATGGGCCCATTCACATTGGCATAAAGCTTCCAGCCCAACAGGCCCCAGGCAATCACCTCCTGCAAGGTTCCCTGGAACACGACGACACAGAGAGGGAGACACAGTCAGACACATGGTGATTGTTTGCCATTTTGGCTGCAATATCTCTTTTGGCAAAAATGCATAACCATAAAATGGTTGTCCCACCATATCATACCAGTAAACAGGACACAGTGTGCAGATAGATAGATAGATAGATAGATAGATAGATAGATAGATAGATAGATAGATAGATAGATAGATAGATAGATAGATAGATAGATAGATAGATAGCACAAGGATGATAAAACAGGCACATAACACGAGCAATATCTGAAGGAAGGAGTAGCATCACTGACCTAAAAAATAAGACAACTAATCAGTCAGGCATTGCCAATTGATTAAAAGAGCTGTCACCTTGTGTGATGTTGGGGAGTTGCAGTGCGGAGGGCTGCAGGGTGAAGCCAAACGGTCCAGGTGAGCCATGATCACCACAGCTGTTTGCCGAAGGTCAATAGCCAGGTCATTATCCTGAGGCAAGGTCAGGTAGAGCAGGAAACTCTCATTTGGACTCAGAGGGGCTGTGAGGATCTGGAAATCACAGCAATCAACCACAAAGCACTTATTAGCTGGATTCTTACAAGACAGGCAAGGCAACGAGGCAACAGACCTTCATTTGATAACATTTTGTTTGAGAGGTTTCATGGTCTCTCATTGCCCTATCTTCAAGCGATATAAAAAGAAAAGTTTCAGGTTTGGGAGAGGTATTTTTCACCTCAGCTTCCTCTTCAGGAATGGGCTCCTCCTTGCTGCTGTGTATGTTCTGAAAGCGCTGCAGGAGGGGCAGCAGAGGGGCGCTGGTTCCCTGGGTGGAGCGCTCGTTGTCCATCTCTCTGGTGCCACTTTCCCACAGGCGCAGCAGCAGCAGCACCGCAGACAGCAGCTGACTGGAAAAGACACAATGACAAAAAGACAAAGTGAGCAGTGAGGTAGCAGGATATCAGCATAGGCAAATAAGCAGGTATTAAGGGTATCTGGTTACCTGAGAGTGCCCCTCTGTACAGCCAGCTCCAGCAGGATGGCCAGGGCTAGGTGCTGGTCCTGAAGAGGAATGTTGCCTTTGCTGCTGGCACTTCCATGTACGTCACTGCTCCCAAACAAAGAAGATTAAGACATGAGAACGACAAAAGATTCTCCATTACATCTTACAATATACAAAATTAGTGAGTAAATAACAAACCTGAGGAACTTGGTGGCCCGCTCAACAACTTCGAGCCACACCGATGATACAGTTCCCTCATCGAACAGTGTAGCCTCCGGCAGGGCACGCAGGGCGTCCAGAGACTCCTGGAGAAGTTCACTGCAAAGATCTGCATCATCTCCTGTGAAACACAAACCTCTTCCGTTTTATATACAGTGGTTACATTACACTATACAGTACACAGGGTACCCAAAAATATCAAATGTACAATTTGCCGAGCCAGGCATGAGGGCAAAAGGAGGATTTACAGGATTTTAGTTTACAATATATTCTCATGTTTGCCTAACCATAAAACTAAAATGCAAGTCATGCCGAGATTTGGAAATTAAATCTATTTATAAATCACTTATTGATTCTAATATCCAGGATTTGCACATGTGTTCATTCAGCAGGTGGTGGTTGAAAAATAACACTGTTACACTTCTGTTGTTCTTGCAGTGTATTCCAGGAACACAGCTAGACTGAGGATGAGAGGCTTAACTGTGTGTGTGTGTGTGTGTGTGTGTGTGTGTGTGTGTGTGTGTGTTCATGTTACAGGAAGGCTACAGAGAAGAGGCCGGCTCTTTGCTCCCACCCAGTCCCTGTGGACAGACAGTTCTCAACCTCACATCGGTACACACAACAAAAAACAGCATCTCTTCTTGCCAAGAAACACACACAGCCACAGCCAAAGTCATTCATTATTAGATATAATCAGACTGTGTGATTGAGATACACTGAGATACAGGTTTATTCATTGTATATTACTGGTACAATCAAATTCAACTGTATGGTCTTTTTTGAGGTCATGGTCTGTGGTGGTGCTGTACTGGACAGCATTATATTAAAATATGTTTGTCCACCCCTCCTTTGCATACATGAAGGGGACTACATTTGAAAACCACAGTTCAATACAGTCCAACAGGAGAGCAACATAAACTACAGCATAAAATGAAAATATATTCAACTCCTCTGACAGAGATTGTTCCTAATTTATCTGCCTATAATGGGGACTTTTCTATTTCAGTGGTACTGTTCATGCATGGAGATTCAGAACTACATCTAACCAAATGGCCCTTTTTCATGTTAGATACATTTTTGTCCCAAAGCAGTAGGAATGTTACCAACAAGTCTCCCATAAACTCCTGCAGTCCTTCACCTAGCCAACACCACGAGCTAAGGCTAAAAGCACAGCATTGAGAAATATGTTGAGCTGTTTACTGCAAGCAGCTTGTGACATGGTGCAACATCATTCATTAACAGCTGTCGGGCAGAGCTCCATCGCCATGACAGCAGATATCATCACCACCACCACTAGGGCACAAAACGTCTTCACTGTCAGTATCCCCGGGGGGACATTCCTACCTGACCTCCAGGCCCGACGCAGGAAAGCAAAGGCAAAAGAGAGAGCTGCCCTGGAGCCGACCCTGGCCAAACCTTCGACGCCTTTACTGGCCGGACGAGGGCTGAAAAAAAACAAAGCAGGGATTAACTCAAGAGGCATTTGTGAGTGTGTTTAGGAGGAAAACACAGAGTGCACTCATACACCAAGCTGTAGGGTTTAACTCAAACAAGCATGAACAATCTGAAACTTGGGTTCATATAAGCACATACCAGGAAGAAACTGTACTGTATTCTGTACATTGTAACTGCACTGGCTCAATCTATAGTTAATTATTTAGTTTTACCTCTTATTGTCAGCAGCAGGCAGCGGTGGGCTGGGGGGCGTCTTCCAGCGGACCTTGTACTTCTCCTCCATCATGCTGTGGCTGAGAGAGATGAGGTAGCGCTCCAGGATGACCAGGCGCTGGCGCAGCCGTTGGGCAGACAGGGTGCTTTTGGCCATCTGGGCCGAGAGTTTCTGCTGGTCGTCCACCAGGACCATCAGGCAGTCCTTCAACTCTGCCACATCTACACGCACAGCGAAAGGGCAACGAAAACATCATCATCCTAAACATAACGTAACCTGTGTGTCACCCATGATTGCTTCACACAGAGAAAAACATGATCATTACACTTGGAAAAAAAAAAAAAAAAAGAGCTAAATTATTCAAAATATATAAATTGACCACTTGCATGTCGTTTTTTTATGCCCAGACACACCCACTGAGCTGGTAAGCCATAGAGTCATGACACAGCTGTGTTGAGTTTTTAAAGCTGTTAAAAATATTATTTTGCTTTCAAAGATTTAAGCTTTTTCTTCTGCAATTCAAAACCAGTTTCTGGCAGCAAGACTTATCTTAAGATATATGTAAAATGTATGAGTATATGCAAAATATTGTAACTGTGTAAGGTTCCTGATGAACAGAGGCTTTCAGAGTGGGAAAAGAAAAAGCAATCGCACTTTGTATGACCCATTTAAAACTACGTGCACTATGCTTTAAAAATATACATTTTACTACCCATGAAATCTCACATTTTGATTTGTCAAGCAATTTAAGAAACCTAACAGTAACATAAAGCAGATGATGCAGGACAAACAGAAACATCAAACAGTGAAAACATGTTTGCCATTTTGTAAACATTTTAATAATTTAAGCTAAAATCTGGGCTTAAAATCTTAATATTTAGTTAATATTTAACTCCAGGGATTTAACCAGAGATTTACAAGTTATTTAAACGTATAGAAGGTTCCACCAATAAAAATATACACATTTACCTGTAGTTAGTACATTGCAATAAGTGATGAAACACCATTTTTTACATTACATCTCATTATCACACTTCAGCTCTTCAGTACACTAACAGCATGGTGTTTCAAGAAAGGGGCCTATAACACTTAAGCGTATTACTTGTACTACTCAATATTTTCCCCACTGGCCTTTATCACAACCAGTCCTTTGTTCTGATCTGGTTCAAGAGAAAATGCTTTATTATGTGTCTATACAGCAGCGCTGCAGGGAAGACAAGATGGGCCAAAATAGCAGGTCTGAAATCCACTTAAGCTTTATGTAAGCCAGACTGGCCTGAGGTTGTATGATCCACACTACAGTCAGCTGTGCTCGGCTGTCAGGACAGATATGTATCCCAGTCAGACAAAGTCTCTAACTATTATTTATTATACATTACCCATGGCTAAAAGATCTAGCATGGAAAAGAGAGGGAAAACACATTCACTGCTAAGAATCAGAGCAAACCTGTCATATGTTCGTGCACCATCCTGATTTCCAAACAATAGGCTTGGTCTGGGCTGGAACTGCTGAGATCAACATGTTCCAGATATCTGACTACTCAATGGAAAAGCAGGAAGTATGCTTGTTTGAACTTTAAGCATCAATGACAGAGCACTGTGGCGATCCAGTTACACTCACTGTACAATCAGACCAGGGTGATTTCCTGACTCAGTCAATACAAAAAAAAGCAGCCAAGTAGCTATTAGCAAAGCCTGCATTCACTAGGCATGTATACCCCCACCATCCCCCCACCTTATCTCCTACCACCATAACACCGTCCCACCCAGCCCCGCCAGTAAACACAGCTTGGGTGAGAGACACTCCCCCTGAGCTGGACCACATTATAACGCCTCCCAAGATTACACCCCAAGGGGTAAAAATAACCACTCAGACCTACAGACTGCAAGTTGTCATTTCAGTTTCCACACCTCACGTGCCAGCAAAACATGCACCCATCAGCAGGGCCCGACAGACATGAAATTGATCAACAGAGAGGTTGGTCATGTGTTGAAATGGTCAGTATTATTGTATCTAGTCGACATTTAGGCGTTGTGAAACTGTCTGCTAGCAGCATGGTATTAGTTACCCTACTTGGAAACAGAAAGGCATAAAATAACAAGAGCCACAACAGCAGAACTTGGCAGCATCGTAGTAGTAGTAGTAGGCCACAACGGGACATTTTGTAGCCCGCTACATCTTAACTTTGTCCGGTTAAACCCTCTCACCTGGCTGCCGCCCCCAGTCCCAGGTCTCAATGATGGAGTGATGTACAGATGTTGATGTCTCCTCCTCCTCTTTCTTCTCTTTGTCGTTGGGTTCATCCTTCTTCTGAGTTCCAAAGCAGTCAGTGCAATCCTCTGCAACAAATAAAAGAGATTCTGACGTTAACCTTCATTTCCATCAGCAAGGTTAAAATGCCAAACCCCTGTCCCTGGCTCACGTATCATCCTTAGACAGTGTGCAAAAATGCACCACGCCATCATAGACAGAAGGCAGCAATGTGTAAATGTGTAAACAGGGTAAATGAAAGCTGTAATCTCTCAGTGCCATACCTGGGTGAGCTGATTCTTCTCCATTGAATGTTATCTCCTCATCTTTTACCATTTCATTCCACATCTCACTCAGTCCCTCCGGAGAGAACGCCCGCTGCCAAAAGAATAATAATTAATTGGTTAATTACAACCAACATGGGTTTGTTTTCACAACATAGATCTATTTTTTAAAACACCTTTTCCCCTAACTTACTGTAATATTATAGGCTACACCTCTTTTCACATTACAGGAAAAACAATAATCATCTGTGAGGCTTGATACAGCGTGCAGGCCAGTGGTTGCAGATATGTCTTAGGTGATCAGGTGTGTCAGGTTATTACACCAAATGTAGCCCCTATACTTCAACTCCGTTTGACTCTGACCATGTTAAAGTAGCAGAATTTTGGAGGTTTATGCTAACTAGTGTGATATGCATTCACTTTCTGGCATCGTAGAAAAAATGCTTTGGGAAAAAAAAGGGATAAGACAGACGTTCACTATCAGTGAGACATCAGGGTTTAGAGGTTTTGCAGTATGTCCCCAACATGATGCAACACTGTCAGACTGACAACAATTTAGAAGCGAAGCAGTTTCTAAAAGAAAGTAAGCAATACAGTCTACAGATGCAGATGGATATATTTAATAATACGAAGGTGGTAACATTTTCTCAGCCCATAGAAGAAAATATAATCTTTCAACTGAAGCGAAGATGAAAAATATTGTCAAACCTTGCAGATTTTCACTTATCCCCAGTCACGTGTGACTGAGCCCGCAGAATATCATGATGTCCTATTAATCTGAAAAAGCAGTCCTTTTCATACGATTCCCTCCTTTATGTACACATACCTGTAAGTCTATCTTCAGCCATTTGTCATGAAATCTCAGCTGAGCATCGAGGGTAAAAGATGGAGAAGGCATCTTCCCCTCTCCTCTTCTGGCTGCAAACGCAGCCAACCTGCAAAGTAAAGAGATGAAAGACTTTGTTATAATAATATAAGACAAATGTACAAAGTCAAGCTTATTTCAGAATAAGCTAATAATGACTGACATTATAAAGTGCCTGTGAATCAATGAGGGATACGCTTTTTGTCCATGACATAATAATAAAGTGAGGTCGGACAACATTAGCATGCTCCTTTCCCAGGCCTGCTCCAGTTTCCTTTGAACTGAATAAAAACACCTATCAGTTTTAAGATGAAAACTTGCACTAACATTACTTCGAAGTGGTGAACTTACACAGTCAGGAAAAATCAGCTTAAACAACCAATATTATCATCCAAATGTCAACAAAAGGGAAGCCCAGGACCGGCTTTCAAAACATAGGACTGAATCACTCCCATTTTAATGACATGTTTTTAATACGCAACTAACATCAGACAGCAACTGAATTATAGGCGAATTGTGCTGCTTTTATCATGAATGTTTCAGTTAAAGTAACTTAACGTTACACAAAAAGCTTTATCCTTAGCTGGGTCAACCTTTTCTATTATATATGCGATTATACGTTTTCTAACATAATACAAAAGTCACTATTGTAACATGTAAGTTCTACCTTTGGCTGCATTAACATAAATAAATCTAGAGTTTAAGGCCAAATATGTATCCATAACTCTTACGTTATATGAGACGTTGGGAGGAAAACGAGAATATCGTAGCATTGAATGCTAGCAAGGGCACAGTCTCTGTTAACCTTGATACCGTGGTTATAACCTGGTTGTCATATATGATAACAGACACTAGTCCAGCGGGTAATAACACACACTGACACAGCATCAGTACGCCTAACGCAACACCTAATGCTAGGTAACGTTCACATTAGCTTGGTGGCTAAGGCTAACTACTTAGCTTGCTAGACAGCTAATACTAACACAACGTTAGCTTAGCTAACGCTAAACCAGCTCTCCTCATCCCGGCAACGGTGAACAAGCTTCTGTGTCATGACACTGAACCGAATGAGATGCAATGTCCAGGCGAGTTCAGCAACACAACGGGTAACATGTCAATTTTGACAACAAATTTCTAAATTACCTGCGGTCTCTTCTCAAGCTATTCTCGTCCCCACTCAGCTGCTTTGCTGCATTAGCCAGACGTTTATAATGGACTTGATTGACAGGTCGCGGACTGTGGCACGAGGCATGGAAACAAATTACGTAGTTGTAACTGGGAGATTAAATGCGATTGATCTGTACCACAACAGCCCGCTGAGGTGGGGTTTCTAATGCGAGTGGATCTGTTGGACACAGATTCCACTCCGCCCGCTCGTGCTGGGCGGTGTCATAAAATGTGCGCTCCTTTGGATTCGAGGCGGGACATAGGAGGGGCGAGGTTGGCCTGAGGTGAAGGCAAACTGTCCGCTAGGTGGCGGTGTATCTCAAGGAAAGGGTGGGGGTATTTATTTCACAGATGATTTAATTAGCTACAGAGTTATATACGGTATTTCACATAGTTTTAGATGTTTATGTAATTATAGAGTTTATTTATTTTAAACCATTGACATTTTAAAATCATTACCGTGCTTAAATATAATGTCTTTTATTGTATAATTTGGCTGTATATGATTTTGCTATTATTTGTTGTTTTATCTGTCTGCTGTTTTTTTTTTATCTATTTAACCATTGGCCGTTTGACCAACATCGACCTACCTACAATTTAGATAGTCATTAGATACGTGGGTTCCTTGTTCCTTGTCATTTTGAGTATGTATACAAAGGCCACAAAGAGCAACACATGTGGGATCACCTTCCTGAGTCTGATGAATGTGCATTTTAAATGTAATATCATGTTTTACACAACAGACCAGATAACCCAGACGAAGATAGACAGATCTGTTAACTCAAAATTCAATTAATATAATTTCAGTAATCCACCATGAAGGGATTAGTGGATGGGACAGGGGACCAAGTTTTCAGAGAACCAGTATACCAGACCATCTGTGTGAAGATTTCTCATTACAGACTGAGAGGGTAACATTTCCATCTGACAAACTAAATGAATGGCATTAACATTTAATTTGAGGGCATGTGAGGAGCTATTATGACACAGAAACAGTGTTTATCCCCTCAGGTTTGATGTGGAAAGTGTAGGTCTAGTTTAGTTATGGTTCAGTAATTACACTATGCAATCTAAGCCCCATGAATCTACCAAAAGAAATAAGAAGCATTTGTTGTCTTGCTCAAAGACACTCCAGCAGCAAGGCAGACGCACAGTGAGAGCTCTAAACGTGTAATGCTTGACAGTTAATTCCGACTGGATCCTTGGTTTTGCTCAAGGGGTATTTTTGTGTCATTGTGTAGGAGGTAGACTAGTCTTTAAAATGCCACCAACACAATGATTTAAAATGCAGGCAGCTCTTACTTCAGCGTGCAGGTCCCTCTAGCTACTTTTTAATTTCTACTTTCCAAAACTGACTATGACTACGGTGCAGCCGGCTTCTTAAGGGACCGCACATGCGCACTGCCTCACTTCCGAGTCTAAACTACGAAGTTGGACTGTAGACCTTTAGTCATTCTGCTGCAGTAAAGCTAAACTTTATGAACAGCCACAGTAATGGCCATTGACTCGGAACCAAGTGGTGATTCGTTGCCCGTTGCTGGAATAGTGGTAGCAGTAGTATCAAGTTTCATCAATGGGTCGACATTTGTGCTTCAAAAAAAGGGAATATTACGCTCCCGCGACAGAGGTAGCTAGACTGAAACAGGAGATAAGTAGACGGACATTAGCTCTTCTTTAAGAATATCGACACGGGTAGAAGTGGAGGAGCCATATAAATTATACCATTAAGATGAGTAAAGCCTCGTAGCCACACAGACTAAACTCTTCCCTGTATTTTCCCTAGGAGGGTCGTACCTCACAGATGTGGTGTGGTGGAGTGGCACATTGTCCAGTGAGTATAGCGCCATCTATCGACTCTGGATGCGCAGTTCAATTAACGCTAGAAATCACATCCTGAGTTTTGAGCAGTGTGTCCCTCACTTCTTCATTTAAAACATTGTTTCCCATGAATACTTGGCTAACTGTTTTGACACACCTGTTTATGAATCTCATCAGTGATTGTTGGTCAAATTGGGAATTTCCTGGCGTATAATGTGGCCCCTGCTGTGATAGTTACACCACTAGGAGCCCTTGGAGTGTTATTTGGGTAAGTCGGATCCTTATTTTTTTTCTCAGGCATTTAGCTTGACATTATGATATGGTTTAACCAAACTTGAAACATTATACAGTGTAACAGTATACATACTAAACTCATTCAATTACAGACTTTGGTTTTGAATTGAAATTTCATACTCTGTAGTTAAACAACTCCACCTGGTCTCTGTTTAATTTTTTGTTATACTCTGAGGAGAATTAGAGAGATTTTCTTTCCTCATTTCTGAGTCTTAGCAGACAGTTGCAGTTTAGGCAGGTTTGTTGCCTCGGGCACTGTAAAGTTGTGATTAACGATTCATCTTTTTGCTTTTTAATATGAAAATGGTTCATTTTTAATACAATTTCAATCTGTATAAATCATGTTGGTATTGTGACATTAAGCAGTCATGAACAGCTTTAATCTCATTGTGTCTTATTATTTTACATCTACCAAGCACAAGAGTGCAGAGTCAAGATTTAAAACTATTACACTGTATAATACTTTGAGGACTCTATGAATTGCCTTGCAACGAGATGCTGTTTTTGTGTGTTGCAGGGCTGTGCTGGCGTCTTGGATCTTGAAGGAGCATTTGAACATCCTGGGAAAGCTTGGCTGTGTATTGTGTTGCTGTGGCTCTGTTGTGCTTATCATCCATGCCCCTAAAGCAGAGGCTGTAACGTCGAGACTGGAGTTTGAGGAGAGGTTATCGGACCCAGGTGACAAAGTCAATTTTGTTTGTTTTTGTTTGCCTTTAATTTACTCTAGTAATTGATAATTGATGTGTCCTTCAGAATAATTTAAGATGAGGTAGACAGTAGAATTGCCAGCAGTAAAAGTAAAAAGTGCCAATAATTAGTCAATGTGCAATCAACTCTCCTAGTTTTACTCATTCAAAGTAAACACTTTTTCTGAACTATTATTTCTCCTGGAAAATATCCAATATGATGGCATTATAAATGAAGATGTCATTTTTCATCCTGCAGTGTTTGTAATGTACGCCCTCTTGGTGGTCCTGCTGCTGGTCATACTAATTGTGTGGATTGCTCCAGCTCACGGCACATCAAACATCATGGTGTATGTCGCCATATGTTCCCTCTTGGGCAGCTTCACTGTTCCAAGCAGCAAAGGACTTGGCCTGGTTGCACAAGACGTCTTTGGAGAGGGGCCCCCGAGCAGCACAGCTCTGGCCCTCTTCCTGGGCTTGCTGGGGACGCTGGCTGTCAGCATCCTGATACAGTTCCTCTTCATCAACAGGGCCTTGGAGTGTTTCAGCTCCAACATGTTTGAAGCTGTATACTATGTCACGTTTACGTCCACCGTCATTCTTGCTTCCGCTCTTCTCTTCAAGGAGTGGACTGCACTGACTTTAACTGACAGCCTTGCCATGCTTTGTGGTCTGACAACAGTGTGTGTCGGGGTCGTTTTACTCCGCCTTTCCCAAGAGGCTTTGATTACTTGGAAGAAGAAGACAGACTGATGGAGATGCCTTCATATGTACATGACTTTTGTGTTACACTGCATTTCTTATAACACAGAGTCTATACTTGATTTGTTCTGTAGGAACTCCAGTTTAAATGACCGAAGCAACAGTGTATTTATAACAAGTTTAACTTAACATTTTCATTGAATCTCCTTGCAGTTTCTTATGAAACAGTTCTTAGTTACTGTGTAACCCAGAAATATGACCCAAAGTTAAACCTCTATTTTTTTCTTTAGATAATCATTCCTTCTTTAATTCTATTAATACTCACTAATGCAACTCTTATCATCATGAGACTGTCACTTCACCTCTCATAGCTTTTAAACAGCACACTTAAATATGGCTTGGGGAAGTTAATTTGTCAACTTTACGTTTAACTTTAAGTAGTTACAAAGAGGCTTGCAAAACATGGGTGACTGGGTAAACAGGAACTGAAAATATTTATGTTTACTTTCTTCTCAAGCGTCGCCCTCAAGGCTTTAATAGGCCCCTTGAATGTTCTCCCTTTCTCCCAATGCTAGCCTGCATCAGTGTAGAATCGCCTACACTTTGACTTATTCAGTGTGCCTGTGAATTATTCAGTGTCATTTCAGAAGCAGTCTCTTTAGTGCAGGAGTTCTATAGAAGATGAGTGTCAACAATGACTGAATGTTTTTGTCTAATGGAAGGATTTGTAAAGCTGATGTACCAAATATAAACGTTGGTTCTGTGGCCTCTAGCTGTTTTGTCATGATATTATATCTTGCTACAGGTTATACATGTGTAATTAAAACATGATTTGGACTGTGGATTATTTATGTACATTATAAAAATGTTTACTACTGTATGTGTCAGAAATGGTTTAATAGTGATGACCTGGCAGACCAGCCCAAACTTGAAACTGATGTACTGGCTCTGGCAGGCATTTGTCATACTGAAGGGTCCATGAGAGGGTCCATACACTGTCCTTACAAGCAATACAAGTCCTTTCTTTAATAAGAGTTTAGTTACCTTGCTTGATTTAGAAAGTATTAAACTAAATCAAACTAGTTACATATCACCATCACTTGTAAACTATTCCTTAATACACTGTCACAGTGTATTAGTTAAAATCACACTACTAGTTGTAGTTTGTGTTTTTATAATTAATAGTGTGACTCCAATAAAAATCTCATGGTGAATAATATTAAGTGTTGACTTTGTATTCAGTTCCTGAGTATTATGTTATCTCTGTGGTACTGGACTTCAGCCTGCGGAGGACACACAGTTCAGTGGCCACAGCTCCTGTGATCAACAGAAGAAGAGCCTCGCAGTGCGGCAGTCGTGAAGCGGTGTCGGTGCTGCTGGCTGTATGTGGAGAGAGCAGTATGAGATGGTCAGCCACGGAGCCAGGAAGCAGGCTAGCTGTTAGCTAACCTCAAGCTGCTAACACTTTCTTCTTGTTGGGGAAACCAGCCGCCTTTGGACAGGTATTTAACTCTCATTATGACTCCTCAAACCTAGCAAGCAACCGATACTCTCGGTTAACGGTGACTGACTTCGCTAGCCAACCACATAGCCGCCGCGCTAATATAAGCTAACATGGCTAACGAGGATATACTAGCAATTAACTACTCGTGATCTAAATGTAACCACCACCATAGTGTTGCTGCTACTTAGAATAGTGTACTAACATTCAATAGCTGGGTAATTATAATAAAATAGGCTGTAAAGGGAGACTTCACGCTAGCTGGTTAACGAGCTGCACCTAGCGTGCCCAGGTTAACATTGACCTCAATGGCGAGTCACTTCCTGGATTCCTGTGTCCTGAAATAGGAATATTGACAAAGCAGCTGACTGGGTTGCTCAAGAGTTGGTTCGTACAACACCCAGACAACCGATTGCCTATCCAACAGTCACTTCTGTGTGTTTGTATGGGACCAGCCGGCAGTGAAACTAGGTAGTCCTAAACCTGCTGTTACTCTGATGGATTCTTCCCTCACATCAGATTACGGTTTGCCAGTTTGTAATATCGCCTGTGGAAACGGTAGGTCACTGCTGTCAAAATAATGTTAAATACCTCGCTTTTTGACTTTTTCCAGCAGCTGATGAATGTTTTGTTGTCTTTCATGTGCTCTGCTCTCAGGTGTCTGGGCTGGCCAGAACTGCACTTTTGGTCAGCATCTGCATTGTTTGGTCGTAAATGTGACAGACCGCGTCAACGCATCCAGCCTCACAATGGGTCAGGACAGGGGGAAGTATGATTTTTACATCGGTCTGGGATTGGCCATCAGCTCCAGCATCTTCATCGGAGGCAGTTTTATCCTCAAGAAGAAAGGACTTCTGAGGCTGGCAAGGAAGGGATCGATGCGGGCAGGTACTGGCCTTTTATAAGTATTTAATGCACATCACAGATAACCTAACGCTAAGGAACAAGTTGTCCAGCTATATCAGCTGAGTTAAAGCACTCCCTGCTCCAGTTGTGCAACACGGAAAGCCAGCTAAGTAGTGAAACCGGTGGGGACAGCCCGTTACCACACCTGATTACACCTTCCCTACATTTCAGGTTTTGCTCACCTCTGCAGGGTGTGTGTTGGTGTTTGTATACATGCGTGTGTGTATGAGTAATCAGCACTCAACTAACACCTAGTAATCATTAACGTCAGCATTTCACTTGACCTCCAGCTCAAATCCAGTGCAGCTGTCTGACTTGTAGTAGTGATGATTACATAATGCAGATGCAAATGTGGTTTAAATGAGTGATCTCACAGGTTCCTAAAATATTTATTTTTTTGCTCTTCAGGCCAGGGTGGTCATGCATATCTAAAAGAATGGCTATGGTGGGCTGGTTTACTATCAAGTAAGTGATGACACTCCTGCAGTTAAAAATGTAATTAGATACGAGCCCAGTTAGCATGGATCTGGTGATTCGCAGGTTAAATGATGTTTAGATGCTGAGATTAAAACTGGGTTAAAGTTGGTTGAAAACCTGTTCTTCAGACGTCTAGGTTACATGTAACTGTTGTTTCTTCAGGACCTTTTAAATGACTACATTTCAGTGTATTGTAGGTCCTCGCTGTTCATTGAAATATGTCACTGGAATGCTGTTAAACCATTATACCTAGCCTAGATGAAAAAGCATTTCAACCAACTTTAACCCAGTTTTAACTTCCTTGATGTCTTTTGACCTGCAAATGACCAAACCTGTGCTTACATGGAAGGGTATCTTTGTACTTAATATTGTTGCAACAACAACATAGTTATCCTTTTCATATTTGGGAGTTAAATTAATGTGTCTTTATCCTTTATAGTGGGAGCCGGTGAAGCAGCCAACTTCGCAGCATATGCCTTCGCTCCTGCGACTCTGGTCACCCCACTGGGAGCCCTCAGTGTGCTTGTCAGGTACAGATGACTCACTGCACAACTTGGGCACTTAAACCTTGTCCAAATTGACTTTTTCCTTTATGTTTGTAAATGGATTTGTGGAGTGGAGTCACTGTGGCTGACCGTAAATGTCATTGCAGTGCGGTGCTGTCGTCATACTTCCTGACGGAGCGGTTAAATCTGCACGGGAAGCTCGGCTGCCTGCTCAGCATACTGGGCTCCACCACCATGGTAATCCACGCTCCGCAAGAGGAGGAGATCAGCAGCCTCGAGCACATGGCCAGGAAGCTGGTCGACCCAGGTACAGAACAAATTGAACATCAGAGACCATGTCCAGAAATGTTTGTTTTACTGAGGTTTACCTCCTAGTCACGCTTCATAACAAAACTATTAATAGACAGAAGCAAAACACATGAAATCCAGCTGTTCCATATCAGAATGATGCTTATTTTGGTCCAAATCAACACCCTCTTGTTCCCTTTTTCCCAGGGTTTTTCGTCTTTGCCACTCTTGTCATCATTGTGGCCCTCATCTTCATATTTGTTGTAGGTCCCCGTCATGGTCAGACCAATATCCTTGTCTACATCACCATCTGCTCAGTAATCGGGGCACTATCGGTGTCCTGTGTCAAAGGACTGGGTATTGCCATCAAGGAAGCAATCGCTGGAAAAAACGTGGTGAGAAACCCACTGGCATGGATCTTGCTTTTGGGCCTGGTGGCCTGTGTGAGCACACAGATCAACTACTTGAACAAGGCCCTGGACATATTCAACACCTCCCTGGTGACTCCCATCTACTACGTGTTCTTCACCACATCGGTGCTCTCCTGCTCCGCCATCCTCTTCAAAGAGTGGGAGCACATGGGCACAGACGACGTGATCGGCACCCTCAGTGGCTTCCTCACGATCATCGTGGGCATCTTCTTGCTCCATGCCTTCAAAGACGTTAGCGTTAGCTTGGCTGCTCTCGCCGTGTCCATGAGGAAGGAAGAGCGGGCCTTTCCCGCGGCCAACGGCATGGCGCCACACAGCACCTATGAACTGCTACACAATGAGTCCACTGAGGACATTGAGGACAGAGAAATGGGCCTGCCTTTTGATAGTGTGTCTAGAAGAAATGGGGCAATGACTTCCTCATTAGATCATTAAGGAACCTTTTTTTTTTTTTTCCAGCCCCCAACTGACTCACCAACTGTGGCATTGTTATGATATACGAAAACAATAAGACAATCAGCTGTATGGGGAAAGTGACTTGGACAGACCAGTGGATTGTATTTAATGTTTTAATTTGCCTTACTTTTCTCAGAGTATGACCTGGTCATATTCAGTTACAGAACTTAATTTCATTCCTCTGTAGCGCTGTAAATATGAGGGTTTTTTTTAAGAAATGTTTTGTTATATGTACATGCATATTCATGCACTGACTTACTTTCTATAAATCAAAAGGATAAAAGTTTAAATATATATTCTATATGAGGTCTGACAATGACGACATTTAAAAGGACAGTCACTATGATTTGATTTTTCGTGATACTTGAAAGTAACAAAATTTGTTGGAAGTCGTTCTGAACTTTTTTTGTTTACATGAAAAGCTCCCGAGATGAACCAACAGATTTGTTACATATTTATTGAATTAAAATGATTAAAACATTTGACACACAAGGCACAGTGAATAAATGCTTAACATGAGTATGAGCTGTTAACTTTTTAATTTCCTTTAAAATGTTTAGCATGCATGTTCAACAATATAGAAAATACAAATTTACCTTCACCCCCACTTAATATAGGCTGCTGTTCACCCTTAACATTCCACCACTGCAAACCCTTAAATACATATCTGATAAAACTAATTTCCCTTCCCTGATCTACAGCTTTCTGCAAGTACAAAACAAGAGTAGTTCAACCAAAAAGGGGAAATATCTATTCATTTCTTATAAGGCACAAGTGAATACAAAAAAAAAAAAATCATTCTGACAAAAAATGTGGCCAACTTCCTTACATTTAATGGTCCTTTGCTACTAAAGACCTAAAGTAAATGAGGAGGAATATTTGTGGATAGTCTGGTAATGCTAACAGTGTTTGGAACTTCACGCTGGTCCACAGTATTGACAGTGGCAGCAGCACCTCAGCTGCTAGCAAGTGACTGGTGTATCGGTGGTTGGAAGCATCGGACATGTTCGACCGGCATGTTCTCTCCATCTCCAGACTTCAGATACTTGTTCAGGATGCCGAAAATCTCGTTGTTCAGGACTTGGAACTTGCGGATTCTGTCGACCATCTTCTTCAATGGCTAAAGAGAAGCAGAGAATATGATTGAAGAAACAGGTTGTTCCACTTAATAAATCATTTAGTCATGTTTTTACGGTGGCCCTGAGAGCTCAATGCACTGCAGCTTAAAAAAACACATGCAAATAGAGAAAACACAAGCAAATTAAGAAAACCTCTTCATCACTTTCAGCGAATGTGCAGAGTAGAGTAGTAGCAGAAGTCAGAAATCCACAACAAACATAAATGAATGATGAGTCACAAACTATGGCAACAACAAGCGTGTCCAAGCCGTGTTCGTCACTTTTTCCTGTCCTCTGGAAACACTTCTTGTTTATTTGGTTGTGTTGTCTATATTTGGAGCACACTTTCTAAATGCTGTGCATGTGTTGTCAAATTGATAAAGATGTTTTCTTCAGTTGCAGTGCGTTGAGCTCTCAGGGCCACTACATGTTTTGGTAAATCGGCAGTAAATTATGTACAGAAAAAAGAAAAGAAAACAAGTAAACAATTTTCTCTCTGGGGCTAGACAGTCTCCTATGATGATTCATATGGATGCTGGCCCTAAAAAGGAACAGTTTTGACATTTCGGAGATGAGACTGATACCACTCTCATGTCTGTACGCTTAATATGAAGCTACAGACAGCAGCCGGTTAGCTTACCTTGGCAAAAAGATGGGGAAACAGCTAAGCTGGATCTGTTCAAATGTAACAAAATCCACCTACCAGCACCTCTAAAGCTCGCTAATTAACACATTATATCTTGTTTGTTTAATACATATAAAAACCTATGAGTAAAAATGTCAATTTTTACAGGGGGTTGTGTGTCAGACTATTTGTTGGCTGGGTGCACTGAGAGACTCATGCCTCCATCTTTATGCTAAGCTAACCGTCTCCTGGCTGTAGCTTCATATTTATCATCCAGATATGAAAGTGGTATACAGAATCATTCCACAAATAAAGTACTTGTGTATCAGATTCATATTAGTGCAATAGTATGACAAAAAAAAGCTGGTCAACCCAGGTACAGAACTGATACAATATATTAAATGGAATGGTTCAAAATAATGTGATACAGCTGATATGACGTGATAAACAAAGCACTGCACTAATTGTTTCAATATGCTGTCCCAGACATTTATTTTAAAAATGTCTGAAAAAAATCAAAGAAATATGACAATTATACGACTCCTGTGCCATGTTAAGCATGTCATGTGATATACTGCCATTGCTTATGACAGTCTTGCTAATCCTCGGCTGTCCAACTCACCACGCTCTTGATGACCTCATCCTTGCCATCATGCTTCTGCACCTTCAGCAGGTGGTAGCTGAAGTCAAGGATGTCAAAGCGTCTGTGCTGTCCCAGGAGGGCGATGATCATGCAGCCAGCCCAGTGGAGGCCGTCTCCGAAGCACTGCCTGGAAAACAGGAATAGGGGGTGCGTGAATACAGATGCGGCGCTTTAACAATCACATGTGGTGAGAGCACGTGGTGCACGTGTGTACTGCTGCACTCACTCCACTGTGAACTCATGGGCTCCCACAGGGATGCAGTACACAAACTGCATGGCACTCCAGAGACGGTGGAACTCCACACACTCGTCCACATGCATCACGCCGTTACTGGGCAGCGGTCCACGCCAGATGGGGTCGTCCAGGAAGCCTCGCACGCGTGTGAGGATGACCTCGAACATGGACAGACCGCAGCACAGCCTCTCTTTGGTCAGGAGGTCGCCCTCTCGAGCAATGGCAATTTGCTGAAAGAGAAGTGAAGGATTGTCGTCAGAAAAAAAACACAGGCTGTGATGTTCAACAGATCATTTGATCAATATCTTTCACTTGAAACATGATATAACAAAGCTGATTCTGCAGTGAACACAATAATGACGCTTCCTGTTGTGGCATTTTGTGGACTGACCTGTGGGGTGCCAAGGCGCTCTATCAGTGGGACCAAATGCAGTGCTGTGTATTTGGCTTCCAAGCGCTTCATCTTGGCATCAAGGCGCTCCCCCTCTGCACATAGTGAGGAAAAGAAAAGCGTAGTAGGGTAAGTCTGGTGATATTCTATATTTTTCTTATTGTCAACAAATCAAAGTATTGTCTGTGTATCCAAACCCTGACATAGCTTATTCCTATGTGCCACAGAGCTCCACTTTTGTCCAAAAACACACAATGACTTGTTGCACTAGGCGACATGTTCCTCATATTATCATGAACAAACACACACTGTAGTTTATTTTAAGTCAATGGCAGATACATCATGCCGTAAGCACTCACTAGAGCACCAAATTTGTATTTATCCGCGGGTGGAAACAGTCCCCAATAAATACACTATTTCCTCCTGTTTGAGTGACTTTTAATAAAAACCAGTGGACAGATTCATGTCTTTAGTAGAAACCAATGGGCTTAGAGCTGAGAACCACAGGGTGTGGAAGTCAGAAAGTGTTGTGTTATTGACTAACGCATTACTGACTTTGGGCTATGTCTGAAATCATTCCCTCATTCACTCATTTGCTGCCCTCTTTCATAATAGACAATCAATAGTTTACTCAGTAGTGAGCAGCAAATTGAGATTTCAGGCACTTATGAATCATCATTATTTTATGTGTTTTGTGTGGCAGTACACTGTGGGATTGTTAGCAGAAAGTAGTGTACATGCCATGGGCACTACTGTTCCATTATGTGGATTTTTGAGGGCACTATATAGAGCATGGATGTACCACAAATGGCAGACAGTAAATATAGTGCACTATATAGTAAATGGGGAGTGATTGTGGATGCAGTCTTGCATCTTTAAGTGGGATTTGTTGACAAAAA
Organism: Macquaria ambigua; assembly: GCA_008360985.2. Lineage (NCBI taxonomy): Eukaryota > Metazoa > Chordata > Actinopteri > Centrarchiformes > Percichthyidae > Macquaria > Macquaria ambigua. Next base: position 538,314 of record VMKM01000013.1, on the reverse strand, counting down.
AAAAACTTAAGCTGCCAGTAAGCTTCATCAGAACTGCTTGTCGGATACCTCTCGGAAACCTACAACCCCGCCACACACACACACACACACAAAACTTCTGACAATTTCTGTAACTTTCCGAAACCGATAATCTGACTTTCACACGCACTTTGCACTGTGATCGGCCAGCTGTGTGACAAAGTAGCCAGTGTTGGAACTTCTTTCTCTCGCTCTTTTTTTAATTTGTTACGCACTTTTCTGTCACTCTGGCTGTGTAACGCGTGACACGCTATGGATGCCTTGCAGTAAATGCTGTCTGAAAACATCCGCCATTACCCCCATATTTAATTGATTATCATGTTTCACTTCTCTAAATGACTGCCAGCGTTTCACACCTGACTTTGCGCGTGGCCATTCAATGCAAATACGCTTTTGCCTTCCGACATGAACAGACAGCACGTTGTATGAACTAGTTCAGTAACACCAGCCTTATCCCTCAACTCTCCACTTGTAAATAAACAATATGTTATCTCATGCATTTACCTTTGACGTGGACTCTCGGAAGAATGTTCTGAAAAGGTGCAGCATGCAGCAAATCACAAACTTCTTCCTGTGACTGGGAGAAAGATACAGTGAAAGTCAAAACACTGACATGTACATGTACAAAGGTATTAAAACACATTTGAATTGCGTCCTGAATAAAGCGAAACTCAATTATGTTTGTTCCAACTAAGATCTATACCAGACTCTGCTCGCTCAGCAGACAGAACAGCATGGCGTTGCCCACTTCCCTCAGGTTCTGGAAACACACTGTCTTGAGCTCGGCGTACTCAACGATGTCCTTCAGCTGGTGGTGAAAGAATTCCAGGATACCTGAAAAGAAATACAGCCTAAATGTCATCTCCCACCTTATTTTCTCAGATGTCTCAAGTTTACAGGTCTGTGTAAAATGTGGGTACTCCGTGACATTTTTGTGACCAATTCTTTTTCAGTTTCAAACTGGTTATTTAGAAATAAAAGATTTCTGTGGGATAAGGAAACTAATTTTAAATAACAATGTCAAAATGAAAGGCAAGGCTAGGCAAGGTATTTTCATTTTCATCATTTTAGTACAGTTAACAGATGTAGAAAGGGATCATTTAAATCCTTTGAGATTAAAATTAATGATTGCCACGTTCTCCAAGGAAATTCAATAAAATGCAATTATGCGTAGTAGAGGACTTTCTGTCTTTTTCCAATTAAAATGAATGCATGAGTTTTAAAGGGCCAATTGATTGGTCCACATGGTCAGTTACCTGGGGAACCGTACTCATGGCGGGGAAGTCGGCAGATCTTGGGCATCACCTCCATCAGGGTCTTCACATACTGCATTATGGTGCCCTGAAGCTATACGAGAGAAGGAGTGCATTAAGCAGCAGCGTATACAGTTTTATTATATATGATATATATTATATGATATTCAGTTAAGAGGAAACGACGAAGAACAGACACAAACAAACGGATCCCTTTATTTACTGTTTATTTAGCATATGATGACATCAGTCTCATTCATAACTAACAAAGAAAGCAACCTCCTTTAACCCCTCTCCTCACAGTCATCCTTCATTTTGTAACAGCAGGAAGTTCCAGCACTGAAATTATGCCTCCCACACACAGTTACTGCTTAATGTCCGACTCACCAGGCTTTTGACGACCTTCAGCAGTTCCTCCATCACCACAGCGATGCCCTGGTAGCCCAGCAGTCTGCACATGACCTTGATGTGCGGGGGACCCACGAAGTTCCTGTAGGAGCTAAATATGCTGCTGTACGCCAGGTTTAAGGTCTACATTCAGGGGAAAGACAGGTGAGGATGAGAAAAGGTTAAACTCAGAACTTACGTCATCATTTGAATAAGCATTGTATGCTTCCATCATCCAGGATGCATCTACTAAAGCCACTGATATAACTAGTATCCTCTCCATCATTAAAAATGGGTACTGAAGGTAAATTTGGCTCTTGTGAGTGTATTTATGGCTATAGAAGGGCTGAGTCACTTGTCACAGTGAACACTTTCAACACATCAACATCGAAGGGCATCGAAGACAGTTTAAATTAAATAAAGTCTAATGCTGGTTAGAACCCAGAGGCTGCAATGTTCAAACCCCCCCCCCCCCCCCCCCCATTACATAAATACATATTTGCAAAGGATGTACAACATCCAGACAATTTTGAGATTCTTACCACTAGTGGGGCTAAAACGGTAAAGATTGTTCATCATGGGACAATCAATAACAAGACGTCTGCAGCCATGCTAGCGGCTCTGTAAGGCTGTACAGTACATAGGCACAGTGGTGATCTGGGCTCAATGAGCATCAGCGTGCTTACATACACCCAATGACAATGCTAACTAACATGCTGATCTTTAGCAGGTATAACGTTTACCATGTTCAACATCTTGTTAGCAAATATTAGCATGCTAGAAGCAAAAGCAGGGGATCACCAAAGTCATCAGAATTTATCCTCTGGGGACCACGAATGTCTGTACAAAGTTCATGGCAATCCATCCAATAGTTGTTGAAATATTTCAGTCAACCAACCTTGCCATCCTTAGAGTCACAACACTAGTTGTCCAACATGAGATCACCAATACAAGGAATGGCAACCTGCCTGGTAGATTATGAGACATCTTTGATGCGAGTTAAGATTTTAGCCTGAGGGTGGCGCTAGAGGAAAGCTCTAGAGTGCTGAAGATGCAAAGGATAAATTCACTACAATCTGCCTGTTAGATTTTGATATTTTTTGTGTACAAGTGAAAATATCTGCTCGATGAGAACGCCACTGTCAGGGGGCCACTAGCAACATTAGGAATCATCCTCCGGGGACCAAGAATATCCACAGTAAATTTCATGACAATCTGGCCAGCAGTTGTTGAGATACTTTGCTGAGGAATAAACAGTTGGACAGATGGATCAACCAACTGTACACCCCCCACCCCCACCCCCTCATACCCTGCCAGATTAGATTTTCAAGATGGATAAAAGTGCTGGTCTGGGGGAAATTAATGATCAATATCACTACGACGTCTGTAGATGAAATAGCAGGGAAAAAATTGGAACTGGAAACAAGCAACAAACAGCCACATTTACAACCACATAAAAAAGGAAATTACATAGAGAGCCATTTGGATGTTGAACTGCTTATACACAATGCACTCTTTTCTAACATCTAACTCTCTCCCCTGTCTGCAGAGAGTTGAAGCTGCTGTTGCTGCTGCTGCTGCTCTAATCCAGCAGCACTCCCACTAGTGTGGCAGCAGCGGAGACAAGGACACACCAATCTCTGGTCCACTCCTGAGGCTGAAAACCTCCACAGCAGCACCCACCGTCAGAGCTCTTGATACAGTGACAGTGGAACAGATGCTAAAATGACTGAATAGCAGGACCACAGGATAATCTAACCAAAACCAACACCTCAGGCACGACAGATTGGTATGTTCAACATGTGCTGGCAGTGTTTTTCTGGTAAGTCTCCCCTTCTATCATGCTTTGAATGGATGACCACTGTCAATGATTTTATTAACATGGCTCATTACAATATAGACAAGTATGTTTTGTTGCTATGGGTTACAGCTGATGCAACAGAAAAACGTATGAAAGGATGCAATTAACTGAATTATATTGGTGTAAAAATAGAATTATCTCCATAGTGATGTGTACTAAAAAAGTCAGATGTAAGCTTGCTGGCTTTACTTTAATTTTAAAATGACAAAAAAATATTCTAAAACTGACTTAAAACCTACAACTCTTGTGAGATTATCTGTGTCTGAAAATGTTGCTGTTTCAATAATTTTTATGCTGGCTTATTTAGAAAAGCCCATAAAATTCAGAGTATTGAGCAAAAATAACATAACTACACCACATACTTTGAATGTGCTTTGTTCCAAATGAGCACCACACCCTCTCTGCAATAGTTCAAACAGAAGGAGCCTTGAACACTTGCAGTTAATTATATATTTCACATTTGGTTCCATGTAAATAATAAAAAATAATTCAACACTGAAGATCAAATTTGGGCTTTCCTGAGAATGGCGTTTCCCTTCCATTTTGGAAGGCTTCTACTGCCACCCGCTGACATCTGTTTTAGGTCCATGCTATTATTTTGTATTCTATAAGCGAAAAAGCTATGTTTCAATAAATATTGCAAATAATACTCAAATCAAAGCTAAAGCCATTGGCCATACTATTCAAACCTGACCAGTGGGTTTTAACTGCTCAAGGTTGTCAGATTTCACCTGTCCTGTAACAGGTGACTTAACAACACAGACGAGCCTCTTCACAAATTATTCTGCATTATGTAATTTGCTGAACATCTGTGCATACGCTCACCTCCCTCCCTCCCTCTCACCACTGCACTTTGTTCCAGATAATCCTTTATACAATGCTTATTATCCTCTGATATTGTTCTTTCATTTTTACACTTTGTATGATGAGGTTGTGGGATGGGTAGGTGGCCATGACATTTTCCATTAATTTCGTTTAACACTATGCACTGTGAGTGCAATGTACAGGGAGGATGTGCTTAGATTTTTTTTATTGACTCTGCGTTTATATTACATGGCCATATGCGAGTCAGGATTCTGATATTTTTGAAATTATGACAGAAAAGGTGCTGTAATCAAAGTGGTCAAAACAGTCTGTAATCACACCAAACAAGCAACACATTACCGACATGCCTGCTATTTTCATAGCTATTTGCTGATTTAATGGCTGCTTGTTAGTGATGGAGGCTCAATATATATAACCTCCTAAGTGAGAAGCACAATAATCAGAAATTGTGGGGACAAAACTTACAGTAATCTGTCTCTGTGTTTATGTTATCTCTCTTTTCCAGTTAGGTTTTACATTGTGAGACTGTAATAACTGAGGAAATACTTTACTCATATCAACTCGGCTCTAGAGGAAGACAAACAGGAGGACTACAAGAACAGCCTGGCATCATGGGGATTGCGGTCTACAACATCTCCGCCACCTCAGCCAGAGTGAGCTGGCCGTCGTCCCCCAGCTGCCTGGACACCTTCTACAGCGTCATGTACGACCCAAACTGGAACAGCCTGCTGATGGGCTACAAGCGCAAGAGTTTCATGCACGAGGAACGCATCCCCGTCAGTCAGACAAGCACACACCTGGCCAACCTCCTCCCCCAGACCGCCTACTTCTTGTGTGTGACGTGTCAGGCAGCCAATCCGGTGCGAGACCAGTGCCAGGTGTTCAGCACTCTCAGTGACAGCAGCGAAGGTCACGACAGAGCTGGCTGGGAGCTCGCCATGGGCGTCTGGCTGACCTGCTGCATCTTGCTCCTGGTCATCGCTGGCATCCTGTTGTGGGGATGTCTCCATACCATCTGCTCCATCCCCAGTCAGGCCGCAGACAACTGCCATGTGGTGACCAACTCAACCTGCCAAGACATGTCTGGATCTGGACGCCTCTACACTCCCAGAAGCAGCAGCGAGGACAGCGCCAAACATGCCACCATCATACAACCCCCCCTCCTCTCAGCGCAGACCAGTGGCCACATAATTACCCAGGACCATGAGCTGAGGGCGCTCGCTAAGCTGTCTGGCACTGAGCCAGTATGAATCAACTGGATTGAGGTCATCACAGCATTGTTCTGCCCAGACTGAATTGTCACTGAGTATTTTTATCCACTGGTGAAATCCTATGAAGAAAAAAAACCCAACTAATCCGTGCTCTCGAATTACTAATTTGTGCTCTCGATCTACTAATTCGTGCTCTCGATTTAATAATTCGTGCTCTCGATTTACTAATTCGTGCTCTCAATTTAATAACTCGTGCTCTCGATTTAATAACTCGTGCAATATTCATTGAGAGCACAAATTAAGTAATCTGTGTGCACAAATTATTAAATTGAGTACAAATAAGTTGTTTTTTCTCCACGACAGCTCCCGGGCTCCATAATATCCTATTTGTGTTAAGGTGAAATAAGAATGTTTTCACAGGAACCATTTAAAACAAAATTTTGCTGTGCTACTCCAAAGTTTTCAATGATAAATGTTTTGCTAATGCAACACTTGATTTATCCTGTCTATATAATTTGTTCCATTTAATGTTTCTCATGTAAATAAAAAGCTCATGAAGGACTTTTTGATCACAGTGTTCTTGTGATATAAATTTAGGTTTCTGCATACAAACACCTACATTTTTTTCCATTTACCTCGCACATGTCAGATATTTCACACACATTGTTTCCCACTTGTAATCTAGATATATATTACTAACATGTTGTGAATGTTTGGCTTCAACATGTGGACTCAGGACAGGTCATACACAGCCAGTCAATAAAAATCTCCTCCACATGGAATCCAAGAAAATGAATTGAAAGGACAACGCTTTCTCTGTGGCTGATGATAAAAAGTAAAGCATACTGACCTTTGACCCGTACAAGTACTGGGGCTGAGCGTTGGGCGGTTTGTCCCTCTGGAACTCCTGAGAGAAGGGCAGGATGGTGCGCACAAACCTGAACACACAGATAGATTCATCAAACATGTATCGCTACCAACATCAGTCTATAATGCACATAATAAGGGATGGCAGGAGGTTTAGACACATACACACACACACACACACACACACACACACACACACACACACACTTGTATAAGTTGCCTCCCCCAGTCCTGCTGTAGATAACCTTGCAGCAGTATTGTGTTGCAGAAACAGCTTTATCATCAGAGATACAAGTAAGCAAACAGCATAAAATAAAATATGTACAAACCAAACATTTAACAGACACACAACACAACACAACAACACAACAGACAAACAACTTCAAAACGTGTTTGTTTGCAGACTATATGGAGGCTGTTGCTGCTCATTTGAAAAGACCTTCACTGAGAATGCCTCCTTTTCATCCACAGATTATAAGGTTTCTCCTCTGGCTGGGATCTTAGTGTAGTGTAGTACATACAATACAACAGTCTGCTGCAATCAGGGATCTGATTCCATATGAGCAGCAAATAAGCAAAAAAACAACAAAAAACAAACAAAGCGGTATTTTGCTATATTTACAGTAGCTCCCCAAAATGTTCAAACTTAAAGCAGACAGACGGTTTTGACTATTTGAGTCTGTATTACGTTTGCCAATACTCACTACCCAGATTAACCTGTTGTTGTTGGGCCCCTATTGACCCTCACTGTACATGGTAGCTTCATTATTTCCCCAGACATCCAGAAATCAACAAGTACTCTAGAGCTGAAACGATTAGTCAATTAATTGAGAAGTTGATTTTTTTTTGTATGCAAAAATGCTAAAAGTTCACTGGTTCCATCTTCTAAAATGTGAATATCTGTTAATATATATTTCTTTGTGTCCATGACACAACTCAGTGTCTTTGGGTTTTGGACTTTTGGTCGGACAACTTGGGCTTTGGGGAATTGTGATGCCCATTTTTCACTACTTTCTGACATTTTACACACTAAACGATTAATCAGTTACTAATGAAAATAAGTTTCAGCCTTATAGTACTATTACTACAATGCTCCAGGTTTTTGTGTGTCAATTACTTTGAAGTAATTTGATAAAACAACTTTATTTAGGAATATATATACTGTATATATGCATATGAGCAATTAATACAAACACAATATAAACTAAAATAATTATGTTTTTAAACCTAGACACAGGGCTTCTGATTAAGACCAGGGCCACAAGATTAGGCAATGAGGGATCTGTCTTAACTGCACTTTAGTGGTGCAAATGCCTGAACAAATCTGCAAATAATCAAATTACATACAACCAGTTATATATGGAGTGAACCTGGGGCTTTTTTGGTCCCTGGAGGTCTGAGGCCCTGGGGAAGTTGCCCACGTTGGTAATCCAGCCTTGCTACTACTGATGCTAGTTGTATTTACATTTATGTGTTTCACTCTGGGTTCATTCTGACCTTTACCATATTTTATGTTTATTTTCATTTTGAAATGATTGTCTGAGCCTGAGCAGGTGATTTACAAGCTGACACTGTCACTGTGTGCCACCTGTGTACTATGTAATTAATGACTGATGTAACTACTATGATGACAGCATGCTGGCAGGAATTCCTGTTTTGAAAAATATTTGGCTTGACAGCTATTTTGTGCTATATCTCTTTTAAACAGTTCATTAGATAAGTAGTTTACCACCATTACTCTCTAACTCCAGAAAGGACAGGCATCTTGATGACAGCAACAGTTGATTGTGACTCAGACAGCGACCCAAACTAACACACCTGTTGGTGGAGCCGTTGTAGCAGTAGTTGGGCAAGAAGTCATAATTGAGCTCCCAGAAGACGTGCAGCGTTATCCGGCCGTAGGGGGCCGACACGTTGTGGTTGGCCTCGCGGAACATGGCGTCCAAGCTGTCCAGAGTCAAGAACTTACTGAGGAGCTTGTGCGTCATGCGGTTGATGTCCAGAAGTCCTTCCAGTTCCTTTAACGAGTAAGACACAGAAAAATAGTCCACAACTGTACACCGACACGCATAGTAGAAAATAATAGCAGCAAACACAAAAATACTCATAGATAGAACAAAAAAAAAAGAAGATGTTATTCATTCAAAAAGATTCAAATGAACATACCATGATTGACGTGAGGTCCTCGCTCTCGAAGCGGTTGATGGCCAGCTCTAGGGACTTGTAAAGGGCAGCTGAAACCCTCTGAGTGATGAGCCTGTTGAGATCGATGGAGCGGCCTAGAAGCTGAGATTCACAATCAGTTAGTGAGGCAGACACAACATGACGCCAAAATAATGAAGGTGGCAGTGCAGAGCGGTCCAAATGCGTGACTGGCACAGCATATACCTGGACGTGGCGTTGCTTCAGCAGCGTCTCGTAGCGGTTGGAGGCTGGCCAGGGAATGTTGGCTCCTTGGTTCTTGCAGTCGGCTCTCAAACGTTTGTCAAGCAGAAGACTGAGGGATTCAAATAAACAGAGAAACAGGGTGTTTCCATAAAAGTGGGATTGCGTGATTTAAAACAGTTTCTTCTGGCATGAAGGCCATTACAAGTGTCTGACGTACCCCCACATTCCTATCAGATTAACTCAAGTACCTCTCCTTCATCAGCACCACCCGTCATGTTCAGGTTGATTTGGTCAAGTTTGCATTCCTACTACTAACACTTGGCAGAACCTGGATCCTTCAACCATTTATCCATTACTTTTAGCTAACTGTTTAAACTTCTCTGCTAGCTTGCTAACTAGTTTTCATGAACTCTCAGTGGCAACGGTTAGCTTTAAGATGTTACAACTGACTGTGGTTGGTGGGAGGTTTGTACTGTGTGCAGTAGCTTACTGATTGTTGTGACAATACATTTACTAAAGATCAGTATTACACCAATTTGGACGGTTCTGTTTGGATGGTTTTTTATATATCCACCTAAATGCAAATATGTAGATTTTTTTTCTTCCAAATTAGTTGAGCTACTCCACACTCTTTACATGTAACCCCTGGCAACTGCTGAAGTACCCCCTGTGGTACAGTAATAAACCCTTACATCCAAATACATACAAATGGAACAGTGTGAAAAAGGAAAAAAAGAAGCACATACGGACAATTCACCTACCTTCCTGCTAGAATCTTGTAGTAGGCAAATATCTGATCAGCCAGCTTGTAGACAAACTGATCGAAGCACAAGTTCACCTGAAATAACAAAAAAAGGTTCAAATGAACATGTATGTTTCAATCTGTGACGACCATCTTAACGGGGAAGAGACTATCTACCATAAAACACTGTTGTTTTCACAATTTTTGTTGCTCTTGCAAAAACATTTAAATTAATTTAGCACAATGTTTTGGTTATTATTAGGGAATAGGATGAATTAAACAACAACTCAGTAGGGAAAAAAAGCAATTTTCATTGGTTTTGGTAACATGACAAAAAATAGACACAACCCACAGTGTGTTCCTAACCTTTATATACATTTTCAACTCTTTTCTATTAAGAGTTGACAAGAACAATGCTGATATGTAGGCCTGTAGTCCTTTTTTCTTTGACAACTCTCATACCTTGTCACCTCTTTGTGTTATTCCAACAGCATGTACTGTACATACACACTAACAAAGCTTTTTGTTAGCTTATACAAATGGAACTAATGTGTCACATAACATAATGGCTAGAAATGCACTGTAACAATACCACATACAGCGGACAGGCGACTGAGAACAGCAGCAACGCATGGAATTTGTTTACACACAACTCTTATGGAAAGGTACATTTCTGTGTTGTTGCTTCTCCATCGCATCAAAGCATCCAGTACACACACCAAATATTTCATTACCTCGGCCTCTATTTCGTCATAGAGGAACTGCTTCTTGAATTTGGTCAGGGCGTAGTGCGCACTGTCGTTGTACAAATCCAGGGGATACAGCACATACCTGGAGGGGATTAAAGCAGAAAGTTTAATTCCAAAGTGCCTTCAATTGGATTCAAGAGTGAAGAAAATGACCCCCCTACAAACGTTACACTATGAATTTATTCAGCAATATGAATACAGGCAGATACTGGAATATGGCAATTTGTTAAAAAGAAGGAAGGCTGATAGAAAGAAACAGCAAAGCCTCCATTTTGGTTCATATAGTTCTGGAAATGTAGTGAGATACAAAAAAGTGCAGAAAGTAAAACAACCATTATATCTGTCAAACCAGATAAATCCAGTCCTGACTCTTTTCAGTCTTTTCAGACACAAGTAGTGCTTCACGTACCAGCAGAACTGCAAAAGTAACACTCTTCCCATATACTGTACAGTCAGCTTCATAAATATTGAGACAGAAATCCTATTTATATGGGTTCCATAAAACGATTACTGTCAGTATTAAATATCTTTATGGTTGAAATGCAGACTTCTTTTTTTTTGCAATTTTGGGTTAATAGTTGAAGATTTACAGCACTTATGATTCATGCCGGTTGATGTGCTTAATGGCTTATGTAAAACCTGCCTCATATCAACATAATCCTGCAGCAAAGATTTAAAACAGACATGACAACATTTACGGTTAATCCCATTTTTTTAGGATTTTTACCCAGGGTCCTTTTTGAAAACACAAGATAAGAAGAAAATAAACAGTGAAGTTGCTGAATGCCTCTGGCCAGTCACGCCATTAAATAATCTCAAAGAGCCAGAACCAAATGTTGTGCTTTAATTTTGACAAGACAAAGGCACAGTGAGGCATCTTAGTACTTCCAACCATCAAATTACACCATGGAGAACTTGTTTGTCTCATAAAGGAAACAAACAGTGGTGCCATTTCTGGACATTGGCATTTTTAAACTCATAGTTGCTGCTTCTCAATATCCAAAGGTGTCATTAACCCAAAATTACACAATAGTTTCCACTGCTTGATGGATGATTCACATGCTAATTTAGATAATTGTGCAGAGCTGATACAAACTAAAGAAAAGCTCCCAGAAATACAAACATCTAAAATGTCTGGATGTCTAAAACATTATAGGAGGAAATTTAGTTGGAATGGGAGCAAAAGCAGCACGTTAGCAGCAGCAGCTTCACTGTCCCATCTGTGTCTACACAGGATGCTTTCAGGCACAGTAGTGAGTGTAGGACGCCTGCATTTTGGTAGCGCTCAGAGCCCCAACACACAATCACTATTATCTTTATCACCGAAAACAAAAAGATGCTGTACGCCATCCTTACTCCATCATGGATGCTTCCTTTGTCTCCAGGATGTGGTCAGTGAGGATCCAGGGCATTGACATCTCGATGGGGAACTGGATCCTGCGGCCCATTGTGAGCTCCAGGAAGAACTCTCTGAACCAGAGCTGGGAGAGGTCACAACACTGCTGCAAGGTCTCTGCATAGAGGAAGAGTATAGAAATAGGTTTTATTAGAGAGCCTCCATCTAACAGCAGCTATAGAGCACGCAAGGGGCTCTGAAGAGTTAAGGGGTCATGCAGTTCTTCTTTCTTACCACTGAAGTTCAGCAGATGGGTGTAAAAGAAGGACTCGCGGTGAAACTTCTCAATGTCCAGGATGGTGGGGCCTTCCAGACTGCTGCGCAGAGTCTTCTTAGAGCCACTTTTGTCCGCAACAAGAGACTCCAGCATAGTCCTCACCATGTAGAGCTGCATATAAAGAACAGTAGCAGAGCGAAAAGCCACAGTAGATGATTAATTGAAAAAGAAAAAAAGAGAAACAGTGGAAGTGAAATCTTATTAGTGTCAGCACCCTGGTGTGTCACCACACATCCTTCAAATACTTGTATTCTCATCTCATTATAGGTGGATGGGCTTGTAGAAACGCTCCTCTTTCTGTGTTGCCTCCTACATGTCACAGAATAGTATCTCATTAAAAAGAAGATTTACTCAAATGTGAATTTTCCTCTTGTTTCTGTCTGGTCTTTCCACCATAGCAAAGCAGCAGCAGCAGGGACGCTGCAGTACATTTTCCTTTTGATTATCTCTCAAAATATGCTTGAGTTCACCCCAGTGGTCATTTCCTTAGACCTATTTTCATCTCTTTCATTTACTACTCAAAAACGCTAGAGGTGAAATCTGTTGATTCTGGGGAGATAAACACAGAAGATGGTTGTTTAGCTGAGATTTATAGTCCTGCACCTGGAACACAGATTAGTTCTTGGAACTGAGCTCTAAGCCGATAAATCTGCGCAGTTTATGCAACATAAGAGACGCTACTACAAAATGACAATATGTGCGATGCATAACATAATTGCACAGCACTGTAATGTATGGATCTAAACAGAGCTGCACGAGTGCACTCTGAGTAGTAAGGCTTATTAAAGAGTTACTACACACTTAAACATGTTTTTTGAGCTGTAAACTAAATGATATGACTGTACTGTGATGAAACACATAATAATATTGACCTTTCTTACCAAATTTATAAAAATCAGCATTTCATGGGTTGAAAATGTCTCAACATGCCATCTACTGTTTTAAATCAGCCCTGAACCTGCGAGGCCAATGCTGACATAGAGTCAGCCAGTTGGGACCTGTCTACGTCATGAAATTTATATAAAAAAAGACTCTAATCAGTGACAGTCAGTCTCCCCTGTGTCCCCTGACCCACACACTACTTAGACCCGGGTCCACGCCTCCTACAGGTGTTGTTCCCTAACTCTTTTTCAAATTTGCTGGGAGAGACGGTTCTAGCAGAATCTGAGGGTGTATTTACACTTTAAGAGTCATTCAGTTCAGGAAGCGAAGAGAGAACAATACAGAATACAGAACAGGCTGGTTTAGGAGGCAGAGCAACCCTGCCTGAGATCTTCTGAGCTCATATTATCTCCTTATCCAGGAGTGATTCAACTTTGACATGATATGTTGCAAACCTGAGCTCAAATCTGAAGTGCTAGAGGGCCACCGTGAGCTGCATAGCCTGATTAATGTGGACTTACAGCAGCCTGGGTCACAGCGTGTAAGACCTTGGAGGTGTGGGAAAGGATAACAAGAGAAAAGGTTAAAGCGAGGTGCGTTAAAGAACGAGTTTATCGGCAGAGGCACAGAGGTGAGACCTGTGTACTGGAGGGCCCCACTGCACGGCGAGGGACCTTGATGTCAAAGCCACCCTTGGGATCTTTTTCTCCACGCAGGGCAGGGTCGTTGTGTGGCTCCCGGCCGGTCTCCCAGTCGCACACCGTCTTCCGGATGGCCTGGAGGACGCTGCATTGAGATGACAAATCAAAAACTGACGTGAGTTTTCCCGTCAACCATTGGCTAGGGAGTCTGTGCAAACTGTTACACACACTGCAATTGCGGCATACAGCTTCCCTGGTGAATTATGAATGTGATAAAGTACACAGAAAATATTGTAGCTGTGACCAATTTGCTGGAGGGCCTTAGCAACTCAGTAGGGTTCAATTTAATACACACTACAGAGATTTCTAAAGGAGCAGCTGCACAGGAGTTTACTGGAGCATTCAGGGACATCTGCAGGAAAACAGATTCACCATCACATCCAAAATGACTATACTTCATACACAAATATGGTTATGAAAACAGCAAAATCAGCCTTTGTACATTCATGACAATGGCCTTAAAAGTAATATATTTGAATATTTATATTAATTAAACCTGCAATAACTAAATCCTTTTTTGGACACTTGGGGGCAGCAGAAACAAGTTGTAAACACAATGGTGACATATCACCTTTTGAGTTAATATGTCAAAGATTAGCATTCATTTGGAGTCGTGTTTCTGTCCACCTGATGAATGTAAGTCCAATATTCACTTTCGTTTTAGCTCTGTTTTTGGTCTCCACCAGCTCCTGGGGAAAATATCTGTCTCTTTAGCTGCTAAACGCTCCACTATGTTAGTTAGCTAGTTACTAACTTTAGGGGGGGGGAGTGAGAACGGCTGCCTGCTGCAGCTGAAAACGACGCTATGAGAGTGAACCAAAACAGTAAGGTTGCGGGTCGAAAGTCAAAACAATGATCTCAAAGACGCTATTATTAACACAATAATATATGTATGGGTGTTGAGATATGAACGTGATTACTTGAGTCATTTTGTGTGATCCATACCTCTGGATGACATTTTTCTTCTTCTTGATGGCCTGCCGCAGGGGGTCACGCAGCGTGACTTGAGCAAAGTCCTGCAGAGCCGAGTAGATGGTGTGACGGATGGCGTGGTTGAACACGCTCTCCATGCGTCCCATCAACACCTGCAGTCCCTTTATCATTGCCATCACCTGCCGAAAGCATAACGTTTTAAATCAGTGACAAGGCTGCCAGTAGTCCAAAAAAAAAAAACATGTATGTGAGGAAGTCGTGACTGACCTCCACAAGAGCAAACTTCTCCTCGCTTGTGTAGTTGTATCTGGTGGCTCTCTCATACTCCTCAGCGTTGTCAGGGCACTCCTTGTTGGAGTACTTGTCAGTTGGATGAACCAGCTTCCAGGAGTACTGTGGGGAAAGTCAGTTTTTAAAAGATGTGACCAGACCAAAAAAAATCAACACCAACCATAAATCAATCATGTGCTATCCATTAAAGCCACTACCAGTATAATATTTAACATGATGACCTGCAGCTCTATGCACTGTCAAATAATTTACACAAGAAATAAAAAGCCACCAATACAGTCTCAACTATATCTCAACAGGAATTATTCATTCCATGTGTTTTCTTCTGTACAATTTGTGCTTCCTCACCACTTCCATGACGTGAGCGCTCCACTGGGAGAGCAGCTGCATGCCCTGCAGGGCCAAGTCAAACAGCTTCCTGTACTCAGCATCGGTCTTTTGGGCTTCCTGACGCCCTGATCCGGTCACCACCTACATGGACACAAATGGACACAACTTTAACACACACCAAACCGAAAGTCCTGACTCACTCACAGCAGAGGTTAGTGAGAAAAAAGTTGCAGAGCAAAGAGCAAAAGTTGGTAAGAACTGTTCAGTGACTTAATGAAACGTACGGAGTGGAAAAAACCCAGCAGAAAATTGCACCATAGAGGAGGTGATCATTACATTTACTTTCCCCATTCCCAACATTTCTGTCCTCAGTACATCAGCAATTTTGATCCACAAGTCAGTCAGTTAAATTTCCATCTGAACCACACTGAGTAGTGACTCCTGAAAATCCAGTGGGACAAGACATGTGCTGAAAAGCTTGTTACATGACCGCTGGGAATTCAAATATCCCTCACATGGGAAAGAGCTCTTAAAGGAGACTGTCAAAACAGCCAAGTGGCGGACATACTGTACTTTTTTTTAATGGGTCACATCTGAGGTAGAAGTGAGCGTATACATATAATGTACCGATCCACTCTTCAGCAGTATCAGTGTGTGCTCGCCTCAAAGGCAATCTAACACCTCGCCGATGACCAGTCTTCGCCAGCTGCGTACCTGAGTGTCTCACTTCAAGCCCTATGGAATTCCATACTAACCTCGCTGTTGCTATAGCGAGCCAGCTCCGAGATGAAGCGCATATGATCGTCGCGGATCTGAATCATCTGCTCACAAATGTTGTACTGGGGGCTGCTGGATATAGACGTGCAAGTCCACCTAAGGGAGGGCGAGAGAGAGAGGAGAGAAGAGTGATGAATACAGGGAAGAAGAAAGACATACCAAGAGAAAAACAAAACACTAGGCTTATTTTTTAAGGCGTGAAGTGGTTAAACAAAAGACAACTGTGCTTTCATCGTTACTTATTTGACAGTCGAATTGAAAGACTATCACCTTGAAAAATGAAAGGAAACATTCAACAGCAACAGCAGTGACAATAGTACACACAGTATGCCAATATATCAGTGCATCTCAGAGAAAAACATTTTTAGTTAAGAGGATGTGATGGCTGAGCAGTTAGAAGCATTCACCATTCACTAAGGTACAACAGCCAGAGTTAGTATCACTTCACTGTAATGTGGCCTTTAAGACCAGGAAAACACAATATTTAAAGAATAAGGCTGGTGATATTCTATATATTTCTTATTGTCAAAAAGTCTTCACTTCTATTTGAGTAACGTTTCTTAACAAGAAGTTATTACAATTCATACTGATGAACATCCTGACAATTTCAAAGCGATCCATCTAATAGTTGTTGATAGATTTCAGTCAGGACCAAAGTGGTGGACTGATAGGGCGCCCCGGTAGCTCACCTGTTAGAGCGTGTACCGTTAAGGCTGAGTCCTTAGCCACCCCTTGAACCACGCCGCTTGCATTACTATGTGTGACCCGTTTTATGTTTATTGAGATTTTCCTTTTTTCCCCACAAAAAAGACATAATACAATCAATTCAAACAGCATCAAATTCAGCAATTCCTCCCAAAATGTCCATAATGGAAAAATAAATAAATAAATATAAAACAAATAGGGTAAAATTAATTAAATTAAAATAGTAGCAATAATCATGATAACAGTACTTATAATGATTACAGGTACAAGTCAATGGAAGAAAGACAAAAAAGAAAGAAAAAATAAAATTTGTAGTTGTAATCTCATATAATCTCTAAACTGTAGATATTTAAAAAAGTGTGCCGAAGGAAGCCTAAAAGAGGATCTCAATTGTTCAAAGGATTTCAAATTGTTGTGCTCATATAGATGTCCAAACATACACATACCTCTGTTATACCAATCTCTAGTAATGCCATCTCTCAAAGCCCCGGGTACACCAGGATTAAAATGGATCTGTATATTGTGCGGACACTTTGAAACTTTACTCTAATTTCATGCCGTATTTTAGAAGTATGTTTTATCATTGGATTTTGAGTTGCACTTTTCTGACTGTGATAGCAATAAATAAATGGTATACTTGACAGCACCACTGCTGTACGAGACCATTCAATTTGTTTTCATGGCGGAGAGTGCTCTCTCTCGAAATGAGCTTTCCCAGTGCTACAACTGCAGGAGGCGTGAGATCAAAAAACAGACGATCAGAGAAAAACCCTGACCTCATCCTGTCAGCAGGGACAACCTTTAACTGAACACCACTCTTTACATCTTCACACTCCATACTTGTACAACTCTTGATTCACTCTACATTTATGGCATTTCAATTCTTAAACGTCAGTTTGACAAGGTAAACAGTTTATCTCATAGACACTTTCTGTGTGTTGTCCTCTCACCTGGATTTGTTCTCTTCAAAGTGAGCACTGGTCTTGATGTAGCGGGACAACTCAATCTGCATGTCACCAAACAGAGGGACCACCTGGAGTTGCTGTGAACACCAACAACACACACATTTGCATTATTAATACCATATTAAACAGTGGAAGCCCAGAACTAAACGATTATCTCACTGAAAGGTACAAATGAACGAAAAGAAGGGTGCAAACAACCCACAGTGGAAAAATGGTTGCCAAGGAGACAAATTCATGGACTGAGTAAGTGAAAAAGTCCAAATGAAAATACTGACAAGTATTAGCAATCACCCCCAATCATAATATGTAAAAGCAGCTTATTTTCAGTCATTTTCTCTTGTGTCACTTTACAATAATTTCAAAGAAATACTCTGCTGTAAATCAAGCATTTAGGATAATGTGCAATGAGATTAAAATGTATATCAGAGCTGAAATATTAGTCAATTAATAAATTAGTTGATCGACAGAAAAATAATCGGCACCTATTTAATTGTTTAAGCTAAAATACCAAACATTCCCTTGTTTCAGCTACTCAAACATGAATATTAGCCGTTTTCTCTCTTTTAAATCACTGTAAATTTTATATATATTTAATATAATATATTTTGCGTTTTGTGACGGTCATTTTTCACTATTTCCTGATATTTTGTTGATCAAACGATCAAGAAAATTATTGGTAGATAAATAATGAAAAGAATCGTTAGTTGCTACTATATCTTATATTATAATTATTATTCACATTTACAGGCCATTGTTGACGATGTAAAACTAAAAAAAAGACACTCTTTTTGGCCAGTTGTTAGTTTTTTTGTCCTTATTAAACTCTGGGAAAATGTAAAGGATGAACATGAAGTCCTGTTTGACTTAGGACCTCCTGAAATTCTTACTTGATGTATTAAGCTTGATTTGTACATACATTTCCTTTAAAAAGGCATTACTTGAAGCTCAGAAATACATACTGTTAGAGTGGGTAATACTGTCAGAAAGGACATGTAGGAGCAACACCTAATAGTGAGGTGAATGATTTTATAGAGCCACTTGCCACTTCATGGCCACCAAACATTAGGTGCACCCTGGGGTTACCACAGATTCATATAAAATAAGCAGTAATTATAATCAAAGACCCCATTGCCTGGAAATTATACTGTGCGCAAAAAACAATAGTGGCTTGAGAAACGTGGACATTTGGTGTGGAGCTGAATTTTTCTCTCTTTCTTTTTTCCTTTTTGTTCCCTTCTTTTTTGGTCTGGTTGACTTCCCTAGCTGCATTTTGCATCCTTCGTCTGTATTGCTTCATTATTCGTTGTATTGTTTTCTTTGGTTCAACTTTATTTTGAAAAATGTAAATAAAGTGAATTACAATACAACATGACAAAACATGTCTATATTTACCACACGTATACACTTCCATACCTTGAAAAACTTGTCGATCTTTGTCAGATTGATTCTCTTCTTGGCATCTAGTTTGTAGATGTTGCTGCTGTTTCCATCCATGAGGTACAAGCCAAACCCCATTACCTAGGAAGTGGAGCAGTGGTTTTATATATGATGTCCATTACTGTCAACAATGCTCCAGAAAATTGTTTAGGATGAGCGGGATCACAGAAGAAATCGTTAACCAATCCACTGCTGCAGGTGCAGGGTCTTACTTACTTTGAGCAGCATGTGCTTCTCGCTGGGAGTGAGGTACATCTTGTTCTCGTAGTAATCGACACACAGGTTGACGATGTCTGCCAGCAGCTCCTCGTATCCATTAATCACTTCCAGCTGCTGCTGCAAAGACTGGCAGACAGTACAGAATAGATGATTTAATACTCAATAATGCTATTAATCCCACAGTAAATTCATGTAACTCTCAATGCTTTCCTCATTTTAATAATCACTATGTTTTACTTACTTAACCTTAAAAGCATCATCTCTTTGCTTAACAGGATGTACATTCTGATAATAGCAAGGCTAGAAAACTGGAGCCCATCAGCCTGTGGCTTTGGCATTATTCCTGACAAAGCTGCAAACAATGGGTCTCTACAGGGGCATTATTCTTAAAACATTTTCTTTTATCTACCGTTTGTGCAATTCCTAAATATTCTATAGCTTTGAAATCGACATATTAAATGCCGTGTGTTTTTGCAGATGTTCCAGACCTGCCTGGAAACCCTGAAATAAGCTTAAGAAAACAGCAGCAACACAGATGCTGAGAACTTCTCCTTTCAAATCAAAATCATTCAGTCATGGTAATGTTCAACAAACAGTTTGAGGCACATCCGACCAACCTGAGTGATTTTGTTGTGGTTTGCCAGGAACATGGACAAGTTCTGAGACTCCTGGATGGATGAAGGCTCGGACATTTTTCGGAGGAACTGGGCAGCTCTGGGCGAAGGCAAGAAACAGATTTGATTTTAATTTAAACATTCACACCAAGCAGACACTTCGTCCATCACAAATAAACCACTTAGAAATCATAGAAAAAAAGACGGTCCTTATAGCTCAGAACTTGCCTGAGAATCATCACGTTTTTAAGTTTTCTTCAGTGTCAAAGTAATCCAGTGATAGCTGTCTGTACATCCATGGGAACATTGAGAACAGGAACTGATAATAGATAATTCAGCTTCATTTTAATGTAAACAAATACAGGCGTTAAAAAACTTCTTCATGGATGCTGAGTGATGCTGCCATCTAGTGTCTGCTGTGGTGATCGGGCGTGTGAATGCATGCAGTGTAACTTTTCAGTGTTCCTGAATACCGTTTGTAGGCAGAGTGGTCGTTCTTGACGCTGCATTTCATGTTCTTCAGCTCATCCAGCACGGCGAACATGTTGATGAACTTCCCGAGGGTTAGCAGGTACGCCTCGGAGACAAAGTCTTTCCTGCGCTCGGTGTGACACAGGCGACGGACTTCTCCGCAGAAACGGTCGATTGCTGTACGCTGGAGGAGAGAGAGGAGGGAAATGATTAGGTTAGATATAGCGGACAGCCAAGGAGAGCCCCTGCTGAATGGAGAACGTAAATTACCTGGAAGTACATGAAATTCATCAGCTTGGTGACTTCCGGCTCCAGGACCTCCACTGTCTTCTCATAGATCTCCACTCTGTTGGGCTGTTCGTTGCATTTCACCTAAGAGGTTAAAAGACAAACAAGTGAAACCTTGTGAAGCTTTTTCTCACCATAGAAGATTAAGGCTGCAACTAACAATTATTTTCATTAACGACTAATCTGGAGATTATTTTCTGGATTAACTGTTTAGGCTATAACATATATAAAATTTCCCAGAGATGAAAGTGACATATTCAAATTACGTATTTTGTCCCACCAACAATCAAAAACCCCCCAAACAAAATGACACAAATTATTAATAGATTTTCAAAATAGTTGCAGTTAAATTTTCTGTCAATAGATTAATTGAGTAATCGTTTCAGCTCTCCATATGATGGTATAAGTAAGTCATGAGAGCACACAGTGATTACCTGTGGTATTGCACGTGAGCAGCTCCTCCAGGTGTAGAGCATGATGGCGTACTCCTGCCCCTCCTCCAACATCTCGTTCTGATTCAACAAACAAAACCAATCAGTCACATCAATAACTGAAGATCACCATATCATCATCAAAAAATAAATAAATAAATAAAAATAAAACTGGCTCACATTTTCCATCAGGACTAAAACATGCATGCACCACTGCTTCTTTTGTAAATCCTTTATTCCCAATGGGAAGCCTCCATACAAAGTGCTGTTTGATTCAGACCCCGAGCAATTATCCCTCACTAATTAGACACAAAGCCCTGTTAAGAGATGGTCCAAAGAATCTGTTTGTCCCCGGGCCTTTTGCTTCTGGGCCTGGATCCTAGGAGCTGCCTGCTAGACAATACCAAATGCTCTGGTGGGACAGGCAAGTCCCTTACCAGATCCAGATCTTTTGACCCCATTCTGGTGTATTTACTTTTCCCACCAAGTCATTACTGAGGTGAGAGAGAACCGACACTAAAAATGAAGCGCTGATAAGTGATTTCCCAGAGGTGTAACCCCGCTACTGTACCATGCTGGAGTGGACGGTGGCCTGCTCGATGTATCTGGCGATGCCGGTGACGAATGCATTGCGGTCCTCAAAGTTGGTGTTGAAGTTGGGCTGTGGGAAGATGGAAAATGATGTTTACAAAAAATGACACTAGTACAGATGTCAGGCACAACAGGCAAAAACACAATATTCAAAAAGTAAAGTAAGTTTCCCATGAATTGAATTTGAATGAGGGAGGTGGTTAGAGTTATGGGTTTTTGGATGTGGGGGACGAAGGAAGTCTTACTGTTGTCATGGTACCACATGTGTTCAGAAAAGGAACAACACTTTATATATTTGCTATCAATTGTAAATGTGTACATATATACATGTATTGTTCGTTCATGTCTGTTGTTTATGTATTATTATTATTACTATTATTATTACTATAATTTTTATGTTTATTTATTAATTATTTTTCTCTTATTCTATGTAATTGCAGAATATTTCCATGTCTGATCATCCCTCAAAACAAACCTGGTCACAAAAAGAAAATATGTTCACTAGTGTCCATCAAAATGATTAAGTTAGTAAATAAGTTAGTAAGAGGAACTATGTCTCTGACTTGTCAAAGGATTATCATAAAATATATGCAGGCTGCAGAGGAAGTGAGCCTTATCAGACTACACAGAAGATTAGTGGTTTGTACAGTGGCAAAACGCAGCCGTCAGCACTGACCTGAAACATGACTGAGGAGGGGAGGGGCTCGATGCATGGCTGCTGGTCCGGCAGCGGCAGCTCCTCCAGCAGGTCCACGTTGGAGAGGGCATCCTCTAAAGTCACTGTGGACGCCATGATGCTGAAAAGGACAACAAGAATCATGTTTACAACTTTTGTAAAGAAAAGCAGGACGTATGGCTCTCATCAAACACAATGCAGCCGTTATGCACCAGCAATATCAAATGACAATATCAAAGCACTGTGGCCTCATTTTTGGTTATAGTTTTGGTTTGACAACACAAGTCACAGTGGAAGGGGTCAGAGGGAAACCTTTTTTGGAGGAGGAGGAGGAGGGGGAAAAACGCTGAAGTCACTGGACAGAGTGGAGGCAGCAGCATATCGAAGGATGGGCTAGGAAAGCTAAACTGAACTTCATCCTAAAAAACCCACAATCCCCAGCTAAGTAGTAAGCTGATGCAGCTGCAGACAGAGCACCTTTGGCTCTGAACACTCCCTTCAAAGCAGCTTCACAGAGTGCTTTAGGTTCCCCTTTGTGCAAACAACTACCAGGCTGCACATTGCTTCAAACAACTCCATGTAGTTAATGTGAATTTGACAGGGGTTTCCCCATATGTCCTGGCTACGCATTATCAATTTGTATACCGGTACTATAAAACTGATAACATGCATTGAACAGGCTAGATTTAGATGTGGAATGATGGTGCTATTTCAGAGTGTGATGGTGCAGAGTCATTGTTTTGTTCTTTAGGGGAATCACTGATAACAGAACATTATTGCAAAAACAGTCTAATTGAAATTACACTCATTTTGCTTTCTGTAACATGCTACTATTTGCTGCTATTTGCCTTTCTTTCAAAT
This sequence comes from Macquaria ambigua, assembly GCA_008360985.2. Classification (NCBI taxonomy): domain Eukaryota; kingdom Metazoa; phylum Chordata; class Actinopteri; order Centrarchiformes; family Percichthyidae; genus Macquaria; species Macquaria ambigua. Next base: position 515,168 of record VMKM01000013.1, on the reverse strand, counting down.
TAAGCAGTTAGATGCTGTAGTTTTACACATTCTCCCATTCCTCAACGGCTACTGAGAACATAATGCATGCAGTAAACAAAATTAAATCAAATGCAGATTAGTACTGTATTAGTAGGTTGTGTGGTATGCTTTGGGTTGCATTCTCACGCTGCTGCTGACTGCTGGCTTTCGGACGTCACTGACACTGAACAATCAAAAAACCTATTGCAATCAGAATCGACAGTGAGTCAAACAATCCACAGCGACGAACCACCAACACAAAAGCCTGGCAGTCGCTGCGTGCACAGGCCCAGGGTCAGATGAGGTCGCCGACCTCCTGCTCTGCAGATGGAAGTACAGCACAGAGCGCAAAGAGGAGAGAGTCCATATAAGTAAAACACTCCTGCAGGATACTGAAATTTTAAGGGCTCATATGACACACATTGACACAGGCACGTTTATGTCTTTGCCAGCCCTTATAAGATGTTCACCAACTGGATGGCTGAGAGTAATGTTCACTGTAGGCTTGGTTTGAACAATTTCTCATGAAATAATCTCGGTCAGATTACTTGTTTGGGATGTCAGCTGAGAAAAAATGTCAGTTTGGAAATTGTTATGGCAAACACAGAACCCACCCTCTCAAGTCCCACCCCTCTGACTCATGGGATATGTGGGCTGTTGAATGCTAACAAAATAATCACCATTTTATCTTGTGGATAGAAGTAGAAGTATCATGTTTCACCTTTTCAGGAAGCTAGCTAGCTAGAAGAGGACCTGTGACCTCACATCCCTGTACTATGAGTTCATTTTTTTCATCAAAATATTTTTATCCTTCATTATGCAGCCATTATGGAAGTCGTGCAGAGGATGTGGATGGCTAATGCAAGCCCAGACATGCACTCCACAAAGATTTCTACAAAGCATGTCCACAGTGACCACCGTCAACGGCATCAGATTACAACAACTAACTGCTCTTTTGATTACAGAAATGAGGCTTAGACAAAAATGTTGGTTGGTTGGTTGTTATGGTAGCTTTAAAACTTCCTTGCATTAATGAGATTACATTAAAAGAAAGTTTCTTCACAGGCCATAAATACTCTTTCAAATATTGTATGGTCAAATTAGTTACTTTTTGAGATATCTGAAGGGCACTTATTGGTAAATTAGGCTTATTTACTACAGATTTATAGTACCATTCAATCTTTTTTAAAGCGCTATCAGGTCTATTGGGGATCTACCGAGTATCTTTAGGACTTAGACTAAAGAAGTGGTTTGATTTCACTTCAATTCCCTCACTAATGCTCTGAAAAGCAGCATCACAGCCCTGACTAAATTTATTTGTCACCTCATAAATGTATAAACAAGGCAAATCAGTTCCTAAATTTAGACTGTACTGTATCTGTACTCCAGTACAATGAACTTAAAATGACACAATGACTGAGTTTCAAGTGTCGACTTTCAGGTTTAAGAGCATTTGAGGATGTTCATGTCTGTATTGGGTGAAAAGTACAGGAATTGTATCCCTTTTTGATATTCAGTTCACCGTTCTCCCAATATTGTGTTAACACACTCAAATCAAAACTGAAAGTCAGCCTTTCAACCCCATAGTTTTATTTCAGATCAGATGTGTGGGAGTAGAGAGCCAACAAAACAAAAATTGTACTACCAATACTTACAGACTGCACTGCAAGTAATGTAACAAGTAATCAGTAAGTGAACATTTTTAGATTGCTTATGGAATTAGAGTTACAATGCCAAAGTATGCAACACAATAACAAATGTTATTGAACTGTTTAGGGAGTAAAAATAGGTGTGGTTAGTTGCGAAATACAGTTTTTGAAAGAGGAGGAAGTCAGATGGGAAGTGTTATCTATGTAAAGCAGTTTTCAGAACTTGTCTCATTAATGATTCAGCCAAAAGTCTTTTTTTAGTTTGCCTAACTGAACTGCAAACAGCCAAGTAAGCAGCAGAACAGACTACAGATCAGTCATCTTAGTGACAAAACAGGGAAGTATGAATCACAGACAATGAGAGCATGTGATGCACGGTCCACTTCAAGACAGAGAAGCACTGACACTGAACACTTAAACTGATGTCCAAGAAACTGAAAGTAACCAATAAAAAGGCATTTCAAAAGTGCATGTTTGTATTTACAAACTGTTCATAAGGAAATATAGAGAAAATAAAAAAACATGAAGTAGCTTACTACAGCAAGTACAACTATTGTTGAGCCTATTAGCCAACTTGAACTTTGGAGAGAAACAAGGTCCATTATTTGAAAATAAGGAAGCTTGGTGGCTTTTGCTTTAGTGCACAGTTCCTGTTAAGACTGCAGCATCTAGAGCTGTCTCCTCTTATAAGAGGCAGACAAGGAACACATTAGAAAAGTCATGCCTCTTAAAGCGTTCATTTAGCCTGCCAGGTTGTTGGCCCTTACGCCCACTGCTGAAGTTGCACACCATGTGTTTGTAGGGCTCCATCCATAATTACACAGTAAGGAGCTTAAAACCAGCCTCAAGTAGGTAAACTAGGTGTGCTAAGCAGAGGGCAAACACAAGCACTACCACGCAACAGTAATAATAATGCCAGTAATAGTTCACTTAAGCTTCTTAGCTCTTTCTGAGATCACATAAAGGACTTCATGGGACAAGATAAAATAAAAACATCGACCAAGAGACATAAGGTGTCAAGAAATAAACAAAAATAACTAAAATTAGTGAAAAAATAGGAGAGACTACTTTCTGCCAAAGAAATAGTCATATGAAAACAGTTTGCAGTGAGGTCTGTGGGTTACACCAGTAATTCCCAACCAGGGATACTTATACCCCAGGGGGGTGCTTCTGTATTTGCCAAGAGGTACATGGAAAGATTCTAGCTCGACTAATTTGGAAAAACATTAAGTAGCATTTGATTAAAAAAATATATCCACATATTCATATTCACCATGTTGCAATTGAGAGTGCATGAAAACTAGTTAGCAAGCGAGTAGAGGATGAAGCAGTTAAGTATGGTTGGAATAGTTTGATAAAAGTAATGAATACACAATTGAAAAAGCTACAAGTAATGGATAAACCGCTGAAATAGTTAGCTAACATAATGGATAAACGGTTGAAACAGATACCTAAAAATAATGAATAGACGGTTGAAATATTTAGCTGAAAGTAATGAATAGATGGTTGAAATAGTTAGCTAAAATAATGGATAAATGGTTGAAACATAGTAAAGGTAATTGATTAACAGTTGAAATAGTTAGCTAAAATGATAAACAGCTGAAATAGTTAGCTAAAAGTAACTGATAAACAGTTGAAATAGTTAGCTAAAACGATAAACAGCAGAAATAGGTAGCTAAAAGTAACTGATAAACAGTTGAAATAGTTAGCTAAAATGATACACAGTTGATATAGTTAGCTAAAATGATACACAGTTGATATAGTTAGCTAAAATGATACACAGTTGATATAGTTAGCTAAAACGATAAACAGCAGAAATAGGTAGCTAAAAGTAACTGATAAACAGTTGAAATAGTTAGCTAAAATGATAAACAGTTGAAATAGTTAGCTAAAATGATACACAGTTGATATAGTTAGCTAAAATGATACACAAAGGATTAGCTAAACGATAAAATGAAAGAAATAGGTGAAGCTAAAAGTAAATCGGATAAACAGTTGAAATAGTTAAAGGTAAAATGATACAGTTGGATATAGTTAGCTAAATGATACAGCTGATATAGTTAGCTAAAAGGATAAACAGCTGAAATAGTTAAATAAAAAGTAACTGATAAACAGCTGAAATAGTTAGCTGAAACGATAAACAAAGCAGAAATAGGTAGCTAAAAGTAACTGATAAACAGTTGAAATATTGAAGTAAAAATGATAAACAGTTGAAATAGTTAGCTAAAATGATACACAGTTGATATAGTTAGCTAAAATGATACACAGTTGAAATAGTTAGCTAAAATGATAACACAGTTGATATAGTTAGCTAAAATGATACACAGTTGAAATAGTTAGCTAAACTGATACACAGTTGATATAGTTAGCTAAAATGATACACAGTTGATATTGTTAGCTAAAATGATAAACAGTTGAAATAGTTAGCTAAAAGTAACTGATAAACAGTTGAAATAGCTAAAAGTAATGGGTAAATGCTTGAAACATCCAGCTGTCTAATGACCTTTGACAGATAAATTGTATGAAAACATTATTGTAACAAAATCCACTTTTATAAAATCAATAGTGTTAAATAATAACCATTTTAAAATCAATTCATGGTTTTGTGTCCTGTCAGAGTTCATCTGACAGGGCTGTAGGGGTGCACCAGACAAAAAAGGTTGGGAGCCACTGATCTAGACTGATCAGGACATTATTCCTTAAGACAAGTAGCAGCTGAGTTTTTCAAATGTCACTTTTCTATGCTGTAAGTGAACGTATGTTTTTTGCTATTTGTGTGAACTGACCTTTTAAGCTAGTTACTGTATGCAAACAGCAGCAGAAACATGCATCTGTGGTACAGTATAGTTCAGATGCCATCGTCTCATGCCTGATAGATCAGATGAAACATTTGACACTTTAGCAAGCTCTGCTAAAAACAAATACCAGCAGGTCACACTTTCACAGATCCTTTCACAACTGAAGATGGGGAGGGGGGGGTGAGAAACAGATGCAACAGCTGCAATCTATGCCCTGCAGAGCATGTACCTTGGGCATTCCCTCAAAGAAGGCAAACAGAAAACACAAAACAGTCGCAATGAAAGCGACTTCATGTGACTTCATCAGCTAGTCGCATCAAACAGTGCCACTCTGAAGGAAGTTGTAGATGCTTCTCTAGATTGAGGTGTGAAAAAACCCCACTTTGACACTTATTTTGCAGGATGTCACACCACAGTTCCCACTTATCAATGCAAAATGGATCTCAAGAATCTCAGTTTTTCCGTAAGTCAGTGCAAATAAATTACTTAGCTTCTCCAAAATATTACGGTTCACAATACTCCCTGACTGCTCAGTGGTGCATACATCAAGTGCTCACCAGAAAGTCTTATACATAAAGTATTATCTTGAACCGGACAGAATTTGCTTGGTCTACAAGGGACACAACTACATGCAAATAAACTTATGAGACATTAAAAGGAGGATCCTCATGTCTATGGACTCTTTGGACTCTATTTAAGTATAAAGCTCTGTTCAATATTGCAAACAAAAACTGATTTGGTCCAACAATAGAAATGTCTTAAATTTCAAGCCTATTCAGTAAAATACAGAAGACCTTTCAAGGATCTCCAAACATGCAGTTAGTTGGAAAGTTATGCAAAACCAGTCAAGAGTATTTTAGCCTTCTTAAGAGCTTTAACAAATCTACATTCTCTCAAAAGTGACCAATTCAGGACAACAGTGATAAATGTAAACCCACCAGTCAGTTTCAGTGGCTTCACCACTGTACTATATACAGTACACTGAGTATATATGTTACTTGAGATGTATTATACTCAATTGCCTTTATAGCATCGTTGAAATAGAAATTCAACCACAGGGAGAAAAAAGCAACACCGCTTTCACCATAACAACAACAGATGTGGTTTTACCTACAGTATCTTCATGCCTCACCACCCTTCCTCCCTTCCCTTGAGTCCTCCGAGCTAACACTGATAAAAGACTAAAAGCAGTGCAGCAGCAATGAATTAAGTGAAAGACTGCTCATCTCATTATAGGACCACGTTTCCAGGTTTGATGGACACTCAACACAGCAGTTGTCCTCTAAAGTGACAACATAAACTTGTACAAGAATATGAGACATGTCATAACTAAAAACATATTTCCCCAGATATTTATATGGCGATTTTCAAATGTTTGAAAAGGCTGACTGAACTGGTATTTGGAATGCATGGCTGGGCAGTGAATGCAACATCAGGAGGGTGGGGAATACAGTCTGGTTCCTGAACACAACATCTGTCCTACTACAGTAAGTCGCATATGAACAAACAGAAGAGAAAAAGAAAGGGTTCCCCAGACAAATAAAGAATCATTCAGTTTCACATTGTACACTCGCTGACAGTTAGCCCAATTAATAGTGTAGGCTATAACTTTGACTTTTTTAATAGTAACTTCCCACTGCGGCTATCACACCAGGCGGACACATAACAACTCCAAATCACATTTAGTGACACATCCTTCTAAAATAAAGTGCAGAGCGAGAAAACTTTTGATAATAGTGCGCTTTTGGTGCGAAAAAGTCCTGGAAGTCCTGCCTCCAACACGTAACTGTGGTAATGGCTGTATCCCTGCTCCGTGCCGTGGCCTGAGATTAGTCACAGCTCGGGCCTGTGAGCCAGGAAAATGGCTTTGCATTGCAACAAGCTGTTAACCTCCTCAAGCTAATAACTCTGAAGTCCATTTGAAATAAGTGTCTGTGTTTTAACGGACAACTTTAACGTAGTGGTGTTAGGAAGGCTACACCCAATGCAATGCCGCTCAACTTTTTTTTTCCACCGTGGGTAAGTCAACTTACTAGAAATACACACTCACTGAAACCAACTTCGCGATCAATCATTCCTACTCACCCGGAGTTGTTGGTTAGCAAGGAAAACTTGAGCGTGTATAAACCGGACTACAGCGCCATTTAACCGGAATGTTGGAAGTCCAGGTTTGGGAGTCTTAAATCCAAGTTTTTCTTCTGTCGTCGGCCAGAGGAATCTTTCCTCGGTCGGTGTTATTAACATGGGCGGGGGAGAGAAGCCGAGCAGGGAGTTCCTGTCCCTCAAACAGGGAAACTCAACAGGAAACTCCGCTCAGAGTTGCGGTGCAAACCTCCTCCACTAGGGCAGGGACGCGGAGGATAAAAGGTAAAGTCGTAGGAATGTACAGTAAGAAGCTGCGAGGGTATGGAGGGTGATTAGTGTCAACAACACTCTCAACACAACCCGCTACGCACATCATTCAATTCAATTTCAATTCAGTTTTATTTATATAGCGCCATATCATAACAAAGTTATCTCAGGGCACTTTTTCGAGTAGAGCAAGTCTAGACCGACTCTTTATATTTACAGAGACCCAACAGTTCCCACCATGAGCAAGCACTATGCGACAGTGGCAAGGAAAACTCCCTTTTAACAGGTAGAAACCTCGAGCAGAACCAGGCTCTAGGTGGGCGGTCATCTGCCTCGACCGGTTGGGTTGAAGGGGGAGAGAGAGAGCAGGAAGAAAGAGAACATACAGCAGCACAATACAGTTTCACACAGAGATGTAACGCAATGGCCGCGGCAATGGCATGGCTGTCAACACCAACAGAAACAATCTGTCCCCAATCATGGGGCATGGGTTTGACTTCCTGTACTAAATTCTTGAATTGAGTCTTTCCAAAATAAATAATTAAATCTTGTATGTTAAAATTAAAAAAACCTTTCCATAATAGCATTTATTTTTTTCCACACTGCAAGGTATAGCTCTAATTTCATTTTACTAGGTTACATTATGAAATATGATAATATATGTTAACTAATTTATCTACTACTAGAGACCTATTAGGTATTCACCATTTATTTATCTCCTCATTAGTAGATACTAAAGGAACTATAAGTATTATTCATCTACTCATGCAATGTTACCAAGTTTTCATTTTGTATAATTTAGTGTAATAGCAATTTTCAAGCACACACCCACCTAATACAGTCCACTATTGGGCACAGGTATTAATATAACTTTCTGGTTACTAATAATGAGTTACAACCACTGCCACTTTCAATAACCTAGTAATTATTTTATTTTCAGAAGAGATAAAAGGCAAACAGGTTTAAAGAACAACATATATATGTATACAGGAAATCATAGTAAAAAACTAAAACCACAAAATAAAGTAGAAAACATAAGAACATGGGCATGTGAAAGTAAATATATAAAAATTAAAGTGGCCCTTACACAATGTCTTTAGTCTAGTAAAAAAAAAGTAACTACTCATACATAATAAAGAATACAGTTCTTCCCTCTTTTAAAATAATAAATCCATCCATTTATGTTCCAACTCACTTATTCTGTTCAGGGTCGTGGAGAGCTAGAGCACATTCCAGTACACAATGGGCAAAAGGTAGGGTACACCCTGGCTAATACACCCAGACAGACATATTTACACCCAGTCTTTGGGAGAAAATCTGAGCATCCGCAGGAAACCCACACAGACACAATTAAAAAATGCAAACTTTAAACACCATACAGCTGATTACACAGAACCTTCTTGGTGCCTGCAAGACATCAGTGCTAACCACTGAGCCACTTAGTAGCCACCCTTATTGAACTCTAAGATAAATTAGGCTAATAGGATAAGTCTAATCTCCTTCTTATACCATACATAGTGAATGAAAAAAAAGGCAACATTGTCTGGAAGGAATCAATTCTAGGTTGTGTGCATTTACCTAATGTTGTCAATTTTAAGCCATATAGCAATGCAGCTTGTGCAATGGGGCATAGCAATTTGCTACTATGACAAGTCATTAAGTACACTTTTTACCTAATGAGGCCCAATTGGAACAATGCCTAGACAGTTCACTTTTAAAAAGCCTTTTAATCACAGCTTACAGTAGGTTACTGCAAGAAAAACACCACACATTGACCACACTGCCAATGGCCAGCAACTTCGTCAGGCTCTTTCAGAGCAATGGGCCAGAGATCTCTAGCAGTGGTGGTTGCTACAGTCATACATGGTACAACATAGATAACAGAGTTGTTTGTTGTTAATGAACACTCATTGGCTACAAATAACTGAGGTTAATACTGTTGTCATTTAGGTTCCACTACTTACAGTACCTCACTAAGCAATACTTACATTTACATTACCATAGATATGTAGTGTACTTGTGTTTTATCCAGATAATGCAAACCAAGTGAAATTTCATTCTGCTAAAATTATCTTGAACTAAATATACATATAGGCTACTCTTGACCTAAAAGTCAAAACTCGAACCCACATTGTCGTGATATTCCCATGAGCTTTAACATATGTATTCAGTTGTGTACCAATTGTTTCTGTACAAGGACTGTCTTGTATAGGCATCAACTGCAATACCTTGGGATATGATAATTTATAAACCAAGAGCTGAATTTCAAAGCTGCATTAAAGAATATCAAACTAGTGAAACAATCTGCAGTTATTTTGCATTACTGTCAACTCGGAATTGATTACATTATCAATGCTAATATTAATACATTTTTATTATAAAGCAATGTTAAACATTATGTTGAATAACAACATGGCATATACCTACAGCATTGTGCAAGATTTATTGTGCTTCATATGTACACATTATTAACAATCAACCTAACAGCTCATAGAAAACACATTTACAAAAAGTTAGAATTTTTTAAATATATAAGCTCTTTTATGTTCGCTTGAGGCCCTAAAAAGACACCAATAATCCTCCAACATCACGTAGTCCAAGTCCGTCTCCAACAGTCAGAGCAGATAGTGACATCATATGTTGCACATCATAATGGACAATGACAACAGTCAGAGAACAGACAGTAATGAGTCGGAGAACCAAACAGTGGAGTTCAGTCCTTCACATCAACACATGCAGGGTTCCTCAGCACTGCTCAAACCCTGCCATCAGAGAGAGGGCCAGAGACTCCACTGTACAAGGAGGAAAAGCAAAGAAAGTTTGATTACTTCTTGTTGATTACTCCCATCTATCTATGCATAAGGTGTAAAGAATCTACTAGCATCAATATAACATGTAGTTTACTGGAAATCAGAAGCCTGTATCAATTCAACAAAAGGATCAGTGTTTGACTTACAATGAGGGAAGGAGCCACGACATACAGCCTTATTGAGTATCGTCACAAGGAACATGTGACAGTTTTTGAAATCAGATTCCATTTTATCAATGGACTCGATCCTGAAAGCAAAAGATAAACACAATATTTAGACACAAACAGGCTTATCAAGAAAGCTACAGCAGCATAGATTTGGGGTTTGGTGGTTGGTACTTCTGAGACAAAACATACATTAGTATGTGAACCCCTTGTAATCTTTTAACAATTTCACCACAAATATAACTACATTAAATGTGATGTGTGAACGTGTGTACTGCTTGTTGTTACTTAAGACACAAAACCAAAATATACTGTAAGTTACAGCTTTTATTTCCCTCCAGTTCATATGAAAGCTCTTACTTCCAGGCTCCAAAGCCAGCTTGCCATCGGTCAGAGAAGATGAGGACTAGATTGAGAACCTTCATTATTGCCTCCTTCACAAAACTGACCTGAGAAAACACGACAGCATTGGACAACAGCGGATACATCAAGTGTCATAATTGCATGTCGGAAACGCGCCCTGCCCAGCTCCCTCAGCCTCAACAGGGAACATAATAACATAACAAGATGATATAATACAAAGATTTCACAGGTGAGTGATGTGATTTGATTTATTGATCCCCAACAGTAAACTCCTTTCTTTGGCCCCTGCCTCCGCAGTGAGGTTGGAATGCAGCTTCAATAAGGAAAAGCACTGCTGGAGCTGGTAGAAGTTGACTGTTTTGCTCCAGGACAGCAAATATCATTGAAGTATTGTGTATAGTTCACAATACCTGACCTCAACCAGATTTTCAGATAAACCTACTCCCTGTGAGTGCTGTTTACCTTCTCCCTCAGTAGGCACCGGTCATGAATGGTGGCCAAATATCTGTAATGGATCTTGATCAGCTGGTCCAGGTCCTTTGCTTCCTGTACTTGGTGCTGAAACTCCAGTCCCGTGCTGTGCAGAATCTGCCAAGAGACAATGCAGACAGACTTAAGATTGTATGCAAATTATTACATTGGAATTTAAAAAGGACCATACAAGTGGTTCTGATCAAATGTGCATACTTTCCTGCTGTCTTTAAATGCACCACCAATGACTTTTGAAAACAGTCTCTTATTTTACCTGCAGCATACCATACCTGCAGAATGATATGCTTCAAAAACTGGTCAGTGAGTAATGTAACATACACATTATTTGTAAATTATGGGTGAAAACATTTGAAACCGCATGTATGGTCCTATAAAAACATTGCTATACTGGTAATACAAAATCTTATTCTTTTGATTTGTAAATACTGATATGCCCAAGCATGTGTAATGAGCCTTTTTTCACAGGAGACATTTTGACATGTCAAAGTAGGAAAAGCACAAGTGTAAATAATAAAATGAATGATGGCCAGATTCCATTTAGCTGCTTTGTTGGCAGGGTTTTGGTATTGTGCTTTATTAGTGTTATTAGTGACACCTGTGATGTTTCTAGTTTAAATGTCTGCTGTGAAAAGGTCTGTTCCATGAGTCGTCTCACCCTGGTCGTGATGTAGTTGTGAAGGCTGTTGACAAAGTGCATCAGTTTGACCCGCAGCAGACACATTCGGTGAATCTGCTGATTTATAGGCTCTTTAACCTTTACTTCCTCAGCCAGGGCTCCCTCCAGTTTCTTAGTGACGTCTGTGAAATCTATCAGAAACACATTTCACATATTAGAAATAACACTATGAAAATATACTGGGGAGATTCTCCTTAACCTGAGGATATTCATGATCAAGTTGTTTTCATACATATCATTAACGGAGCTTTATTTTGGAGAATGTAGTATATTATGCTGATTTTAAAGTGCCACCCTAAGTCATACCACTGAATCGAAGCGTGTCCAAACTGTATTTGGCCCATTTGATCTGCAGCAGGAGGAGAAACACTTGATTGTAGATCTTCTGACACTCAGAGCTGATCACAATGTCAACAGGCCAGGGAACCTGTGGAGGGCACAATAAGTAAATGTCCACATGGCAGGTTCAAAAAGCATGACCAAAACTTTAAGCAAATACATTCACATTGCTTACCTTGTAACTCAGGGTAAGCACTTCTAGATTATTCACAGGATGTTTTTTTCTGGCAGGGTCGATGGTCTCCAAGAAGATTGACAACCTATAAAATATGAAATGATGGGGGAAATTATTGAGAAATGATCCTCCTAATTATCGTAACACAGCTTCAATCTGATCCTTCGCCAATAAATACATGTAGTACCTGCTGCTGTCCTCAGGGTGGCGCTGTCCAACTGCCTCCTGCAGCTGAACGTTGAGAAAAGAGAGCTGCTGCCAGCTCTCCTTCTCCTGCACCTTGTCAAAGATGGCCGTGTAAAAGTCATACATGGTGTCTCCAGCTTCCAACAGGAAGTAGTTCCTCATAGCTTGGAGGTATTCCAACAGCCTATGGAAACATCAAGAAACTAAAATGCTCTATATGCAAGAATAAAATCAAATAAAAAAACTCCTCACTCATATAATCCCAAGAGTGATGCTTACTTGTAGTCTTTTTTCAAAGTCTTCATAAGGTTCCCACAGCACTCAATGTACCTCCTCTCGATGTGGGGGTAGAGGCAAGAACGCAGGGTGAGCTCAAATGTCTGGCAGGTGACAGACTGAGATGAGCGGTCCACGATGAAATCACCTCCGGAGAAACGCTCGTGGAAGTCACTCTGCTCCAAGTAGAGCCTGACGGGGGGGGGAACACAGACCAGAACTACTTTAGATTTTAAAACTCCCTGGATTCACCAATTCAAGTCTGGGACAACAAAAATAGAATGGCTTTAAGATCTAGTTATCTTTGTACAGTAGCATTTGAGAGATTACAAAACCAGCAGTTGCAAAAAGGCTTTATATAATAAGAATGACAGAATAAGATTTATTCTTGAAGGATAACAGCTGTGAATTACATAAGTCTTTTTAGTTTTCACATACTAGCATTTTAATTTGCTCCATTGTTTATTTCTCAGCAGAACAAAAGTGAGTCTAGTAGTCTGAAGAGTAACTTGTAATTTGTAGTGGTTGCTGTTTACCTGGCAAAGTTGATGGCCAACAACGGATCATGGACGTCTTCGATCTCCAGGTGCTGTGCAATGATGGACTGCATCTTTATAAGACTCCTCTTAGTGGCCTGTTGCTCAGTTACTGTGTCTGTGGGCGACCCCTCTTGGCTGCAGAGGCGTGACTGCACTGACTCCAGAAACAGTGTGTATAAACTCTTCCTCTCTGCATCTGCAATGCAAAATTTTGACATTGTTAAAAAACAGCCCGAAACCTCAACTAGTTAAGGTGCACAGAAAAGCAAACACTGACCTCTGGAGGATCTGTCAGACTTTTCAGTCTCCTTGCAGTCCAGATTTCTGAGCAGCTGCATGGACTTCCCCGCCATGATGATCTGCTTGAGCACAGGTTTGAGGAAGGACACCATGGTGAGCTGCCTGTTGCTGGAGCCCTGATCCCCTCCGGAGCTGCCGCTGGCCGCGTCGTTCAGCTTCTCCTCATTCTCCACCGTCTCGGACACGCTGTACAGCGTGTAGGTGGCGTACCAGAAGTCCCTGTGGTTCACTGGGACATCCTTGTTCCTGAGCAACAAAAGTAGCCAATCAAATACCTCTGTCAGTTACTGTAGTGTAGCCACCAAAATGTTAGGTTGGAAAGTCACATTGGAATAGTCGTTTTAAAATTTTTGTGAAGCAATCTCTGCTACATACCTCTGGATGATGAACTCTTTGGCAGGGTCAAACAGGTGGCCGTGAACAATCCATTCATCCACAATCTCCAGATATGGTCTGACTGTCTCTGTCCATAAAGAAAATAACAAGGCCACCTAGCAAGGGAAGAGGACACACAGAAATGATCATACATACAGATTGTTTCCTGTATGTATAAAAACATGAATTCTGCCTATCTGAGCTTAATACTCAGGACAAACTCACCGCTTGCTCTGATGCTTCCCCGACACTGTCATACTCAATGATGGCTTTGTACAAGGTGTTGAGCAAGTGAGAGGCCCGCACAACATTCGGGGTCTCAGGGGGGACTTCGGCGACCCCAGTACAGAAGACTTTGTGCAGCACTTTGATCTGTGCCAAGTGAGGGTTGAGTCGCTCGAGAACTGCGGACAGGGTCACCGTCTCATCTGCAAAAGAGGACAACACATCAAACGTAACAATGACATAAGAAATTAACAGCAATACTGTAAGGAGCGCAGCAGGTGGTTAGAAAACATGTTGCAACAATGTCATAATAGATTATACATGGACATTTTCAGTATGTAGAAATTAAGCAACTTGCTGAAAACCAGAAAATTTACTTTTTAGAGGTGAATTTGTACGCTCGTCCTCACATTTCTAAAGCTTCTTATACTGCACACCTCACGTTGACAGACGTCTGTCAGCTGCAGCTAGCTAATGTGACATACGCAATTTCAGAAAATGGCAGCTAGTATGAGTGACAATGCTAACCGAGATGACACAAAGTTAGCTCTGTGTAGTGAGAAATTAACTGTGTGAGTGGGTCTAAATACATCAACAGGCAGCATGGGTTAGTAGGACAGAAGCCTCCTCAAGCAAGTAATGTTAGCATTCCAAAAAAAAAAGAAGTTAGCATAACTTTAAAGATAGCATATTCATTAAAGAGCCATGAAGACACAGTAACAGTGTGAGCTATCTGACATTAAAACAGGCATTTCTTCCTCACCAGATTTTATGGAAAACTATCCACCACCTTATTAAAATACAGCACTCTGACCAGATTACTACATGCTAATAGCTAATTAGGCACTCTAAGCTAACAGGGAGGGTTCTTTATTGGGATACTTAGCATTTTCCACCAATTATTTTTGAGATTTGTGCAGTTTATGACAAAAATATTCTGGTTTAGTCTATACCACCCTCATATCCGCTCATCTCACTGTGAATTAGGGAAGAACCGGTTCCAAACTGTCTGATCCATCAGAGTCATATGCCTCCAAGCTTGTCAATTCCTTTTATCGATGCCGACATGTTTTTATGACAGTTGTGCATTACAAAACCATGACGTCAAACTCATGCATCTATGCTGCTGTAAACCTGCAACAACAAGCAGTCATGGCGGTGAGGAAGAAATGGTCCGAAGCGTGGCTTCATTTCACGAAAAAAGTGTTTCTTCACCCCAGAGAAAAGCCTGCAACATAACAGTCATACAGCTATAGTTTATGAAAACACAAAATCAAGGTGTTAATATGAGCCTGTAAATGAAAAGAAAATCCAAGAAGGATGATGACAACAGTGCTAGTTGTAATGTCTGTACATACTGCTCATTTCAAGTAAGGGTGGAAACACCAGCAATATGCTGAAACATCTTTCTTCACAACATTGGCTTAAATTCCAGGAATGACATGTATTTGATACTCTACGCATGAGTGCCACTGCTTCCCAACCGAGCAGCACGTCCGTTACCGTAGTAACAACCGTAGTATCGTATCAAGGGCTACCCAATGATTTCAACCCCCTAAACTTGCACTTGCCATTGCATATGAGCTCTCGCTCAATTGTGGTCAGCTCCTCTTTGAAGCTGGTAAAGTACTTGTTGAGTGCCCACACAAAGGCCTGGTAGGTCCTGAAGGGAGGCTCAGAGCCCTTCTTGGAGCCGTAGGAGGAACCGGAGCCTGGTGGGCAAGGCTCCGAGCTGTACCCCGTCACCTCGTCTATGAACCTCTGCAGCCTGAACACCGCCTGCCCGTACACAGCAATATGCTCCAGTACAGAGCGCAGACAGTTCTGCAACACAGAGAGAAAGAGACTGTGTTTCCTACAGCGGACAGAAGACACATTTATTAAGATATAATACAAGCAAATTTTCAGATTTTCAACTTACACTGGTCAGATGAGTTACCACCACATTGTTCCTTACTGACACTTTTCCATCATGGTGTTGGAAGATAAAGTGTTTCTTCACCCCAGAGAAAAGCCTACAACATAACAGTCATACAGCTAAAGTTTATGACGACACCAAAATCAACTTTTTCTCTTAAATCAAATGTTTTGGGGATCTACAAGATAATACAAGACCAAACTTGTGAGAAAGCAGGAGATCAGTTGCTTTGTTAGTTTGTACAATGAGCACATAGCATCACTACATCTTACCACAATGTCTCCCTTATTACTTGGGTCTCTGTGACAAAGGCCTTTTCTTCCAGCAGATACAATGGATCAGTGTTATATAAGTGCTGATCCCTGAGAAGAGAGACGCTGAGGGTAAACATCATTTCAACTCACAAATACAAAAGTTATGATATTATGAGACTGGAGTTATAATTTTACAACACAAATACCAGTCACAGGAAGATAACATTAAAGACAAAACACAAGTAGTAACTTTATATGTGGACAGTCAAGCAATGCACTACTCAATCTCCTGATAACATACAACACTGTTATATTCTTAAAATATAATCTTTTTTGTGAAATATTATGACTTTATTCTTGAAATCTAGGTATGGTAAATTTGGCCCAAATACTTGTCATAGTTCCATAAAGCTTATATTGATGTCAATATTTCTACAAAAGTGTCCCTAACACTGTTGTAAGTGTTATAGTAAAAAAAGTGAATCAGTGCATTCATACTATATTCTAAAGTAAAGTTCTACATAACAGGTTGGAGTCTTACCAAACATTGAGCAAGTTGGAGTGTAAATGCAAGCTGTGAGGAAACCGAGGAGCATGAGCCACCCAGTACGGTGTCACTACATGCTGTTCAAGCCAGGCCCGGGCGTCAGGCTCGCCCACTGGAAAGACACAAACTGGAATTATTTTCTTATTCAAAAAGAGCTTCAATGTAGACACACAGATACTTGCATTGGTCCTGTCTCAGCTTCACATTATTCCATAATTATAAAGGTTTCCATGATCTATTTCCCATTATTATGCTATTTTGCTGTGTGATTCGTTCGCACCTGTCCATGTAACTGGAACTGTCTTGTTGGCGTTGTCCTGGTCTTCCTGGGGCGTCCTGTCCAACTGGATCCCAGAGTCTTCCCTGCTGATTGGCTGCTGGCTGTCCTCATCCTCGCTCTCCTCCTCGGACCACTCCTAAAAACCAGACAAGACTGATTTAGATAGAAATCCATCTGAACTAGATGGGGGACTGCTTTATCTCTGCTGGACTGCGTACTTTTCAGCTCCTACACACCCATGGTACACCCATACAGGTATGTCAGTTATACTGGCTAACTGGACCTCCTCTCAGGACTGGGTGGCCCTGTATAGACTGTGCCTGGCCGACATTCCCATCACTCTGCAGTTAATACTGTTACAGCTTTATGATTCTTATTGGTACATGAAGTGTTGTGACCTCAGTATAGCTCTATTCAACTTCAACCTGAGAAGAGGTGTAATCAGCCAAAATCACTGAAGACCTTTGATCAATATTCAGCTGCAGGTATTGTGGTCATTCATGTCCATAAAAGGTGGGTTTGGTTGTGATTTACTCACAGGGGTATCTGGGTATGGTCCAGTGTCTATGTCCTCACCCTCCATCAGGTATTTAGCCCAGTCAAAGTTGTCCTCTTGTTCTGCAGACACAAGATGAAGCGATAATGATTAACGTGGACACATAAGTGTTTTGAAACTATTTTAAAGTCTCCCAAGTGAAACTAAGTATCCGTGGAACATCAACTCACCGGCCTCCTTTAGCCTGGGTCTCTCAGTAAAGTCTGTGTTTGAGGGGGACCCCGATAAGTAGAGCAGCAGCGACAGTATGCTGTAGTGTACATCAGTCTGCAGAAAAAAAACATGAAAACTGTACTGTATGCTGTGTAATTTGTCATATCTATTGTCAGGATGCTGTGGCTTTCGGCCTGAGGAAACATGGGCCGGGAGGAAAATGATCTATAGAGTGCTGCAGGAATGAGTCCTAAAACCCGGAAATGAGTCAGCATTTTAGCACTTCCGGTTCCCTCGTCTCGAAGTCATTGGGTTTCTTGAATGGGTTTTTGGTTAGATGCCGGAAATAAGGTCAGTAAACACCCCACTCATGAATTGTGTCTTAAAAAAGGCGGTTGCTAACGAGTGGCTAAATGGGACTACAGAGGTTGTCAGGGACATTAAACAGCCTCGTTGTGTTTATATTCGCGCTCTTGCAAACTATTCTAACTCAAACTTTCTGAAAGGCTTTTGTAGAAGAGTTAAGCGCACAAAATCAAATTACAAGTTGGAAGCTCAGTGGTGGTGATGTTGAAGTCATGCAACCGTGAAGTAGTTGGTTTATAGCCTAACGTTAGCTTTTTTCTTCTGGCAATTGCATTTACGCTTCAAAAATCATATAAAGTGGTGCTTGTTTATGAAGATTATCTTGTTGAACAAAACGTGTAAGTATCATAAACTCTTGTTTGTAACAGAGTTTAATTTCTGCAATAATCCAAAGGAAAAATCCCATTGGCGTTTTTGTTGAGGGTACCAGGGTGATGCTAACTTCCGGGTTGGTCTACAAAAATACGTCATCCCTGCAGCGCTCTATCTGGGATTTGTCTTGAGGGCAGTGTTAGGACATAGACCCTCACTCCACTAATGAGTTCATTTTCTGTCAGCCCATGTCTCTGCCATACCTTTGTTCCATCTGTATTAGGTAAAGGTGAGTTCAGGAACTCTTCATTCAGCCTCATCCAGCTTTCTGCTTTACTCAAGTCTGAGTGGACCATGAGCTTTTCATAGATTCTGGAAAACACAGCAGATTATGTATGCATGACAGTGTCATGCAAAAGACCTGTGACGTAATATAAGGGGAAATGGAAAAACATGGCAAAATCAAATCAGATCAATGTGCTTGTGGAGGCTAGTGAATTTAGTGAATTTTAAAAATGGAACATCCAGGGATAGATTTTACTTATTGATTAAGTTATTGGACTCCTCATCTTCAAGTAAAAAGATAATGAATACTATTTAAAACAACCACTATGTCAAGCTCTTGGTGAATGAAGTACTGTAGAAGTTAAATAGAAGACTTTGAAGACGTTGACAGCAGTGATGCAAATTACTCATTTGATATAACGGCAAGACCTGTTTTCTCCAACACAACATAACCCAGGTAGCTCGTTGCGTTTTTCTCATGTGATCATCTTTCAGCCATACATCAATATGGCACCTGTGGTAAAGTATGGAAAAACTGTTATGCCCCTGTAAAAGACAGTGGAAGAGCAACTAGCACCACAGACTCACTCACCCACTTATACTGCGCTGGACTTTATGGCTGTCCACGTCCAAGTAACGATGAAACCTGTCAAGAAACGAGATTATTACTAGCATCACCGTTTGTGGCTAACGTTTGGTTACATGTTAGCAGCTGTCTGGCAAGCTAGCTCCCATCCAGTCAATGGCTAAGTCACCTGAAATTCGACCAGGCAAATTTCAGTGCCAGCTGAAAATTCTGGTCCTCCTCATCCTCGACCCCGCTGATACATCGTATCAACTTCTTCGTTTCTCTCTCAGTGTCCTTTTCGAAGGTGGTCCAGTGTGTCATGTTGATGTTGACAGCGGTGCTGCAGTTAGCTTGACGTTACAAGCATCTACATGTAGCTAGCTATCTGTCAGGCTTGCTGCTGACCTGGTGATTCTGCAAGCTAAAGTGCTAGCATGGACAAGAAAATGTTAGCTAGATAATGCCATTTATTGCAAAGAAACGACGGCTTTAGCTATTTCTCCACTGATTCCTTCAGTACCGCGCATCGTTTGCCTCCAACAACAAACGATGGCAAGTACGCATGCGCGACATCAAAATGAGGGTAAAAAATTTGCCTGTTTTAATTTTCATGAAAAGTTCATGTTTAAAACTGCCAGTTTGGGCAGCAAAAACGTCCAACGTCTAGTGATAAGAATACAACACCGGCTAAATACACTATTAAACGAGAGCACTAATTTCTCACTAATCTTCCATAATGCATTTCACTCCGGCAAGATTACGATAGGTAGTAGCCGCTGGAATATGGAATATTATATATTATATTATATTATTCCATACTGGAACCTCTTTCCTCCAAGGCTCTTTGAGCCAATATAACGGCGTTCCTACTCGCGCGGTATCCTACATATTTTTATGACCTTTGCACACGAAAAAAGTACAAACTACACATTTTGTAAATGTTTTGTAACGGCTTTATTACGGTGTATTACCGACTGCGTATGCGTGAACAGAAAGGAGAAATAATCTGGTATTTTGTCTTTAATGGGGCGTGGTTAATACCCCCCCCCCTCCTCCTCCTCCTCCCAACACACACGCGCCTTCCTCCCGCACACACATAACTTTACTGTAGAGACAACGGTACTCATAAAGCGCTGTGTCGAGCCTTCAGAGAAGAAGCTACCCAGCCCCTCCGGCGAAAGGAAATGAAGAGGAGGCTACATAAGAAATACTTGATTTTGATCCTGGCATATTCAGGTTTACTTCTGCTAATCCCGTACGTGTTAGATTACCGAGATAAATCCGTTGAACACGCGAGACATGGACTGCCGCAGCAACAACCCAGATGCCCAGATTTGGAGAACACAGTGGCGTTGCTGTGGGATAATGGCTACAAACTTAACGGCAGCGACGCGACGGAGCACGCCGTCAACCGGAGCCAGTCTCGGATACACATCTACTTGCATGCCACCTGGAGGACTGGCTCCTCGTTTTTGGGGGAGTTGTTCAACCAGCACCCAGATGTTTTTTACCTGTATGAGCCGATGTGGCACATATGGCAGGCTCTGTACCCGGGGGATGCGGGCAGTCTCCAGGGCGCAGTGCGGGACATGATGAACGCCCTGTATCGCTGCGACTTCTCCGTCCTCAAACTTTACGCCGGCTCGCAAAACATCACCACTTCGTTCATATTCGGCTGGAAAATGAACAAGGTGATATGCTCGGAGCCGCTGTGTGATGCGCACAAGCGGCACGAAATTGGGCTGGTGAAAGAGGACCAGTGCGCAAAGTGTCAAAAGCGGGACATTAGGGAGCTGGAGAGGGAGTGTAAAAAGTACCCGGTGATGGTGATCAAAGGAGTCCGCGTTTTGGACATGAGCACGCTGGTTCCTTTGATGAAAGACCCGGCGATAAACCTCCAGATCATTCAGCTCTTCAGAGACCCGAGGGCCGTGCACAACTCCCGCTTGAAGTCCAAACAGGCCCTGGTGAAGGAGAGCATCCAGGTGCTGAGGAGTAAGAAGCAGACCGACAAGTACAAGCGGCTGCTGGTGCCGAGCAACAGGATGAACCGGGCTGAGAGTTACGTCTCCAGCGCCATGGAGCTCATCTGTGACAACTGGCTCAGTGACATGATGCTGGTGATGAACGCGCCTCCCTGGCTGAGGAGGAACTACGTCCGCACCCGCTACGAGGACCTGGTCCTGCACCCCATGGTGGAGCTCCAGAGGCTCTACCGCTTCGCCAACCTCTCCACCTTCCCTGCCCTGGAGAAGTTTGCGCTGAACATGACGCACGGCCAGGGGTATTCCTCAGACAAGCCGTTCCTCATATCATCCAGGGATGCAAAAGAGGCTATATATGCGTGGAGGGAGCGACTCAATGTTGAGCAGATAAATCAGGTGGAGGCCTACTGCAGCGAAGTCATGAGGCAGCTGGGGTATGAGAAAAACAGCATGGACAAAACAACATGAGGATGTGCCACGAGGAATCGATGGGTTAAGGTATGGTGAGATCACACAAAGGGGTTTAATTCAAGAGTGAATGAGGATTGAAATCAGCAGAGTGTTTGACAGTAACACAACAAAACACAAGACATTCTTTGATGGAA
The DNA here is from genome assembly GCA_008360985.2 of Macquaria ambigua. Lineage (NCBI taxonomy): Eukaryota > Metazoa > Chordata > Actinopteri > Centrarchiformes > Percichthyidae > Macquaria > Macquaria ambigua. Next base: position 493,620 of record VMKM01000013.1, on the reverse strand, counting down.
AGCACTCTCATGTTTTCAAACCTGTACTGCTGTGAAGACAGGAAGTTGGTGGTTTACCAGAAACCATCCGTCAGTCTACAGGTTCGCTGCTGTGCTCTGTGCCTGATCCCTGACCTTTGACATCCCTCTGAGTGAGGCAGATTGAAAACAGAGTGTCCATATGGGGATCAGCAGAGTATCACATTCTTATTTATTTGACACTGCAGCCATAGGCAGGCAACAGGGTTTGATTTGATGCATTTAAAGTCCCCCTCTGTTTTGATAATCATTACTTCACTTGGATGTTTGACCTTCACATGCAGAATGATGTATATGCAGAGTTTGATACCAAAAGGGTGTTTTCACTTTCATCTGCTGGAGAGGGGAGGTTTCTCTGTAAGACCTGCAGGTATGAGCATGATGTTGTGACATCACAATGTGGTTTGGAAGCCATTCATGGTCCAACATGCAACTTAAACAAGTGTGATGTTGAAACTTGAAGTCTCCAGTGCACACATGCTGTAAGAATTTCTATATGCCATAAAACATGTCTGGAGGGAGCCTTTAATTTAATTTGATTGAATATGTTTTTACTGAAGTCCACCAATTGACTGTGAGGATTTTTAATTGCTCTCATTACAGTCCCACCTCATATTATCTAATGTTGCTTAAATAATAATGGACTCTGCTCTGGTGTTGTAGATAACAGCTCTGCTGGACACTCATAACCTAATGTGTCACAGTGTTGCCGTTGCGTTTTTCACTGAGCTTTCCCTTTTTACTAGGTAATGAGTAACATGTCAGATTCTGTTTCTGATAAATGTAGTCATTGTGACCTACAGAGACACTGTAACTGATTTTTATAGTTATAAAACTGAGACAGTCACAGACATATTCCTCCCTCCTTAATGACAGGGTGATCTGCTGCTTGATAGAGGCCTCATTGTTTTCTCCCTGGCAATGCTGGGTCCTCTCATGGATAGCGGGGGGCTGGCAGCGAGTCACTGGGCCTCAGACTCTGCTGTCAAGAAGGGGATCATTGTGTACGGCTGTCCGTGACGGGATAGAGCTCCCAGGGTTACCACCGGCCTGTCACCACCAGCTCTCACAAGCAGACCCTTTAGAGCTGGGCTGCCTGCAAGCCGTCAGCATGGCGCAGAAACAGGGTGGAGGCAGTGGATGCCCCCATGTCTCACCGCCTCCACCCTGACTCTAGCACTTGATAGAGCTATTGATGGAGGCCATGAACATTACCAATCCTACTGAAAGTGTTTACGGTCCTTATGCTATCTGCTTCAGTGTGCGGCTGTGTCATAACTTAAGGGTTTTATTTTAATCCTCTGCTAATTTTTTTTCTCTTCCAGGGGACCTGGTATTCGAGGCTGAGGGCAAAAGGTGGAATAACAAAACAAGCAGCTGGAATGTGGTCCACTGGGAGCTTGCAAGCATGGCTCTTGGGTTGTTGTCCCTCAGCCGAGCCGGGGTGATGAACTGGAGAAAATCCAAGTGGAAAGAGCAGCCAGACAGATCACAGACAGATGAATTTGAAACGGGGAGATGGCAGCTTATTTTTACAGTTTTACCTGTTTAACACCAGCAGAGTCAATGCGGATAAAGAATATGTGGGAGAGGAAATAAACAAAAAGAGAGAGGTGAGGCTGGTTTGTGCTGCCCGTACTCTGGCCTGCCTCTATCCTTCTGTCCTTTTAGTAGCACTAATCCCTCCGCAAATCCCCCGCAGGCGAGGGCCATAAAAAGCCCGAGATGGGTCCTTCTTGGGAGATGAGTGCCGGGATCCAGGGTGGCAGTGTCAGGTTCACTCTCACCTGCGTGACTTATCCATCCAGCCTTTGACTAAGCGTGGCAGTTATCTAGAGCATTAACTGCAGTTGGCTCACTAACAATGTCAATGTAGACGATTTGAAAGAAGAAACGACAGTATTTTCTGGAAAAGAGGCCAGACTGAGGAACTATTGTTCCACCCCCGGCCCCTCAGGAATCCAGACAGCTGCAGCGCCCCACTGACAAAACACTCACATGGGTGTGAAATTTTCTAATATCCCACGGACGTGTCTTGGAGAACTGCCTCTGTCCTCTGCCAATGAACTTTTTAGCAAGTTTTCACAAACACAACAGACGGTACTGATTCTTATTGTTCTTACTGTTTTTAGTTTTTGTTTAAAATATTGTAAAATGCTGTGACACCCCTCTGGTTAAGGATGAGTTGAGGAGGGGTAAAATGTTTACCAGCGTCCACGTGTTCAACTTTAGAAGTTGGTTCTGTAATAATTGCTCTGGGTGAAATCCCTGAAGAAGTTCTCTTGTCAAAGACAGAAATAACTAACTAAGACTATTTAAAGTGACTTTAATAAAGAGTTAGTAAAAACTAGAGGAGCGTCTCCTCAAGAAAATGCGTGTGATTGCTGTGCACATTGGTGCCGATTGTCATGATTTTTGGATGACTTCATAATCACATGAAGACTCATTAACCTTAATGTACTGGCTGAGTTATAGCTCCAATGGGAGTGAATGGGGGCTTTAAAACACATCTGCATCAGGTATATAATTTAAACTGTACATGGCATCATAATGCGCTTAGTCACAGCTGATTAGTGTGCGTTAGTATTTTGAAATTTGCATGTAGTTGAATTCAAATACAATGAGGCTGAACAGACCTCCATAGATTATAATGTATTATGTAAATCATAATTACTCATGAACTGTACATCTCATCATAATTGGCTTATGTGCAGTTAATCTGATTGGGCCTCCATAGCCTTAAATGCAATGTATAACTCAAAGTAACTCAAACTGTGCATTTCATCATAATGAAAGTATGTATAGTTATGAAGTGGGCAATATTGTATATTTTGAAATTTGAATGGAGTTTGCTCTGTATACAAGTACCAATTTAAAAATACAATGAGCCTGAATGTGCCGCCATAGACTTTAATGCAATAAGTAACTCTTAAATGAAGTTTTAAGCATTAAGTTAGGCATGTGTCAATATATGATCGTTAAGTGTAACGTAAACCGTTGTTGATTTACAGGTGAGCAAAAAGGCACAGAAGAAGTGTGCAAGTCAGTGGGAGTGTGATGCTTTGATGGCTTCTTAGACCAAAATGAACACAACTGGGCAGCTCATAATTTGACGATTTTTATTAACATGTTTACATGCAAACCATGGTAAGTAGAACCAGGCAGCCAGTTGCATCTAGAAACAACAGGTGCACATATTGACAATTGAGCTACATCTCATATTTCTCAGGTACAGAGAGCATGTAAATATAGCCAGCAAGACAACTGACAGCACAACAGTCTGTAGATAGAGTGCACATGAAGGTTATATAAGAGTCCCGCGAGTGTCCTCTGCTTGAGGTAAAGTGCCAAACTCTGCTCGTTTATTTGCCTGCAGCCACCAGTTAAGTTGGCCATGATGTTTTTCTGTCCATAAAGTGCTCCCACGTCTCAAAGAAAAACTCTGGGGTCAGTTTGTCCTTGACATGTCGACAAATGAGACTTCTTGTTTTGTCTTTCTGCACTAATGTTAGTTGATACAGCAGGAATTATAGGGAAAGTCTCACAGATATGATCACAAACACAGTTTTGTCTGTTTTGCACAATCCAGAGACATCTCCTGTAAGTTATACTGTATGTAGACGGTGTATCTTGAGGCTGTGTAACCTTTCCATATCACAGAGGAGATGGTGTGAGCATCAGTCCAAGTCTAACAGCAATGGTTTGTTCAGACAAAATGGCGAATAAATGATTATTTCAACGCCCCAGATACAGACAAGCTTCGCTATCATCAGACTGTGAAAGGAGACGTTAGACGGAGAGCGCAGCTTCACATTACTTCTCACTCCAGCTCGAATTTAAATGACCCACAGTGCATACAGCTTGGCAACAGCTTACATAACAAGATTCATTTCCTCCTGGAGTTCCTCAGTGAGCCATAAAACTTGTGTGGGGCTTCTCCCTTGTGTGAAAGCCTCAGATTCAACTTCCACAGTCGCGCCTTTCACACCTGCCCTTGTGTACTCATGTATAAATGCAGCAGCCACTGTGTGCAGTCAAAGGAGAACACAAAAGGCGACACGTGCTGTGTGGTGAATTTGAAAACGGGGAACGGTTCAGATGTCTAGACGTGGTAAAGGGAACACAAAATGTGTCTGGGCCATAGAAAAAAGAAAGAACAGAAAAACCTCCTACTCCCAGAGAGACTTGTTGGTTCAACCAGCTGCTCCACCAGCCTGAAGGGCCTGGGTACAGCTCTGTAAACCCAGAAAAGTCTGCCAGTTAATATGCTACTATTTACATTTATTGGATAAGAGCTCAATGTAACATCTTGAGAGGGGGCAAATATGCAAATGACTAAATATTTCCCCTCATAATCATGCTGCATAGGAGGATATCCCAAGGGTTCACTACACACAGTGGGGAACTGTGGTTAGAAGGTCACCAAAGAGTAATTGATGCAGTATAAATAATTAAACATTTCTATAGTTCACGTGGAGTGATGCAAATCCACCTGTAGGTAAACAATTTGCTTCAGTGGTCTGCTGTGGAAAATGTCAGCCAACAGAGACTAACACAGCAAAGTCACTGTCCAGTATCGAGGATTTGCATGTTGAAGATGAGTTTCAAACAAGTTCTCTCATTTTAAACTGCTCTGTGTAGCTGGGAGGAACTGGGCCACAGGTGAAATGATGTCATACTGTATACTGTAAGCTATATTTTATGTCACACCTGCTGTGAACACAAGAATCTATCTAATGTTGAGACAACATACATTAATTTGGTACCAAAACAGAAACTGCGTACGCTGGTTCACATCATTTTATTGTTAACACAGCTAAAGAGAACAACATGTGTTCCCAATTATTATCGGTGGACTGCTTTCTCAGAAAAACGGGTGATCAGGTTTCTTGTAATCAAAGTTTAGGGAAGTCTCTAGATTATTTCTGTGCAGTGGCTGCCAAATAAACGTATAAGTGCAGTGTTGTAGCTGCACAATGAGTTTAAAGCAATAGTTCTAGTTTGGGAAATATGCTTATTGGCTTCCTGGCAGAGAGTTAGATAAGAAGACCGATACTGCTTTATGATAAATATGAAGCTATAGCTAGCAGCCGGTTAGCTTAGCACAAAGACTGGAGACAGGGTCAGCTAGCCTGGCTCATTTCAAAGGTAACAAAATCCACCTAATAGTAGCCTATCTGAAATACTCCAGACCATAACCCCCTTACAATTTTAGTTTAGTTTTTACACTTGGTTTTTGCTAGATATAATGTGTTAATTTGCTAGCTTTATAGGTTCTGGTAGGTGGAATTCGTTACCTTCGGACTGAGCCAGGCTAGCTGTTTCCTTTGTCTTTGTGCTAAGCTAAGCTAACTGGCTGCAGCTTCATATTTAACAGACAGATATGAGAAAGGTATTTGATTTATCATCTTAACTCTCCACCAGAAATTTAAGTTCCCAAAATGATGCATATTTGAAGCACACAAAGCGTATTTCCCAAGATGTCGAACTATTGCTTTAACAAAATCATATCCAAAAGATGTTCAAAAGCATTGCATGATGTTCTGTACAAAATCAGTCTAGTGATTTAGTGAGGGTTTTTTTTTTTGCTAAATGAAAATGTATGCTGACAAATGTGAACTCAAACTCAAGGCCTCAAAAAAGAATAGGACAACACAAATCAGGAATTTATGTCTGTTAATAAATATTACAGTGAAGCCAGGAACTAAGGTTTAGGAACAACAGGTGAGACACCAGATTTACAAAATATCCCATAAATTACCTGTGATTTATGAGACCAGCTCATCATCATTCTGTTTAAGTGCCATCTTTGTCTACAGGCATTTGAGGTTAATATGGTGTAAACACTTTTGTTTAAGGGTATAAACACTGTTGATGCGGGTAAAGAGTGAGTACTGCTCGGTGAGGTTATGTGCCACCACTTTCTTTATTAATCTCTGATCGTCAGTGTTTAGTATCAGTGGCTGCTCTTCTTTATTTGGGATTCTAAGTTTCACTTGTCTGAAAATGTTAACACTTAAGTTTAAAGTTGTTTAAATCGTATTAATGGTAGAGTTTGAAGAACTACTTTGCAGCCTTTCTTATGCTGCGCTGCACTGCTCCTGCATGGACTCAATGCAAATCTACGCACACACGTTATCATAATACTAACTAAGTGTTGCTTAAATGTAGAGCTGAAACAATTAGTCAATTACTTGATTAGTCAATCGACAAAAAATTAGTCATTTTTCAAGCCAAAATGCCAAACATTCATTGGTTCCAGCTTCTCCAGTGCGAGGATTCGCTGCTGTTCTATGTTTTATATACAATATAAATACAATACAATATAATGGTTAACTTAATATTTTTGGTTTTTGGACTACTGATTGGACAAAACAAGCAATTTAAACAAACATCACCATGGGCTCTAAGAAATCATTTTCTAATAAATTAATCAAGAAAATCATCTGCAGATTAATAGTTAAGATTAGTTGCAGCCCAACATAAATGGATGCATCTGATAATTTGAAATATTTTTAAAATAGGTAGACAATATAGAACCTTTGCAAAGGATTCCAAATCATGATAAAGGCCTGCCCTTTATTTTATAGTGTTGAAATTTCTCTTCGGCTGTATTTGAGTGAACATCTCATGCCAGTTTTAAAGTTTTGGGAAATCAGCATTATCTCATAAGAAAGTATATAATTAGCATCAAAACACTTTGTTCCTTATTCACGTAATTGTTGTGAAAACCAGCCCAGAACACAGACAAAGATCCAGACCAGCTCAAAGACAAGATACACAGGTGCTATTTGTTAAAGTCACGGGATGTAATGCACTGAAAGAAGCAATCCCACTTAAGAGGAACAAAGCTCAGCATTGTAACTATTTACACGCTCACATTCTCCACCCCTGTTACTTCACCCATGACAGGTTGTGGTGGCTGAGAGGGAAACACATTCACTGTCCCTCTCTGTGCTCCTCACATGCCACAATCTCCTCCACACAGATGCTTTTGTATGAGACAAAGGACATTCTCACAAACATCCCAAACACTTGACTGTTAGCAGCTTCAGAGAACTGGTACACATTGCCAGAGAACTTCATCTATAAGCGATTCAGGTTTGGTTAGTATAGCCTCATTCCAGCATACAAATAGGGTTTGATGGCAAAGAAGCATTTCCTCAGTGCTCACTGGTGTACTATGAAGACAAACTAGTCAGATCACAAGATGACAGAGAGGGCTGCCAGGCAATTATTTCATTTCTCTACTTCTTCTCCACTCCAGCTGAACACACACAGTGTCACATGTTCAAAAGTGCAGACTGAATCTCACATGAGGATTTTCTTTGTCCTCATATCCTGCATAAAGGTTTCCCTCCTGTTTATGTAGAGGAAACAATCAGTAAAACTGAATCACAGTATAACATGGAGAGTTCATCATCTCCTGACGTGCTAGAAGACACATGTCTCCTGGAGAATAAACTCCAGCTCTGTAATGAGGATGAAATGCTCCTTGAGCTCTGCTCCCGGGCCTGGAGGGAGCTCAGAGTCACTCTGAACCCTCCCCTCTTGTCTACTCCCATATCTCCACTCTGTCTTATCTCTGAAGGACTGGACGCTCTGCCCGAAGGATGTGGAGAGAGCTGAGGGCGGTGCGGTCTGGGGGTCAGGTCAGGGAGGTTGACGGTTCAGGCAGGGAAGGAAGGGAGGGTCAGACGTGATCCTCGATGGGGAAAACCAGGCGTGTGCCGCGGCTCAGCAGCTCCTGCTCGCGGGAGTCCAGCTCGCGCTCCAGCGCCTCCTCTGAGGTGCTGCCGCTCCTTTTGCCATTCGCGCTCCAGCCTGAACCTCCGGCTGCGTCCCCCCGCCCGCTGGACGCCCCGTTGGCTGTTATGGCAGTGTCACCGAACATGAAGGTCAGGTCGCCGTCGTTACGGATTAGGTCGGAGTCGTGGTCCCTCAGCTGCTCGTGGTTCTAAAAACGCATCCACAGTGGAACATGAGGGGAGGGGTGGAGAACACGAGGGTGACACACACACACACAGATGTGGGGCATAGAGTGGGTGCATGTGGTGTGAACAGGTGAACAGACTGACAGTGCAAAGGCTCATAAGGGACACTATGGATTTACAAAAGGGAAGGGAGGAGACCTTTACTTAGTGGCCTATACTGCAGCAACGGTTAAAGTAAATTTAAAACAAAGAAACACAGGAAACCACAGGCTGCACAATAACACGCACCACAACCCTACAGTGAACTAGAAGGCTTTATGTACTTACAGTTGTAAAATGGACTCAAATTGTTAGAGAGGTTAGACACCCAATTTAAAAGCACACATTGCATTCTGGGTTAGTAATGGATAGCTCTAAAACTGTAGCATGAGGTTCTCACAGCTTTCATTGACTGGCTGACAATCAATAGTCTGCCCATGTCCCCGGGGAGAACAGGATGAGTTAACGTCGGGTCAACAGGGATTACTCAGATCAAGGGATCAAAAAAAAGAAGAAGAAGAAATTACATAACCCTTGCTCTCCAATAATTATCTGGGAGGGAGGGGAAATGGGAAAAAAATCCTAATAAATCCATCGGGCCTTTTATGTAGTTAAAAAGGGAAAGGCTACTTTCTAATTAAAATAGTGACACAACTATTATATGAAGAAGAAGTGAAAATAAACATAATTAGATTAATTATAAATGAATATTAAGAAGCCAATGTAAAATTGTAAGGGGGGGGGGATAGTAGTAGACGTCAATGATGGCATGTTTAAGAAAATAATAATAATAATAATAATAATAATAAGCAATTTAAAGGATAAATCTGGTGATATACTATATTTTTCTTACTGTCAACACATCCTTCAAAAAGGACAAAACCGCCAATGAATTGATCCTAACAAGTATTGCTTGTATAAAACCATAGACCTCCATTGTTATTAAAACACTATTAAAACACATCAATGAGCCATAGCATTGTACTAGGTGACATGTTCTCTCGTTAACACGAATGTGGGCACTGTAGTTTATTTTGAGTTGATCTCATACACTGTCCTGCTGCCATCAGTACTCACTAGAGCACCAAATATGTATATGTAGTAATCCGCAGCTGAACATAGTTCCCAACAAATGCACTATTTACTCCTGTTTGAGTAACGTTTGCTAAAAACTACAGTGCCCAGCTGTTTTAGGAAATTGTTTAGTCTTTTTAGAAAATGAAACTGTATATGTGTGAGCTGTTTTTAAAGATTACGTCTTCAGTGGGAACCAATGGGCTTGGGGCTGAGTATCACAGACAGTCGGAAAGTATTGAGAGATGGACTAATGCATTGCTGGTTTTGTCTTTTCAAAGCCTTGGGGCCTTTCATTTATAGAACACAATTAAACAGTTAATTGTTAAATGTGTCGTTTCTAAGCTATCTAGCTGGAATATTTTAAATGTTATATAAATGGAGGTAAATGGGAAACAAAATTCTCCTTTTTGTGGAGCATTTTGTTCCCTCCCCATTTCATAATATCCATAACCAAAATGGGAACCAGACAAGGAGCTTAATTTAATCCCATCTCTCCCCACTTGGCAACACAGAGCCCTGGACAGTCCTGATTATATGAACAACCACCTAAATTCATGGCTCGCCTGGCAGGTAGCCCAACACTGGAAACCAACAGCAACAAACCAGGAGAGGAAAACATTTATGGATGCAGAGCTTAAGACAGAACTAAACTTTCAGAGAATTAGATTTAAATGACAGACAATCTATATCTACTTTGCAGTAAAGAAATGCAATTTAGATTTTGTAACCCAACAGTGACGGGCTCTTTGGGTTACTGAGAAAGGAGGGTATAATAGCCAAAAGCCTCCATGTGAAAGTATTTCACATGAAATGAAAAGGAGAATTTGCCAGAGTGGATCCAAGTGTGACCGTTCCGTCAATGGGTGTTTGTGTTTAAAATATTGGAGCGCAGTGTCTTTCAGAACAGTGATTATCATTGAGGTGGCGCTGAAAAGGGTCTTTTGTGCCCCTTGAATGCAAAAAGGCTTCTTGACTGTCCATTTTCTCTCTTGCCTCGCTGCTTTGTGTGTTTACTGGCAGGCACCGAGAATACTTTGACGATATTACAATTCTCCTGAGAGAAAAACCTTCAGTATTCACAGAGCGCCTTCCTGAGGCACCAGGCCTGAACATAGAAAAGGAAAGGAAAACTACCACCTTTCAGTGATTCACAGAATGCTTTGCTTATAGCTCATTTGAAAAATATCTAAAATCAAGCTTTTTTACTTTAGCAGCACCAAAACATATTTTCACAGTTAAAAAGTATGTTTAAGTTGGCTATCATTGCCTGTAGAAAAATGTCTCATACTCTTAAAGAAGAATACGTGATAAGAATAAATTAGACCATGACCACATTCTTTGGAAATGTAAACTACGTTTTTTCCAGCTGAAAACTAACACACCCTCTACTATGATATTGCTCTGCTAGCTAGCTAACAGTCAAGTGTGTTTTATATGATGCTATTAGCTAGTCACACCAAAATAAGATTTGATTGGAAACATTTAAATAACTGCCCCACAGTTCAAGAGAGTAATATTTTTACAGGAAGAGAAAAGAGGATTTTGATATAAAAAAATACTCAAAAATGATGCCATATAACGAGATAAATGAATAATCAACACAGGGATGCAGGATTAGAACTAGGAGAATGTATTTGCCATTTCACTGGGTCTTTAAAGGAAAAGTCAGACATTTTGGGAAATTATTCACTTTCTTGCTGAGAGTTAAGACCGATACCACTCTCATGTCTGTATGCTAAATAAGAGGCTACAGACAGCTGCCAGAGAGCTTAGCTTAGCATAAAGACTGAAAAGAGAGGGAAACAGCAAACTTGGCTCTGTCCAAAGGTAACAAAATCCATCAACACTCCTGTCTTTGTATGAATTGAATAAACATGATATGACGGGTTTATTAGTGAGGCTGTATTTTGTTAACACTGGACAGGACCAGGCTAGTTGTTTCCCCGTTTCCAGTCATTGTGCTAAGCTAACCGGCTGCTGGCTGTGGCTTTATATTTACTGTACAGACATGAGAGTAGTAAAGTGTAAACTATTCCTTTAAATACTCTGACCAGACAACATGCAGTGAAAGACTTTCTACTGTTTCTACAGTGTGGACATGTATTTTTCACAGATCACTGGCCATGTAGAACTGTCGCTGTGTATTTGCTGCTTGCATACTGTTTTTTAGCGCGTGTGGACACTCACCTCGTATGCCTGGGGGCTAGTCAGACAGCTCGCCAGCGGCCCACAGTAGGCGGGCAGAGTGGAGGTGAGAGGCGGACCGCTGTGTGTCAGAATGGGCTTAAGGTAACTGGGCAGTTATTAAGGAAAATGACCCAAAGAGTTCAACAAGTATTATTAGTGAGCAAAGGCTGGTTGAATGGAGCTAATATAGTTAATATCCCATATCTGTACCATTTTCTAATAAGGCACCCTTCATAAAGGATTTATAAGCTGTAACTAATACAATGCTAATGCAACAACTTTTGGGTTGCCAGGTTGTGAAAAATGTCCCACAACCTGGCAACCCAAAACCCAGCACAAGTCCAGCGTGACACTTGCTTTGTCTTTTTGGCTAGCTTGGCATGACACTTGATCACTTTTTTTCCCAAGTCGGCATTTGTAAATGTTAGTAAGCTGTTTATAAATAGATTTTGGCCCTGATGTCCTGCAGCCTTTTTTTCCAGAAGGTAAGTGATCAAACAGTCCATTATTGGGTCTTTCTGATTAATTAAAGACACAACGCTGGTCTGGACAAAAGTGTCATGCTGGAGAAGGATTTTCATTTTAGCAAATTAATTATTAGTAAATAAATGATTCACCATAAATAAATCCATTAGTTACAGCTTATAGACCCTTTATATAGAAAGCGGTAGCCAAATATCTGATAAAACATAGTTTGCAGAAGCTAAGTCCAGTTTAAACAAGCTGTCTACTTTGATAAAAACAGACTTTGTGGCCAGTCATTTCCTACAAGAGGTTCCCTGCAGTAACCCACCATAAAAACATTTCAAATGATGATTTATGGCTTAATAACGTTGAGGATGGGCTGCCAGCAGGATATATTTGGAGATGAAATTTGTATGGGATTCTGTGAGCAGCTGACGGCAAAGCAATTTTGTGATGCTTGGCAGCAGTGCAGCAGAGAGTGAACCAGTGGGCTCCTCTGCCTCTTTTTTGTAATTAGCCAGGCTGTATTGCACTCTGGGAAAACCCAATGCCTTGTTTAACCGGTCAGGTCACCACCCACTTTGGAGAGCGAGACAGTGTGCTCCCTGTCTGAACATGTATGCTAGAACAGATGTCAAACACACCTGTCGAAAACAGCAGTTCATTGCGCAGTCCACTAAACAGAAATAAAGTCACTAAACTCCCTGCACATCAGCCCTGCGTCATGTATGTTTACCTCAGCTTCTGCAGTGCTGGGACAGACAAATCCACCCTGCTGGCTTCAGCTGCGTCTAGCACATGTCACCAGGGAGAAAGTCTCCACTGTAAAACACATCTGCTGCGCTCAAAAGCAGCTACACAATCAGCCATCCGGGGGAAGCAATTGCTCAGCAGAGAGGAAAGGTGGGAGTAAGTGGGAGGATAAGCTGCTAAACACATTTACTTTAGTCTCTTTTTGCAGCCAGTGTGAGCAGGGACAGCACACATTTTATAGATTCAATTGTGTTATTCTGATCCCATATTCAAAGATGATCCAATAAAGACACCCATTGTGATTGTGAATTTGATGGCTGTACATTGTACAAAGGGAAAATAGGCCCTTGCAAATCATCCTGACTGGGTATGAAACCTGATATTACCACAGAGAGCTACTTCAAATAATGAATTACCTTGTGTTACCCTAAAAGCAAATGAAACACACATTATCTTTGGTTCTGTAAAGCAGGGCACAGAAAGGATACTTGTGATCAAAGGTGTACCACAGTCTGAAGAGCCACGCACTCTCCTGTTTGGTTTTACTTTGTCCTTCAGCCTGGGTGCCTTCCTGGAGACACACATGGGAAAATCCACATATAATATATATATATATATATATATATATATATCATTCTCGTTCAGCACATTCGCTTCCATTTCTCTTGACAAACTGAGTTATTTGCGCGTCTTCAGATTTGCTGACTGTGCACCGCGTCAACATAAGATTGCAGAAGCAGGAGTGTTTCAGCAGGGAGAGCAGCACCGACTTAAAGCTAAAACAAATGAGTTCTGAGCGAGATCCTCACCCCCTGTAAGACCTGGAAGCTGTCTCCAGAGGGCTGCAGGTCTTGATCTGGGTCCACACCAACCCTGAAACACAGAAAGAAGGTAGAAAGAAAATATTAACAACTCAGCAGAATTACTGCAAACACCGTTACAAACGTGGCTCATATTTAGTTAGATGTCAGTCAGCAGCATTTGTCAGTTTGTCTGTGATTTCCCCACTTGTGACCTCTGCTCTTCTTTCTCGATGCGGTTTGTATTTGACATGATTTTGTAGACTGTTCCCTTTGACACCAAAATAATCCTGTATCTTTTTGTGACTACCGCACCTGCAGAATGCAGATTTGTCCTCTTTGTGGCTGGTGTCAGACGTTGCTTTGAAGGCCCACACATCAAAGTGCTGATTGCTAAACATTTTCAGTGGCTGAAAAATGCTGCAGAATAGCACTCAAGCCAATACAGACACGGAAAAACAGCGAGAAGCTGAAAGATGTTACACAGTGTGTATACTTCAGTGTAAAGCACAAGAGGGAAAGATTTGTGATCACTAATATTTTTCACCAATAGGCAAGATCACCACCAAGTCACCCCTGACCCTGTGACAGAGACATTTCAGCATGCAACAATTAAAAAAAGATCATGCGATTGAAACAGTTAAGTGTGACTGCGCTTAACATCAGACACATGCTGCATTTCATATTTTTCTCATAAACCAAACCAGATTTAAACTACACACAAAAAACCCCTGGGTCAAAATTATATAGAACTGATGCATTACTAGGCTAACTTTACCCAGTTCCCACGGGTAAAAAAAAACAATTGGGTCACCAATCAAACCAATCAATGGGTTGTTTTAAGAGTTATTTTTTATATTACTGTTGGGTTCTTTACCCAAACTAAAATAAGGTCATTTTGACCCAGTTTAAAATGCAAGTTTTACCTTAAAACTGTCACAACTCTTTTGTTAGTTCTACAAAACAATGTGCATGTGACATCAAAAACTGCAAAGTATACACATATTATTAAGTTAAGTTAAAAAAGAACTACAGTAGATTATAACAGCTCGTAACTGTACCATATTTTAGTCTGGGTAAATGACCCAACAGATATATAACAATAAGACTAACGCTGTGTCAAAACACGCCCTTGTCTTGGGTTTGATTGATACTGGGTAAAGTTAACCAAGCATATATTAGCATCTATGCTATATTGAATTTTGATTCAATTAAATTTTTCGATTTGATTTCGACCCAGTGATTTTTTAGTGTGTACCATATCTATACTATAACAATTTAAAGGAATAGTTTGACATTTTGTTAAAGCTGCTTATTTCCCCCTGCTTCCATTCTTTGTGCTAAGCTAACCAGCTGCTGACATTAGCTTCGTTTTTACTGTACAGTCATGAGAGTGGTATCAATCTAAATCTAAATCTCTGCAAGAAAGCAAATAAGATTTGGATTTCCCAAAATGTCAAACAATCCCTTTGAAGTTGTTGCAGCACATATTTTCAGTCCTCATGGCTGGACATAAATAATTTCCCCCTGGTGTCTCTTACCAACAGAGAAGGATTAAACTGAATACAAGCAGATTTTAAAGGGTCACTTATAATTCACATAAGCTCTGGAGCAGTTGAGTCTAATCCTTGTGGACAAAGGACAAGGCAGTGATGTGTTGCCTTTCATGGTTACATCTGAGACTACAACTGACGCTGCACAGTAGGAGGTGAAACTAATGTATGTATCTAGTGTATGGTTATCTTGAGACTTTTCCATGACAGCCATACTAGGAAATATCCCTTCTGAGTGAATGAGTAACAACATCTTCTCTCTGCTTTCCAGCTTAGCAGCTTGAGAAGGAGGAGGCCACAGGTATCCGACTGCCTTTTAGGTCTTTCTCCGCTCTACTACACTCACACACACACACACACACACACACACACACACACACACACAGAGGATTTTCAGGGGGGTGGAGGTTGCACGGAGGTCAAAGAACCTGCAAAAACAATGAGGTGCAAAGCCTGCTGGCGTTGCGTCAGGAAGGATCTGTGAGGAACAGACCTGAGATTAAGACACAACTGCTGGGGGGCCCATAAAGAGAGGCGCAGCCCAGCACACGTTTCCTCTGATAAGAAACAGTATAAACCCACCACATGTGTTCATATGCACACACATTCTTACATGAGAGTTACACTGACTTCAATTCACCCACTAACCTTTCATTCTAATCCTGAAAACATCCCCTCCTCTCCTTAAATCCATCAAATACTACTCACAAGCGATTTTGCAGGGTTTCTGTCCTCTAGGGAAGACTTATGCAATCCTGGACTGGGTAAAAATTGAGGAACCATCATGACACAGCGTTCAGTTTCTGTCTTACCTTCCTCTTTCTCCACATACCTTTCAGATCAGTTCACATGTCTGTTGAGCCACTTCTGGGGAACAGAGTGTGTGATTTGCACTGTCGTGTGAAGATTTAGCGCACAGTCCACAGAGATACAACAAAGAAACAGACTTGGGTTTTCACATCACCTAGAGAAAGCCTCAAATAAAGCACTTGATCATGCCACAGTAACTCCTCAAGCAGCAGCACCTCCACCAGAGAGCTGGTGTGTGAGCTTTTTCCGTGGCCCTTTATAGGTGCCCAGTGGTCCCCTTCATCAGAAAAAGCAGAAGTAAACAGTGAAAAGAAAGATTCCCATCTGAAGCAACCACACACTTTCCCAACACCAGTTACTGTCAAAAAAACCCAACACGTTTGTACACATTCAGATACAGCACCTGAAGTACTCCCACTTTCCATGTTGACGCCGCTCTTCATGCAATGCTTTGCTGTCCCCAACGCTGTCACATCATAAACATATACACTCAGTATCAAGCACATTGAAGTATTAGGTGGTATATTTAGCTAATCTGTTTTAGTGGGACTTGGTCTGTGTGTAAAAAAATAGCCATCTCGTGTGTTAGATACTCATATGAGGAAGTGGAACGGCCACAGTGCAACACACACAAATCTCTGACCTCTCACATTTGATCCATTAGATACAGATGGAGATTATATGTTATTTCTCAAGAATCAAAGTTGTTTTTTGCATGACAATGACTACGTTTCTATATTTCCACACATTAGATAAAAGCATATCATCCATATAATTTTGAGGACGTTTCAGTTTAATGGAGGACTAGACATGAATGAGAGTTTAAGCAGATAACTGCGACCACTCAGTGTTTTAAAAACTGTAATTGGCAACAGTCTCGGCCAAATATGATCCTGTGTTTTGGGGACATGCACTAATCCTCGGGCTTGGCACAGAGGCTCAGCAGATGTTCAGGCATACATTTAAAAAAAAAAAAAAAAAAACACTGGATGAAACGACTAGAACTCTTCAACAGACAATTCAAATGCTTTCAGCGTTTTATTTCAATAACAGTTTCACTGCTTTCATCTTGTACTGTTTATGAGAGTTCATCTGCTATCAGTGATTACCCTACGCTAACACTGCCAGTTCAATTTATTACAATTTGACTTGATTCTGGTTCCTCTCAGTGTTTGAACTTCAACTGAATTGTCAAGTCCTTTCAGCACGCTCACTTACTTCACCTTCGTTCAGTGCTTACACTTAACTGCCATGCCAACTTCTTTCACTAATTGAATTTTGACTGCCACTTAAGCTTCTTTCAGTGTTTCAGCTAATCTTAGCGCTTCCATTTTAACTGCCATGCCAACTTCTTTCACTAGTTGTATTGTAACGTTACTATAGATACTACAAGTGCACCTAAAATGTTCGGCATTGGAGTTGACAGATTAGTAGCTCTTCCCTGACCCAGCAGGAGCACATAGGGATCTCTTTCTCTCTTGATGGCTACACTGCCGGGGCTCGGTGATAAGCTGCACGCCCGCCTGCTAACAAACCATCCATCAAAACCCCATAACAGAAATCAGCAGCGTCTCCTCTCACACCAGACGTTTGCTATCCCAGCACCAGTCCTCCATCACATTCTGCTCATCAACCTCACTGCCTCACCAGAACTGCCTCTCCTTTTTGACTCCCCAGCTAGAGGATTGTGTCATAAAAATAGCAAATGACACCTTGCAAATTTAATCTTCAGTATTAAATACAGGGGGAAGAAATACTATTCAGTAACAGACTGGGTATACTATATTTATACTATATTTATTTAATGCTACTTCTTTGAAAGTGTCCCTCCATAAAGAGTAAAAATGTGTAAATGTATGCACATATACAGAGGATGATACCAGGATCACTGAGCACGGCTGATATCTGCCTGCCATGCACCACATGTCCCGGTTACCATGGCAATGAGTTCATGGGGGGGAGATTTTGGCAACGCTCTAAATCTCCACACATCACACTAGTTCCTGCTCGGTCCGAGGAGGCATTACTCATATTAAACAGAGCCTGTTCACTCAGGCCGCCTCTGCTGCTGTCACACACATCACCAACCCATAATCCGCTTTGTCATGACAAATTGAAGCTCCCAGTGCATCACGGTCAGACAAAAATACTGTAAGTGAGGCTGACAGACAGATGCCATGCAAGCAAAGCGCAAAAGAACCAGTCATACCACTGATAACATCTCAAGCTCGGACAGATGGTGGTGTGGCAGCTTGGTGATAAACAGCTATTTGAACTGTAGATTCAGCATAAAATCTGGCTCCTGAATGATCTTGATTTTAACAGATAGTGTTCAGTCTGAGAGAAAATAACCTATAGTACTTCCTATAGTGGAAAAAAAACAAGATTTCTTCAAAGATGCAACAAAAGTCCATGTGACTTGAAAGCTCTGGGTGGAATAACGTGGGAGATAGAAAGTAAGCAGCATTGGAGATCTCTGGCCCCATCTCCTGGACAATACCACCAGGCAACACAAGATAAATGTAATAATGTCAGCTGGAGAGAAATTACATGTCGCAGGAGAAAATAGAAATGCTCTGCTAAAACTGGCACAAAAACAGAGCAAACATATAACTGCCCTGCAAATACATAACCACAGAGGCAGTGAAGTGAGGAAACAGTTTTTTTAAGGGTAAACTCAGTAAAACTGAGTCAAATTCAGTAACAGATGGGAAAGTTGTAATGCCTTCATTTTATGTATTTTTAGGCTGATTATTTTATTATATTTTATCCAAAAAAGGATTGTCATAGAATCTACATGGTAGCTACAAAATGCAGATATTGCACTTTACCTTTGGCTAATCTTCACAGAATGTGAGGGGGAAATGCAGTATCTATCCATGTTAACTAGTTTGTTTAAGAAAATAAACTTTATTTTGATTATTTACAGTTTAAATATGTAATTTGAAGGCAACTTAACCAAAACAAAAAGCACTCATTCCATCAAAAGTTGAGATGTTGATTACCGCTACTCCGCTAACGCTAAGCTAGTTAACATTAGCTTTAGCAGGAGATTAGCCGTTTTCTCTTATGATTGGATTACTGCCTCATTTTGTTATGTGTAACTAACTTAATTACTAAACTGTCATTTCTTTCAAATGTATATTTTTCATTTACAGACAACAGCTAGGGAAAAATTCACAAGTTACTTTAGTACTTTAGCTTTAGCTAAGGCTAGCTGTGGTTATCTCACCAGCTAGCTTTCACGTCTCTTGCTTTAGCTGTCAAGTTGTCAGTCTTTCTATGGCAGAGTGTAGATTGTGCAAGCAAATGTATGCCGTTTTCATAGAAATTATACATTTCCATGGCATAATAATTTTCTGTATACTAAAACATATGACAAGAAGTCAGATTTTGACCAAACATGTAGTTTTGCCTTTGTAGGGCAGTATGTGTCTAAGATTAGATTTTCATGCATCTTGACTGGCCTCTGAGTTTCTATCTAAATGCTGTAATCTTTGGTTGCCTCTTTGTTTAAAATTCTGGGGAAAGACCTGGGCGTGGCTTTAAATGAAGGTATGATCATGTATATGCAACAGAATACATTTTTCATTTACAAGTAACAAAAACCTTAGGGTATATATTCAAAGATAAGGGTCCCTTTTCTTTCGTAATTGGAAAAGTTTTAGTTGTGAGGACTTGCTGAAAAGTAAAGGCAGATTTTCTTCTACGGCACAAAATTGTTACGTTACCTGATGTGTAGCCAGGACAGCATGGGCGTTGTCCCACCACCAAACACCCAGACAGTGAAGAAGACAATGAGCAGCGTGGTGGTGAACATCATCTGGCGGGCGTAGGTGGCCGTGTCCCGGATGGCCAAGGCGAACGCCATCGCCCCACGCAGGCCTGCAGAGGGTCACATCCAAAAATCATTCAGTCACATTAGAGCTGCAACGATTAGTCGATCAATCGATTAGTCGATCAACAGACATGTTCCAGCTTCTCAATTGTGACAATTTTGCTGTTTTTCGTTGTCATATATGACAGTAAATTGAGTATCTTTTACACTGTTAGACAAATCAAGCAATGAAAATTATCGTTAGTTGCAGCCGTAAAATCACATTTAGCCTGACATGTTGAGGAAAGTGGCTTTTCCATACCTGCAAACATCATCATATGCTGGAAGTTTCCCTTGATCTTGTGCCTTCTTCCGAGGTTGAGAAGGAAGGAGAGTGGGTAAATGTTGAAAGCTCTTCCGATGAATATGGCAATCTGACAGGCAGGTTAAGAAGTCTTTGACTAAACTATTTAATGCTGGAGAGATTCAGGGAGCAGGGTGTCCTGACTACAGTAATACATGAAAGTGAACTTCATGGTTTCTTAGAATGTTCTGATTGTCTTTTTGGATGTAAATAGCACAAACATCCTCCACAAGGGAGGGTAGCCATAACGATGACCCAATTCTACAGCTGTGGAAACATTTTAATTCTGCGAGAGGGTTAGTCCCAAGTGGAAACATTCATGCTTGTTGTGCCCCAAAAGGATACAAAAGCCCCTATGATAAAAATGGGGCTGAAAATGTGATTCTGGAAGGTGAACAGAGCCAAACCCATGTAGGAGAAGATGAAATTCTCAGCCAGGAAGTGAAGGACCTCAAAGAGCTGCATGAAAAATATAATACATAATACATGAATTCAATTTACAAATGTATGAATACACAACAAGAATACAAATACGAATCCACAGAAAGAGCCTCAAAATGTTCAGGTTCAATAAGGGAGCGTCACAGAAAGTTTGCCACACTGCACTGCTTAAAAAAAAGTCCTCTGCCTGGTTCTCTGAGCTATGCGCCTCATTTATTCGCTCAGAATCCAGAAAAGCTTTGGGAGCTGTTTTTTCTTTTCACTCCCAGGCTGCCTGGCTGCCATGATGATTACAGAGCTGACTGCATCTATGTTGCTCTGAGCGGGAGGCACAGGACAAGAGCAAACACACTGGCATAGAGACACACAAAGATGCAAGCCAGCACATTAAGAACAAGGAGAAGAATTGTCACCATTTCTGTTTTAACCTCAGTGAAGTGCCATTGTAATATGTATGTGTAGCTTTCTTTGAAACTGAATAACAAGAGCCTGCCAGGATACTGATCCACAATGTGTCACGCTGTGTGTTGTCTATGTGCTAATCTGCACCCTGTCCTCAAGACTGAGCCCCCTCTGGGAAACTAAACAGTCTTGTCAGAAGGGATGTCCTCAGACAACCCTGATTAAGGCCACAGCAGGCTGATAGTTGAGCCATCTGGCACCAGGGCCAAGCACCCTGCTCATACTATCAGGGGGTTCAGAATGGTCCAAAATAAGTGGGGCTGCATGTGCAGGAAGTGGTCAGATGCTACCTGCTTGGTGCGTTTTGTGGACTCTTCAGAGAGGTTGTTGTAGGTGTAGTGAGCCTGCGTGATGCCACAGAACAGCACGGCCACGACGCCTGTAGGACAACACACACATACAAACACACATTCAGGGGCCTTAACTTAATCAGACATTGCACAGGGCGGGATGTATAATTTGGATATGCAATTGACAATTCACCTATTTAGAAACATCAGAACCACAGATTAGCCTTTCAGTCCTCTTACCGCTTTGCTACTGTGTATTATATTATCTGTTCATTTCATCTGCTGCACATCTGCTGTATAATCTGTGTCTAAGTCCCTGTCACATTTCATTTGTATAACAGACTGATTCAGCTCTGAGGATGGTTTACCAGCACTAAGTTTAAACTGTTCATAATTACATTATTCAACATAATCAACAATGTGAGTGAGCTCGGAATTAAATAGCTCCATCTAGATAAAATGCAGTTGTGAATGATCATCAAATTTTATCTAAAAAAAAAAAAAAACCTTTTAAAAATAAATACTTAACGGCTAAAGGTTCGCACTCCACCAATTTTTTTTACATAAGTTTACTGGTCAAGAGAAGATCTACCTGTGTCATTAACTGGGGGCGTGGAGTTTAAAAGATGAGGGTATTTAACAGGCAGGGAAAGTCTAATGAAAGATGCAATTCAGTTGCATCATGGGAAATGTGGGACCCACATTTTTTTAGCTTGACCCAGACTAAGGACAAAAAGTAAGGATATCTCTGCTTCTGCTGCTTCAGTTCTGATTATTCTTCTCTTAAACTGTCTCTTGTGAGTCTACCAGCTTTATAGAATGCAATACTAAATCACTGGCGTAGCCCTTTAATGTTCTGTCATAGAGAAGAAAAAGGACCACACACGCTAACAAATCATTAGAAAATGCTCTTTGGATGCAAAAAAGGTCAATTTATTACAAAGCCGAAAGATGACAAAGTGTGAAAACATAATGGAATAACTGAATAAAAGTTGTACTGATGACGGTCTGACTGAAACATCCACGTTTTCCCATGTTGTCACCTTTTGGATATGAATTGATTGTTTTGGGGTTTTTTTTGCATCTAAATAGCCTCCTCAAGGTCCTTGATTTATATCTATAAGTGCTATGTAAGTAAGGCAAGTCGAGTTGTTTTTAACTCAGCATTTCTAGACCTGGATGACTGAGAATCTTCACAGATGATTCATTTGAGTCGGACAGATGCAGAATATGCAAGCTTCTTTCACCATCCTGACCACAGCTGTCTAGTGTCTGCTTCCCAAATTGCAACTACTTCCCTGAAAGAGCTCACCTGTGAACCCGCAGGCTTCGGCTAGCAGGAAGGTGCTCCAGGACATGAGGAAGAAGAGGGCCGTCTCCAGTAGTGGGAAACAGTGCAGCTTGGTGAACTTGGTGACGTGGGAGTCGAGTTAAAGACACAGTGCTGTTTTGGATCTTTACTAATAACACAGAGCTAACACACTGTCCCAAGAAACTTGAATCAAACTGGAAATTAGATTCATGTTTGTATTTTAATTTCAAAGCAGGTATTAGAGAAAGGATATGAGAGCGGTGACGACTCCTGTGGCTGCACCCATCACAAAGGAGCCGCTGAAAATACCCAGGAAAACCCCCACTGACTTGAAAAAGGCTGCGGCATCAAACATGTGTGTGTTTGCGCCACTGGGCTGGTAGGCCACAATAGACCTGAAATACAAAAAAAACAAACACAGTGTGGCAGGGGTTTTCAGTACGTGTCATAAATGTACCAATTTTCCAATGACGTTTTGAATTGATTCACTTCCTTATAACTGAGGACACATCCCATTTTGGCTCTTTTTGGAAAATAATCTCGGTGTCCATGATTTGTTTATTTGTTTGCATATCTATCAAAATGGAATACAATAATTGTAATAAAAATCTCTGGTAGTAGGTAATTTGTAATCTTCCAGTAGGGGGAGGCAGAGGGCTGTCTGTCTGTCTGTCAAGAGGAGCAGTGATGCAAAGCGGTGCTGCTCTGTCTCACACTTCAATGTTGAATTTCAACATAAGGAGGGAAAAGGAGCTCAAAAACCACGCAGAGAATGAGCTTTATCTGGTACAGAAGGACGGAAAGTGTTGAGTTTTGCAGATGTAGGTTTGAGTAGGCAGAGATTTGACTTACGAGGAAAGCACAATGGCCACTGCGTCATTCATAACACTTTCTCCAAACAGCAGAGCATAGAGATCCCCATCTGCATGGAGCTCATTAAAGATGGCCAACACTGTCACTACACACAGAGGTAAAGAGAGAAAAAACATTGAAACAGCATCTAATTTTATATATACAGGCATAAACTGCATTGCATAACCCTGGCTGATTGTCAGCATGTGTATGTGTCGCACCTGGGTCTGTGGCAGAGATAATGGCACCAAAGAAAAGGCAGTCAGTGTAGTAGAACTTGTCAGTTAGCTGTCCGACCACTTGCATCAGTTTGACCACACCGTACATCAGATTCCTGAAGATGGACGTCCAGGCGAGAGGAGAACAAAAAGGTACAGCGTGTTAGGAACAAACAGCAGGTAACCCGAGCTCACAACAACAGCAGGGTTTGCTCATAAAGTTCCTGATCTGATTTTGAACTTAAACAGAAGGTGGACACTCACCCAATAACAAAACATGAGATGGCAGTGCCAAGAAACGCATAGGTTATGATGGAGCCCAGATTCCTGAAGAAGTGTCTCTGGAGAAGGAAAAAGGAGAATTTTATATATAAGTTTAATTCACAAGTTTAACAAAAGTTTACAAAGTTAGCATTGCTGCTCCATTCTCAGAAACTTTGCATTTTCACACTGAACATATTTTAGTTTTCCTTTCACATAACAAATGTCTTTTAACACTGAAGGATTCAACAGAGGCTTCAGGTCAGTAACGGCCCCCTATGGGCGAGTAACTCACTGTCAAACGGGACTAGAAACACAAACACACATATTTCAGCTGTTTGATTGTCTCTGTGCAGTCAGTGTCTAAGAAACAAAAACGCTGATTCAGATTTCTCAAGGAAACAGAAACGAAGAAAAAATACTGTGATAAGTACGTCCAGGATATACATGACAGACCTTCACAGCTAATTATGCCATTGTTTGCACCTCAGTTACAGTCCTGTGTGTTCTGCTACAGCGATCTAAAGCAGATGATTAACTGAATCAACACGTTAGCGACCAAAGAGGCACACAAACATTAGAGCCACACGCTGCATCTTTCTCTGTTTCTCTCTAAAACTGTTAACAGTGTGCTTCAAATGAACTCCCACTGCAGCAGATGATTTAAAAACAGATAGTATTTTAAAAAACATAGGCTGACATGACCTCCTGCTTCCCATTTCCTGATGCCTGATGTTTCAGCAGATTCAGCAAATTCCATCTTGAATTACAAGTTTACTTAAAAGCCTGTCAGTACATGCAGTAGTTATAAACTGTAGTAAATAGTCACAGACTAGATTGGTCGGACAAAACAAGCAATGTGATGTCACCTTGTCATGGGCATTTTCTGTATTTTTTGATATTTTATAGGCTAATCGATTAATCTACAATGACACTAATCATTAGCTACAGCCCTACAGTACATACTGTATGTATTAACAAGACTAAAGCTTGGTCCCGAATCCATACCACATACTAATTCTAAGCAGGATTTTAGTATAACGTGTGTTCACAGTGGACACGTGATAAAAGTATAAATATGAAGGCTAAATACGGTGGATTTTTAAATGTGCTGTTGATGGACACTATTCTCCCACAATGCAATGCACAAAGGAAATTGAGGAGCTTCTCACAGCTGGGAATTTTTAAAAATAAATTGCAGGTGATGAAACAGCTAGAAAGATCTTGGAAAACAAAAAAAAGTATTACATTTTAAGACAGACATTTTGCTTTCTGTTTGTGAAGTTTAACTGGCAGCGACGTTCACAGTGACATTTTTTGTATACTGCTAAAACAGTATACTGTGACAATAAGTATGCAGTATATACTGTATAGAATTAGTATGTAGGATGGATTTGGGACGCAGACAAGAAAAGAGTGCAGCCACGCTGGCGGCTCTGTGAGGCTGTACTTCTTTGAGCTAAATGCCAACTTAGCACTTAGCATGCTAGTGTGTAACAATGACAATGACAATGCTAACATGCTGATGTTAAGTAGGTATAATGTTTACCATGTTCAACGTCTTTAGTTTAGCGTGTTAGCATGCTAACATTTGCTAAATAGCTCAAAACACAAAGTACTGGTTACTACTGGTTACTATTACTACTAAAGGCTGATGGGAACGTCATTAGTTTTGGTCATAAACAATAAGAGAATCCAGGGGATCGCCAAACAAAGTTATTACAATTCATCCTGAGGGGGACATGAATGTGTTTACCACATTTCATGGAAATACATCCAATACTTGTTGAGACATTTCAGTCTGGACCAAAGTGGTGGACAGACCGAACAACCAACCATCACTGCAATCCACAGAGCCACGGTGCTAGCATGGCTAAAAACTGAATTAAAACTCAACCACTTTACCATAACCCATGGTCAGATCCTTATGAGATGCTCTGCACAGTAGCAAAGCACAAGGCCATTTCCCCTCATTCATCTGATTCCTCCTTGATATCATCTATCACTGTATAATTGGATAAGGCTGGGCTGCACCCTCACTATAAGAACATAGATCAGATGTCACGAGTTGTTTAAACACATTTCACTCTCCATTATTTCAAGGTCAGGGCACTAAAGCACCTGTGCTGGAGATCTACCACCCACAATCACCTCATACATAAAAAGCACCACCTGCTCTACTTGAAATTGTCATACCGGTAAATATGGGGATGGATTAATAATGAATGATGAATAATGAAATGCAGAGCCACCACAAGGATTCCCCAAATAACCCAAATCTGTTGCTCTACAACAGTGAAAAGCAGGAACTAGTCTAATATTGTCAGCCTCAGCCGTTTTTCTTTGCCAGCGTACATGAGGGAGAGGAAACGAAAGACATCTGCTCTGGACTTCCCCTCAACAGGGCCACTTATGTCCAGAAAACACTGAACGCTCTCAGTCTGGGCAATGAGGGTCTTTCTCAGCTAACCATCTGTACAATGAGACAGCAGTTTGTGGCAGCACAAACCACCTGACCACCTGGCCCACACAACATCATCTCACGTTACTGAGTATCATACAAATTCTGCTTTGAAACAGTCACAAATGCTGAATTTTACATGTAACACCTCACCTTCTTTAGACTGTACCCAGCATGGAAAATAATTGGAGGCAGCAATATGTTGAAGAATACTTCAGGGTCAAAGGTCACCTGGAAAAGATAATAAATTAAAAAGATTTAACAGGGTAAATCTGGCAAATGCAGAACTGAAGAATTTATGTTTTTTTGACTGTTACCTTGCGCAGCATATCGTTCTGCTCCACATTGTGAATCTCTCTGGAGTTGATCTCTCCTTTGAGGGTGTACTCAAAGAACTTGCCGCTGACATTAAGCAGCAGGGTGCTGACAGGTCCTTCCTTCAGCGAGCAGCTTGGGGGTGTCTTCTTGTGGTAGCTGGTGGCAGGGATGCCGTACCGCAGAATCACACCGACCAGCAATCCTGAGGAAATCAGGAGAAAACCATAACAGTAAGACAAAAATATGCAGGTCAAATGCATAGCTTTAGGCATGTCTTGATGTGTATAGCCTTTTCAATTAATCTGCTAATGAATATGGGGCAAAGAATCTACAATCACCCAAAAATAAATGCCACCAAAAATCAAACTCATCCAGTCAATTGCTCAGCGGTAGATCATTTTCCAGGTGCTTCTGCTTTATAAGCCCCCAGGATCAGGCAGTGACACACAGTGAGGCAGCAGAGCAAAGGAAGACAAATGGGGAGATGGTAAGCAGAAGCTCGTGGGGAGAGCTAAAGCCAGGAAGAAAGGAACGAGGCAGGCACTTAGAGACCATAAATCCTCTGATCAGACAGCCGTTATCTGCAAGAGACATGGCAAAGCAAAGCTGCCAGCACTGCGCTCACTCTCACTATCAGGCGGTTAACCTCGTACATCACACTCTGGCTTTGGCCTAATCACACACACACACACACACACACACACACCAACAGACACGAATAGTGACAGTTTTGCAATTCAACCGCCTGTTGTCTCAATTTCTTGCAAAATATATTCGAATGTACTCGAGTTCACAAACTTTAGGTTCTTTCCAGCCTTGTGGGAAGTTTCATGTTTTTGGACCAGGAAGTACCATAAAAGGAAAACGAGCATTTGACAAGATGTCAGTCCTGCAACACATCATGTTCTTCCTTTAAACTGACACCAAAAACTTTTATTAAAAAGGTATTCTGCATCATTTGTTTTGATCCTCATGCCACAATAAGCAACTGAACATACCAACTGAAAACACAGGAGTCTGCTCTTTATACAGCAAATCAATATTGTGACAAGGTTTCTGCTTGGCAGCACCTTTACACTGGTGATAGTCCAAAATATACAATCATCTAACACAATGTAGGTTTTCACTCCATCATATTAAACTGAATGCACCAAATTAATAATATTTCTAAAAGCATGGGGTTTTAACAACTTGACAGAGATAAGATTCCACCTGTTTATTAATGCATAGAACACATTTTTGTGAAGCTGGAAAAATGCAGCTTAACTGGAAAAAGGCCAAAGAACAGTTTACTTTTGAAGCATCAAAAAAAAAAATAAATCAAAGTCTGTCTTTTTTATGTGATATCTCTGGTTAATATTTGACAATTGCAGCGCTGACTGAGCGGGATCATTCTGAGAAAAACAAAATCCAGATGTGGTCTGGTGGTCTGACACAGTTCAGTTCAACATTGCCCAGCGGCACACACTGTGGCGGCGATCTCTGACTCATGTTGTGTTATTTGATCATGTAATCAGATGATAGAGACAGACTTTGGTTTGGTTGTCAACTGAAGAGTTTCTTCTCTGAAATGTATCTGCCACTCTTCTGCTGCTGGGGAAGTACATTGATCTCTTGATTTCCCAGCTAAGCATTTGCAGTTGGTTTAGGCTGTGCAGCATTTTAGTATATTCAGTGAATATTCTGTGCTGATGTGGATGTTCCTGTAGGAATAAACACTGGCGCAGAAGTACATCCAGCTTGATGACAGCCCTTTTGACAAATTAATGTAATGAACTCCTTCCTTACCTTTAATTTCCTGATGATTTTGTAACCTTTAACAACCAAAGACCAAGGTAATCTCCCCCTTTTTAAGGATGCATGGTTGGTTAGATATACAGTAGCCTAGTCTTGTATTGACTGCACTTTAAACAGCCAATTAATGTGCAGGGTGAGTACATACAACATGCAAAACACACATTTTTATATCTTCTTCTGTTATATCCCCTTTTCCTCACGGCCCTGTTAAGCATTTTGAAAGCTTGAAAGATGCTACATGGTCTCATAGGAGATAAAACAATGTAGTATAGCCTACAACATATCAAGGTCACTGTAATCTCATTTATTACACCATAGACATTGTATAAGTGCCTTCAGACACGTCAGTCAATCAGGGATAAAGCTGCACATGCAGCAGCCTAGTGGAGAGTTAGACAAGGCTGAGCAGCCGACAGCACCTTCTAGAAATTAGCACTGGCCCAGCCAATTAGGAGCAATGTGAGCTGGTGGAAATGCGGAGGCGAGTCAGTGCATTTGCTCAGATTTAGATCATCTCTGTATCTTCAGGTTTATCTGCTCGTCGCCTCCGTGCGACCGCTGTACAACCACCAGGGAGACGGAATCATGCAAAGCCTGCGGGAAGGTGGTGGTAGTTGTGACGGAGTGTGTGTGTGTGTGCGTGTGTGTGTGTGTGTTTGTGCATTAAACATATAATCCTATAAACCTCACCGTAAATCATTGCCAGTCCGGTTTCGTGGAGGAAACGGACCCGTCTGTGCTTGAAGAGCCATATGGTGAGAATCGTTAAGGTCAGCAGTAAAATGAATGTCAGCAAATTAACGCTGTCCTGTCGGTGACTTTCCTCAGCCTCCTTCTCGGTGGCAAGTTCTTCCATTCCGTCGTCTTCCGCCTTCAGTCCTGACACGGCGCTCAGCAATATCCAGACCGGCACCATCGTGTCCAGCGCGGCGAGGGCTGCGCTCCGCTTCGGCTGTCGGAGAGCGTCCATGGTGCTGCAGGATGTTGCTGTTGGCAGCACACCGCCTCTATGCCATGTCACTGCTGGAAGATACGCACAGCTGAGCCGAGTGAGAAAACCATCCAGTCTTCGCCGACCGTAGACCGGCGAGTTCAACCTTTTAAAGGTACACTGCGCGATGTAAAAAAGCGACGAAGCCGCTCCGGAGAGAAACTGCGCTGCCCTTGTGGAGGAGACCAAATCACACTGTCGTCCCGGCAGGCAGGCAGGAAGCCACCAAGTCGGCTGGTTTCAAGCTACTGAGTCATTGTCCTGGGATTTTGATGAATTTACAGTTCAGTGCTTGGTCCGCTTCAAAACAGGAAATCCAGAGGGGCTGTGCTTGGACGTTAAAAGTCAGCCTTTTGCAAGACAAGTAGAAGCAAATATCCGCTTTATATAATGTGGCCTTGATAGTGATAGTAGTGGGGAGGGGGGTGGGATGATACCAGGGGGCCACAGCTGGAGGTGGGGCCCAAGAGGGAAACAGAGCAATATCTTTTATGTTTCTATGGCCCCTAAGACTTTAAAGCTGCACTAATAAATATTTTTTAAATTAATAATGGATCAAATTACCATGTGTAATGTGAAAGATTTGAGATTCACTTTATTGTCCCACACTGTAGGAAATTTGAATTGGGCTTCCAGCCATGCTGTATCCATAAAAAAACCCACACCACACCACATACATAAAAGGGTAACACAGCTACAGGGAACAAGAAACATAAAATAAAACATACAGTAAAACAAAAGAAAAAACGTTCATACAGTAAAACAAAAGAAAAGGTGTCGCTTGTTGAGGTGAATCCACAGAGAATTATCACCTGACCCAGTTCTACGCAGCGTTTTAGCTTCTTTCAGGTCATTGTTTTGGTTTTATGGCTGCAACTTTACCGATTTGATTCACTTTAACCGCTCTCACCAACCTCTTTCCAGTAACAGGCTGCTGTTTTCAGTGAAAACACTCTGGTAAACCCACTGTAAATTACCTGCACAACACAGCAGACAGACACAGTTAGCAACTAGCTGGTGAACACAGTGTAGCATTTAGCAGCTAAAGAGGCAGATATTTCCCTCAGGAGTAGGTGGAGGCCAAAAATAGAGCTAAAGGAGAGTGAATATAGGATTTACATTTCTCAGGTAGACAGAAACACGACTCCAAATTAATGCTAATGTCACTCCGTATCTGCTGGATGTGTAAATAGGCAACTGTTTGCTAACACATTAGCCATAGCCACTTTATAAGGCCAAAATATGTCTGTGATGTTTACAGCTTGTTGCACTGCCCCCAAGATATCCCATATCCAGGATATTTCGGGGGTGTTCCCAGTCCAGCTGTGCCTTGTGCCATCATGTGCTATAACACAAGTGTTGCTGGTTTCACACTGATTTAACGGACTGCTCCACTGATATTTTGCACGCCATATATTTTCCCATGCAGTGAAGTCCACTGCAGTCATTGCTAATAAACCTGTGACAAAGCGTTGTGGCAGTGAAAAGAGGGTGAATCACTTCAAATGAATTCAAAACTGATGCAATGGTAGCTCCTGGAAATACATTACATTTGAAAGCCAATCAGTCAGCACATGCACAGGATGCTGTTTTATCATACGATTTGTCAGTATGTGATTGGCAGAACCAGCTGTTGTTAGGGGTAAAGGAAGTCTGGCAAAATGTTCATAAGACTTGAAGCAACTTATCTCAATCTTAGCAGTGATTTAATTTTTATAATTCTGTTAGTGGGCAGATATTTTCCTTCCTCATCCAGCAACTCTTACGCATCACACTGTATGAAATTTAATTCTCAGATGCTCCTTTAATAGAGCCCTTAGGCTACTACAAATCACCTACTCTACAAGTTCAGCTGCATTAGTGTTTTGTATTCAACAGTACATTAGTCAATTGATGGGCGTGTGGTTACACAATGAAAAGGGGATATAGGCTAGAGAAAGGCCAGGTTTCAGAGCAGAGCATCTTTCACAGAAGCATGATGGGGGATTACCTATTATTAGAGTGGCCTAGTAGCTTAAGTTGCAAGCTAATCTGATGTCTGGTTGAACATGGTTACATGTTGTTTGTGGTGCATGATTGTGTTCTTTTTATCTACTTCATACAACACTGCAAATATATAAACATGGCTGGTGTGTAAAAAAGGTATTCTTGCATTATCTTGCATAGTTTAATTCGAAACTATTTTCAGTCGTTTTATTTAATCCCAAGATATTATTATTTTGTGTAAGATATTTTACACGAGCTGGTAGGTTCGTACAAGCAGCTTTTGTGGTGAAGGCAACACCCAGAGGGGCATGCCCAATGTGTAGATAACGGTGCGTTCAAGGTAGTCTGGTACATTAATAG
Organism: Macquaria ambigua; assembly: GCA_008360985.2. Taxonomy (NCBI): domain Eukaryota; kingdom Metazoa; phylum Chordata; class Actinopteri; order Centrarchiformes; family Percichthyidae; genus Macquaria; species Macquaria ambigua. Next base: position 462,054 of record VMKM01000013.1, on the reverse strand, counting down.
CTTTTTGATTTTACCTGTGTGGTCCTCCTCCCTGACCAATGATGCAAGTGGTGAGGTACATCTAATTTGAGATCACACACTACTGCCTGATGTGCGACATGTAACTGTATTTTGCCACAGAAAAAATACAGAGGAGGAATTAATTTCTATGAAACGCCATTGTATTTCACAATAACAGCTAGTATGTACTTATACACGCTAGACGAAGTTAGAACATTTAATTGAACTATAAAATATTGTTTTCGTCTCTCGTATGTGTTTTTGTCATATACATAAACACGCATTAAACTATGTTTAAAATAGAAACTGCTTGCGAAAATCTTTTTGGTACTTGTACACAAACGCCTCACGGGTGCACACTTCTTCTACATGATCCCGTCACCCTATCCAGGTCTGCGATTGGCTGTTGTAACGACTACCACGGTACCGATTGGTTGCGAAACGAAGCTGGGAAACAGGAAGTTAAAAAAAAATCTTGTCAACTTAAGTGTACGTAAGCTTCTGCCTCACATTTTCTCGTGTTCTCCAAGCAAACGTAACGGTTAGAAAACTGGTCGCCACTGAAAAATCAAAATGGGGTGCTTCTTTTCGAAAAAATCCAAAAGAAAGTCATCTGAAAAAGATGATCGTACGCCGACAACAACGACTGTCGAAACTACGACGACAAGCAACGCGGTTCCCCTTGGCAACAACACCGACGAGGCACCGAAGCAATACAGCTGGGATAAGAGAGAAAAGGTAACGCGTAGGACCTGTAAAACGCGATGTAAAGTGATAAAATAAAATAAACTCATACTTGGTGGCAAATGGGGGTCATAACCAGCTAAAGCTAGTTTGCCTGAGTGCTTAACATCTTTTAACTTGTGTGTTAAGTCGCTTCCAGGTAGCTACTATACAATCTCCAAGAGGTGTAGTTAGCTACATTTACACCTTTTAATTTATAGATTAAAAATGTACCCAGCATTTGTGTAACAAAAACGTAAACGTTTAGCTTATCTTCTACGATGTGTCTACTGTTGTACCAACTAGTAACGTTACCTTATGTCGATATTTGTATATCTAACCTGATTTCCTGAGTGCTGCTGCTGCAAAAGTAAGCGAATACTGTTTACTTGCTGAGATTCATTGCGCAGCAGTAATTTGTCATGGGAACCCAGTCGCAAAATGTTCTGCTTTACATGTTACCTGTTACCTAACTAGCCAGGCGACGCATGCAATGCTCATTATAAGTTGACAGCACTCTTGAGTTTTAGGCTCAACGCCTCGCCCACTCCGTATCCAGCGTTATCTCATTATCGGATTACAATACAACACGGTGCAGTTCACCGCTCCACAGCTGACCACACTTAACATGGCTTGTTCAGCCATTATAGGCGTTAACTAAGCGGTAGTTGCAACTTCCGTTTTGACTCGTGGGATGTTGAACCTTAAATGTGGCATACCAAATAATACATCCGGATGTGGAGTCCGATACACACAGTACCTGCAAGTTAACACGTTATCAAATATCACTCATGCATGGAAAAGTCAAACAATTGTTATGTGCAACGTTTAAAAAAATAGACACCATGCATAATTGGTGTAAGCATGTCTAAAACTATATTTCTACAAGTGAAGACTCTTACAAAAATACCAGTATTGTTATTGGATGATGGAGGTGGACATATATCAGATACTGTATGGTTCAAAAAAGGTAATTTGGTGCATCTCTAAATATATAGTTTGAGTACTCATCTAGTCACCTTTCTCTTTGCACAGGTTGACCCCAAAGACTACATGCTGACAGGGCTCAAAGATGCGACGGTGGGCCGTCTGCCTGGCAAACTGAACGGGCAGCAGTTTGTCATCCAAGAGTGTGAGAACTGCAACATCTACGTGTTCGACCACTCGGCGACTATCACCATCGATGACTGTGTCAATTGCCGCATTGTTCTGGGACCTGTCAAGGGCAGTGTGTTTTTCAGAGACTGTAAAGACATCAAGTGCGTGGTGGCCTGTCAGCAGTTTCGCACACGGGACTGTAAAAAGATGGAGGTGTTCTTGTGCTGCGCCACCCAGCCCATCATTGAGTCATCTACGGGTATGAAGTTCAGCTGCTTTCAGTACTTCTACCCCGAGCTGGCCTTTCACTTCAAGGATGCCGGGCTCAGCATATTCAACAACAACTGGAGCAACATCCACGACTTCACGCCGGTGTCTGGGGAGAACAACTGGTGCTTGCTGCCAGAGGCTTCGGCGGTTCTGGATTTTGTACCGATCCCGGACCCCGAGTCTGAATTCAAGTCAGTGCGAATCTCCGCTGAACCCACACGCAGCATTGTGCCTTTGACAAAGGGAGGGAGGCGTAAGGACAGTGAGGAGTCCTGCCTCTTTGTTTTCTTCGCTGGAGAGTACGCCACTGCAAACGCCCGCAAACTGATTGACGAGGTGAGAAGACTAACAAGGACGGGAGTGTGAGGAGGTCTCACTTAGTTTAACATCATTATGGAGTGCTAAGGGGGTCTTTCTTTAATATATGAATGGGGAAATGGTGGTGTGATGATGTATCAGAGCTTACTTACTGATAAAAGTGTAGGAGCAGTCAGCCATGCTTTAACTGTGCTTTTAAAGGTTGCAGAATGAATTGAAAGAACAGCAAAGTCAGCGTTAACTATCACAGCCTGCACTATTTTGTAGAAGGAACACAAGTTTAACAATTAGTCCTAAATCAAGTTAAATATTGAGGAAATCTAGCTGTAGTAGCATCCATTTTTCTTGGATTAATTCAAAACAAGTAGAGCAATCTGAAGCTGGTTATCACCCAAATGAGTTGCATCGTCACTGAAGCTTGTAAGAAAGTCGGTTAAAAATAACATGTCTTATCAAACCACACAATTATTTCTTCTGAATATGACTTGGAGTGTAAAATTCTGTTTGGTCCTCAGTTGACGCTGTTGCACCTCAATGCGTTAAATTACCTGCGATACTGACATATTCCTTTACTTAGTAGTTACATATAAATATTCTAAATCTTTTTATATGCTTAGTATTCTCTAAGTATTCCAAATAATATGATTTTTTAAAAACTTTCTTTTGTTTAGCTGACGTTTGAACTTGAAGGATGATCTGAAATGCTAAGCCACCATGCTAATTCGAATCATGTTTACACATACAAGGAATTTGCTTTGGTATTTTGGTGCATAACAATAAACGTACTAAGTAGAAAATATAAAGCAAGTACTGTAAAGTCAAGAAGCATAAATAGAAAATTGACAATAAGATATGAAAAAATATCATATAAAATTGGTATTTAAATGAAAGAGCTGTACAGTTTTGTGCAGGAATGTGCAAAAGTTCACAGGCTGTGTTGCTGCTTAAACATTCCAGTGACGTTTGTGTTGTTGCCAAAATATGCATTAGTCTATCACGTAAGCATGAGACTGGATCCACATGTGGGACAGTACAGAGGTCTTTTTGAATAGATGCATCTACAGCTTATCTCTTCTTTAAATACTTGGTGGTTCCCTGCAAGCCTTGGATTTGTATTACTGTATCTAACTTTTTTCTATCTCATTTGCACAGGCAACCGCTAAAGGTTTTGTGCTGATCCAGACGAAGGAAGTCTCAATGCGACCTGAAGATGTGAAGCGAGTGTTTCAGAACAGTGCAGAGGATGTCGTGGAGTGGATCACCAAAGGTAATTTTCTTTATTTTGTTGCTGTTGCCCTAAAATATCTACAAAATATCAGCTGCTCAGGAACTCAGCCAGGTTTGTTAGAGCTTATCTGACAAAGTTGTTTCATAAGCCTACAGCTACAGCATACTCATTTGCATTAATGAGAGTATCAAGTTGTGTTGTACCTACTACAGAGCAGAGTGAAACAAGCAAGGTTCAGTTCCTTCCAATAGCCATAAATAATGTTATTAATAATGAGTGTTTCTATCACTCTTCCACCAAAATACTTAAAGGCAACTTTATATCCTGTCAGACCACAGTTTGCTTTCTGCCATTTTTCAGAAGCTAAAATAATGACTCAACGTGCTCACATGATTTTTTTTATGATGATGCCATCACTGATTGCTAGTTTTCTGGCCCCAGTCTGGTGCACACACTGAATCAGCACTCACATTTGGTGGTAAACACTAGAAAGTGTCAGTAGAAAGCACTTACAGTTTCATAACCAAAGTGGACGTTAAAGTAACAGGATTTTGCATAGAGGAGAGAGACCTGTATTTAGCTGTAGTGTAAATGTAGCCGTGGAGTCGTACAGAAGTTGAAAATGTTTGGATATCACCAAATTAGGAGTTAAGACTGTTGTACTGTAGGATTGTGACTTTCATACCTCACTACTAAAGGTCCTGTCATCGCCCTCGAGCTGAACGGTGACGGAGCTGTGGAAGCCTGCAAGAACCTCGCTAATGAAGTGTTCAGTGGGACCAAGGTAACTGTACTGCAGTTGTGGCATGCATCTTTTCTAGTTTGACACAGATCAGTTCTCTTTCTCCTGCTAAAAAAAAAAAAATCAAACTTAGAATATTTTATGTCTTTCCCCCCCCCCACAGGTTTTTGTCTCTGATAACAAAAATACGTCCTCTCGAGATGTGGACAGCTTCTTCAACTTTGCTGACATGCAGATGGGCTTGTGAATGATTAAGTATCAGAACAAACTGCAAAAAAGCGTTTGATTATTTGCCTGTTTTTGTCCTTGAGCGTTAGGTAGGAATGAAAACTATATCCATATCATCCAAAAACATGTGCTGTAAACCACTTCACATCCATTAGTTGCTAAGAGTGCTGTGAATATTTATATTTCCATGAATGTATTCTGTAATTCTGTTGCTTTTATTGATTGTGAATGTAGCTCTTTGCTGTAAATGTAATTCATTTTAATTTAAAGATTTCTTTCCTGTCTGAAACAGTCATTGCAGTGGAAAAATGATGAGCACAAAAATGCCTGAGGGAAAATATTTTATATATACAAAAATCATATTTTTATTTCTTATAAGGATTTATTTGTGTATGTGGTTTAGATAATGGACTTGTTTAAAATGTGTATATTTGAGACATGCTGTGTAGACGATAACTACGTCTTTATTGATATCTGTTAGGCCAAAGTTGAATTGTGAAAGTCTGAGTGTATCTCGCTGTTCATTGTTCTTGATGTAGGCAACTCGTATGATCATTTTTTTAAAAATTTGTAATATTTGTTTTATACTCTCCGCTGAATGTTTTTGTATAGACACAAATTAATGTTCTTTATTATCATTTTTAGTAAAAGTTTCATCACGGGTGACTTTTTTTTTTGTTTTCAAGCTTTTCACACCTCTACTCTAAAAGTGAGATGACTGGAAAAAAAAACAGTGTTACAGTGATGGTGGTTGGAGACAAACTTGAGCCAATGCAGGCAACAACATAGTGAATAATACTTCCTCCTGAGTTAGTGCACGCTAGTTTTAGTTCTGGTCGCATAATGAGCAAAACCACTTGGCACTCAGTTTCCCCTTTGTCCTTTTTTTTAATAAAGAGCTCCTAAAGTTCAATTTGAGCAATTTAAAACTATTGAACAAGCTGTAAATATAAATACTCCTGTCCGACTGTATGTGTTTTGTATTAAGATGATAAAAAGTTGTGAATATCACTCATCAAATTAGTGAATTATTTTTCTTGGTGTTGTTATGGAAGCACATTGCTTAAATATTAGAGATTAGATTCATTTTTACTCATTCCAGGGTTTTTCTGAAGCAGAGTGAGGAGTGGGTTTTGAATCTGGGAGTTCATTAACAATGTGCTGTCTTCCTCAGTGAATCACAGTCAGCTGTTTGACTTCCACCTACTTTAAATAGCATTTTCATTATTTGGCTTCCTATTGATTGTTCCAGTCAATGGCTTACAGCTTGACTCCACCCAGTCTGTGTTGTTGGGGCCTAAGATTTATTCATTTATCAGTGATAACATTCAACACCTTGCAGATTTAGTTAAAGCAAATTTTATCCTAATACAACAAACGGTTTTGTACAGTTGCCTTTAAAGAAAATACATAGGGACTTCCTGTGATGTACTTTTGTTTTTTGTAAACCTTTTGTACTTGAGCATACAGTTTTTGTAGAGCAATTTGTTTTCATGAATGCACACTTGTCTGTAATTTGTTGTTTCTACACTTAAATGACACCCTGTCTTTATAAAATGGCAGAATCACATTAAAAACTGCAGAATATCTGACAGCACACTGGTGACTGAGTGGTTCTTTAATATGCTCTGTGTTGAGGACTATGTTGTGGTGTGTGGATAGAGGTTAATCCCAGTGAACAAATCGAGCGCACCCAGGCTGGAGGGAATTCGGCGGGGTTTAGGACCCGGCGGGACGCGCGGTACAATAGAGCTGTTGTGCCGTGGTGGTGGACAGATTGCAACCCTGGAGATTCCCACTGTGGTGGGCTACAAAAAACCCAAATTTATTCTATAGCTAGAACATCAGCCCCTGTTTATATAGGTGTATGTTGTAAGTGTTGCCTGGACTGATATGCGGTTGGAATAAAGCGGACAGCAAAGCGCGGGCTGAAGGTAAGATGGGAGGAATGTGAACAATATGCTCGTGTGTTCAGTGGGGCTCAGTGTGCCAGGATTTGCCCTGGATGGTTTATCCAGGCCACGGGGCCTGCTCCCTTTTTTTTTTTGCTTCTCCAGGACTCTTTCTGCTTCTTTACTTCAGTACAATATTAGCGACTATTAAGCGCGCGTGTTTCTGACACTTCACTGTTCCCCACATTGAATAATAAAGCCAGTTGAGCTGCATGAATATGCGCCTTAATGGCTCTAGGAAGTGACATCTTTGTATGATGGTGGCGCCCATGTTTGATTTGTCCACAGCGTGTGAGTGTGAGTGTGTTTGGCGCCAACAAGGCTCTTTGGGCAGGGCAGGGCACTTGGTTGTTTACGGTTTTATTTTTCTAAAAGCACCCAGGCATAAGTACATTTAGGATAACGCACTATACGAGGAAAGAAATGTAAACAAGGCGGCAGCCGCACTTAGGTAATTGTTTTCTGTTACTTAGAAACCTCATACAGGGGTTTCTTTACAGTGTGATGTCACATCCGTAACATACGTAACCAGTTTATATGTAAGGAGATGGGACATTAAAGTGACATTATATTTCCTCGTTATGCTGACCTCTGGTGACTGACTCAGTCTGTATTTCCTTCAGTGGAGAGAAGCTGGATGTGGCTGCTCCCACACTGTAATGTCATTACATTAACAATAGCAGCCATAGCAATATTAGTAAGACTGGGGTACAATTATAACTCAAGTTGTGGTGGTCAAACACTGTCATCATGCAGTTGTCTCCCACAACACTACCCACAGACTATTTGTCGGATGTAGCAGATGGTAAAACACTCAGCTTGTCCATGTTTGTAGTCCTACCTTAAACTCATAGTGCAGAATGCACCATATTGAAATGAAAGACAAAGAAATAGGGCTTACGATTATTGTTTCGTCCATAAAATGTCAGAAAATAGAGAAACTTGCCCATCAACTTTTCCCAGAGTCCAAGGTGACGTCTTCAGCTTGCTTATTTTGTAAGACCACCAGTCCAAAACCCAAAGATATTCAATTTACAGTGATATAAAACAGAGAAAAGAACCAAATCCACACATGTGAGGCGCTGGAGCCAGTAAATGTCTGGCATTTTTGCTTTGAAAGGAATCAACTATCAGGAGTACTTTAAGGGCACAAAAACGAATAGGAAGAGAGAAAATTAGAAAAAAGTTGTGCTTTTTTTAATAGAACTGAAAACACTGAATGGAAACACGGGAAATATGGGTAACATAACATTATATATTTGTCTGAATGTTAATTGTCAATAAGGTTCATCCAGTTCTGCGTTTTATCTCGATCCAGTCAGACTTGTAGCTTTATACTTCACATTATTCACCATTTATCCTTTGTTTATTGGTCAGTCTTGAGTAACTTACTGAACACACAAAGTTTGCTGCATTTGGAGGTGGAAGCACTCGTGTCAGCAGCAGATGTCAGGCGTTTTGAGTGCAGCTGCAACAGGCTCCGCTGTGGAAGTGAACACACCGTGCACTGTGGTGTGTTTGTGCTGAGTGATTTTTATCTTAAATATAGCACTGAGGTCTAGCCGAGAAACATCCTGGACTGACTGCTGATGGTGGAGTTGTGACATGAAAAGCTCAGTGTGTGTCAGCAGTGATTTAGTGAGGGGTCTCGGTGATCACACTTGAATTATGTTTGACTCTGTAGCCCTAGTTTGGACATTTGCTTGTACCTTTTCCTCAGCAGTTGGCATCAGTGTATTTAACTTATACTATGGTATGGTGGAATCAGCTTCATGCCTTCCCCCCTCCCACCCCTCCTGTCCTCATGGGGAATGTGAGGCATGTCCTGTCTGTTGAAACAGCGTACTGTATTTGGGGCTACTTTGGGTTTGAGTCCGTCAGTATTTTGAAACCTTTTAATGAGACGTCCCAGTGGTTCAGTAGGTTAAAGGCACACACTGTTTCCCTTCACTTTGAACTGTCAAATCTGAAAAAATAAATGCACTAATGTTAAATTATGTTTAGATTATTCGCCGATACTATTAGTAGGTCAATATACTGGATATTTCACAGTAACGTTTCCGGCCAAACAATAATATTTAGGAAGAGTCGCAATAAATCTTTCTGATGCAGACATCATTTACTCCACCCACATATTTTGACATATATTTCTTATTTGCAGGCACAAAATTAAGTGGTTAAGGATCTATCCGAGGAATCTACTAGCATGCTTTGCAATCTGAAATTTATGGTGAGTAACCATCTCCTGTTGGTTTATGTTTCAGCTGGTCCAGTGGAAAAAAGATTTTTAAAAGGGTTCTTGGATTTGTTAATGATATTAAACACACACACTTTTTTTTCTATACAATCTTAAATTCCTTAATTAGCATGTTTCAATGTGTGCTCCCTCCTCCTCTGCAGGATGTTACAGGATGAAACGTCTCAGGTCCTCAAGCAGCAGCAGCAGCAGCGACAGTTCTGACAATGAGAGTGAGTCATCTGTCTAAAGGACCCCAGACCCTAAACCTAAACTATTTCATTATCTCTGCTTCTCTTTTATTCACACCCTCTGTTCTTTATTTAGGCCCGTCTACCTCCTTCTGCTCCTCCAGCAAGTATGGAGGTAAACCTGGAAGCTCCGCCTCCAACCCGAAGAAACCGGCTGAAGTAAGTTCCCGTCCTTGCAGTCTGGCTCGGTGCTGAGTGTTGTTAAACATAAAGGGTCGGTGTCTGACTGACTGCTTCTCCCGCAGGTGTTCAGAAAAGACCTGATCAGCGCCATGAAGCTGCCTGACTCCCACCACGTGTCCCCGGAGGACTACTACCTGCTGGCAGACACCTGGAAGCAGGAGTGGGAGAAGGGAGTCCAGGTGCTGGCAAGTCCAGACACCATCCCAGAGCCGTCAGTCAGGTAATGCTGTCGGATTCCCAGAGGTCTGGCTGTGTCTAAATGTGCTACTCCAGCTCGGTGCACCAAAGAGCTTTGCAGCGCTGGCAGGTTTTGATCGTGTCGTCTGTATTCAGGATTATTGCGGAGAAGCCCAGTGAGGTGCTTTACACCCACCAGAGGAAGTACATCCAGTGCTTGAGCCAGGAATCAACAGAACCGGGTTATGTCAATATCAAAGAGCTGGCGGAGGACATGTGTCGCTACGATCTGGACGACGTGGACCTTTACTGGCTGCGCGCACTCAACAGAGAGCTCGACCGCATGGGTAAGGACCAGGGGGGCTGCACAAAACATCTCAAGTTTTCTCCTTAACTATGACACTTATGGCTTCATTTCTCCTTAGCTGCTTACTTAAGGGTGTTGCACAAAATCCCTGAAAAGGTTTTCTTTATTTAAGGAGAAACGTTAAGGCATTAACTGATTCTTCCATGGAGACCATTTGTTTGCTTGCACTCATGCTTGTGATACCTGTTATCGCCTCCCAATGTTGGCCTATAGATAGTAGAAAAAATGGCAGACGAAAAGAAGACAAGAAAACCAAATTGGTCAGGAGGAAACGATTATACTTCTGGAGACAAATAATAAAAGGAAGCACATAAAAGTAAATTTGATCTGCAAATAACAGAAAACAGCGAATGTGGGAGGAAATTGCAACGAAAATTAACTGTGGACGTGAAACACCTCGCCTATTACTAACTGGAAAGATCCTGTAGCATAAAACCGTAGAGACATCATTAACTGCAAAGAGGCTGGAAGAGCACAGCTGCAGGAAGCAGAGTGATCCAACTCTAGACGGTCAGACAAATCATGAATTGACTGCCGGTCAAATCTATAGTGTAAAATCACTATAGTTAAGCGCATTCATTGGGTTCTCTCGGTCGTGGAACACTCTTCTCGGGATGCGTTAATTTCTTCATTTATCGCCATAAACTCGGCCATGTTGCCGTTAAGATAGTCAGAGGTACCTTAAGTTTTTTTCCTTACTTTGGTTGCTAAGGTCTTTTGTGCAACGGCTTAACTACTTTAAGGGGTTCCTTAAGTATAAGACCAAGATAAGGAGAAAACCTTAAATACTTAAGTGAACATTTTAAGGAAACCTTAAGGAGAAGACTGAAGGGTATTATGTGCAACTGGTTTTATTTTAAGGAAACCTTAACTCAGACTTTAAGGAAAATCTGAACGTAAGGGGTTTTGTACAACCGGCCCCAGGATCATAAGCGACCATGAAATCCATGTTGTACTGTTTGTTGGACAGTAAAGTCAGTATCTGCGAACGTAGACATGTGTCTCTCTAAGCAGGAACTGAGAGCATTAAGATTCAAACTGATGACAGTCTGCTGGGGTTTCTCTGACCATGTGGGGGTTTTGACCTTGTTTGTCTCCCAGGGGAGGAGGCCATAGATGAGCTGACAATGGAGCGCGCCATGGAGGCCCTGGAGAGGCAGTGCCATGACAACATGAACCACGCCATTGAGACGGTGGAAGGCCTGGGGATCGAATACGACGAAGACGTCATCTGCGACGTGTGCCGCTCCCCCGACAGTGAGGAAGGGAATGACATGGTGTTCTGTGACAAGTGCAACATCTGCGTGCACCAGGTAAACACAAGCACACCCCTCAGTGTGCAGGCGGCATGACGGCTCAGTAGTTAGTTGATCAATTGATTAGTCATTTAGTAGAAATGATATCAATCCTGATTTAGGATGCCCTAAAAACACTTATCAGTTAGTGACAACTCTGCTGTCACTGAATCTTGTTTTCAAGGGAGAGTCGTGGAAGGGGGCATAGAAATGTTGCAATAAATACAACATACACAGCAGGAAAACAAACAGAGAGATGATCCAGTTCAAATATAAATGTCTCAACTGACTACCAGATAAATTAAAGTGTAAATACACCCTCAGATTCTGCTAGAACCCTCTCTCACAGCAAATTTAAAAAATGCAAGGAGTGAGGGAACAACACCTGTAGGAGGCATGGCTACGTAGTGTGTGGGTCGGGAGACATAGGCGAGACTGACTGACACTGATTAGAGTCTTTTTTTTTTTATATACATTTCAGGACGTAGACAGGTCCCAACCCATTGACTCTGTCAGCATTGGCCTCGCAGGTTCAGGGCTGATTTAAAACAGTAGATGGCGTGTTGAGACATTTTCAACCCATGACATGCAGATTTTTATAAATTTGGGAAGAAATGTCAATATTAACACCATCAACGATGTGTTTCATCACAGTACAGTCATATCATTTAGTTTACAGCTCAAAAAACATGTTGAAGTGTGCAGTACCTCTTTAAAGATAAAAACTTTGATCAACTTGGATAATTTTGTATCATTCCAAAAGTTGATTGATTCTCTCTTATATCATATCATTAGACTGAATACATCTGTTTTTGTTGTTGGTCAGACAAACTGAAAATAAGGGTTAGCTCTTGTGCTAATGTTCAAATATAAACATTTGAATATGGCTGTCAGTACTAGGAGTTTACTGGATGTTTAGAAGGCAGATTTTCACCTTTTTTGTAAGGAAGGATTTGTAAGCAAAACAGCATTTTCTGTCTTAGCAAGTGTAAATAATATTTGTGTGTATATAATATTTTCATTTTGCGCTGACTTTCTTTAACACATCAGTCACAAAATGCTGCTCTCCCCACAGGCCTGTTATGGAATAGTCAAAGTGCCTGTTGGAAACTGGCTGTGCAGGACGTGTGTCCTCGGCATCGACCCGCAGTGCCTTCTGTGTCCTAAGAAGGGCGGTGCCATGAAGGCAACACGTGCAGGCACCAAGTGGGCACATGTAAGCTGTGCCCTGTGGATACCAGAGGTAATTAAACAAACACTTCTATCCTCTGCTCTGCTCTTGACCTCTTTATATTGTTCTACAGTAGGTGTTCAATAACCTCTCATCATGCCGCATGTTTACCTCTCCTGTAGGTGAGCATCGCCTGTCCCGAGAGGATGGAGCCCATCACCAAAGTCTCCCACATCCCACCCAGCCGCTGGTCTCTCATCTGCAGTCTGTGTAAATTGAAGACAGGTGCATGTATCCAGGTGAGTGTGGATCTCACTTAATCTCACATAATCTGGTTAATCTTTGTTGATAGTCCGCCCAAAATCTGTCCTTTGAGTATCAAACATTCACCCTCCGGAGACATGAAACATTTCTTAAGGTTTGTAGCTTACTCCTTTAAGGAGGCTGGAGTCAGCTTGGATTCATGGCGGTTACAGTAGATTCCAATATTTTATGTTTTGCAGTGAAAAATATTTATTTAACATGATGAGGTGCTCAAATTTACTATCGGTACAGTAAATAAAAGACAGCAGAAGGTTTAGCTTAGCATGCGCAGAAAACTCTAAGATGTGTTTTTTTTTTTTTTTTTTTCTTTAGCTTTTCAGAAAGCAGGCTTCATACAAAGTCTTGAAAGTATGGAAAAGGCTTAATTTTAACTGTTATGTTTTCAAGGTTAGGCTTGATTTTCAACACAATCACTCATGTAAACTAAACAGCTTTTAATATTTTAAATGAAACAATCCCGTCATCATATTTGTTTGTTGTCTCCTGGCATTTATAGTAACAATTAAAGGCTTCAAGAGTCTGGATATTTGGTTTAGGTACCTTGAAAGTGCTTGAAGGGGGCTTGAATTTTACTCCTTAAAAGCTGTATGAACCCTGAGAAAGAACAATGAAAGAAACCCTCTATGAAAAAACTCACCATACTGTTATAGTGGAACAGAGGCTGGTAACAGAAGGGGCACGACGTTGGCTCTCTATTCACATGCCACACATGTTTTGATTGTGATTTTGTGCCAGAAAAAGAAGTCCTGTTAACTAACTAATACTGCAAGTAACGTACATTAAAGGAGTAGTTTGACATTTTGGGAAATACACTTTGCTTTCTTGCAGAGAGTGAGATGAGAACGTCTGTACCACTCTCTGTACGCTAAATATGAAACCACAGCCAGCAGCTAGTTACCTTAGCTTAGCAAAAAGACTGGAAACAGGGAAGGTCTCTGAGGTGACGGACACTCCCAAGAAGTCACTGCTAATGTTAATTAGTGAGCTATTAGAGTTGCTGGTTGGCTGATTTTGTTGCCTTTAGACAGAGCCAGGCTAGCCGTTTCCCCCTGTTTCCAGTCTTTGTGCTAAGCTAAGCTAACTGACTGCTGGCTGTAGCTTTATATTTAGCGTACAGACATAAAAGTGGTATCAATCTTCTCATCAAATTTTTGGCATGAAAGTGAGTAAGTGTTTCCCAAATGTCAAACTACTACCACATAACCATGCAGACAGTCATCCAATTGTGAAACAAATCATGTAAACTCAAGTTAGTGGGGAAATTGGGTTTCTGCAAATGTTAAATGTTACTCTTACCTTAATCTTGTTATTGACAGTAACTGGATTCTAGTCCATGTAAACATAATAACCTGTTCCCACCCCCACCCCCTCACAGTGCTCGGTAAAGAACTGCACCACCCCTTTCCATGTGACCTGTGCCTTTGAGCACAGCCTGGAGATGAAGACCATCCTGGATGAAGGGGATGAAGTCAAGTTCAAGTCTTACTGCCTCAAGCACAGCAAGTCTAAAACCGGGGAGACTGGCCTGAGCCCAGCTCGCTCTAAACCCCCCGCCGAGGCGGAGAAGGTGGGCCAGCGGGCACAGAGACTGCAGGAGCTGGAGGAGGAGTTCTTCACGCTAATCCAGCTGGAGGAGCTGGCCCAGGCCCTCGGGCTATCAGAGCGCCTGGTGGACTTCATCTATCAGTACTGGAAGCTGAAGCGGAAAACTAACTTTAACAAAGCTCTGCTGCCCCCTAAAGAGGAGGAGGAGAATCTGGTGCTGCAGCCTCACGAGGACAGCATCCACACGCGCATGCGGATGTTCATGCACCTGCGGCAGGATTTGGAGAGGGTGGGTGCTTTTTCACACGGCAGTGTAATAATCTTTAGTGCTGAGTCTTGCTGTTTCTGGTTACTGAGCAAGAGAACATTTTTCACTATACACTGTATTTGTTTACTTAATTGTATTCATTTTATATTGCTTAATGGGGATTCTTTACCAGGAGCCAGGCAGTTTATGTGCTAGAAATCACATTGTTTAGTGAGCTCACTGTGGCAGTTAATGAGCACTGTATTATTGTCAATTTGAGAATAGCACATTATAACATATTTCATGTGTTGTTATTCATAATATTAACAAATATGTCCATCCCATAAATCTCCCATGATCCAGTGTGCACATATCACAAGCCTATGTGTCACATAGACCTAAATGCTGAGAAACCACTGTGAACTATGGTTAAAACAAACCGTTTGAGGTTTTGGTTGGGAAGTTACTGAATTTTCTGAGCTGACCTTACAAAATCAACATACATCGTATAGGAAGTATTCACCTTCAAATCTCTACAAATCGATCTACGCACATCAGCAGAAGAACTCTGCAGCGAGCCCTGGAAGACGTGTGAGAGTAGAGATAAAACGGATGCCAAAATTTGAGAGAGATCCTGGAGGGAAAAACTTGCTGCAGTCTGCAAGAGAACTGCCAGTCGGGGCAGGAAGACTTATTTTCCAGCAAGACAACAACACAAAACATAAAGACAAAGCGACACACGAATGGCTTCAAAGCAACAATGTTAATGTCCTGGTCCAGACCCCAAGCCAATGCAGAATCTGTGGCAGGACTTGAGGTAAAAACTGTAGTACTAAAACAAAGCTGATGCTGACCTATCCACACAGACACAAGGCTGCCATTGGTGCCTCTAATATTGACTTCAGAGGTGAATCCTAATGTAGGGCTGCAAATATTTATTATTTTAAAATGGCAGAAAATAGTGAAAAGAGCTAAAAAGGTGACATCTTGTGATTACTTGTTTAGTCAGACCAACAGTCCAAAAACCCGACCCTCACATTGGAGAAGCTGGAACGAGTCATTGTTCTGTCTTAAATGATCGATTATCAAAATAGTACAGTATAATTTTCTGTCGATCGATTAATCGACTAATTTGTGGTTAATTTGTATCAGTTTGTAGAGATAGTTTTCACTTTGACATTAACATGTCTTTCTCAAAATATATATTAAATAAATACACTTAGCTAATCCACTGTGATTCAAAGTCCACAAGGGAACATACAGTAGCATGGCCATAAAGTCTCCGACATGAATGTTGTCAGATCAGTGTAGTCTGAGAGGCAGCAGCTTTAGGGACATTATACACTTAAAGTGTGCAGTGCTTGTTTTTAATGGAGAGTGTTTGATTGTTTTGTTTTCTCCTTCTGCAGGTGAGGAATTTGTGTTACATGGTGAGTCGGCGGGAGAAGCTGAAGCTGTTGCAGAGTAAAGCCCAGGAGCAGATGTTCAACTTGCACGTGAAGCTGGTGAACCAGGAGCTCTCTGCTGGTGAGCCATCTGTTGTGCTTCAGCTTGCCATTTTGTCACTATAAGCACACACATTTTAAAAATGAAAACAACTGATTCCCATAATATTCTTTCTTTTTTTTAACCTAATATTTAGTTGTGACATTTGAACCAGTCTTGAACGTGTTTGTCTTTCTTTGTCGCCAGGCCTTTCTTCTTCATTTCCAGTGGAGAGCATGCTGTTCCGTCCTCCTCCAAGGATAACTCTGAAGCTGAAAATGCCCAAATCCTCAAGTCTTGGAAATGGAAATCCCAGTTCCAAATCTGGTAACGGGCCATTTTGCCCGGACTATAGTGGCAATGTTACTGAACATGCAGGGCTGGGTGAAGGGCTGGGTCAGGGCAAGCCTCAGCTGCATGGACGCGGTCGGAGAGAGGAACGCTCCAACGGACGTCTGTCTTCCTCGAGCCACTCGAGCAGCTCGGCGCTGCCTGTCAAACCCACTGGCAAACCTTTAGCCCTGCACGCTGCGCTCCACGGCCACTCGTCCAACAGTAACGGCAAACTGGACCAAGACCGAGCGTGCGTGGCTAAAGCTAACGGCCTCTTAGAGAAGTTTGTGGCTCAGAAGGACAGCTCTTGCCAGACCCCCAGTGACAAGGACGCTTCAAATCAGGCTTTGGACAAGAGCAGCTTTCGCAAGTCTGCCATGGAGCACTTTGGCAGGTCCTTCAAAGAGGCGACCATTAACTTGGTACGGACCACAGAGGACCTGCGGGCCTCTGACAAACTGTCCCGAAAGGGCTCAGCCAAGGAGAGACTATGGGCTAAACCCGTGTCTGAACACAAAGTGAAAAGCACGAGATCATACCAGGACAGTGACGGATACTGTCCTGACCTGGAGCTCAGTGACTCAGAGCCAGAGGCCAAGGGGAGGCACAGGCGGCAGGCGGGGCTGCCTCAGCCAGACGCCCCGAGGAAAGGGGTCAGTCGTGGGAAACAGTCGCTGGGCTCCAGACACCCCATGCAGAGGTGACAGCTGTTTGTTTACTCCGCTCGCTGCCGCCGTTCTCTCCTGACCTTCTGGCGGTCTTCCCAAGTGCCAGGCCGTCTCCACCAGGGACCGGACCAAGACCCAGTGCTAATGGGTGCCGTATACGTAAAGCAGAAGATGCATGAAGGGCATCACCCAGCGGGATTCATAAAGAAACGTAGCCTTGTGTTAGTGTTGGTTTGAGAGGAACAAATCTGTCTTCTGAGATGATCATGCTTGCCTTTCATTGTGGCCAGCATTACATTTTGTACTCAACTTTGTATTAAACACCACTGCTCCCCCTACACACACGCGCACACACACACACACAGGTTCAATTTGCCTTTGACTAAAACGCCTGTACATAAGATTGGGATGTAAATAATGTTTGACTGAATCACACATGTTCCACTTTAACGATACTTCAAAAAGGAAATCGAACTTGTCGCAGAAATTAAAACTCGACATGCATCTACTGCACCTGCATTGTCTGTCACAGTTAACCTGTTTTTCTACAGGTGATAAACTGACTTGGTGATCTTTTACATTTGTCAAGTAGTGGAGTCATTTTTATGAGTGTAAGAATGCAGTTTTACACTACCTTCAGTTTTGCAGGTTACAGTGTGTCATGTCCCGGTTAGACTAAAGAAAAGCATTCAAGTTCTCGTCTCAAAATTGGGAAGAAATGTGTGCAAGAAAGTATCATTACATTCCCTGATGTGTCCGTCAGTAACGTAGTTGAACCTGGATGCATAAAAGCAAAGACTGAGTACAGATGTGTAATCGATGGCAGCCTTCACTACTGGCCTCAGATCATCACATGATCAGCCTTCATTAGCACAGACTTAACTGAAAGTTACCCATGGAGCTATATTTTCAGTGTTTTCTGTTACTTCTGTTGCCTTTTCTTTTTTGTTGTTTTTGATAATAAATGACCTAACTAGTTTACTAGGGCTGGATATTGTTAGGATTTTTTTTTTGATACAGGTGCTGATTCAGTACTTTTAGTGATATGTTACTTTGCCAAGTATGAACACATTTTTTTACCCCAAAAAAGCTTTATTATTTTTTTATTATATCGGCCAGAACACATCAGTGTCTGAATACAAGCATTATAAAATGAACAAAATCAGGATTTAAATAAGGATATCTGATCAAAGAATAAATAATCTGACCAATAATTTGGTGTCAACTTTCAGTACTTTGTGGTCCCAGCATTCACTTAGAATTATTATTATATAAGTGTAACGTCCGCCTGTTGTCAGTGTCTGACTGTGGGGGGAAAACTGAAAATGAATAAATGAACTTGTGCTGATCCACAGAACAAGGCCAAGCCAAATTCCCTTTTCAGATTAAGCTAAGAAAAAGCTGATGCAATTGAATCTGTTTCCCCATTTGTAACCATACCAAGAAGAAGGGGGGGGGGCGACAAACAAGTGACATCACAACAAGCTGGTGCACCTTCAATTTCAAGCTGATATGAAACATGGCTTTCACTTCTTACCCTCATCACTGATCATTTTACAAATACACTGTACATGGTGTGGTGGAGGATTAGTTGTTACTGAGTGGTCTCTCTGTCAACAAGGACTAATCACAAAGAAAGTACAAATGTTGCACTTATCCGTGCACCACATCCCAACTGTGCAGCATAAATGAAAACTGCCTGAATGCATTTTTGCTCTTTTGGCCTTCTTAATGATGTTGTGTAAGTCTGCAAGTAGCCAACAACAAACACTGCTGTGACTGAAGTGGATTATAAATTGCAAAACTTTAACACTAACACACTCAGAAACACATTTTTCGACGGAACAGTAGGGACGCACATACGCATTATCACATGCTATGTTATGTTTCTACTTTGGAAAGTACATTTTGAAATAAAATAAAAAAATCAATGAATAATTGTGTTCTTTGTATAGATAAGACTGTACAATATGAAACTGCAATTTTGAGCTTCTAGCAGCAATTAGGTAAATTAGTCAAATGTTTGCAGTGCAGAAGGTAAGTATGAGGAAGGAAGGAAGAAATAATGAATGAGTGACTACTGGCAAAAAACACCCTATAGGATACAGTAGTGCTATTGTTTACCATTTCATGATCTGCATCAGTTATTTGGAAGGAAAGCTAGATGGCAGCATCGCCACACTTATCAACTACAACCACAACTGTACACTGTGTTTTAAAGTGGAGTAGGTAGACTGTATTAGTGTATGTGTATAGGCCTTTTTCACAGCAGACATGTTGCCTTTTCATAGCAGGAAAAGCACAGGTATTAATAATATTAATGAACTCTATTCAGTTTAGGTGTGTCAGTGAGACCCTGTAACTAGCGAAATTAAATTAATAATACTTAATGTTATTAATTAAACCTGTGCTTTCACTGATGCCATGTCAAAATATAGGCATCTAATAGAGAGAGGCAGAGAAGGGAAAGCTCTGGTGTGGTTTGATCCAAAGTCAGTAAGGTTGGACTTTCACATGCTCTTAAATCCATTTGTCTAGTTTGCTTCACCACACTGGTTAGTGCTGTTTCAGGGTTTATTGAGCTGCTGAAGAAGCTGAAGAAAGACCTGACCGACCAAATTATCACAAACAAACAGACAACTTAATCAATTTCCTCTTGGGAAGTACATTTTTGTACAAAGGTCAGTGTTCTAAGATCATTACCTATTTACAACTTTTAGGTACATTTTAAGAAAAAAGACAGCTGCCACCAAACTGTGGCATATTTGACAGATATTTGCACTTGAAGAAGGTATTTATAAATATAAAAGGTAACTCTACCTGTACACATCTTACTCACATTTTACAGAATGGAGAACTCAGTATTTTAACACAGACGTGTTACCTAGGCCAGCAGTCACCAACCTTTGTGACCCTTCAAAGCAATGCAACGTCTAATTGTGACCTCCACCAAAGGTTGCATATGTCTGAGACACACAGTTCAATCAAAAAGTGATGTTTCCTCTTCAATTAGTTTCTTTCCAATCCCTTTTAGAGGCCTGAAGAGGTAAAACTATCCAGAATGATACAATAAACATTAGAGAAGTATCATAAAATAAATATAATTTGTGTCGCAGAAATGTATCTTTTAAAGGTATCATGTGGAGTTACACGAGATACACATTCCTTCAGAGATATATACATTTCTTTGTGCGACAGTGACACGCAAAGAAACTTAGAAATGTGCGACAAAGGCTAAGAAGAAGAAAACTGTAAGCTAGCAAACATGGATGTAAACATTGCACGATTTAAAATATATATTTTTTAAATTGGCTTTACCAATAATTTATGAGGAAGGAAAAGCATTCACCACGTTTGTCAGGCATCAAGGATATTGAATGTAAACATAACTTTGTTTACAAGAAAACTCCACAGGGCATCTTTAATTATATAGTGACCACTCTTAATTATCCTGTGACCCCTTGGAGGTTCCCAACCCCCAGGTCCCAGGGAACCACAGACCTATACATCAGTAGCCCAAACTGATAAATAATGTGATGACTGTATCTATTGTTCAAAACAAGTCTGTGGCTGTACTTCCACACAGCAGCTCTTGGAGCTAAATGCTAACAGTTGCTGCTGCCTCTGGCCACACCCATCAGTGACGTCTCCCCAGGTGTTTCCAGCTGATGGGAAGCACCTAGCTGTGGCATCACTTGTGGGGATTAGGGCAGGGCTGCAGTATGTTTGGGAGTTTCCGGCCACAGAGAGTCCAATGTAACATTTGAGTGGGCTCTTTAAGAGGAGAGCCTCTCCGCATCTGCTGATCTGTCAGCAGGCGCGGTGCCGCCCTCCCCGCACACTCTGCTGCTGAACCTCAGAGGACCGACAAACACCCGGTGAACTGAGGGACTCACTCTTGTGTGTTTATGCACCTGGAGCAGCCAGCGGATCATGCGTGGGTATTTGATCGTTATAGATAGTCCATGATTGAAGCTAAAATGCGCCGGACCCGCCGTCCTCGTCATCCCCGGTTATGCAGGTGTAAAAGGTAACCAGACTGAGCTACTGGAGAGGGACCCGGCCACGCTTTATCTCCGGATCACATCATACATGTTTCATGTACAGCCATGACATTCCCTACCGCTCTGGGATGGACGACTTTTTCTGGCACACGCCTCTAGTTTCAGTCATCGCGTTTCCCCTCTCTGGTGGTTTGGCTGGTTCAGCTGGTTTGGTGATAGGAGGAAGCAGCAGCAGTTTGATCAAGTAAGTGTGAGATAAACAGGACTTCAGCTCTGTGTGTGATACTGAACATGAACATAATTTATGTGATATTCATCCCAACTAGACCCCAAAACAAACTAGAATGCCCTATAGCTGCAGATAACAGCATTAATAGTCTCACTCCATCATGCGCTCTGTGCCATTAAATGTGTGTTCACTGACGGGCTGCAGACGCTGGAGCTCAGTATGTCCTCTGTGGTGTCCGGAGTGAGTGAGCTGAGCCTGGGAGAGCTGCCCATGGAGAGCTGGATGTCTCACCTGCCATGTGCTTTGTGGGACACCCCCCTGTACCACCTGGCCATCCCAGGTAGGCTGCCATATAACAGCACACTGTAGCGTTGATCAAGTTGGTTGTTAGTTAATGTTATTGGTGGGACTCTGTGTGGTGTGTGTGTGAGTGGTTACAGGCTACCCACAACACTTTGATAACACTTTACAAACTGTAATAATAATAATACTATCCTAGCTGCTATATATGGGGGCCCTGAGAGCTCAATGCTCTGCAGCTAAAGAAACACATGTAAATAAATGAAACACAAGCAAATTAAGGAAAATATATTCACCAGTTTGACACAGGTACAGAGATGCACTGCAAATTCAGACAACACAACCAAATACAGAAACACGCTTTAAATTCAGAAAACACAACCAAATACAAAAGCGCACTTTATATTCAGACAAAACCACACAATAAAATACAAAAACGCGCTTTAAATTCAGACAACACAATCTATATTTGCAGTGGGTTTTGTTATGCTGCGTATGTGTTGGCAAATAAGTGAGGGTGTTCTCTTCATTTGCTTTTGTTCTGTCTATTTGCATGTGTTTTCCTTAGGTGCAGTACATTGAGCTCCCAGGGCCACCATAGCTATTACATGAAACATTATATGTCCACTGATGATTATGTTTATTGTCCCTTCCCCAATTAGGCAGCCACAATGCAATAACCTACTGTCTGGATATGAATGACAGATCCCCTGTTGACCTCACCCAGCCAGACATGCTTCAAAAGCTGGACAAATACATGAAGCCCCTTATTCGCCCCTTTGTGTACAAGTGGGCGATAACCCAGGTAATAAATCAGAAATAGACGTACCAGCTAGTTGTTATTCAAAGTTAATAAAACGTGACGTTTTATGCAGGACCTCATATAATGAATTCTGCATCCTGTGTGTTGCAGGAGTACACTATAAAGCAGCAGCTGGACTGTGGGGTCAGATACTGTGACCTGAGAATTGCACACAGGCCCAATGACAGCTCCACTGATCTCTACTTCTACCACGGCGTATACACCACGATCACTGTGGAGGTGAAGTAATGGCATGCACACACAAATGTCCACAGGGATGTTGCCACAGTGAAATGTATGCTCCTGTCAAGGCCACCTGCCTCTACAACAATAAAGATAAACATAAAGGGCAGCCACGCTCAAAACTCATCCCTGCAGTGAGACACTAAATCCTCCTGTCTCTGCGTTTTTAAGACTTTAATTAGATTGGTTATGAACGTTTTGTCATCTCTGTGTCCAAAATAAGCACTGAAATCAACGTTATGGTTGTCATTTTGGACGTTTGTAAGGTTACTGTTGTGGGAACACAGCATTTTCATTTACAATCTTGTTCTTAAAGCAAGCTTATGTTACTTTTACTGAACAGCAGCCACAAGTAACAATTACAGGATCATAGTAAATGCTAAAATGTAGTGTGTAGTGAGGTCACTCTGTAATGTCAGCCACCATGTATGGTGTCATACCATACCAACTAAGGCAATAATTGCAAAACCATCACGTGTAGGTGAAGGTGTAATTTCTTCTTTTTTAAAGTTGCATAGTCTCACTAAGCCCCTTTCTCACATGCACCGTAACTCGTGAATTGGTGAGATGAAAAGAATAATGTATCAGACTTCCATCATATTGTAGATCCATATGTGAATACCAAAAATCAAGTCCTATCAGATAACTGGACCTGGCAATGTTACAAGTTTCACGTGTGCTGTTGGCTTTTAAAATAAGGCTGTGAATTGTGCATTGAATTATTGAGTCCTGCTGTAGAAGCAGACTAAATGGTACCTTGTGTTTTCCTGGCAGACTGTCCTAATGGAGATAAGAGAGTGGCTGGATGCTCACCCCAAAGAGGTGGTCATCCTCTCTTTCAGCCACTTCCTCGGCCTGAGCCAGGAGCTCCACACGCTGCTGCTCACAACCATACGTAACGTGTTCACCTCCAAACTCTGTCCCAAAACGGTACAACTTCTCCTCCAGTTTTGAATAAAGACTTAAGGGTGGCCATAATCTACATTTTTCTTATTGTCAATGATATATATAATATTGAACAATGAATTGATCCTATTACAAGTATTGTCTGTGTAGCCAAATCTTGATATATCTTATTCATCACTGTTGTCCAAAACTATTAAAAACACATCAGTGAGCCACATGTTCCTTCACTACCATGAACTTGGGCACTGTAGTTTATTTTGACTCAATCCCACGTACGCCGTCCTGTAAATATTCACTAGAGCACCAAATGTGTGTTAATCCGCAGCTGAAAATAGTCCCCAACAAATACACTATTTACTCCTGTTTTAGTAACATTTGATAAAAACTACAGTGTCCAGCTGTTGAAACTATATATTTGTGACTCATCTTTAAAGATTTGAATCATTTCATCCTTCATTAGGAACCAATGGGAAAGTAATAAAAAATCTAGAATAATGCCAGCCTTATCCTTTAAATAACATGAAAAAAATACTTGACAGAAAATGAAACTAATCCTGTTATTCTGCTGATTTCAGGAAGTGTTAACTCTTCGAAACCTGTGGGCTTTAGGTCACACGGTGATCGTGTCCTATGAACACAATATTGCCAGCTGTCACAGCGACCTGTGGCCACATATTCCTTACTGGTGGGCCAACAAATGCAAAGCTGAGGCTCTTATCGAGGAGTTTGAACACAGGAAACAACATGGCAGACCAGGTACTGTTGATTTTTATTACCAAACACATTGGGAATAAAATTGATGATTTACTACTTTTTAATTAGCGCTGTATTTGGCCTACACCGCTCGTAAAATGTCACGTATGTGTTTTGTGTTTCAGGAGGTTTCTTTGTCACAGGAATCAATCTGACAGAGGACCTGAAATACATCTGCACACACCCAACAGAGTCCCTGAAGGACTTGGTGATGTCCACGTACCCCACGCTGCTGAGCTGGGTTAAGGAGCAGACTCCCGGCTGTAAAGTCGGTTCTCTCAATATTATTGCTGGGGACTTTATCACAGAGAGCCAGTTCGTACCAGCTGTCGTTACACTGAATGAGAAACTACTGAAATGGTCCTCATGACTTTTCACCAATTTACATTATTCTACAAAAAATGTGAATCACAGCATGAAATACACATGATCTTGTTTTGTTAAGAGTGACAGAAAAATACTACTTGAATTATTCATTTAAATATAAATGCACTTATTGGAGGCAGTGAAATGTATATTTCAGTCTTAAAGCTGCTTGAAAACAGACGTTTTGCTATTAGCACTTGTTTGTTTACATTCAGTTCACTATTTATGCAATGTACTGTATCAGTTTTCATGAGTCAGCGAGGGGGCCAAAGCAATAATGATACAACTAATCTGACCTTAATGTCGGCATTTTAGATGAGTAAGCACAAACAATGTATTCAATGAGCACATATGACTGTAATGCAGGCCACAAACCTTTTTATTATGACATGTGGGCAGCAAGTTTAAGAAGTAGCTAAACTGTAATCACCTACAGTACACGTATTTATCCATAGAGAATGTAGAGAAGACATAAAACGTATGCAAAATGCATGGAAAACTTATTTGCATGAACCCAACCTTGACTGTTCTACTTATAATTGACTTTAGCCAACAGGTTAGGCCTTGATTTAAAATAATGCTGCACCGCTGTGCCTGTGGAGATATGCCTTTCCAATAAACATGAGCATTTTTAAGCAAATCATCACACTTTATTCACTGATCACACTCAGATCAGTACAAATCTATGTTAAAATGTTTCCTTCCAAGATGGCTGCGCTGGAGAGTCACAGTCTCCTCTCACCGAGGCATTTGTTTCATTTACACAAAAGAAGTGACCACGTCTGTGGTGTTTTCAGTCCCTAAAGGGCCACAGTGGGGAAAAAGCTTTTGTGTTCCCTTGCAGTATGTGTTCCTTTTCAATGCTTTTGCGTTCCCTCACAATAGTTTGGATTACATCATCTATCTGAAACTCTGCTGTTCTAGGATCAGTTCAGTCCATTCAGTCCAATCCATTTCCATCGCAGTAGCCAACATAATGAAAAACAGGCAAAGAATCCATGTAAAGTTCTATTATCCAGATGAGTTTAATGTAAAAACCATGAAACATTTCCAAACCTGTAGAGCTATTTACAGTGTAAGAACAATTTTTACCAATGGTAGGTAATGGTTGTTAAAATAGGCATTTAGTATAGAGACTCAAACTCTTTTTGATCTGTTCCATATTAATTGAAACCATGCCAAATTGTCTTTTTTTGTGATTTTAATATTTTATTATATTTTCTTTATGTTCAAATGTACATTTACAATTTGACACAGTGGAGAAAGAAAAGAAGAAATTTGATCGTCAATGCAAAATCAATATACCTATACAGCCAAAAAAAAAAAAAAGAATTTCCTTTTACACTTCACGGTGCAATGAAGAGAAAAAGGAAGAGAGAAAGAAAGAAGTCAAAAAAGTCAAGAACAGAAAAAACATAACAAAAATATAAAGTAATACATCTTAAATGATCTGTGTCAAATAAAAATAAATCATTTCGAACGCCTCATATTAATATTATCAAAGAAATGGTACCAAAGGTTCACACCTTTTTAGCCTATAGCTAGTATATATTTTTATGATGCAACTGTTCCCATTAACACCATCTATTATTTTATTTGTGGAGCAGTTGTATTTTGTCCACTGACCTAACATAAGTCTTGCAGCTGTACTGATGATGCCCACTATAATTGCCCATAGTTTCATTTAGATATATTTCTTAAAAAACAAACAAAAAACATTAATAACTTTTCATTAATTTGGTTGGAAGCATACATAATTGACATATTTAAATAATTCATAACAGTGTTATGGTTTCACAAGCAATTACTGTTGGAGTTTAGGGTTTTCAACAGGACTGAATTTTTAAGTTTTCTACATGGATGTATTCTAACTCAACTTCCGGTTTGATATTGGCTCCGCCCCCTTCCAAACGCCATAGCAACGAAGCCGAGGGGTGATTTGATAAAGGAGAATGTATGCTAGGGCTAAAGTGTAAATAAGGTGTTTAGAGACATATATTACACATAAATATAAGTGCCCTAATGTTCCTCTAGTGTCCCATAATAGCGGAAGTCCCTTATTAGCTGAAGTGCTACACAGTTGTGACACAGTAACGTACCTGTCAGTCAACACCAAAGAAGAATCAGGAAATTCAAAGTTTCATTTCCCTCCTCCTTTGCTGACTAGGTTGTGGTCGATCATTTAAAGGAATTAGATAATGGAAGGGAACGAGATCGATCATATGATAACTAGCTGAAACAGACTTCTCGGATCTACAGTTGAAACCTGGTTTTAGTGGGTCTCCTGCAGGTCTGTGACTGACGGTGCGACATGGATCTCAGCTGCCAGGACTGGATGTCAGCTTTACCCGAGGAGCTGTGGGACATTCCTCTGACAAACATGGCCATACCCGGTATATGTAACACTTTTTTCTCTTGATGTTGTAATATAATTTACCAGGGCAGATTATTACAATTATATGGCATAAAGGAGCACACTACAGCAAACACAGACATTCAAGTAGGAAATCAGACTCTGGACTACTTTATTATTCCAGCCTCTATGGTGAATGTGAAGTGAATATATGCTGTTTTTCTTCTATGATAGTTAGCCAACTGAATATATTTGGGTTTTGGACTGTTTACGTTCCCCAATGTTATTTATTCTTCTTCATCTTTTCTTTTTTATTTCCCTTCTCTTGCCTTCTCCATCTGATTATTTTCTGACCACCTGTATTAGTTTAGTTCATTAGTTATTTGTTCAGGAAGTCTCACTGAGCTCAAGGTCTCTTTTACAAGTAAGACCTGCTGAGAACACATTACATACTGTATGTACAAGTTCACAACAAGACTAGTCAGTCACACAAACCAACAACCTCAGAGGAATGAATGGTTCAAACTTCAGTTTGTTTTGCATTTTAGTCTTGTGGTTAGAGTACCAGAAACCAGTCTGTCCCAGCTCAGCTTTAACGTGTCTGTTCACATCTGTTTATCCAGGGAGCCATGATGCCATGAGTTACTGTCTGGACATAAACTCCCCCTTGGTCCGGTCTGAGTCGGACTTTTTCAGGCTCCTGGATAGACTTTTCTACTGCTTTACCAGACCTGCCATTTTTAAATGGGCTACAACACAGGTATGTATGGTATAAATGTATGAAGAATAGCAGCAGCCAGACAACTTGTCCTGATCATAATGTAGGTGACTATGTCAGAGTGGTGTGAGGACCCCTATGGGACTAAGAAGGTATTGCTGTGGTGTTTTTGCATTTAACCTCCCAGAAATCACACAGTAGTCCCACAGGGGATGTGCTTGTTCAGGGTTTGTAATTTATCCACTTGTATCTCTGTTGCGGTCTTAGGAAGCCACAGAGCTTGAAGAGCCAAAACTTGTGTTTGTTTGCTAAAACAGTAAAGTTGAAAACCAAAAGAATTAGCTAAAAGATGCTAAAAAGCTCTGTAGAGCTGAGGGGAACTAGAGTCGAGTAATAATTCTCTGAGGGTTTGTCACTACATGCGACCCCTTTCATACATACATAATCATTAGATCTATTTTTAATATAAAAATATTGATTAAAGCAGCTTTAAGTCGCATGTTTATTTTAATATGCCAGATCAGAAAGGCTTTTTTTCATCCGTTTTTGTTTGTGATACTTAATACATTTTATATCAATTATTGTGAATTAATGATGCATCTAATTGTAAAATAATATACTTCCACAGTCTACAAACCTGTTTCATGGAATTATAGAGTTTAAGTAGTTTTGGTCATGTTTTATGAATTGCTCTTCCTTGCAGGACAAGAGCATCGAGGAGCAACTTTCGATGGGGGTTCGGTACTTCGATCTCCGCATTGCACACAAACCCAACGACTCATCCAGCGACCTATACTTCACACACGTCATCTACACACATTTGACAGTTTTAGTGAGTATAATCGTCTTAATGAAAAAGTTTCAGTTTGGGCTTTTTGCGGTATACAGTAAATGTCCATCCTTCACAGGAAACGCTGTCATCTGTTGCCACCTGGCTGGAGTCTCACCCAAAGGAGATTGTTATCCTTGCTTGCAGCCATTTTGAGGGAATCAACGACAAACTCCATGAAGCTTTCATTTTCTCCCTGAAGAAGCTGTTTGGCTCAAAACTCTGCCCCCAGAAGGTTAGTTTTCTCCTTGTACAGACAATTTTACAGTGTAAAAACAACGCAAGGTCTTGCGAAACCTAACCTGCCCCTCCACAGGAATCAGTCCTGACCTTGCGGAGTCTGTGGGCATCTGGTTACCAGGTCATCCTGTCCTACGACTCACAGACTGCAGCGAGACACCAGGAGCTGTGGCCTGCCATCCCCTACTGGTGGGCCAATAAGCACACAGCAAAAGGAGTGATCACCTACCTGGACTGGAACAAAGACCTGGGACGTCCAGGTGAGTTTCATTCGCACTTCGGCCCAAATGTCCTTCCTTGACATTCACTCATGCACCGAGCAGAGTATGTAACATTAAATCACGTGTGTTTTCATGAACATATACTAAGTTATCAGTTTATTTTCCAGAGGGCTTCTTCGTCTCTGGCCTGAACCTGACAGCTGACAAGTATTATATCACCGAGAACCCGAGGCAATCCCTGCGGACGCTGACATTCAGTAACTGGGAGTGTTTGAGGAAATGGCTGGAGGAGCAGAGACCTGGGTCAGACCCCAAGAGCCTCAACATCATCGCAGGAGACTTTGTGGGTCCACTCCCGCTCTGCTCTCTGGTCGTCGCACTGAACCAAAAACTTCTATGGAAGAATGCCATCAGATAAAAAATATATATTAAAAAAAACATTATTTAGCTGCGATTTTATTCCACGGGAACTGATCTCAGAATAGCCACTGTATACCTCATTTCCTCTTTTCTATATTTCTGTCCATTTATATGCACTTTTATCTACATTAAGAGTTCTAAAAGAAAGATGTTTACAAATCTGAGTTTCTGTATTTCTTATATTCAGTTGTATTTTCACCAACAAAAAACCCATTCTGTATGTTGTGAATCTACAATTTCTATATGTTTACAAGAATGTACATCATTCTTTTACTTAATAATAGTTTCAAGTATTTTTAATATACTGTACAATACATACACAGTCAGTTTTTTAAAGATGTTTGAGGTTTGTAACCCCTTTTTTTGCCATATACATAATGTCTATATGCCATTATTTTTTGTATGTATGTTCAAAAAATTGAGAAACTACTGTTTACAATGGGAAAACTCCAATAAAAAGAGTTTTGAGGTACAGTTTACAGTCGTATTGACCAGTAATTTATTAGGAGCTGCAGCAGGAAGGATCCCCCTCCTCCCTTCTTTGCTATCTGCCTGTGAACAGTTTCTTGTAGCGTCCATGAGCAGCGGCGCTGATGATGACCTTGACAACGGCAGAGCCTTCATCTGCATTCACCTGCACGTCCTGAACTGTGGCTTCTTTGTACAGCCAACTGTGGATGAAGATGCACATTCACTGCGGGTGCTCTCTTGTACTAAACATAAAAACGCAGTGAGATGAAAACAGCTCTCACCTTAACTGAGGAGTGCTGAGGTCAACTTTGAGGTCTAAAATTTGTTTTCCTGTGGAGCTCACAATCTCTTCTTCCACGACTTTCTTCAGCTCATCCAGGCCTCGCTCTTCCAAGGCAGATATGGGAAGTGCACTGGGATCTGTAAACTGATAGCTGAGAGGAACAACAGAACATACTTTGACTAAACCAAGTACTGCCTCGACCCCGTTCACACAGCACACACATAAAACATAAAAATGATGCCACTCATAATAATACCCATATGAATGCAGGGTGTCTGCAAAGCCTTGAAAATGTAATTATGTCTGCTAAGTAGTTATCTAAATTCAACGTCTTACATGGTTTTGACTACAGTTAAATGTTGCATTTTATGACCTAGATTCAGTTGCTTATGTTAAATTTTGTGGTTTTGTGATGCAGGGTCACGCACTTTCAACCCATCATGAACTCTACCTTCTAGATATTATTTGCTGCTCAGCAGATGCTTATATTTTCTATTTTAAACGTGGTCTTATTTTCCTTTCTATACGGAATTTAAAAGATCTTCGAAAGTCTTAAAATCTATATTGAAAAAAGCGTTTCTTCTCTCTTACTTGTCCATGAGGTCAATTTTATTGTGGACTTCTATCATGGAGCTCATCAGCCTGTCAGGGAATTGCAGGTTCTTGAGGACATTCAGTACGTTCGCCTTCTGATTCACCGTCTCCGGGTGACTGATGTCCCTGACGTGAACCAGCAGATCCTGGAAGGACGAGAAAGACGAGCACAGAGTGAGCGACTCTACTCTTAAATATACACTGAAACTTTGGATATTCCAGGAGCCAAATAGCCTACATCGTATCCCAAACACTGTTGACATGAGCATCAGGTACATACTGAGTGTTTAATATCTTCCAGGGTGGCAGAGAAGGAGTCAATGAGCTGGTGGGGCAGCTGGGACAGGAAGCCGATGGTGTCCACGTACAGAACAGTCATGTGACTGGGCAGCTGGCCGGCATGGACTGTGACATCCAGTGTGGCGAAAAGCTGGTTCCTGGGTTGAAGACCACTGTCACCAGTCAGCGCTTTGATCAGGGTTGTTTTTCCTGAGCAGAAACCAAAAGATTAGTGTCATTGAACTGAAGCCCTGAATATTGCAATAAGAAAACAATGTATCAGCACTGTTTCCAGTCTCTCACCACAGTTTGTATATCCCAACACAGAGACGATGGGGAACTCCTTGCGTTTACGCTGAGATCGCAGCAGCTGCCTCTTCTTCCGCAGCTTCTCCAGCGCCGAGCGAATCTTCATCTCCCGCTCCTTCAGCAGCCTCTGCTGCACCTCCAGCAGCGTCTCGCCTGCAAGGACCAATCACCAAGGTGAAGCTCCTTTCTCACAGGGCAGCTCGATTACCATAACATCCAGGCAGACAATGTGTAGACTACGCAGCAGTATATCACTCAAGTGTTGGGATGTTACCTGAACCTCCGATGTATCTCGATCCTCCGCCCTGCTGGTCCAGGTTTGCGATTTCATTTTTCAGACGAGATCTGCCACCGTCAGACGAAGACATTTGAAAATCCCAGCAAAAACAAACATTGTAAAATGTGTCAATGATGGGTGGGCAAAGTTACCTCAACAAGGGGATCTCTGCCAGAGAGATCTGTAACTTGGCCTCTTTAGTCCTGGCGTTGCAGCGGAAGATGTGAAGGACCACCGAGTATCTGTCAAAGACTTTAACCCCCCAGGCTTCCTCCAGCTCCCTCTGTGTGGATGAAAAATGGCCGTCAGTGCATGAAACCTTTCTGTATGCAGCTGGAAAGTGATTTTCAGATAAGCTCACCTCTGACAAAGGAGACAGGCGCTCAACATTCATGAACACAGCAGTGATTCCTGCGGTTTGCCTGATTTTCTCTGAAGGGGGGGGGGGAGCACACGAGTCACATTAAGACACTGACTCCATGCACAGAGTCACAGGTGGGCACAGAATGGATAATAATACCTGAAAGTGACTGGAAGTTGCCTTTGCCAAATATCCTCTTCTTCTCTGGTGTCTTGGTGGAGAGGATGATCTTGTCCACCACTCTCCAGTTGTCTAAAGTGTTCACCAGCCCCACGGCCTCGGCCATCATCAGCTCAGCTGCACAGAAAGCAGTAAAGAGAGTGAGATAAACCTCCCCCCCAGCCCAGCATGACCCACACACTCACACCTGAGCGCCTGTCTTGTTACCGGTGGTCAGATGCTGCTTTCTGCTTCCCCACTTCACATCGGGGTGAACAATGAACACCCTGTGCTGCCCCTCTCCGATGCCTGCAGGAGCTTGCTGCTGAAACAGCTCCTCCACCTCACTGTCACCAACAATGTCATCCTCCTCCTCGGTAAATCCTGTGTGGCGACCACTGCTGAAGTCATCCGTGTGCCTCAGCCTCCACGCAGAGAGTGCAAACGCCCTAAACTGCAAGGGAGACGCACTCTTCACTGCAGCAGCATGGTGGGGTGTAGTGTGGGGGGGTCTGCAGGGTGTTGGTGCTGGTCTCTGGCAGCTCCGGGTGCAGGGTCGCTGCAGGAGCGCTAACCAGGAAGGAATCCTCCTCAGTGTCGTCATGTTGCCTCGGGAAGCTGTCCTGCAGGTGTCATCGGGACTGCAGTTAGATCTCAGACAGTATAAACTAACTTACACTGATCATGCTGGGTGAAGAGAGCACTGTTGACGTTCTCTTCTTCTTGCTTATTGAAGGATCACAAACCAACCTGGAGAGCGCATACTGCCACCTGCTGTATCAGAAAATATTGTTGATGCACTGTCGAAATGATTTTTAGACTTATTAAATATATCTTAGTTAAAGTTTAAACTAGCTATTTATGCTAAAAGGACGGCGCTGTCGTGTTTTGAGCTTTGGGTTAAATGTGCAACATTTTGCCCCGATTTTTGCCTTCCAGACAGCGTTCCCT
Organism: Macquaria ambigua; assembly: GCA_008360985.2. Taxonomy (NCBI): domain Eukaryota; kingdom Metazoa; phylum Chordata; class Actinopteri; order Centrarchiformes; family Percichthyidae; genus Macquaria; species Macquaria ambigua. Next base: position 429,145 of record VMKM01000013.1, on the reverse strand, counting down.
CTTAGGTTGTGTACTAAAGAGCAGCTTGCTTTACCAACCAAACGTTTTACGCTACAAGTGGTTAAATGTATGGATTTGACAATGGTTGTGGTTTGTGTTTGTTACGAAAATACTACTAGAGTTTGACTTTTACCCAGCTTGGGAGGAAGAAGCTGCCTGGGAGACTAAACACAGGGAATTAAAGTACCCAACAAGTCATACGGATGTCGTCTTCTTTCCTGTTTATGTCATTTCCTCTGTCATTTAGTTCTCACTACTGTCTTGACATCTTTATTGAAAAACCAACAAGCCATACATGAAGATAAATTAGCACACGGAGCATTAAATGTCCTCTAATACAAAAAAGTACAAAATAAAAAAACGTTTTTCGGTTTAACCATCGTCTCACAGATTCAGTCTGCCCCCTTGTGGACTAAAGAGTTATTGCACCTTTGACTTTTAGTGTAATTTTCATTTTGACATTCTGGTTGACAATGCTAGCTTAGCTTTATTCTCGTTACGCCATTTCCTAATTTAGCTGTGACATATGAGGCTCAAAGGAAATATATTTTCATGCATTTGGTCAGTTTCATTTCAGATTATTTTGGAGCTAACTTCATTTTCATTTTATTTCAGCTTCACTAAATGTTTTGTTTTGCCTAGTGTCGGTCTTTGTTAGGTTTTAGTGAAGCACCAGCATGGATATAAAAACCATTAGCTACTCCAGTTGTTTGATAAACTTTTGTCCAGTGAGAGAGCAGATCGTTTCGATATTGTACTGCTTTAAAAAATGATTTTATTTTAGTTTTCTGGGAGGATATTTCTGTATGTATTTAAGTAGGTAGAGATTATAGTCCTACAGACTTTTAAAAACTATTTATTGAATACAAAACATGACGTTAGTTCATTACCATACAGCTGATGGCAGACTGCAAAAAAAATAATAATCAGAGAATGAACTTAAAGTAATTAGTAAAATAAATAAATAGTAAGAAAATAATTATTATAAAATCATTTTTAAATGCTTTTATAAAATCTACATTTGTGTAAATAATATTTTGCAAAATATTGTTGTATCCAACCTTTTTGTCAACATTCAATATTAAACTTCTGGTGAAGAATTAATCACATAAACATATTTCATTAATTGTTTTAAAATGCTCTTCTTTTGTTGCTTTTGAGGGAAAACAGGACAAGTTAAATATTTGGTCATTTTAACATGAAACATAACTTTTGAGTCGCTGCGGGGTGTGATGTCGTCATCATCACAGCGTGTGGGCGTGTGACCTGAAAAGAAATCAAGCAGGTCGGACCAGTCTCCATAATATGGCTCCCAACAGAATATGCTGATGGAAAGTGAGAGGAATGAGGTTTTCACTTATTTCTGCGTGGGAATCAATTGATTTTGAAATCCCTCGGTGGTCTTATTGATCATTTCAATCAGAAAAGACGAGAGAGAGATCAGGTATAGCGCAACATGACTGACATTCTGACAATGAATTCCTTCAGTGTGAATACGGTGCGCGTGTGACTTGCAGTTGTTAAAGGGAACGAGCAGAAGACGGGGAGTAAAGTTAGACGGGCGTATAAGTTAGTAATGGTCCCGTCTTTGTTTTCCAGTTTAAAGAGGATAATAAGTTTGAATTGTTTTTGCGTCTTGCGTGCCCTCAGCTGGCGATGCCGGTAGCGTTGTGGCGCACAGGACTGCTGCTCTGCTTCCTCGGTATCTGCGCCTGTCTGGGTAAGAAGACTCTTTACACACCGAGATAACTAACAACACTGAAACTCACTGCTGACTTACCTGTGTTGTCTCACTTCTTTCTTCACAGAGGAGGAGTGCGTCCTTGGCATAGTCGGACGGCCTGTCTCACTGCCCTGCGTTTACCCTAAATTATTAACCTTTGTGAATTTTTCCATTGAGTGGAGGAGAGGCGATGAAGTGGTGCTCAGATCAGTGTGGGAAGAGGATGTAAATGTGGAGGAGTTGAGCATTAACAGCACAAAGATCTCAGCTGATGCTTCACTGACTGGAAACTTCTCTCTGGAGCTGCCCACAGTTGATCCTAAAGAGCACAACATGAATTACAGTCTATTCATCATTTCAGGGGGGAATCACAGTGCTGCTCTGTGCACCGTGTGCCTCAGAATAGCAGGTCAGTTTCAAACACACAGGAAGTAATCAGAAGAACATGTGAAGGAACTAACTCCTGTCTTTGATGGCTGTTTGCAGCCAGTTTCAGCCCCCCACTGCTCCAGAGGCAAGAAGCAGCGCAGGGTGATGAGGCGGCCTTCTTGTGTCGCTCCAGTGGTGGTTTTCCTGAACCTGCAGTTTACTGGCTCATCGACAACACAGAGGAGCCCCCCGAAGGCTCAGTGAGGACCCTGGCAGCATCACTCCCCGACTCCCATCTGTACAACATCACAAGCCACCTGACGGTCAACATTTCCAAAGACTCCAGCGTGTCATGCACCATAGAGAACCTGTCCATGAACGAAACCATGACATCCACCAGCTGTGAGTGACTGATCGCTGCTCGTTCAGTTATTAGGCCTCAAACACACCGCTTGCTCACTATTCTCTGCTTCATGTTGGTGTCAAGATGGAGCGTGGGGCAGCCCGGTGTTGAGTCGAGCATCAGAGGCCATGTGGATGTTCAGCACGGGTCTCTGTGTGGTGGTTGGGGTCATGGTGCTGGCAGGAGTTGCCTATCAGATTCACCTGGACAGGATAAGTAAGAGGAAGAAGCACGAATACCAACACCCTAACAGAGGTAAGCGTGTGCTGCTGGTGACACATACTTCACAGAATCCACTTTTCCAACATAAAACTACACGTGTGTGAAAGTTCCTCCCATATGCCAGCACTCTGAAGCTACTGAGCCAAAGATTTGTCATGTGTCCTAAAATTCAACCCTATTAGTCCACCATTTTTGACGTTATTTCTAAAGTCATTACCTCTAATGTAGAAACTGATCCTTTACTAATTACGTTCCACTCATGTGAACCAATGGTGAACCAAACCTCAGTTCAGAAACACCTATTTCTAATTCCCTTGATAGAATTTAGCAACCGCTAATTAAGCTACTTGTGACTTGAAAATCAGAAGACAATCTACATTTTATATCTTTGTAAAATGTACAAAGTGTAAAATGTACCCTAACCCACCCTGGAAATGAAGAGAGAGAGAAGGCAAGTGTGTTACATCTCAGTCAGTGATGTCACAGGAGGTGTTTGTCATTAGCTGTCAATGGCCTAACGCCTGCTGTGACCTCACGGATTTGGGTGTGGCCAAAGGAGTAAAATGTTTTTAGGTTTTCAGCCCAAAGACGGGCAGTACAGAAGCACGTTTCTGTCTCCTGTGATTCAGTGTGTGGATTTATGGTTTTAAACTGAGAAGTTTGCAGAAAGTAAAAGGCCTTTCAAGAATCGGATTTTTCAAAAGAGCGTGGTGGCAGGTGAAAGGAGGATACAACATGAACAACATGTCATGACATGGACATCTTAGTTCAACCTTCTTGGCTTAAAATGAAGGTGCACGTACTTGTGACACCTCACAGGTCATGGCCTTAGTGTGGACGTGAGTCATGAACAGTTCAGAGTTATTAAAAGAGTTATCATGCTGCTCTTTTTCTTAGAGGCCTGAAGAGGTGAAAGTGTCCAATATTTCACAAGAAAAGTTTGAGAAAAAGTGATGTCACACTGAGAAAAAATGATATTCAATATTTAATTGTTATAAAGGTGCAAATCCAGTTTGTGTACAACTAGATGTGGTCTTTCCTCTGGTTGATCCCAAGCAGCCACTGTTTGTCAGTGCAGAGGGGGGGGTGGGATTGATCAAGAGTAATGCTCATACATAATGTTAAGTTAATGACCCCAAATGACCTGCTTTATCACATGCTTGTTTTATCACATGCCGATGTGGGAACTAACTAATTTTTGGAGAAAAGGAACAACCTTTGGTGAAGGAAGTCACAGCTATATTAATTTGGAACAAGTGCTCGTGTGTAATGTGCTTTTGGGACCACTGAAAACCTTTTGCTCTTATTGAAATTAATGTTTGCCGTCATCAGGATACAAAAGGCGAAGTCCGAACAAGGAGGAGACGGAGGCGATGAAGCCGGAGCCAAAGGAGACTGATGTGTAAAGATCTGAGCAGAGAAATCCTCATTAACTGTCACTGTTTAAACTGAGACGACACAGGACTGATTTATAAATATGTATTTGTTGTGACCACTGGGTTCACCACTTCAATATTCAATACACATACAGTTCAGATATGAGTACAGTTCAGTTAAAGCATCCCTGTTGCTCATCTCACCGCTTCTCTTCTGTCTACTGGATGGGAGGAGTTGTGGAGTTTCAAGCTTTAATAAAGAAGTCCAAACCCACACCTATTTCTATTTTTTACAGCTCTGTTCAGGTTTTTCCCCAACGTGACAGAAAATATGACAAGGAAGAACTGAATTTCTTTTATGTTTAATCTCTGGAGCCACAATCAGTACAATCTTTCATGAGCCAAAAAAAGAGAGAAATTGATAAAAGACCAAAACTAAAAGACAAAATGTTGTGTTTTTAAGTTTTTTAATGGAGCATTTCAATAGTATGAAACAGATTAAAGGATGTAGATTTTCATTAGAAAAGCTGTAACCAGCAAATGCTTATTTCTACTTGATGAAACACTTAAAGGTTCAGTAAGTAACTTTTATAAAAATGATTGTCATATTTGCTGAAACTGTCACTATATCCTGACAGTGGTGCATGAGACAGATAATCAGTGAAAAATAAATCTGGTTCCTCCTAGCGCTCCTAATGGCATTTGCAAAAATCCACCGCTCTACGAAAACAACCAATCAGAGCCAGGAGGAGTCTCTTAATGCACGTATGCTCTAACTCAGTGAAGTCCAATATCTTCAGCGTGGCTTCAGGAGGAGCGCTGCTCTCCACCTCGGAAAAGCCGCTCCAATGTTTACTCGTTTTATCTCGGGCTCAGTTTAACTTTCTTTTTAGCTTGCTGTTCATCGTCTGACTTCTTCTGTTTGCCTTTGCCGTGTAGCTGTTGTTGGCAAAAGAGGGATGGGCAGTTTTTTCATTGCTGCTGGTTTTTTCTCAGCCATTGTGTTTGCAAAGCTCCTCCTGAAGCCGCGCACTGAAGATACTGAGCTTGACTGAGTGAGAGCACGCCATCAGGAGCACTAGGAGGAGCCAGAGGAACCTGATTTTTTCACAGATGGTCTGTCTCATGTGCTACTGTCAGGATATAGTGACAGTTTCAGCAAAAATGATCAAAAGTTATTTTTTTAAAAAGTTACCTACTGAACCTTTAACTGCTTACCAAAATTGCTGACCAACTACTCAATTTCAGCACCAAACATCACACAAAGCAAATTTCCTCAGTTCACACAGTTCCTCAAGAAGTGAGCAGTGTTGTGGTGCTCAAAACTGTCGATCTCTTGTTTCCACAATAAAGACAATTAAGTCTTGTGCTTCACGGGGAGAAGAAGACTCTGCAGCAGAGATGTGTTGCGTAGTTTGTGTCGCACCTTCTTTCTCAATGTCGCAGCGCTCAGCTCGATTCCTCCTGCACAGACGTCACTGTGTAGATGTCGTCACGACGCTGAGCTGTGATCGGGATCTGCTGCCGGATGTCGGCTAAATACTGCAGGTCTGGGAACAGGTCGCACATGGATACACAGAGGGTTAGTGTGGACTCAAGATACTCAGTAACAACAACACCTCCTGTACAAACCCTACTACCCTTCTGTGCTTCATTTTGAAACCTCTGGATTACAGCGCTGAGATGTATTTTCTTTTTCTCATTTTCTCACAATCTGATCAAAAGGTGTCCGAGATATCATGCGTGACGTGAACAAATGGATGATGTGGCACCAAGAGCCAATCAGTCATTTTTGCCAATGCTACAACAAAGTGTCCACAGCAGAATTCAGTCCTGTATAGCTGAGACTCTCTTGATCAATACAGTCTGCAGAAACAAGCAAACCGCTCTTCCACTCACCGATATCAGCATAAATAACGGCCTCCTCTGGTCCAGCCTTCGAGATAACTTCTCCCCTGCAAACACAGATTGCAACTATCACAAAGTCTGCAACACTGAACACCTACAAATATTCAAACAGCAGAAGATACAGTTGGTCATTATTGGAAAACAAAAGCTTTCAATATGACACCAATTAATATCCACCAAGTACATTTACTAAACTACTGTTCCTAAGTACAGCTTTACTTGAGTACCCACATTTAATGCTACTTCTACTCCATTACATCTCAGAAAGGGATATATCGTATGTTTTACTCCACTATATATTTACTTGACAAATTAATATTTTACAAACAAAACAAATGATCATTTATTAAATATGGTGCATTGTTACAGATTAAACTACCCAACAATATATAAAGTCATTAAACTTAGCTTCACCTCAGCCAGCTACAACAGTAAAATGTTTAAAGTTCCCCTCCACTCAAAACTATGTTTTTCTTCTTGTTCCTCCAGTTGAATGTTTGAGCTTCACTGTACAGAATCATGTCTGTGCAGAGTTTGACACTAGAAGGATGTTTTCACGTTCAACTGATGAAAGTGGAAAGTTCCTGTTCTCACTGAAAATCCCATTTGCAGGGGCCCAAAAGCATGATTTGTGACATCACAAATAGTTTGGAAGCCAATCCTGGTCCAATATTCAACTTATGCAAGTGTGATGTGGAAACTTGAAGCCTCCAGCGCACACACACTGAGAATGGACTTTACAGTGAAGCAGGAAACAGCTGTTGTCCAGCAGTTCAACTTATATTTACAGATTCTGGATCTTTAATGAAGGAGAAGAAGTAGATGTCAAAGATTTTAACAAGATTATTGAACTTTTTTTGTGAAAAGAACATATCAGATACAAATTATTATTCAAAGTAGAGTGATTTATATACATGTCAAAACATGTCTGCAGAGGATCTTTAATTACACGTTAATGCATCTGTAGTATATAATGATGTATCACTCTGCATGAATACCAGTACTTTTGATACTGTTCTCGCTGATAATACGCCTGCACGTTAACTTAAGTGACATTTTGCAGGGCTTGTACTTGTAATGGGAGTATTTGTATGTTGTTAAAAGGCTCTGAATAATTGTTCCACCACTGCTGGTGCTTACTGACACAAGTCGTTCACTCATGGCTCCCTTGCAGTGGCACTAACCTCTAATTCCTTCCTCACTGCACATTTATCAGTCACACATACAGTAGGATGAGCTGGTCAGAGGATACAACATGCTCCTGGTTGTTACTGTACCATGGGTTAACAACGGTGCTGTGACCCCAGGCGACATATGAAGCCGTTTCATCTCTGGCAGGAGACGCTGTGGCCACATACACTTGGTTATCAAGCGCCCTGCAAAGGAGACAACAAAATGATGCCTGTCAAATTATACAGCAGTAATTGGATGCTTGTGAAAACCAAAAACAATATATATATAATAATTCATAAAAATCACATCATTGCCATGGATACAGTTACGAAGAGAAGAGCACTGTCTTTGGTGCTACTTCTGTAATGCAGTAATTGGATCTCTTTCTCTGTTTTGAAAGTATTATCCCCTTCATGTTAGACTTTATTATGATACAACTATAAAGAGTTTCTAAATGCATGCTTAGGTTTTAAGCCTGCACCTTCTGAAAATCAGTCCAGATCATCTTCATCTGGGATTAATCCTGACAGAATATAAACTTTATACAAAGTTGTTTCATGGTTTCAATTTTAGGCTATTGTTGCTTTCTGTTTTTCTGTTTCTGTTCCTCTTCCTCCACAGATAATATTACATCATGTCCCTCTAATCATATCATACTGACATACTGTATGAAATGTTTTAAATTGTAAAGTGATATTGGACAGTGTCTGGGACTCTCAGTCTGACCTCCCCCTCTGGAGGAGCTCCCAGTGGGCTGGACCAGTTGTCATGTTGAAGGCTCCAGGGTAGACCAGCAGCTGACAGCCTGAGGACACAGGACAACCTGATCAACTATCCTGCGCACCATTAAAACAGCCCATGTGATGCCATGTTAACAGTGTAATCACTTACCTTTCCTGCTATAGAGCTGTGCGAGCTCTGCAAACCTCATGTCATAGCAAATCCCTACCCCCACTTTACAGAACGCTGCAGGAGGAGTTATTACAGAGAAGACACATTAAAATGATGCTGGTCCAGCTGCTGCAGGGGAGAGAACAGGAGGTGGGAGATGTCACTCACGTGTTTCAAACATTGACAAACTGTTGCCTGGGCTCAGCGTCTCAGACTCCTGGAAGCGGATTTTCCCTGGAACGTCGATGTCAAAGAGGTGAATCTTGAAGGAGGAAAAATTGAAAGGTGAGGAGGAACGAACATCCTGCCATAAACTCTAAGAGGTCCTTAAGTAGTTGAAACAGATGACTGTAGTTGATGCACTCGTACCTTCCTGTGTTTAAGAATCAGTTCTCCGTCAGGCCCAAACACTGTACAGCTGTTATACAACTTCCCACCATCCTCTTCAGGGATGGATCCTGGTGAACAACAAGTCACATGGTTCATTCCTCCACTGGAGAAAAAAAAAAGTGTTTTTATAGGATTTTACTGTTGATTTTTTAGTGTAGTTTCCAGGTTCCTTTACATAATTTCCTCGACTGTGGTTAGCCCCCAAAACTCCTTAAGTAGCACCAAGTGACTCAGCCCACAGGTAAAAACCAGTGACAACAAACCTTTTTGCCTTTAAAGTTGTCTTTTCCTGCACGTGTGTCAGTAATGCTTCACCATAAAACACTTAAACAGTCTTAAAAGCTACATCTGCTTCATGTACTTTATAACAATCAGTATGTCTGAGTGCACAGAAACACGCTGTCCAAAGAGCATACGGTGTAATAAATCAGGTGCAATAAACCAGTTAGGGTGTACACCATGAGATATTTTCAATCTGCATAAATAACAGCCTCCTCCAGTGTATTCTGGAAGTTATATTGTGATGAGGGAAAATGAAGATTATCTACCTTTTTTGTTGCGGCCAATTCTCCAGAATTAGCCTCATCTACCAATATTGTTGATTTCCTACATGACTCCCAGAGAGAGAACTTGATTGACAACATTTGCAGCAGGAAAAGTACAGGTGTAATTAATAACATTAACGATGTGTGCATAGCATTTAGTCAGTTCCACAGCCCTGCTGCTCTGCATGCTTCATGCTTGGGACACTTCCATGAAACGGGGATCGTTAATTTTATAAGTTAGACCTGTGCTTTTGCTGCAAAATGTCTGTCAATAAAAAGGCCTATTGTGGATTATAAGATCTAAATTACTTGAAGAAGGCTATTCTGTGGAGACATTTCATCAAATATTTAACACTGTGGTGGTCTTAAATGGTTTATCATCCACTTATCAATTATGAACTACATATACTGATATAATCATTAAGTAGTTTATAATTTACATGGAGGGAGGAATAGTTACATGTCAGCATTGCCAATTGCTATTGCCATTGTTTTCAAGCTGTTACTACCAGTTAAGTGAGAGTGGCTCTGTCCACTAAAAACACAATATTTCATGTTTCTTAACTGAGATCATTTATTAACTCTGCTGTTGGCGGAGAAAGCCTGTTAGCCTTCAACTCTGTGGCACTAATACCAAAACCTGATGAACAGTACTGATATTCTAGATGGAGAAGGGTTACTGGCAAAACGGCTAAATATACACTATATAAAATTAAGAAATTAAAAAATAAAAACAAGGGTAAGAGTAGCAAAATTGGCATGGTTTACTTTAAGGGCCCAGGCTTTTGATTCTGCTCTCGTTAACTCAAGAACGCAACCTGTTGTTTTTTCAAGATAATGAGCTAATTAACCCACTATCACGAGAAAATTACTTTCAGAAAATAAAAATAGAATTCAGAAACAAAGCTTGTAACACATGGTCACAATATAATACTGTATTGTAAATATATCCAGGAGACTTGAGTAGGATTATCGTTAGCAGTTAACATTCAAATGCAAATCGGAAAATACTCCCACTAATCTATGGACTCTGGTATCTGTGTCAATACAGCCACAGATGTTTCCCTACCTCCCACTAGATAGACCTCATTTTCCTTCGCTGCCTCTGACAACACCTGAGTGGACTCTCCGGGGATCCTCTCAGCATATGGAGAAAAGAAGCTGGTTCCATACGGAGAATTGAAGCATTCCTGTATTAAAGACAGGTGAGACAGCATCAGTTTTACAGCAGGAAGTGAGAGGTGACTTTAATCTTGGACTCAGACTCATGCACTGAGGACTTCAATTTGACCTCTTTAGCCACTGGTGATGCATATTTCCAGTGCTGTGTCCAGCTATGCTTAATGGTGCATGAGGCAAAACAGTCGGCCACCACTGCAGATACCTGGGTACAGCTCCTGGTAGAGACAACTCCACCTGTTCTGAAGTGTTTGCAGGTGGGAAGCTGGTGAGGGATCATGTCCTCAAGTTGGACTTGCCGTTTCAAAATGTAAAAGAAAGCCACTACACTTAGAACCACTACATACTTAAATCTTAAAAGTCAACTTTTAAAAAAATTGGTTTAACAATGAGACAACCTGTCCCAAAAAGACTGAGTCAACAAGCACACTTCTACATAATTAGCTGATTACTTAGCTAGCTACCACATAGCTTAGCAAAACAAAGATAAGTTTAGTTTCTCAACAAAAAGAAGTGGAATTAATACGTTTGGTTTTTCTAAATGCTGCCTGTGTTGTGGGTAAGATTTGTTCTTCATTTGCTTGTCCTTTCTTAACCCAACATATTTTGGACTCTGACAACCAACAAACATTTGCCTCAATGAAGTGACTAAACAAGGACCTTCAAAATAAAAGAGTAGACCTTTTGATAGAAACAGCATATTGCAGCACCCCCTGTTCGGCTGTAAAAGCAGTGTAACAAGCAGCCCCAGCCTTCCCTACTGTCCCCGCATCAGAGACCCTCCTCCTCACCGGCAGCAGCACCACTTTGCTGCCTTGTCCTGCAGCCTCCTTTACCAGCCTCCGGGCTCTGCTCAGGTTGTCCGCCTTGACGCTGGTCACCTGCAGCTGGACCACAGCCAGACGGAACTCTGAGACAACGAGAGACCGTCACTGTATTTCTGCTACAACTTTAGAACTGTCCAGTGTCAACACCTGTCCTGGAGGAGACCTTTGCACTAGACTGCAGTCGATATTATGAAACTATAAATTAACTCAGTTGTATGTGCATATTAGTTAGCTACAACCTCAGCAAAAGAAACAGAACTTTGTACTTACTGGACATTGCTCTTGCTAAAGTAGACATGAATGCAGTGAAATAGTCCTGTTTGGTTTCCCAGTCCAGAGCAGACAGGTCATGTGATTCCGGATGGCTATTTGGCTTTCAAAATAAGAGTCTATAGTTAGTCTATTGTCCATGCACGGTTTTACGACCCCTGGGAGGTCCAGTAAAATAAAACACACCGATAAAAAACAATAATTATGAACGCCTGCACATGCAATTGGTTGTTCTTCTAGCTTAAAGTCACTCTACGACACATGCTAGAGTTTATGTAAAGTTCAGAACATTTAGTATGAAGTTTAGCGGCCAAGTGACGTCATCAGGGGGGTGGGTGCTTTGCTTCCAATCCAGTTTCAGCGCATGTCTTTCCTCATTGGTTAATCGGATCAGCAACAACATTAGCTTGAAATTAAAATACTTAACAAAAATGAACATACTTGATCCTCACAGGGGTTACGATCTATGGTTAAGACCAGTTCAGACCAAAGTTTCTGAAACCTGCCAGTTTACACCGATGCGACTAGACGAGACAGTGTATCGTTTCCACAGCAACGACTCTCCGTACTTCCGTTCTATCTGCCGGCTTTTCAGGCTTTTTTGTAGCTGGACATAATTTGTAGCGTCTTAAAACATGAATGAGGATAGTGATAGTGAGTTACATGCTACAGTTGCATTTTTAGTATTGCCAAAACGGCGAAAACATAAAAAACGAGAGGGTCGAGTTGACCAGCTGACTTCGCTACCTGTTGGAACAGGTGCCGAGATGGGCCAATTCACACCTCTGCAACTTTTCCCTGCGACGGTTTCGTCTCGTCGCGAATCTTTATTAATATCATTATAAACACTCTCTAATTGTAAATATGCTGTTAGTATACATATGTATACGGAATAGAATTGCCTCCGAATTAACATTTTTAGTGTTTGGACCTTTATTTCGTTCTAATGCATTAAATGTAAGGTAAAGACAGAGGGGACCATGGACCAGACTCTTCATATTGCTGCTGGCTGTTCTGCTTCTTGCAGGGGATATTTCTTTACTTGTCTGTCGTTGGACACGGTCACCATTTAGGAAAAACAAAAATCCAACTTGTGGTAAAGCAGGTAAAACACAGAGAGCACGATATTCCTGTTCCACTGACTTGTTTACAATAGTCAGGAATAAGACACCAGTGCAAACAGTTTTCTTTGTTCTAGTATTTGAACACATGGCAGCAATTGCTTTGCAAATAGCAACTTTGCAACAGAGAGGGCAAATGTACACACTTGTGTAAGGTCTCTGTCATATTGTACCTTTTACAAACGTCACAGCAAATCTAACCATTATTTTGATTCACATATATGTCAAATAACAATGTCTGAATGACTATACTTCCACAGGTGCAGTTGAATAATCTCCATTTATTAAAAACAGAAACGCTTAGAAAATAATAGCAGTACAGTAAGGTGCAAATTACACTTGAGACATGTTGCATTTGGACTAGTGGTGACATCCTTTGCCAGTGATGTTACAGAGTAATGTAAAGGATGTTCCAGTCAATACTGAAAAATATCACAAAATTACAACACAATGCATGGATTACATGGGAACGCTATAGACTGCTAGAGACTGGAGTGGAGAAAGACCAGATTTATGAGTCTTTAGTTCAAGTTTTGGTTTTTGTTGCCCATGTTTTAAATGTGCCATAGGTTTTACTCAGGTTGACCTCTTTCTGGACAGAAGTTTATCAGGAAGGTGCTGCATCACTTTTAGTCTTTGACCCTTCAAACCCAGGCTGCCTACACAACTAGACTTCAACGCAAATGAATAAGTAGCACGAAGAAAGCCAAGAAAAGTCAGAAACAGAGTTTAAGATTAGAGGAGAAGCAGCATTATATACTGTGATATGTTGCCACTGCTGGTGCCAATATCACACATCACAGGCATGAGGCCGAAGGCAACAGTGGCAAGCAAACTGAAGCGGCTTAGTTTCGACTAATACAATGGAGAAGACAGACTGATTTGATATGACATAGATATATAATTATAATGACTTTCCTTTTTACAATCTTTTCATCCCTTTCAAAGCTGTGCTTAAAAGTGCAAAGCACAGTCCTTGTTACAGCGTTCTCTCTTTCTAAATAGGTAGAAGTTAGCATGGTGCTGCTTCTATTACAATAACAGCCTTCCAGATGCTAACATGATCATTGTGATTATTTCACCTGGAGATTTTTAATCAGATTAACTGGGGGAAATCATTCACATACTGAATCTGAATGGGATGGAAAAATACTGAGGTGCTCAGGCTCTTAATAACTGCAATCACCAAACCTCCTGTCAATACTAATGTAGTCCAGAGGGCCTGCGGACCATGCTTTCTGAGATCACACTGCTATGAGATGAGGTTAATTCATCACTAAATGTAAAAGCAGAGAATAAATGATCTCCCAAAAACTCTGTAAAAGCCTGACTTCTTACTCTAGAAAGGGGAACGTCAAACCGTGTGAGCTGGTTTAGAAGCCAGTTTAAGTTTCACTGCATATTCTAACTATCAGGATATGCTTTCAAAATGACATTGCAAAGGTCTGTGCAGACATAGAGCAGTTTACACAATATATACATCACGTATTTTATAAACATCCTCAAATAATTTTTATTTAAGGCGACCTGCTGGAAAATAAAAATTATCAAAAACAGTTGTTGCGGTAGGAAACCTGCCTCACGTGCCAGCACTGCTTTGTTTTTTGCTCACTTCCTGACCAGAACAATGATCATTTAATCTACCTTCAACACACCTGAAAAGTAAAGCAGTACTGTTCACTACAAAACAAACGGGTCAGAATTGAGATGCTCGAGTCAAAGGAAAAGGTCAGTCATGTAGTGATTGAACAGGTCAGTCAGTATGCTACGTTAAGGCCAGAGGGAAGTCGCCTACGTGGAATTGCACTGTAATAAGATCCCATGTTTTATCAATCATAAAGAAAAACATACAGTCTAACCAATATTTTTTAACTTGATATAAGAGAATGGTTGGATGACCGCAGAGCACCTAAGTATTTCAGCACACACAGCCTGTCCCACAGGCCTGCGGTCGGCGGTGTGTCCCCATGTCCCAAACACAGACACACAGGGCTTCACAGTCAACACTGCACTGGATCTGTCCAGAAGGGAGGACAGCCGAGGGGAGAGCGGGAGGAGGTTTCACTCTCGGCAGACAGAGACGCTTCTTACAGTTTGTGTCACGGCTGGCCATCGCAACCCCGTCGTCTCCCTTTACGAGCTCTCCAGAGCATCTAGGACTTTCATGATCTGCTGCTTGATGACCTTGGTGGCGTCGCCTGCGTTGGGTATCAAATATCTGAGAGAAAGAAAACAGAGGAAACTAGTGAAATGAACAAACAACAACCAACAGACAGACTTAATGTACCATAGCTCTAATTAAGCCTGTTGCCCTTTGTCCCCCAGGATAATCTCTAAATGTGTACATCACAAATTTGTTTGTGCAATATTAAAATTTTGTTTTTAAGAGAACATCAGTATGTTAAAGGAATATTTCGATATTTTGGGAAGTACGCTTATTTGCTTTCTTACAGAGAGTTAGATGAGAAAATGAATATCACTTAGGTGTCTAAACCGTAAATATGAAGCCAGCAGACGATTAGCTTAGCATAAAGACAGGAATGCAACAGACTGTTGTTCAACCACAAACTGTCATTTTTACATTTCTGTACGATAGGATGTCTTTGGAGAGAGCCAGACCAGCCATTTCCCCCTCCTTCCAGTCTTTATGCTAAGCTAAGCTAACTGACGGCTGGCTCTAGCTTCATATTTAGAATATAAACATGAGGGTGGAATTGATCTTCTCATCAAACGCTCCTCAAGACAGCAAATAAGCGCACTTCAAAAAAGGCAAATTATACCTTTAAGGCTGCAGTTTTTTTCCAATAACATGCTGTAATGTTGGCAGATTTTATGGCACTAGTATGTCTGTCGTCAAAGAAAAAAAGTTAGCAATTTTCAAATTGTTTGAATGACTTAACAGGCTTGTCAAAAATCACTGATAACCTCAGAAATGACACCAAATTACTGTTACAACAAAGGTAATAGCCCTGAGTGAAAACAGCCTAAGATTAAAAATAAAAAGAAGTATTTTATCACTGCTTTAAAAGGACACCCATTTAGGGCCTTTTCTGATCATTAGGATTTTAAATTTGAGATCTGTATTTGTAGACGAGCACCTCTCAACTGCAGATATCTCCACTCCAGCTGAGTTGTTGCTGCCAAACTTGAATGTAATCAGTTCTGGGTGCTTCTTTTTGGATGTGATCTTCACCACGGAGTTCAGTGCTTGTCTGGACTGGATGTAGGCAAAGCCTTTCCTTGAGGCGATCTCCCGCAGGCAGTACATGTGAGTCGCTGTGATCAACAAGTGGCTGGAAAAACAACAGAAGAACAGAGTCAGTGTTACAATTCATGGATTCCTGAATTATCACAATGCCTCTAGTTCATTCATGTTTAAGGAAGTGGGGATTAGTCACGTTTAAATGCAACTTCCCCCACTAGTTACCCAACCCAACCACACCCATGACTGCTGGGGAAGATGGGTGTCATGTGAGGAATACAGGCAGCGACTCACCTGGGGAACATGTGCCCGGTTTCCTTCACCTCATTGCATGGAATGTGATGCTTCACATCTGGTTTGTTTGTCCAGGTCTGAATGTTGACAATCTCCTTCCTGTCATCGTCGGACATGGATGAGCTGTCGATCTCATCTGAGGGGGGAGGATTAGATGCAGGTTACTCTTTTGTTTTTCAAAATAAAAAAAATAAAAAAAGGTATTACTTAAATATTTTTAGTCTGCATTCAGTGGGAGTTTACCTGTATCATACTCCTCTTCATCAACGATACTGAAGACGGGCTTCACCCCGCGGTAAGGTTTGCCAACGCGGTCGCTGCTGCTCACATGCCTAGAGATGGAAAGCAATGGGGCAACATCAGCGCTGAGTGAAGGATGGGAAGACACATTAAAGACACACAGCAGCGAGGTCGCACACAAACAGAAATGGCATGAAGACCTCCAGGCTGCGGCAAAACAATTCTTAGCCCACTACTGCCAGGTTATGCTGTTAAATATAAAGAAAGAGGTTAAATGAGACATTTATACTCCACAAGAGCTACAGATTAGTCAGTGTATGATATTCAGGGCTATTTGCAGCAAATAATAAATGTTGTTTTTATCTTTCATAGTGGATTAAATGTTTCTGCATAGCCCTGGCTATCATCTAAAAGAACAACAATGAAATGGAAAGACAGACTGTGCATCTCCAAGCAAACAGCAGTGAAGCCGAGGTTCTCCCTGAAACCCCTGAGTTATTCTAGACTAGAAGGAGACGACGGCCTCTGTGAGTTGTGGATGTAAAGATGACTCAATGCTTCCTGAAAGGCCACGGCAGCTTCGGTGGTGCGGACTAGACAGCGGCGCCGCATGTTGTTAGTGAAAGCGTGAAGACAGACCCTGAAAATCTCGCACACAGCTCGCCCAAACCGCATGGGGAACGTGTTAAGTGTTGTTACATGAGTGAGCGGCGTGGGCAGGGATGCTGATACTAAGCATGCTTTATAGTGACACGGGCCACCTCTCCGACACTCCCGCGGGCTGGTGCGGGGGTCTACAGCCAAGTGGGCATGCTGGTGACAAACAGCTCGGTGTCTGGAAGCTCTTACCGATCCGGAGTCACCTTCTCTGGCCAGGGCAGATTGAAAGACATTCTAGCATGGAATAAGGCACAAGGAATGGTGAACTTAAAATTGAAATACAAAAACAAATGCAAAACTAAATGTCAGTTAGAGTCATCAAATGACCACAGTTCTGTGAATGGATGGTCCAGTCGCTGCTCATTTCAGTCCAGTGTACATATTGTGATCCTGTTTAGCTGTGTAAGAAGAAAAGTCTGGGACATTTTTACAGGCTACATAATTCACACTTGATAATGTGTTCAGTCAGGTGTAAATATGTATTAAACCCAAATGACAAAGTAGCATTATCACCTACTAAATGTTTACTATTAACTTAATTTGCGTGGAATTTATTGTGAATTGAAAAATAAAAAATGTAACATTTGTTTTTTGGATAAAGTGATGTCATTGTTTTTATGCATTTGAAATCTTGACAAATCTTGACTTTAAATTGAGGCCTTTTACAAATTGAAATTGTAGCAAAACTTAAGATTTCATCCCTAAAAATGAAGGAGCAAAGGGTAAGAGTGTGTTGTGGTGTTAGTTTCAGGGTTTCTTAGTGAGGGATTTGGAAGAGGAACTAGGGCCTCACCTTTCTACAGGGGTGGAGGTGTTCTCGATGAAGCTGATCATTTTCTCCTTCACGTTTACCGACTTGGACTTGAGAGCAAATGTCATTTTGTTGACCAAAGACTTGACGCCTTTGCTGTCTCCGGGGCTACTCAGTGACTCTCCCTGTGTCAGGAAAAAAAAAAAAGATCATCTGTTTAAAAGAAGCAAAAATGTGTCCAACGTTGAGCTGAAGACACACTGGCAGCATAATGCCGCAGTGATTTTCTTCAAGTCAAACCACTAATTTGTGCATTCATAGATGTTTCTGGCCGCTTACGTCAGCAGAGCTGAGGCTGCTGTGAGATCCGGACGTGCTGACGATCCAGTGGACGTATGAAGAGTCGAGGCCCTCAACGTTCATGTCCACCAGATGCTTTTGGAGGGCTGAAATCACACAAATCTCAGTGAGTTTTCACTTCTCACAATATATATAAAAATATATACGCACAAAAGCCATGCGTACGCCATTTCCCGCGCATAAACCGGTATTTACAAGACTGTGTGGTGAGAATGTGTGCACTTCAGACCAGGCGTACATGTTTTCTAGAGCCAGGCGACATAGTCTAATCATAAAACATTTTCAGGTTGCATATTTTACAGACTGTGAGATTATTTTCCTATTTTTGTTGTCTACACAGGGATTATTTCAATTACTTTTGTGTGATCCATTTTTTTTTATACATTGGAGGCATCATTATTATTTATATATTGATGTTCTTTTCACTTCATCCTTTAACATGAAGCACTTTATAAGGTCTGTTTCTATATGCTGTAAATGAAAATCGGTGATCGTCTTTCTGATGTTCAATAAAGATGATTGACATATCAGTGGATGATGATTTAGAGGAACATGGAATGAATTAATGATACGGATGCTGTAAGTAGCCACAGCCATGATGACGACAGCTGCTTTGGCATTGTTTGAGAACCGATGTGGCACTATGGTAAAATGGCATTGTCAGGTCTAATGAGCGGCGGAGAAGGCAGAGGTATGGATATGCAAGCGGGTGATTGAGGGCGGATCTACGTCCATTTACGGCTAACTGTGAGAGTGGAAATGAGGCTCGTGCATGTGCACCCAGTTACACAATGTTAGAAATGTATAAAACAGAGCCAGGCGTACACACAGCTTTATCATTCTGACGAAAAGGACGTGTACTTACCCATGAAACCTCCTTTAGCAATGCTGACATATTCTTTGCTTTTCTGGAACAGAAAACTTTTAGTTAGCATAGATGTTAGACATTAGAGCTACGATGTCCAGCTAACTTCTCGTCCCTCTCTTTTCTCGCCCCTCACCTGCAGGAAATGGGCCAACACCATGTTCATGTACATGTCCTCCTCCTCCCTGCCACTGCCCATGAAACACAGGTGCTCTCCGCTGGCGATGGAGCCGGACTCCAAAGACTGCTTCTGAGCCTCCAGGAGGGACTTCACAGAGAGCGCAAACTCAGAGGGGTTCTGGAGCATCTGTGAGAAGAAAGGAAAACACATTTATTGCTCCAGATACATTCATATACTCCATACGTTTTAACACAGAATCATTCCTGTCTGCACTCACCAGGTCAGAGTCCAGGTGGAAGGCCGTGGACAGGTGCCCAGAGTTGTACTGCTCTGCAGGCCGACAATCCACCACAAAGAAACGTACCCCATCCTGAGAGCAAAACCCATTGTTATCACATTACACATTCTCCTCTCCTTCTTTCCACTCACATGGCTGCCTTGCAAAAGGTTAATAATTTCTTTCTTAGTGGAACTGAGTTCACAGTAACCTGAGCGTTACTGACCTGCTGCAGCTGGTTGGCCTGCAGGATCTCAGGGACGGACACAGGGAGACACAGCGCTTGACTCAGGTCAGTGTCCTCTTCTTTCAGAGCCACCAGGCTGCTACCAAACAGATTCTGGTTCATCTGCCGGGGCAGAAAAAGCAAACACACGAGAATGGCTTTGAAACAATGAGCTCTCTTGTGCAGCTGCCTTTGTCTCGTAGTTACTTTTCTCATCACAGTAGTTCTGCTCGGCATTACTCCGTGCGTATCAAACACAAGCGCCTTTCTTACCTTTCTGAGTGACAAAGGGGTCTTGCTCTGGTAATACTGGGCCAGAGAAAACAAATCTTCAATGTCCTCGGACTCCAGGTGAGAAGGAGATGTTTCCAGCATTTCTGTGACAAAGAAACTCTTATTTAAGTCCCGTTTTGTAACATGATATCTAACAAACCCACAAATAAAATGACAGCAGGTCAAACTTACTGATGATGTCCTCTTTGCTGTTTCCTTCTTGTGTAAGGATGGCCTCTCTAAGGGTAAATCAAACAGAGACAAGTCAGTTTTACATTTAAGGTCCCTTAGGCTGCATCCACACTAATACGTTTTCATTTTAAAACGTCGTTAAAATGATCTCTGTGCACACAAGCGTTTTATCACAGTTTCAGATATAATCTCCATGCATACTACACTCCTGAAAATGCATATCACATGACCATTCACGTGCACTGGGCATGCACGTGCCGGTGTAAACAGGAAGCAGATTGTCTTCTCTGCGTAGGAAATACTACAAACGAAGAACAGCAATGGAGAAAAGTAAGAGCAGAGATTTCTCTGCTTGGACCGACGACCAGGTGGAACTGTTACTGAAAGTAAGTTTTGTAATTCGTTATTAATGTTGAATTAACCACTGGTTGTCAAGGCTGATGTCGTTTGTGTTCGTCTGGGAAAGGGTCAAGTGATATCAAGTGACAGGGGCGTGACGAATCAGGGAAGGACATGTTATGGCGGATAAGACCCAATCAGGAAGGGAATGTGGGTGTCTGCATCATCGCTTTAAAATGTCTCTGTTTCCGCCCGTCCTCACTAAATCATTTTTTAATTCAAACGGAGTCAGCAGTGTTTTCAAAGGGCTCCGTTTTAGGGGTTCTAAAACTCTGGAGTAGTGTGGACGCTAGGTGTGAACGGAGCAAAAGTTATGCGTTTTAAAACAAAAATGTAATAGTGTGGATGTAGCTTTAGCGTGCTCATGATTCTGTATAGCGGCTGCCTACTTGGCGTTGACGAGGATGATGAGCATGAGGAAGAAGATGAGGAAGGGGTCAGCCTGCTGGAGGTAGAAGTCCCACAAGGCCTGGGTAACGTCAGGAAGGCAGTGGCTGGAAAACAGACTGCCCAGCTATGGAGGAAACAGAAACGCACACACACATAGTTCAGACATGGCCACATATTTATATATATTAAATGTCGGACTCAACGGGCAACAACATGTCAGCTGTGACTATGAAGAAGGAAACACAGACCCAGTTGATGGCATAGGAGTCAGGTGTGATCTTTTTGGTGTCCAGGAAGGAGCAGAGCTCTGGCTCGTGGTACTGCAGCAGCAGTCTGTACAGGTGGAAGGGTCGGCCGTTTGGCACACAGTCCCTGAAATGGACACATTTGATACCCTTTACAATTCCAATCTCCATTTTCTGTCTATTTTGGGGATTAAACCAGTGCTCAGACAGCTCACCTGGGGATGTATTTGTTCATGATAGCGTAGAAGCAGTTGTAGAGGTCGCTGCGGGGAAGCTGAAGCCCCAGCAGTGGTTTGAGCAGGTGCGGCCAGCTGAGCTCCGGGGTGAAGGAAATGTTGCGGGACTTGCAGTAGAAAGTGATGACTGATTCAACATCAGACACCATGTCACTCCTCTCTTCCTCTGATACTCCCAGCTGGTCTAAACATTGGGACCAAAGCAGGAAGTGTTAGTAGAGAAATGTAGAAGGTACACTGACAAAGAAAGCCAATCAGTTTGACAAACCTATAAATAATATATGAAAGGGGCACTTTTTTCTGCCTAGCTTTTCTGGGCAGCACTCTCACAAGAGGCTTTCTATTTGGAGCTGTAACAGATCTTGTTGTCAACCTGTCAGGAGAGCAGATTAATAAACATCATTTGTTCCTCTGAAATCCTGACAATCTTCTTTGTGAGACCCAAAATTAACATAACCTGTCTTTCTTCTCTGCTGCTGCTTCCAGGTTTGTGCATATGTGTATATGAGAAAGTCTATCCTGAGAATGTTTTTGGTATCTAAGTTATGTGCATCCATGAAAGGCTCCAAGAAAGGCTTCTTTATGTGGCTGTTTGTTGATGTTCCTTTTATGTTTTTATGCTCAGACAGCCTACCAGTTTGATGGCTGATTACTGTACATGTAGCATTAAAGGGTACTTCACCAAATTAGCATTGCTCTCCTATAATACTGTGGGACTAACAAAGGACAGAATCAGAGGTATGTTTTTTCTTCTTCTACACATTCTTCCTCCTTGTCAAAACCTGGTGCCTACATTACCCACAATGCAACTCAATCTGCTGACAGTTCAGGTGTTCGGAGGGTCAGTTGTGTTATGCTAGTAGCGGCTAAAGTAGCTGCTAGCCTCAAGAAGACATGAGTAGCGGGCTACAGAGGTCTAGTAAGCTCACTTCTTCTTCTCCACACCCCCAGATTTTACAGACTTGAAGCCAAAACATCTCGATCGCCCCCTGGTGGCTGGCAGTATAGGTCATTGTTCTTATCATGCTATTGTTTGTTCAAGTGTTCGTTTCTCTGATAAGTTTGGTTTTATTTAGTTATTTGATGCTATAAAACGGGGGTGAGACTTCATGATTGACAACTGTGATTTGCTTGTAATTGGTTCAGGCGGGAGTATAGGCGGGATGTCGATACCGGCTCCACCGCGGATCACTACTGCGCAGACTCTCGTATCCGGGGTATTTTGGCTTCATTTTTGTACAGAAGGAGGAAGTGGAGAGGCGTCGTCCATCTTTATATACAGTCTATGGTGCTGACCAAATCCTTCTACTGCAGTGATTTCAAAATGCAGGATTGCGTCAAGGAATTTACTCACCGATCAGCTGTTGACTGCGGTTGTGAATGAGGGTCTGTTCTGGTAAATCGAGGACGCCGTCCCAGGGAGACAGGCTGTCGCCTTTTCCAGAGACATTTAGAGCGATCTGCCAACACAAAGCAAGGAGTCACTGCTAAACATGCAGCTACTGAGTGACAAACACATGACAAAGACTGAGACTGATCTGCAATCCGTGACTCAACTGTTGCACCACTAATAAACAACTGATCTACAGAGATGCAGGTGTATGGCTTTATA
Source organism: Macquaria ambigua (assembly GCA_008360985.2). Taxonomy (NCBI): domain Eukaryota; kingdom Metazoa; phylum Chordata; class Actinopteri; order Centrarchiformes; family Percichthyidae; genus Macquaria; species Macquaria ambigua. The sequence goes on along the minus strand of VMKM01000013.1, from coordinate 406,405 downwards.
TATTAACTTGCGATATTACTTTCTTTTTAGAGAAAAAACAACAACAACAATCTCTGCAATCCCATGAATGTCTTTTCTTCATGGGATTTTCTTTTCTTCGACTTTATTTGATAGAGACAGCTGTAGAGAGACAGGAAAGGGGGGAGAGAGAGGGGACGACATGCAGAAAGGGTCCGGGCTGGAATCAAACCTGGGCTGCTACGGTGAGGACTACGTGGTAATGCGCTCTACACGGTGAGCTACCGGGGCGCCCCATGAATGTCTTTTTAACCACATGAACTAACTTTAGTTATTAATCAGATGACAATGATGACAAGCAATGCTACACCCTCTAAGAATTGGTTAGTTGGATGTTATGCTTTACATTTTTAAGTACTCAGGATTTCAACAGACTGCCACTCAACTTTGATTTCCTTTCAAATTTGTATTCATCTCAGACAATTTAACAACTCCATGAATGCTACTCTAAAGGGGTAAAGCTTATCTACAGCAATGGTTAAACACCTTTTTGATGGATGCTGTAAAACATCTTATTCAAAGTAGCAGACAGGTGCAGTAGATAACGCCTCTTTTCGCAGAATGGTATTTTGCATGCACAGCCAACAACAGCGCAGCGTTTATAAACCTAAAAAGGGCAGCGTTTCATCATCTTCAGGTGGCATTTTTATAACACAGGTTGTCTAAAAATATGTTGTAGTGGTAATGGTATGTGGTTTCAAACAGTGCTGAAGCTATTACTGTGGGTGTGTCATAAAGAGGTGAGAGCCATGATATAATCTGAGCATGAGATGCTGGTCTTTCCGGACTGTTGACTTGTGTCTGACGAGAGTTACTCCCGACCTTTACAGCATGTGGACTCAATTCAGACACATACACAATAGCCTGTAAATTGCATGTTTTAAACTACAGTAGCAGTCAGATTATAAGTGAAACTGCTTTTCTGTAATGAGCAGTCGTTTTCAGCATGCGTGGACTGACTCCTCACCTTCCACATCTTGGCCCTGTGTTGAGCTGAATGCTCCTGGACCTGGATGATGTCTCTCTCCATCTCCATGTCAGAGCCGCCAGAGTCCAGCGCCTCAGCTAGATCCTGGTCCCTGAAGGAGCACGCGGACAGCACACAGTTAAAAAAGTTAACAGATTAAGCAGAGTATAAATGTTCATAAAAGTTCCCCATAACCATATAACAAAGATAAGATTTCTACCGGCCAATGTATAAATGTTTATAAATGATCACTCTTTATTGTAATAACTTATTTGTAGTCATGTCTATTTATACTGTGAATCATAATACATTTTGCTGAAATGATTAGTGGCTTAATTGAGTAATTAATCAACAAAAAAGTAACAAAGATTATTTTGATAATCAATTAATTATTTGAGTCACTTCTCAAGTAAAACGACAAAATAGGCCATTGTAAGCCACCACTTTGGTCTGTGGCAACGGACAAACAAAATGTTTATTGATATTAATAAAACAATAATTTAAAAAATCGGTTAGTCATTTCATTATTGTACTGAGAAATGTGTTGAACATCAACTAGACATGTCATTCCACGCAGATATCATGACATAAAGATATGGGAATCTGTTTATGATGATATTTATCTCCATATCGCCCAGCTCTGGAACTACTTTTTTGACAAGTCCAATACTTTACTGACCACTTCAAGATCGCTTCATGTAATGTGATTATATTCGAGTTTAGCATAATACATGACAGGGCCAAACTGGAGCTAGGGTCTAGGGATTAGGTTAGGTTCTGGTTAAAGGGAAGCACAACTCGACAGACACCGGCTATCTAGCTAGTTACTGTTAGCATGCTGGCTAACGAGCTTTGACTATAAACTTGTCCATGCGAGAAAGAAAGTGATGCAAATATAAATACATTGATGGATCTATCTCAAAAGCTTTTTGGCCATTTGGGTCCGTCTTAATTACTGGGTTGCTATTTAATCAGACACAACTTGGCTAATTAACATTAGCTGGCTAGCTGCCGAGCACTAACGGTACCAAACTGGTTTCAGACTAGCATCCATCGTCAGCAGAACAGATTAACGTAACTACGTAAACTCATCTCTAGTTACTATACATCAAATTCTGTCAGATGAAGCCGACACAGATGTTTGACAATCGAAAAAATGTCTTGTATAATGTTAGTCCGATAACAAATTGTCTCACCAGCTGCCCTGAAGAGCTTCCTCCACGGCATCCGCCATTGTTGTGTTGACGGAGACACGTCAAATGCCGTCAACAAGGCCGATGTGTCGCGCAGCGCTGTCACTGATTAATGAGCAACTGAGATTGCCAGGTGAGTGAAACCAATTGTCTTTGTTCAGAAATTTAACAAAGATGAGAGTGATATTTGTTACAACTTTGAGGTTTTTAGTTGTAACAGATATGATGAAATTAACTTATGTCCTGATGTTATGGTCAAAAAGGCTAAATGCTACATTTGACATAGCCTACTATTTTTTAATATCAAATCCTCCTTTTTAATGAGCCTGTAGGTGCTGATAGGATTTAGACTGAGACTGTGCACTGATACCAAGCAATCATTGTTTTTTTTTATCATACTCTATATAGCCTTATCAACACCAAAAACAGACTCCTGCAGGCTGTGTGTTTTTCAGCTGCATTTTTTCATCTTCTTATTGCGGGTGTTTTGGGGTTTTATATTTTACATTTTCAACTTGTGAAATGGGGTTTTGTGGTGCAGAAGCCAGAGGAAGCCAGTAGCAACATAAGCTGACTCAGCTGTGTCTTTAAATATTGGAACAGTAAACCTGGGTGTTATTATTGAAACCATTTAGTTGTTAAATTGGAGCATTTTAACTTGTCATAGCAGGAAAAAGCACAAGTGTGACTAATAACATTAAAGATGGCCTCGTTTTATTCAAGTGTCCCAGTAAGACATGACAGTGTGACAGTGAGCCAGCGTGCACAATACCAGGACCCTGAAACTGAAGCAGCTAAATGGAATTCAGCCATCATTCACTTTATTATTCACGTCTGTGGTTTTTCTATTTCAAAGTGTCCACTTTGGGTTACTGTGATGTCCAAGTTTTATGAATGGTCATTTTATCTACCAGAGACAAATACATGACTAAAAGGTAAAGCCTCCAAAACACAGAAAAAAACATATCAAGATATAAAAATGAAAATTGTAGTTGTAACACTCATTGCCTGCAGGTGGCACAAGCATTCAGTTTGAAGCAGCTGTTACCTTCTTTGCCTGTAGGTGGCAGCATCAACATCTCTAAACTGCTGCTATTCATTTGCTTTCCTAAGGGTGGCACAGCTTAGCATGTATAAAAGTGGTCTGACAATGACTGAAGGCTCCTCTTTGCAGACTGCTAAACATTACTATGCGAGTTTGTGAATTACAAGCCAGTTGCATGAGCTGCTACACATTTAACGAAAACGAGTGAAATACTGATTTATTAGTACTGACTGTAACAAAGTCACAGAGGACAAAGAGTTGTCAGTGCATTCAAACAGAGTTAAAGAATGTAAGGCTGTGCAGGCTAAAAGAAACTTGCAAAGGTGAAATTCATTCCAGGAATTATAACTTTATTAGGATTCATATTCTTTTACTTTGGTCACCATACATGTCGTTAATGAAGAATGTCAGTGTAATTTCTATCAAACAGCCAAAATTTAGGGGATACCTGCAGATTATCTGTTGACTGTTACATGAATTTCTCAAAGGTTAACTCTTGTTTGATTCTGGATATTTAAGAGATGCTTTTTGTTGAGAGTAGTCCTCACCAGCTGCAGCTGGAATGATTTGGTTCCTTGGTATTACCACACAGTCAATAAAATGTAGCCATTACTGCAGGAGATGAATAAATGCTTCTTCTGAAGTATATGAATTTAGTTTTCTAAAAATTGAAAATGTTCCAAACATTCAGCAGTGGTGGCTAATTTTATTTTTTACAAAGTATGAATGCTACTTGAGAACCAAATCATACACTGTACCAAGAGATTCTCAGGGCTGCATGTGGGTTAGAAACAATAAGGCTTGGGTTGTGAGAATATAATTTGAAAAAAATGGGAAATTTTAAACCACTGTCTTAAGGTTACTCTGTCAAAAGATGAAACCAAATGTAGCATGAAAAATAAACATTTTACAATAAAATAGAAAATAAATCACATTTCTCTCATTAAAGTGAACTAGGAAAAACCACTGATTACCCAATCCCTTGTGACATCTTCTGACGCTAGAGGCAATTCAAAAATAACATTCTCAAAAAACTAAAGACATTAAGTTTTTCTAATCAAGTGTTTTGCCTAAATCCTCTTATAGTCGGGGTTTTCCTAGTGTTCAAGACAGCACGAGCATTGCATTTACATTTATTTATAAAGTTAACATGCTGCACAAAGTATATATATAAAAAAAGAAACAGGCAATCCCATAAAAAAACACTTCAGGATGCTAAACTAACCTCTCTGTTGCCCCGTGTCCATGGGATCAATTCCAGCATTACAAACACAGACATTACACGTGACTATACTTTTAATCTTGCATTTGGAACTGATAATGTATGTTACAATATGAAAGTAGCTGGACAAAACCACTTTAGATCAGCATAAATTAACAAGTGAGCAGTCCATTAGAACTACATAAAGCTCTCACAGTATTTTCTGTAGATTTAAAAGTGTCACAAAAGCCTTTAAAGTCAGTAATTGGTTCAACAGACTGCGCACATTTCAATTCTCTTACATTGTACATAGTTACTATTCATTTAGACAGGTATACATGGCCATTCATGTATGTTTTTCTCTCTAGATGACACAATCTTTCTCTTAATTCTGAGCAACAAAAAAAGGTTTGACGACGATGTTCTGGTTGAATTAAGTGTCAGCAAAGAGCTGCGTTGGTTAAGAACCCCCACCCCCCCACCCAACTTCCCATCCTGACAACCACCTAGTCAACCAGAGGCCTGGACCACAGCCTTGGCTTGATTGTGAATAGAAATCCTTCTTTCCGTGATAACAAACCCCTTTAATGTGATGTAAACACTGTATATATTCAGGGTTCTTCCTTTCTCTCTCTCATATAATCCAGTACTCTTTTTTTTTATAAATCAAAGTTAAGTCAGACAGTTGCATTTTTAACAGTTAGGTTGAGCAATGAACAGATTGGCAATCAGTTGGCGGAGAAGTTACAGTGTCGGAGGTTTCAGCCCATACTTCCTTGCCACTTCTGTCTGGGCGTATGCTGCGTCACATAGCGAGTACAAATGGGCCATCTCCATCTCTGACTTGGCTAGGTTAATGGCCTTGTTGAACATTTCTATTGCTTTGTCCAGATTGCCCCTGAAAGGAAAGTTCTCTGGTTATTTCAAGCACTTCCAGAAGTCTAATAATGCGTGGGTTGAGTCAAATTGTTAATCTCACCTTTGAACTTCAATGGTTCCCATAGTTTCATAGGCAAAGTCACATTTGTTGTCAATTTCAATGGCCTTGCTGATGAGGTCTAGACCCAGGTCAAGATCTTGTTTCCATTGAAGCTGTAACAAACTGGACATATATTGAACATTTAACACCTGATGACTAATTGACACATATGAATCACGTTACTTTAACAATATGCCTACGTAAAGGAGGAAGAAAAGCCTACCCCTTGTGGACATATGTGGTAGCATTGTCTGGTTCCAGCTCAATACACTTGTCATACATCTCGTCTGCTTTTCCAAACTGCTGCTGATCAGTCAAAGCCTGAAAAATACACACACAGTTGTGTTGTACGTGTTGAACACATCATCATGGTCTATAGCAAATGAGTCCTAAAGCATCCACTAATGTGTGAATAAAAAAAAAAAAAACAAAATCAAATTTTTGATTGGGTACCTGAGCATACAGAGCGTAGCCCTCGGCACACTTGGGGAACCTTCTGATAACGTCCTCAAAGCCATCCATGGCTGTCTGTACTTGTGACGGGTTGTTTCCAGTATATGCTTGTCTGTACTGAAGAACACAAGAAAAAGAAACAAAAGACACTCAACAGCTAGTCTTGATTTTTATCAGCCATTAATGCTACAGGCAACAGGACCGATTAAAATAAAAATTCTGTTTAGGAGCGCCTTGGTAGCCCAATGGTTACGGCGCATGCCCCCGCAACTATGCTGATTCAATTCCAGCCGGCGACCTTTGTTGCATGTTATACCCCTCTCTCCCGTTTCCTGTCTGCCTCTGCTATCTAATAAAAGGTGAAAAATCCCTCAAAAACTATCTTAAAAAATAGTTTATTTATTAGATAGGTCAAATTATCTTTAGTTGACTTACAAGAGCAAAGCATTTCTGTGCCTGTGCGAGAGCAGAGTCAGGCCTGAGCAGGATGCACTCATCAAAGTCTCCAACCGCCTCATCCACCTGGTCCAAAAGGATTTTCAGCTGAGAGGAAATGGACAAAATGAAATGTGTCAAACATTTAGTAAGTAGTTGACAGCCAATCAGTTGACAAACTGATGTTAAAGAAACCAATTCAGCAACACTCCTACCTGACCCCTGTGGTGATAGACATCGGGGTTGCGTGTATCAATCTCGGCTGCCATGTTGAAATCTTGTGTAGAGAGCATAGGCTGCTGCTGCTGCATGTACATGCTTCCACGCTTGATCAAAGCATTGGCTCGTAGCTGTCAAAATGAGACGAGAGTACCGAGACAGAACCTGTCAGGCTGCCGCTTTACAAGTCATAGATAAACAGTGAGAAAGTGGCATGCACTGAAGTCAAGACTGATTCAGTGTATTCAACTCCATGCCTCCTTGTATAAAAACAATAAACAGTAATGAAGGCATGCTTGTCAGACAATGTATTTAGGAACTGAAACCACGAACTGCACTAATACCCTTTTTCCACCAACATGGAACAGGTTCTGTTCCGGTTCGCACACCAAATTTTGAACCCTTCGGAGCATTTCGACCAAAAATAAATTGGTTCAGAACCTGAAAAGTTGGTGGAACCAAAAAATAGCAGGTTTTGCTTGAAGTGCGAACCGTGATGACATCAGTGGGTGTGTCATATTCTACAGGCTGTAAAGAGAGGATGGAGAAGGCAACAATGGTCTATGGTCTGCTATGGTAATAGTCTTCTAATCATTAATTGTTGGTCCCTCCTTGTTTTTTGGATAAAAATATCTGTAATAACAGAACAAAAGCTTGCAGTTAATCATTGCGATCCGCCATCTTGCTACTACTGTTTACTTCCGATGTATTTTGTGCAACGCCCTCCGTTGATGACGCATCCTTGATTACAATGGTTCTGCTCAAAACTGGTGGAAATGCTGGGATTTATTCCCCACATTGGTGTCTTGCACGGTACATTTACTCAGAGTTACCAAATCCCATGGATTGTCTGCAGATACAACTGAATCTTAACATAGGCTACTAGATGTTAGCAATAGGCTATACAATAAGTACAGTCTCACTAATCCACTCTCCCAGTAGATAATTGCCCTGGTGTTCTCGACTAAGAGCAGGCTCATCAAGGAAACAGTCGGTACCTTCACATTGGCATCCTGCATGTTGATTACCCGGTCCAAATCAGGTTGAGCAGCAGTAGCATTGCCAATCAGCAGGTAGAAAGTGGCACGCAGCAGGAGGGCCTCTGCAGTGTATCGACCTCCTGACTCGATCTCCTTGGTGCATTCACTGACGATTTTGTCATAGTTCTCCTCCTCCATGTACTGCTTTGCCTTCAGGTAGCCAGAGCTGAAGAGGTGGACAAACGGATGAAGAAAAGTGTCAATCTAGTGGCTGATAATTCAGTTTTGCAAACAGAAGTTGTGAGGGAGGAGGGACGAGCCACTGTTTCCCAAAGTTTTTTCCCCCCATTATGTATTCTCATTTCAGTTTCTTTAAATGATATCCTCAGTTGAAAGACGGGACTCTGCTGGATTATCTAACAATCCCATAGGTTTCTGTTTCTGTTATAACCACCAGTTTTCATTATTCAACTTTGTTATTGAGAAATCAGGTTTCTCAATGTGGCACAGCCTCGGAGACTAAGCCAGTAAGAGGTGCGAATCAGAGCAGCAGCAAATTCAAAACGCTTTGTCGTTACAGTTGTGAACAAAACCCGTCGCCAGTTACTGAATGAATCCAAAATTGACCCAGAATTTAAAGTGAATCAATTTAAGCTGCAGATTGTAAAATCAGTTTTCTCAACAAGGTAATCTTTAGCTTCCACTCACCATTAGCAGCCTATGTAACTGAATTGTAAGCTCTGTGATTGGATGATCCTTGCCAAAATGCACCGTGGGAGTCGTAGTTAACTTCTACCTTGACCTTGATACCTTGCACCACAACTTTTTATCAAAGAACCAGATATTTTCTAAGGCAGTTGTTCATCTCATGTACTGATGATCCAGCCAATATGCTGATCCAGGCAGTAGAAGTGCTCCAACTGTAAGTCAGTAACATTGTGGATGGGTAAAATGAATGAGAATTTTACATCCAGAACCAGAGACGCCTGTAATACCTCCTCCCACTTCACAACTCGATGTCTCTTTTCAGTACTTAATAATTTAACCTCTGACGAACAGATAAGCAGTGCACTTCATAGTGCTCGATTAACAAGCCCCCCCCCTGTTTACCTTAGTTTCCACACTTAAAATCAGTACCAGTATGTAAAGCAGTTTCATATTATATCAATAAGCATTTTTACACCCACTGTCCTGCTTAAGGCCTCGTGACTATTAAGAACAAAAAGGATTTTTTCAAAGATCCCTGTGAAAATTCTCCAGCATCGTACTCTATGCCATCAGCTCCTGCTACAACCTGAGTGGCCAAATTAAATTGATAGTGAGTAAACATTCACTGACCTCCCAGTGACCTCAGCTGCCTCGCCCTCCTTGTCCTTGTCTTCATCTTTCTTCTCCCCCTTCTGCAGGGGCTGCGAGATGATGTCATCGGTGAACGAGCTAAAGTAGGATTTGATGAACTGAGGAGAAGGCATCATCGGCTCACGGTTCTACAGAAGAGGGGTTTAAAAGAAAAGAAAGAATAAGTTTACTGTGACAATTCAGAGAAATAAAATGGAAACAAACGTCTGTAAAAGTGGACAAGTACCTTGTATTTCTCTTTGGCCTTCTCTTTCCCCAGCTGTTTCAGCACCTTGTCTGCTAGCAGCATGCTCTGTTGGTTCTGGAAGGCCTCGAGAATACACACCGCTGTGACATCTGAAGGACACACAGGGAACCAAACCGACTGCAAGTGTCACACATTTTAAGTTAAACTTGTAAAAGAACATTTTCAGAAGAGAGAAGAGAGTCTCACCCTCTAGGCACTCCTTCTTGTTGTCTAGTTTTTCCAGAGCCTTAGCCCTCCTGAACAGAGCCTTGACATAGCGTGGATTCAGTTCCACGGCCTGAGAGCAGTCCTGTACGACTTCTGTCCATTTCATCTGAAATAATAGTTATAGGCCGGTTACCTTCCAAAACATGTCTGCATCTGAATATACAGTGATCCATAGGGTCTGTCCACTACCCAGAGAAGGCTTACAGGTACAATGGAGACACAGTATGTTTTGAAGTGGACCAAGACACCTATAGTGTCAATGATACCTGAAGACCAATATATAAAACTAATCTTTAAAACAGAACAGCATCTGTAACCAAGACAAACAACACCATAACAACAAAGTTAGTACAAGTACTATCAAAACACACCTGGCAAACTACAGCCTAAAAGGGAGAAGAACACTTACAAAGCATTTCTTCAATGACAAAACAAGTCTAAACGAGCCTAACACCACCAACACGTTTAGTTGGAGAGCATATGTGAGCAGAAGACCTTGTGAGGTTGCATTAACCTCTGTGAGGTAAACCTTCAGTCAAACATGAGGGTGGAAAGATCTGAGAATGCTGATGATTTCACAGAATCTGCTACACAATGATTAAAGAGGAGTAACCACTGATTTCTGCAGAGGCACGTCATCTCTTCTGGCTTAAAGTTGTGAGAAGAAGAAGAAGAGGAGGACGCTTTAGTGTGCACTGAAGCCATTTCAGGCATATTTTAAGTTCAACGAAGAGCATTGACCTGTATGGCTTAGCATAGCACCTAAGCCCAGTGAATATCTCTGGGGACATTTAGAAAAGGACAAAGTGTGTCATACTGCAACATACAAGACAGATGCAAGGATACTCTAAAAAGAGCTACAATCAGAGTTTGTACAGCTTTTTAAGAGTAAAATTCAAGCACTTTTCAAGTACTTTAAAGTTCCTAAATCAAACTTTTCCAGACTTTCCAAGCTTTTATCATCACATCTAAATTGTTACTATAAATGCCAGGAGACAACAAACAAACATGACGACGGGATCGTTTCATTTCAAATATTAAAAAATTTTTGGTTTTCATGAGTGATTCATGATGATGAAACACCAGATTATGTTGAAAATCAAGCCTTTTTCGTGGATGTTTCTAACCTTGAAAACATAAGTTAAAATTAAGCCTTTTCCGAACTTTCAAGACTTTATACGAACCCTGATCAATGTTGTATATTGCTAATTTCTGCAAAAGAGTCAATGAAGAATCAGTGCCACACTGTCATTACGGCGAGGGATGGACATAATATAGACATTTTCATCACTTATAATGATTTTATAAAAAGCTACATTTTGAGATATCTTTAAAGGTTACATAAAGATATCTCAAAATGTAGCTTTTTTATATTGTTGCACACCAGGTGGGTCTTTCATATTAACAACAATCTCTGCACAGATTAAAAGAAGGTGGAACCAACCTGCTGTTCGTAGGCTGCTGCTCTGTTCTGGTAAAATGTTGACAAATCAGTCTTTTGCTCTGTGGGGCAGAGAGCAATGGCCTCTGTGTAGCACTGGATGGCATTCTCATACTTGCCAGCCTTGAAGTACTTGTTACCCTTGTTCTTTGCTGCTTGGGCCCGATCCAAAGGGCTCTAAATGAGAGAGAGAGAGAGAGAGAGAGCAATATTTATTGATTTAATGGTCTCCCCTGTGACTCAGTGGACTGATTTAAGGATTGAAGAGCCTAAAGACACTGCAATAGGCTGTGCAAGTCAACTACAAACACATGCCAAGGACGGAATGCCATCAAATTGACAGGCCAAAACTATGCCTGCAGAACGACCAACTTCAGGATAGCAACTGTAATGATAAACAGTCAAAACCTCAAAACCCAAGTTTAGCTCTTTCGAGATAAATCATTCCAGTGGTGGATGAGGAAGCATACTGCATTGACATTAGCTCACATTGCAACAACATATAAACCTGGATCAATTGACAATGTCTATGTTTGAACCGTGAAATGGTTTACAGAACCCACACTGGTAGCCTCTTGCTTGTTTTATGTCTGTGTGTGTGCCTTAATGATTGCAATGAATTACCACGCCTGCACAATGCATACTAACAGTAACTCCATGCACAGGACGACACATTAATATAATACCTCAAACGAATCCTGTCTGTTTTGTCAAATGGTGATAACGGTTAAATCACATTTTCCCTTTCTCACAATTATGATATAATGACCTCATACTTACAAGACAGCTCTCATATTTATGAGGTTATCTCATACTAATAATTACATTTTCTCATAATTACACAATGGTACTTATTATTATATATGGTATATATTATTAGGAAGCCATACTTATTAATGGGCATCTTTTTATTTCCTCTTAAGTGAATGCAGGAGGAATTCAAAAGATTCACAAACATGCCAGACCCAAAGACACCTCTAACTGGCAATATACCTGTGAGCACTGCCACTAAATAGAGGCTGGGTCTGTTTCATTATACTACAGCCCTACTGTAGCACGACTTTAGTTGAAAACTTAAAAAAAACATTTTGGCAGAGTCACTCCAAAAAGGGTAGATTCTTGGTCTCTGGACTGTGAATGTACTATCAACGAGTAACGTTAATACAAACACGTTATTGCGCGTTACCCATGCGTGATACCGCCAAATGGATAAGGTGACAGCCACCTTTAGCCTGTTGTAATAAAACTGCCCGTCTAAAACAGACTGATTCAGATGACAGCCATCCCCGCCCCATTCGACTTTCTGAGAAGATAGCGTTAGCTAGCATGCCCCAAAACATTACAATTACAAAGCTATGCCATTAACTCCAGTTAATAGACTCTTGTCATGTTGTTCCCACGTGCGTTTCAGCGCATAGTTTACCAGCTGCATTTACACATTTATGTCGACCTTGCTTGCTTTACAGGCGTGTAATGTTGGACATTTGCAACGGGACTGGTTAACCTAGCCTAGCCTAGCTACCTACCCTGATAACGTTAGCTTACGAGACAGCTAGCTAGCAATTAACATTGGCTAATCCACCACCGCTGAACCGGTTGCTATCGGCCTTGCTCTCGTGAAGGTAGCTGTCACAGGCAGTGACAGCAGCGTTGGGTGTCCTTGACTGTAATTTCACGGTAATGACATGTTTAGTCAGAAAAGTGTACGCACTGCACCAACGCAAATCATGCTAATGTGGGGAGTGTAACATTAACAGCAGATGATAGAGGAGTCTCTAGGCAATGATAACGTTACCATGTTCTCCTGCTCTCGGCTGGCTCGTGCTGCGCCGTCTTGGCCCTGCACGGGACTGGCGCTGCCTTCTGGTGTTTTCCGCTCCCCGGTCCCTTTCCTTTCCTTCGTCCTGCTGCGATTCCAGAGGTAAAACGCCCCCACTCCCAGCACTATGGGAGTCCCGACTAACAGGGCCAGCTGCCAGCGGGGTAGTCCAGTACCGGACTGCGGCTCGACTGGCTTTGAAGCAGCCATGATCTACAACCGAGCAATAGTTAGCCAGCGAGTACCACCACCAGACAGCGTGAGCGACCGCCGCTTCTTCTTCCTGTGCTCTACGAGGTCACAGACACACCGAGGACTCATGGGATGCAGGCGGACAAGCCACGGGGCTGTGTGTAGTTGTAGTACGACAGTGGCATTTTGTAGTCCAAACATCATCTCAGAGAACCTGAGAAGTGTGATAGGCTACATGATCCCGTTTCATGATCAGGTAAATCTTGCCTACAGCAATCCATTTTAGTAGCCTAATTCTCTAGGATTGCGCCAATGATGCATTGTAGACTTAATGAAGGGCAAACCAACAAAAACAAAGGGAACTGCCTGATTTTCCCGGTCAATAATCCAGATTAAACTATTACCTTTTACCTTTCTATAATTTATACTGGGTGCAGGTTATAGGCTACTACATAGATTATTTATTTGAATATCTGTTTTAAGCTTTATTTGTGATGTGAACTTCATCAAAATGATCTTAACTTTATGGGGAAAAAAACAGGAAATCTGAGATCATTTTAAAATAATTTAAATAGCAATCGTACCAAATGTTTTTGAATCTTGAAAAAATACAAAAAGTATTAATTTGTCTGTGTGCAGGTTGACTGCAGCCACCAGGCGGCGGTGCTGCTGACTCTCTCCATAAATCCATATTCCTGCCCATTCTTGTACTGTACAGAAAAATTACCACTTGAAATAAAAATGCTGTATGTACCTCTGCACATAAACATTATATTTTGCTAAAAGACTTTGTGGAAAATACTTATGGCTGTCATAGGCTGACAGTGCTGCAATGTAGTCTAATTAGTGTCAATAGTGAATGCTTTTTCTTTTCAAATTGCGTACGATTTTCAGTCCCAACACCAACACAACACTTCATCATTGTGGATTTATCATATGAGTTTGAGTGTGTGTTTGTGCCTTTGCCTTCCTCTCTGTCCCATTTCAGAGCTTTGTGTTGGTCTGTCTGAGCCTGACTACTCAATTTGCACCCAAGGTCATCTGTCCTAAAACTGTGACCAGCACTGAACAGTTTTCAAAGTCAACTGTATTTAGCTGGTTAGAGGGAAGCCTGTGTGATGAAGAGCCCCGTCCTTACAGCAACATAGACCTTTGATAGGACAACTATTCCCTCATGAGGTGTTCTATAATTCAAGGACTGACTTTCATTCTGTTTTCGGAGTTGTATCAAAGTAAAAAGTAACATTTTGAACAGTTTTTAATTTATAATTTATAGTAAATTAAGAATGAAATATGTAGTAATTATATGTACATTTTGATCTGTCCCGCTTGAGCTTAAAACATGTTGCTGCCCTCAAAATAATCCATTCTACACTGACACAGTAGCTTGTTTTGAAAAGCCATAAAATCAATTTTGCCATTCAACTAGGATACAACATGTGATGATGAGACACAATAACCTTGTATATTGCATGTGGGCTGTGTCTCTCCTCAATGACCCAGCAGATAGTATTGTTTTGGAAAGGGGGAAAGGGGGCTACTGACAGAGATTACAATAAGGATGTCTGATCTTCTAGCTATTCCTGACTCTGTCTGTTATTCCTGTAAAATGTGCCTGCTATTGTTAGCACAGTCTGGCTTATAGTTTTAGTCGCTGCCACTAGATGTTTGGAAACCTGTGACCACTGAGACGTGTCTATGCTCCTATAGTGGATGAAATCTTTACAGATAAACTACGTAAATACACCAGATGATTCCAGTTAGATCATTTAATCAGATTAACTTCAGACACTCATGCAGGTACATTTTATTTATACAGTTGGTTGTTAATCACTTTGTTCTCTGGCTACTTGGTCTGGGTTCCAAAAAGTATTTTGTAATACTATTTTGCAGATTTGTGACACACACATACAGAAGAGAAAGTAAGTTGAATCAGTTGTAGTCTGTTCGTCTAACTAGATTTGAAACACAGCATAGGTATTGTTTGTCTTAATTTGTTTGCACTTCTTCACATTTCAGGCTGTGATTTGTTCTTCTTATTGTAACGTACAACCACTGTAAAGAATTTAAAGATGTCTCAAAAGATGTTAGTTTGGCTAATCCCTCTGGATCTGTAATCTGATTACTGAATTATTTTATTATTATTTGCATGGAAGATTTGTATATTCTAGCATCATGTAGGCCTATACAAAGAGTACTTATCGTTTTGTTGGTCATTTGTGTTCAGGTGCGACCTTAATTGGCTCCCATTTTGGAAAAACAACAGATTACTGTAATCTTGTTCTCAGTCATGATCTGAGGTTACATGACAAAGCATGAATGTCTTACAGCAGTGCTTAGAGACTTAAAGACCCAGGTCTCAGAGATGATTAGAGATGATCCTTTCAGTTGGTGAAGGAAGAGTTTGTTCATTTCATTTTAAGAAATTCCTCTACCTGTAGCTGAAAACTTGAAGCAAAAAAACTTTAAAAAGTGGTTATCTGTCTAATATTTACTTTCAGCTTATACATCATTGCCATGTCAATTTTTTCATGCAAACAAAGTGTTGCATACATTTACAAAATTGTAGGACCAGATAAGTAATTTAAGTGGTAACTTTAAATAGCATGTTTAGTACAGCCTGTTTTTCTTATGTCAGTTTCAGAGCACTCTGATGACTTGTAATGGACTCTCCAGGCACCATAAGACTCCTCTATGACTCTATAGCATCTTGCGTATTTAATGTTGGTAATAACAAGTTCTCTCTTCACTTCATTGAAAGAATAAATAACGTGCCATAATATCTGTTTTTCTGAGTCAGATTTTCTCATCCTGAGTAGCTCTGCACAATTTATATTCAACTTATAAATTGTTTCTAATATGTGATGCAGTTAATGGCATTGTATCAAGAGCGATCTGACCACATTATGTGATTTGGTGAAGAGGAAAACTTCAACTCATTGTCCAGTACAACTTCATCTAATATGTGCTCACGAATATTTTGGTTCCAACTTGTGCGAATGTTGCTTTTTCCGGTTGCTGAATTGTGTACACACAGTTGAGTTTCTCTCATCAGAATTGTTCTTGACAATTTTAATAAAAAGTACCTCTGAAAAGAAAGGCAAGAAAAAACATTCAGTAGTACCCAGTGTAATATGTTAAGATATGCTCCCTCTCTGTCCTGTATTCCACCAGCCCCAGGCTCACAGCGTACAGCAGTGGACAGGATAGCCTGCACTCCATAATTATTGACAGGTTTGATGTAGTCAGCGAGTGGAAAGTATGGGGAAATTGGAGTTTCACTTGTCTACCCCCAGGCCTATGACTGTAATGGAAAGATTAAAAGCAGCGGTCACATCACCCACCCAGTGCCAAAATACTAGCCGTTCCTGTCTGACTCCCGCCTGCCTGTTTATTCCCATCACCTCCATTTTTACTTTCTCCCAGCTGTGCTGAACAGATTATAGGGGATTCACTTATTTAAAGACTTGAGCAAAAGCTCTGCACTTTATTTTTGGATAATCCAAGAATAACTACAGCAGGAGTGTCTGAGGCTCCAGAGGGATCTAATTGAAGTAAGTTACCTTTGCCTTGTGGGACAGTGTTGTGTAGTAGAGCAGCCAGTCAGTCAGAGGCTTAGTAGGTCGGTTCAGTGTTGTCTTTACCCTCCGTGCTACTCGGCTGGGATCACACTTTTATCTGCTGCACCGAGAGGCTCCCTGCACAACTCCACCATGTCTCTCAGGCTCCTGCCTGCTTTCATTACGGACAATGATGAGGATGACGATGGTAACTTCACAAAATGGATGAGCAGTTACTGGGGTCACGGAGCAGAGGCTCGACACTCCAGAGACAGAAAACGCAGTTTCAGAAGACCTTCGAAAACACCAGCTGATCGGAGAGCATCACTCCCGACTGTGGTAAGGACCTCCAGGTTTCAGTGGATGCATGCATGACACTTTGTTCAGTTGTTCAGCGTACAATGTGTATTTGCATTGATATATAAACTACAGCAACACTCTTAAATACCCATGTCTGACCACAGCATGAAGAGTGTTTTTAAACAGAAAATATTAAAAATAAATTAACAAAAAAAGACTATTAATCAAAATCCATCAATTGCTAAAAGTTATGTACAGTATATTCAAGTAATAATGTTAAAAAAGAAAGAAAAATATGATCTTATTTATATTTTGGCAGACAATGACAGTATACAGAATACTCTGCAGACATGGAAATCCCACACACTGGTATGAGCACTATGCAGGCTACGTAGTTCTGTTATAGTGTTTAGTAATAGGATGTCCTGACCTGTGATTTGCCTCGACCAATTTCACATCAATATGTCTGCTGATGCACAAGTATATGACGCTCCCCCAGCACACACTTAAACACACAGACATGCACAGGTAAATATGTTGTTAAAAACTGATCATAAACTGTTGCAACTCCTGGAAACATGAGTTTATTCAACTTCCTGTACTGTTACTGAGCAACATGCAAAATCCCAACATAAAAACCTACAGAATTAGTAATGCTGTGAGTGACCTGTCTTCAATGTTCTGTATTACTTTACACCAGCAAATGTTCTGCCACATGCTGACTTAACTAGACTCTGAAGTCTGTTTTCTGCTAAAGTATTGATGTCTGTGTGCGTTTTAAAGATATTACTCAGCATTTATCTCCAAACAAACAAACCATCTTGCAGGAAATCATATTCTTATTATATTATATTATATTATATTATTATAAAATGTTTTATGTTTATTTAGTCGTGGACTGTTGCATTCAAGAGCTCTTACATGGACATGCACTCTAGTGAACAGTGTGCTTCTTAATTCTTTGCTATAAGGGAACTGTCTTGTCACTTGCCTCCCGTCACAGGGAGGTCAGAGGTCAATGCCATTTTGGAGGTTTACCAAAATGTAGACGTATACCCTGTATGTTTGAGATGAGTGAGTGTGCTTAATTTATGTTTATTGTTTCCATAAAAGCAGTGCTGATGGCATGTTGCCATGTGATAAGAGTTGCACATTTAGAGATCTTTATTTTTATTCCTTGGGAAATCGAAGAAAATCTCCCGAGTTAACTGGCAGGTTATGTGAAACAGAAGCAGCTGACGACACGTGCTCGTATAGATTGGCCTCTTGGTGGTGTCAAACAAAGCACCGACGGCTGCGGCTCGGCTGAAAATTAGATTTTTTTTTTGCCTGTGCTTGCCTTTGCCAACACAAATAATCTGATCTGGAGGAGGAACGAGCCAAATGACCCAACTATTCATCTATAAGGAGATAGATGTGCACTGTAATGCAGTCTTTTTAGACACTGTTAACGAACTCAAATACACAATACACTTCAATCCACTAAGCTTTGTCTTGTACTTGGGTTCTTAAAGGGGCACTCCACTGATTTTACACATATCTCAGCTTTAGCTTGGAGACCTTAAAATTATTAAATTAAATCTGCAAATTGGGGAAAGAGGTGGGCATCTACTTGGTTGGAAGGGAGGATCTAACTAAAAGATGCTATTGAGTTGCAGTGTGGGAAATGTGTGACCAAAACTAGGGACTGACGAGTCAGATATCTCGGCCTCTGCTGCATCACGTCTCTCGTACCCTAACTTTATTTAAGTGTAATACTAAATTGTTGGCGCACCCTTTAATTAATCCTTACTTTACGTCATCATCATCTTGGCATAAAGGTGATCACTCTCATTTGTTGATTTTACCATCAGCAGCACCAAAGTTTAGCAGTGAGAGATGAGAGAGTGGGCAACGTGTAAGTGTAATAATCTGATTATTGCTGTTGTGTAAAGAATCAATGACCCGACTGGCCTAAAATGAAAACTGGTGGGTGCTTTGTTGACATGTGACAGGTGTGATTAACCTCATTCACAGACAAAAGCTCAGTATGGTCGTCTGTCTGGTCTAATGTTCGTCACAACATGACACTATTGTTTCCCTTTGAGCTGAGACTGAATCATTGTGGACGCATTTTTATGTTGTGTAATAGCACTTTGTGTCCTTCTCTGTGTGGTCCACAGTCACAATTAGATGCCATGAAGTTGAACAGGCTCCATGCAGCGACAATGGCAGCCACCCCGAGCCACGTCAAAACGAGGGAGGAGAAGGGGGAGGTCAGGCCCCACCAGAGAGCTCGTCGGGCCTCCTCAGACGACAACAGCCGTCCCAAGTCAGCCATTGCAGAGAACCGCATCACCACTATCCCCGAGCTCACAGAGTCATTCGAGAGGAGACTTTGTCTCCGTGATAAGAAGACCATGTCCACGGTGAGCAGAAGTATTATAAAATTACTTACTTTAAGCAGTTTTTGTGTTTTATTTTTTACTAGCCCAGCGTGTTGTAGATGATCCAGTTAACTGCAGGGTCAATTAAAGTATGTCACCTTAATGTGCGGACAGGATCATGGACAGGTTTGAACTGCATGACATGTCCCAAAAGCTCACTGTAAACTATATCCTTTGTAATACTATAAGGACCAGACTAAGATATTTCACATTTTATGAAAGGGCTAGATCACTTCTGTATTTTGTATTTGGGTATTTTAATATTTTACATTTTTTTGTTTGAACTGTTTTAACTTTATTTTTACATCTTGTAATGTAAAAAAAAACAGGTAAAGTGAAGTTTTAGTTTCAAAGCTTTCTGTGGTTAGATAGGACAGCAAAAACACATATACATACTGTATATTTACTGTTAATGACATAGTATATTTATTATTTGCATATGCATTAGATAATTTTGAGGATTTCTGGAGAAGAGTCTGTGGCCAAATGTGCATCATATCCAACAAAGATTTCAAAGTAAAAGTTGGGTTGTTGTATGTTTCTGTTTTGTCATCAGTTTGGACTTCAAACCTCATATCCTTTAGCCGTTTGAAAATGTTCGTTTTTTAACAGTTAGCCTGGTTGTACACAAGACAACATTAATACTGCAGGCCTAAATATACCAGATAAATATTTTTCTGTAGTATTACAATTCATTGTGGTCAGATGGTGGAGCTGGAAAGCTGCTTCTTTCTTTTACAGAGTGATGACGACAGGTTGTGTCTGATCTGTCATGAGGACATGCGGGAGAGCGGAGGGGGAATTCAAGAGCTGCACTGTACACACCGCTTCCACAAAGAGGTAAAAGCATCTTGTATAAGTCAGACGCATTGCACGTGTCCTCTTGACTGTGTTTACACTGCCCTGACCTCCCTTATTGCAAAGTAGTCTTCACTTGTTCTCTCCAATCGCAGCATGTCAGGTATCAGATCCATGGTGCATGAAGGCAGCTCATTCCTGGATATGCATGATGTGTGAAGTGGTATGAAAACATTCGGCCTATACCTGAAACCTATCTCTGTGGAAGCATGGAGGCCTCTAACAGCTTCCACCTGGTCTGAGGACTTGACACTTACTGATTATGATGTCTCCGTTTGGGTGCTGAAGGCGGCTCGGAGGTTAGAGCAGTGTCGGCCCCGCAGCTGCAGCGAGGCAGCGGCCTGTCAGGCGAGGAGACTCTCGGACGAGAGGAGGAAGTCGGCGGACGGGCCACTCTCCATGGGGAAGGAGCAGCATACGCCCCGTCGCCAGCTGTCCCTGCGGAGACATCGCTGATATCATTATGTGGAAGGAGGAGGTGATTCATCTGTGGGAAAATTGAGGATTTTTGCACCCATGGGCCAAACATCAGGATTCTCTCCTGAACTTTAACTGCTGTGTGGTGTGACGTGTTTCAATCTCAGGGCCTTGACTGTGCCTGACCTGATCCTGTAAAACTGAGGGCCCCATCGCTAGGCAAAGCTATGTCAGCTTTGGAGTCATTACAACTCTTTCTTCTCAGTGTCAAAAGCCAAATTTAGGAGGATCCATAAATCATAATTCATAATTGTAAAAACATTTTAAAAGTCTTAATTTTCCCCTTAAAAGTTACCATCTTAAAAGTTGAATAGTTGAAAATTGTTATTAGTAAAAACCTGAGTATGAATATTTGACTAAGTGTCCTGCCACATTGAAATATGCTACTTTAACACTGGCAAAGAATATGTGCCTCCATGTAATAGACCTACCACTTTTATGAATGAGATGTATAAGACATTTGCTTCATAGTAGTATATAAAGCAAGTCAAGTTGTTCACAGGTCATGTGATGGTACTTTATGTTCAGCTATGACTCAATCTAGCCAATATGTTTCTGGTTACATTCATCAAATGATTTTAAATATCACACAAGGAGAATATTTTACAATTTACAACATTTCAAAAGCATTTCAGCAGAACTACGATATAACTGAAATAGTGTGAAATGAAAAAGATGTAGATCTAATTATTTTGTCCCAGCTGCTGCGATTTGGCTGCGTCCTATTTATTTTTTCCAGTAACGTTATATACTGTAGAGTCTGAGGACTTGTAGGACGACTTGTGTTATTTTGATCGCCAGTCCAAGTTTTTGTGTTCAGTCACAACTTCCGTGTTTGTATTTTGTGTTGTAGCAGACAAGGAAAAAAAGCCAATAAACAACCAAGGAAATAATTTCTCAAGTTTAAATGTATCTCATTTGTATTTTACCTGCTCTATGACTTTTTAAACAGAGGAAACTGTTTGGGCTCCCCTTCAACAATACAGTGAATGTGCAATAGAGTAAAACACGTGACAGCTCGGGGTCAGGGTCAGTGTTGATCCTGTTGTGTACATGCTTTCTGTAGGTCAGCATGTTGGAAATTACCTCCTGGCATCAGCGAGGGAAATCAATATCTGCAGAAATCCTAAACAAAACAGACACAACAGATGTAATAATCCCTTTTAAACTGTGTTTCAGTGCATGGAGCAGTGGCTGTGGAAGAAACAGACGTGTCCCACATGCCGCGTCCACGTGTTCATGCCGAAGCCCGTCTACTGGTCTTCGTCCCGCACCAAAGTCCCATAGCGGACCTGTTCCAACTTACACCTGCCATGCCTGCATGCCCATGTGACCCACTGACCCCCAGACCTCCACCTCACCTCAGTCCTTCTGCATGAACACCTGCTGCTCCTTGGTCAACATGTGAGGGGGCACTCAAAACAGTACTCGAGGAGGAGACTTTAGACCATCTCCTGTCATGGGAGGGCCCTGAGTTAAGGGCCCCTCATTAGGAGAGAGAAACTGTACTTTGGTGGTCTCACTGTGTTTATTTATATAAGATTAAAATGTTCTGTGTAAATGAAATGCCCTAATGTGAGAGGTTTTGTCTTTTTGTCCATATTTTGTTAGTGTAAAAAAAACACTGGATTGAAGCAGCAGTTTTATGAAGCAAATTTCCTCAATTTCTCTATAAATTACTTTTTGCTTCTTTTTTTCTTTTTGCATTTTTGCACATCTCATATACCTTAAAGGAATAATTTGTCCTTTTGCAGAAAAACGTCTATTTACTTTCTTGCCGAGAGTTAGATGAGGACATCGATACCACTGTCATGTCTGTCTGTAAAATATGAAGCTACAGCCAGCAGCTGGTTAGCCTAGCTTAGCACAAAGACTGGAAACAGAGGGGAAACCGCCTGGCTCTTCCTGAAATCTCCGCTGGTTGCCTGGCAACTGGCCCCGGCCAAGAAATAGTCCCGTAAATCGTCAAATTGTTATTTTTACACTTCAGTTTTTGTGCAGAGATATAACATGTTAATTAGTGAGCTTCAGAGGTGCTGCTGGGATTTTGTTACCTTTTGACAGAGTCAGACTAGCTGTTTCCAGTCTTTATGCTAAGCTAAGCTAACCAGCTGTTGGCTGTAGTTTCATATTTTACAGCGTACAGATGTGAGAGTGGTATTGATCTTCTCATCTAACTCTTGGCAAGAAAGCAGAGAAGCGTATTAACCAAAATGTCGGATCTTGATCAGATCACTCATATAACTTCTACCACCTGATTGACAGCTCATGGTTACTGTGGTTTCCCTTTACTTTTGAAAAATAAGTATCTTGAAAACAAATTTGAATGACTTAAATTACTTAAATTTTTATGTTTACACCCTCCTTTGTCCTTTTAATGTTACACATTAACTTCAGAGTCTCAGTAGTATGCTGAGTATTTGCATATTCAAACTACTTGTGGCCACTATTTTTGTATGTATTGTAGACTCAGTCCTTGTGGATGACAGAAGTAAATATTGCGGAAGTATCTGATGACAGCATGGACAGAAATGCTAATCTGAGAGGTAGTGTGTTAATAATCTTTACTCTGAAGTTATAAAAAGTGAACTCCTCCTCCTGAAACAGTGAGTCTGTCTGTCGTACCTCATTTTCCATCTGCTTCATCTTCCTGCCTTATCTATGCTGTTGTTTTGTATACAACATATTTTGCATGCAAATGTTGTGTCTCTTGCCCTCCCAAATAAGAGTTCACAGCGCGTGCTGAAATGTCCAACAACATTGGACTGCCTGTGTATAAATGTACCCATATAAACAAGCAATTATATAAATCTGATTTTATTTCTAGCTACTGACAAATAGGTGTCTTTCCATGTATAGGAAGTATATCACTACATTATTATTATTTCATGTGATTTTAATTAATTTACGGACAAGTAAATGCTGGTAGTCTACTGTGGTCTTGCTTGAATTTATGTCCAACCAAAATTAATCTGTAGGATTAGTATAATTATAACTGGGATATATTTTATCTCTTTAAAGAGGAAATGACATCGTAACTAAGCTATATTTACTGTCCTCTCAGAGAGTAACAAATGAGTGTTTTTGGATTGTCCTTCATCCATGACATATTAAACATTTTATTGATGTCCTACATTTTAAAAGATTTTTACTCAGCACCAAAAATACAGAATAGCTGTGTAAAGCCAGCTCCATACTGCCAAGGCTTTGAAGGCTGAAGTGACACTACGACCAACACACAACAAGCCAGAAGCAGCGTCAGCCTTCAGCTGCTCCGTTCACTGCTTCCCTGAGAACAAACTGGTGACACAAAGCGCTGTTTTCCACTGTTGCGGTCTTGCACTCTTAAATAAAGACGCACTGACGTGACACTCCCTTGCTGAATGTGGTTTTCTTTCAACAAACGTACACTTTTCTGTGACTGAATATATCATTTGCAGTAGTTATCTCACTCCATTATGCTTTCATTGTTCAGATAATAACCCTGCAGCCAGTAACGAGGCCAATAATAACAAGGATTCAAAGGTGTTCAAATCCCATAATAACAATGGCAACACCATAATAGATCTTTCTCAAGGCAGGCATTTTGGCTTAGCAGGTAAAGCACAGGCGTAACTAATAATATTAGTGATGGCTCCATTCCATTTTGGTGTGCCAGTAAGTCAGCACGCACAATATCAAAGCCCAACTAAATGGAATGCAGTCATTTTAAATGTTATTAGTAACACCTGTGTTTAAAAATGTAGCTATTGTTTCCATTGTAATATATATTGTGAGTGGTCCAGATGGTGCTACATCTAATTCCCTGTTTAACTGTTACAATATGTCCTGTTTGTCCTATGTGTTTCATGTTAATTCTTAATATGGAATTAATTATACAGCAGATAATGTAGGGAAAACCTTTTATATGTTATACATTTTATGTGCTGATTCCAGTATGTTTGACTCAGTATGTTTAAAGGTGCAGTGCAGAGTTTTCTTGTAAAGTTTCTGTTCAAAGCTAGCGCATTGCTTCGTTTTTTGTTTTTTTTTGACGCGTTAATTGCTACCTGTAGATCAGTGGAATAACATGAAAGTGATGGCAGGAATGTGCATTGCTCGTGTATGTACATGTGCGCTACATGCACGAGAACAAACAAAACGGGGACCCACTTGTGAAAACATTGCTCTAGAGCAGTCTTTCCCAAACACGACCCAAAATGGGTCATGGACCCGTTTTTATTGGGTCGCCAATTGGCAGAGTAAAATGCATAACAATGCAATGATATGTGAATTAATACGCTGGTCTGTCCAGCTCAAATGCTGTGTGCTACGAACATACTCATAGAACTGGAGTTAGATCCAGTAACTACTTTTTTTTTTTGATACGCTGGTCTGTTCAGCTGAGATGCTGTGTGTGGGGCTGTTTACCCCCCCCCCACCCCTTCTCAAGAACCTGGACCTGAAACGTGTTCATGCTCTCTGACTGAACTAACGTTGAGCGTTAGCTGCGATTGCTGACGTTATCTTGCTAGCTGCAATGGACTCACGGGGTTGTCCCTAATGTGGATTAGGCAGCAAAGAGCATTTATTCAACATTGTTTTGACGGTGGAAGAGTCAGTAATGTGTGTGTTACGTTTGTATTAACGTAGTTAGTGTGTATGTGTGTTAGTTTACGGACAAATGTAAAAAATAGTGTGTGTGTGTGTGTGTATGTGTGTATGACTAATGTGGTGGTGACAAGTGAGAGTGGTGATTTTTAATGGTAATATCCTCTCTGTCATCTACCTCTCTGTCTCATTCAAGGCATTCATGGTTTGTTATGTTCTTTATTAGTAGTTTATAAATGTAGATGTTACGGCAGTTCATGATGTATTTTTGTAAGTTTGGGTCCCTGGGAGAAACCAAAGAAGAAGTTTGGGAACCCCTGCTCTAGAGCACTACTAGTGGTCGAAAACTCCACAGGGTGCCTTTAAATTTGGCTACTTTCCATCAAAATAATCAATAAAGGTTTCAGCATTTCTTCCCCAGAATGTTAGGCTATTCCTGGCCATGTGGAGAAATCGTTGAAACAGTATTTAGACCTTCATGAGAACAGTTAATCAAAATAATCATTTCAGAAAAAGTGTATGACTTTTTGGTTTATAGTCAAAATGTTTGATGGTGTTGCCACCACACAGGCTACAACCAAGGAAAGGCTTACCCATCTTTTACTGGCAGAAAAGCTAGTTTATCCTCCTGTTTTACACCGAACAAATACATAAATTCATAAATTCTGAACAGACAGTAGTACTACTACCGCTACTACTAAAGTATGAGGTTAAAATACGTGTTTTAAGTAGTGTTTCTTAAAAAGAAACTTTGGGTAACAATGGGTCGTTTCTTTTCTGTTGACTTTGCTAGTTGTTTACCTTGTAAACAAGAAGTCACTATTTGCTTCCATTTACCACTACTTTATATTATTGTACACAATACTGAATCACTGCCACTCGGTCTGGAGTGAATACAACAACTAAAGTGAGAGACCAGCCTGAAGATGAGGAAGTCTTCCAGCCGCAGTGTACGTGCTGGATGTCTTGTCCCGGACCTGCCTGCTCTGGCCTGGCAGCATGGAAAGTAGCGGTTTCCCCGGAGCAGGGAGGGACCGTGCCGAGCACGAGCAGGCGGAGTGAAAGTGCACACGTGGACACCTGAGACTGACGTGGACTTAAGCCAATGACAGCACGGACTGATGACGCCAGCTCACCTCTGCCATCCAATGGGATGGTTTATTGGGGAGTAAAAGCCCAAAGTGTTTAGAGTCGGAAAAATTTGGAAAAAAAGGTTGTGAAACGGGTCTGGTCTGGAGGCTGCTACTCGGGACTCGGAGAAGATAGTTGATGTTTACTTTGTGTCTTGCTGAGGGACAGAGGGGGATATTTCTCTTCTTTGCCACTGGAAACATGATTTGTGTGTGTGAGAATATGAGGATTCTTTGATTTTTCTGGCTGAATATACTTAGCAACTTTTCATCTCAAGGAAACTTGGGTAAGACCCCCCTTTTTTCTCTCTACTATAAAGGAATTCAAGACTACTGTTTATCCCGTACAGTAGCTATGTTGTGCATTTATACAGCAACCTATAACATACACTCATTGTACTTCCAAAAAGAACTCATTGCCTTTGTCCTTCATTAAAAAAAAGATCTTAAAAGTTTATTTTACAGTATATATATAGACGCTCTCCAGTTGGACTCTGTAGTTCACATTTAGCTCAGTTAACCACAAAACTCATCTTTATGTTGATCTTTACACCCAGTAATCTCAAGATGGAAATTGTTTGCTCACTTCTCTCATGGTAAGACATTTAATGAGCTTCTCTTGTGTTTGTATCTGTTTAGTAGGTTGTATAATCTCTGTAAGCTTTACAGCCTCTGTCTGCTCTACCAGAGTAAAAAACAAAGTGAGCATTTTATGGTGGGTCCAGAAAGTCCTCAAAATTGTTAGTCTTTTGTTGTGCACCAGATTTTTAAAGCTCTGTTACTGTCAGAAACTGTTATGGTCTTTTATGTCTATAGCCTCAATATTTCTATCCCCTTTTTGCACATTTGGCTGGTGGCTCCTAAACTAGGATCTAAACCTCTATGAAGGATCTCCATAGTGTCACCAACAAATGGAAAAAATAGGCCTATAGGCTGCCCATGACTTGACTTTACAAGTATTCCACTATACTGTAAAAATAAGGTATACGTATGATATGGGTTTCAGTCTCAATGCATAGGCAGTTTCATAATTCAATATTAAATCAAACAAACAAGTAAAATCGTATAAAAGTATTGTCAGTGGTGGAGGAAGAAGTTTTTTTTTAGGTAAAAGTAGCAATCCCACACTATAAAATACTTAAGCAGGCCTAAAAGTATTAGCAACAAATGTACTTCAAGTATCAAAACTAAAAGTACATAGTAAGTTATGTAGAAAAGCCCCTCATGATCATTGTTATTCATGCCTTAACATGTAAGCAGTACTTTAATGTTATAACTGGTCAATGTGGGGCTAATGGTAACTGTTTTATATACTGTTTGGTAGTTTAATCTATAACAATGATGTCCTCCTGTAGCTGTCTGGGTGTGGTGGAGTGGGTTGTCCACTAATCACATCACACCCCAGCTCCTCCGGTCCACATGTCCAAGTGTCATTAGGCCAACAAACCTTGCATGGTAACTTGGGACCATTGGTGCGAGTGTGTGAATGAGAGGAAAATTGTAAAGAGCAATATAAATGCAAACCGTTACAATGCATCAAACTGATCACATGTTTTATATATCGAATCTGAATCTGAAATGCAGCTTGCTGTTACATAAATGTAATGGAGGAAAAAATACATTATTTTCCTCTGAAATGTGGTGGAGTTGAAGTATAAAGTAGCATAAAATGGAAACACTCAAGTAAAGCACAAGTACCTCAAAATTATACTCAAGTACAATACTTGAGTAAATGTACTTAGTTACTTTCCACCACTGAGTATAATAAAATGTGTATTTATTTACTGAAATCCTTGACATGAAAAAGTGTGAGGACCATTGAATCTGGAAACATGACTGCCTGCACAGATGTTGTTGTTGATGAGTAAATCAGCCAAACACTGGAGAGTCTTCCAGCAGCACTCGAGTGACATGTGAGAGTGATTGCCATGGCGACTGAAGTGGTTTTCCTCAGTCTGGAGAGGTTGCTGAGGCAAAGGGCCGTCGGACACAGATGAGCATCTGTGCATTTAACATCTCAAACAATCAGTTTGTATTGAATGTCCTCCTTCAAAAGGTTCGCTTTGTTGGCGGGCAGAATATTGTCTGTCATCTCCATCACAAAAGAGAGTACAGCCACGCACTTTATTCTTATTCTCTGCTCACTATTGATGTCACCCCTGCTTTGCTCTCAGAGTTTACCAAGCATTATTTATTGCTTTGCTCTCAGAGTTTACCAAGCATTATTTATTGCTAAGGGGGACTGACTTTGAAATGGAAGCCTGTTTGTTTTTGATCATTTTTCTTTTATTGGACAGACGTTTTGTTCCCTTGAGAGAATAAATGTGTAGGGACAGACAGCAGATGATGCCAGCCCGGTCTGCACCCATGGACACTAGCACACATTAATCAGGCGCAGGTTTAATTGTCAAAGGAAATGAAGGATAATCATTACCAAGAAAAACATGCAATCAGCGTCACTTTAGTGAGTGAGCATTTGTGTAGCCCAAACAGGAAAACTGCTCTTTTAAATAATGTGGTGAAGCAGACAGGTTCACGTGTTTAAAGATAAAGGTGCAAGCCTTGGGATGCTCCAACAGGTTCCTTTCCCCGCTAAGCCACACTTCTACTGAGGTCAGCTGAAGGGCCGTCGCCAGCACACACACTAATTATGCCTGATTATGCTGCTGAACTAAATTGCAGTCACGCCTCCACTTTTCCCTTGGCATTTCTTATTCCTTCACTTTTGCCAGCCATGCTAAAAATACTGTATACTCCCACTTTGTATAAACACTTTGTATAACATATAGCAGTGAAATGATCTTGTTTGTTTTGATACATTTAATACCTGCATTTAAAGGAAACCAAGATATTTTACTTGCTGATGTAACATAGAGGCAATATTGAGAATAAAACCCAGATTCGTGCTGAGTAGAAATCTGTGTTTTCTGTTGTAGTGCAAGAAGAAATGACAGCAATCATAGCTTCCCTTCATTATTACTCTGCAGTGATGCAATTATCCACAACAACTGCTAATAGGTTTGTTTCCTCCTATAATTCAGGCATCGTGAGTCATGGGAAGCTTCAAGGGCCATGCGCTCCCTGGAAGCTTCTTTCTGGTGGCTGGGATCTGGTGGACAGGAAAGCACTCGCTCTGGCACGGCACCCGCAGGAACAAGAATATAGGCTCCACTCGGCTGGCCAGCAGAGCCTCACAGTGCCGCCTGGAGATCATCGAAAGCTCTGTCATACTCTTCTTCTCTTTTGTTGGTAAGTAGTAGGTCTCTCTATTTGCTTACAAAACATTAAAAGACACAAACTGTGAGTGATATGAACTTCTGAAAAATAACTGATTTCAAATGAGCTTCTTAATGCATCCATACATGTTTTAGATTTGGCTGCTCATGATTTGCATGAATCCAGCACACACCAGTGCAATTTAGATTTATAAACGTTAATGACATAATGTGCATACTGTATGAGTAAAGTAGGACACAAATAAGCGTTTGCTGTATTCAGTCTTTAGTTAAGGAGATCTGAGTGTTTCCTCCGCTGTGCTCCCCAGGGATGCTGGCAGAGCAGTTTGTAGCAGATGGACCGAGACTCCAGTTGTACGACTTTGCAGAGAAACACTGGGAGCATCTGATGAACTGGCAGCATGCCACCATGTATCTGTTCTTTGGCCTGGCTGGGACGGTGTCTCTGATCATCCACACCACAGAGGCTGCTCCACTGGCACTGGATAGGTTAATGCTGGCTGTTGCTTTCTTTAATGAAGGTAAGAAAAAGGATGGATTTGTTTTTTTCCAGTCTTCACTTTGACGTTATTTATTTAGACCCATGGTTCCCTACCTTTTTTTATTAAGAGGTACCCCCACAGCCCAGATGAACAGATGAAAGTACCCCTTCATCAATTTATCAAACTGGATATTATTTAACACTGTTAACAATATTTTTTCATACAATTATATTTTTCATACAATTTCATACCATTTAACCATTACTTTTAGCTAATTATTCCAACTGTTTATCTGTTAATTTTGCTAGCTGTTTCAACTGATTTTTTATTAATTAAGCTAATTATTTTAACTGTTTATCTATCTATTTCAACTAATTATACATTACTTTTAGTTATTAGCTATTTGAACGGTATAATCATTATTTTTAGCTACTTTTTAACCATTTATACATTACTCTTAGCTAACTGTTTAGACTTCTCTGCTCGCTTGCTAACTACTTTTCACACACTCTCAATTGCAACATATCGTGTTCAGTTTACAGCTGACTCAATATATGGATATATATTTTCTAATCACATTGTTATTTACATTTTTTCACATTAGTTGAGCTACACCACGATATTTCCAATGGTACAAATACCCCTGGTTGGGAATCATTGACATAGCCTACAGTATGTAGGTCTAAATCAGTGATGATCCTAGATTGACAGATTTTGTATTAGATCAAAGGAGACCAGTCGCCCAAAGAAGTGCACATTGTTGCGTGATTTTAACAGGATGACAAAACAAAAATGCAGTCAAGATGCCATTTGACAGCATGTAACTAAAAAGAGATTAATGGGTGAAAATATATTTTTCTAGATCTTTCTCATGTATTTTTTCATTGATGACTGTCTCTTTGTTTTGACAGGATTTCTTTTCCTCTACCACCTCCATGGCAGGAGTATGTTGGACGTCCATGTACATCAGCTCCTGCTCTATGCCATCTTTGGCGATGCCCTTGTTGCCTTCCTGGAGATTTTCCACCGAGGTAACATCATTCTGGAGCTGCTGCGCTGCACCCTCACTCTCCTGCAGGGAAGCTGGTTCTGGCAGGTAAATCTGAATGTGTGCATGTATGAGCACAAGTTTATGGCAGTGCGTAATAACTCCTGTCCTGACACTGCCTTCTCTTTGGCCACAGATTGGTTTTGTGCTGTACCCTACCCATGGCCCAGAGTGGGACCTAAAGGATCATAACAACATGATGTTCGTCACCATGTGTTACTCCTGGCACCTCGCCTTCGCCATGCTTGTCGTGGGCGTGCTGTATTGCACTGTCAGCTGGTAAGAACCTGCTCCACACCACACCAGACATCCCATAAGCTGCTGCTTTTTGTCCTGGACGTCTTGCAGACTCATCCACACTGAGAATAACACTTGAGTTCCTCTAATGGCACTCTCTCACTACAGTTTATGTTATGTGTGACTCTGTGTGTGTTTGTTGTGCTTTCTCTGTAGTGTGGTTCGCTCCAGATTGAAGAGGACTCCTCTGATGGAAATGGGACTTCTGAAGCCCAGAGAGAGGGATCCAGAGTCAGAAGATGAGATTTTATGAAGAGGACTGTTGTACACCTACATTGTGACTCATGTACAGTATATCACATTAAATCAGGGATATGATGTTTGCAGTTCCAGCAGCAGTACGATTAGAAGCAAGGCATGCAGACAGAAAAGGGATAAGGTTTCTGGATGATTTACTTTAGAAATATATCTCTACCTCTGCCTTATTTAATCAGCTGTAAACCCCCTTTAGCCTTACTCTCATTGTGCGTTGCTATTTATTTTACTGTGGCCTAATACTTTTCATATTCTCTGTCATGTCTTTTTTCTTCATTACTAATTTACACAGGCAGTATAAGCGAACATGAACTCATAAGGGTAAGCTTTTTATGGATTGCATGCTTTTCATTTGACTCCCCAAACTTTTCTTGTCAAGACATTTTAGTGTTCAGTAGTGCCATCTTGTGGTGAAAACAATCATCATTGCCAGTACAGCATATATTACTTGAAAGCATATCTTTTTACGTGGCTTCTTTTGTTTAATAATGTTAGGAAGCTGAGTCACTCAAATGCCAAAAAATAATAATTTTATTAAAATTGTTTGTCTACTTGACATTATTACAAACTATATTATGGTTGCCATTATTGTTCATGCTTGTCTTCTTTTTTGTAGTGTTTATTCAGCGCGGTTTAATGTCTTAACAAAATATGACTATCTGTAGGGACTTGATGTTTGTCAGTGGTACCTAACACAGGGTATCTCCTATTTCTCACTATACTAGTAAAATCACATTAACACCAAATGATCACTCATGCATCACAGAATCATCCCAGCAGGAAGTAGAAATAGTTTCACGTGGCTAATAAACTGCCCCTGCAGACTCATTCTTGTCAGGAAAGCACAATACAATACACACCTACTGATAATAGGCGTCAGCAAAGATCGTCTGCATCACTCAGTTCTTAAAAATGTGGCTCATGTCTTAAGCTTACTTTCCTGCTAATTTCCTTTGGTTATAACAAGAAGTCTGGTATGCTACAAACCTGACAGCTGTATGAAATTAGAGCTGCACCTAAACAATTATTTTTGTTATCAATCAATCTGTCAGTTCTTTCTCATTAACTAATGAACATATGAGGTACAAAATGTCAGTCACTTGTGTTTTATCTGATCAACAGTCCAAAAACAGAGAATCCTCACGACTGAAAAGCGTAGGAATGTTTCGTATTGTTGAAAAAATGACTCCAATTCAAAATAGTTGCTGATTATTTCTCTCTTGATTGATAATTGACTAATCAATTCAGCATTATATATAATACTTACAATACTTTGTTTGATGTGGGATTCTGTTTATATAGACCTTAGCAGTAACAGTCAGCCACAGAACAATGTCAGGCTACATGTGCATGATGGTTGAACACTTTCTGACATAATGAACATATATGGGGACAGTAGCCTACTAAAACAAAAGAAAAAACATACACATGAACTAAATAAAGCAAATAAATTCAAGTATTAAAAACTGAGCAGTTTACATAGCAGGCTGAATCTTAATTTACAAAAGATATATTCAATTATAACTCTTTTTAATCTTTTGTTCTACTTTTCCCTGTTGTGCTGTGAGATTGATTCACGTGGCTGGACGGGAAAAAAAATCAGAGTGAGACTTCTCTATCTGCTGCTTCTCCGCTCAGGTAGCCTATGACTAACCTGAAGTCATCCACCTGGCCAGGTAAGCTACCTGACAGCTCCTCAGGCTGTCGGCGGCCACGTGACATTGTTGTCCATCCTCACAGATTGGAAGAAACCGGTAAATTTTCGCTCTCGCTCCAGGAAAAAAACAGATTTAATCACCAATCCAGGCGACGTTTAAGGGGTCTTCAGCTATGGATAAATTAAAATCGGTGTTAAGCGGTGAAGAGGCGCGCAGAGATGACCGGACCATTTTACAGGTAAAAACTAAACACCCACTTTAGCCTACACTGCTTCAACTGTGATCTCAATTGACGTGTTAATTGATGAATCTCTGTTAATGCAGACTGTCAATGAAGCCTCAACTTTAGGCTGGGGCACACGTGTGAAGGGATTCGTCGCCTGTTTCGTGGTGGGGGCCGCGTGCACAGTGTTGGTAAGGATCTGTAATAATTTCTATAATAATCTCTTTTTGTTGGCTTATTCCCCACACAACAAGGAAGAGCGCAGGGAGAGCTGATCCGGTCTTACTGGTTCTTCTTGCCCTGAGGAATGTTGAAGATGTGATGTTCATTCATTTGGCAGCAGCACTTAACCAGTCCTGCCCTTAAAGTGCCAATTGCAGTTTAGAGATGAAACCTGCACCTTGTGTGTGACCCACGAGGTCAAAAAGCGACGAATCAGCTGTCTTTTATTTGTCTGTCTTGCAGGGAGTGTGTATGCTCTTTCTCCCCAGGATCGGGATCACTCTCTTCATTGTTTTTTACACGTTTGGAAACATATGTGCTCTGGGCAGGTCAGTGTCCACAACAACAGAACTAATCAGATTAAAGCAGCTCATGAGTTCATTGAATATAGACTTTAAAAATATTTAGATTTTAATATATGTTTTATTCTATGACCCTGTCCCAACAGCACCATGTTTCTGATGGGGCCAATGAAGCAGCTGAAAAAGATGTGTGACAAAACAAGAGCGCTGGCCACCACAATTATGCTCGTGAGTGCACAAACCTATAATACACAGATTTTTCCTTTTACTCTGTTACATGCCCATACAGCCTCACTTACCCTCAGACCTCTAAAGGGACATTAATGATGAAAATGTGATGACATTAACCCGGATAGGAAAATGAGAACTTTGTTCCTTATTTATCCAGGAACTGTAGGATACTTAAGCACAATCACACGTAGGTAAAGACGAAAGCTGTTGTAAAAATTGTCGATGTAAATGAAACATTAATGGACATGGTTTCAACCTGCATATTTCTCTTTAAATGGGATTAGGCACACTGCACCTGAGTTCACAATCTGAAATTAAGAATCTTACATAAGGCCGTTTATTGCTATATACAGACTATCTGGTTGCATTGGGCCCCCATAGCCACCTGGGGGACCCCAAGCTTTTTTTAAAAATTAAAATGACTAGTCTCTCTTGGTAGCCAAGCACCCTCCTGTGTTGAGTGAAAGCACCTATGTGCTCAAAAATATAAAATAAAATTATATATATATATATATATATAGATATAGATATATGTCACAAAATGGGGGCCCCAAAACAACATTTTGCATAAGGCTCCCAAAAAGCTAGAAACGGCCCTGTACAAGCAGCATGTTGTTAGTTACATTTGTCCCATTCCTTTCTTTAGACTTGCCTTGTGCTGACTCTCTGCGCAGCCTTCTGGGTGAGTGAGCTCAGCAGAAAAAGAGTTATGATCACTTCTAACTTGTTAAGAACATGATAGGCTACAGAATTGATTAAGTCAGATCTCTCTCAGCCAGCAATTTCTACTTTTTTCTTACAGTGGAAGAACTTTGGACTTGCTTTGTTATTTTGCATCTTGCAAGTCTTGTCATTTGCCTGGTGAGTCACAGTTTCTCTTTGTGGATTTTAACTGATTGTTTTCTGTGTGAAACGACTATTGATTTGTGACATAAACTGTGCTTTGTTTGCAGGTACAGTCTGTCATACATCCCGTGTGTGAGGTTTGTCATTCAAACACCTTTTATTCAAATCAGATGCAGAAATGCTCAGAATCAAAATGTAATTCATACCTATATATCTGGATGTCTGATCTATGTGAATTACTTTCCAGGGAGGCAATAATGAAGATGGTGGCGATCTGCTTGAAGTGAGGCCGGTGTTTGTGCGGAAGGTTCAGGCTGGAAGAAGTGTTTTTTTAAAAATTTGTTTTAGAAAGGGGCAGGTCTCTGATTATTGAAGTTACTGAAACAGCCTTCTTGTGGTTCTGCTTCAGAGAGTCTGTGACTTTCCTGCTGCTCAGCCCTCCTCTGTCGATGAAATTTCCAAAGATGTTTCTTTTTCTTGTCTATGCTTCATTCACAACTGATTTTAGGTATGTATTGATTACTTATACCCATTTAATGAGTGTGGGCTTGGTTTGTCATATGTGTAAATATTTGTAATAAATGCATGTTAATGGTTTATTTATTGATCACACGACAATGATTACTGAGAGGAGTAAATGTAAATGTGGCACTGCCTCAACGTCTGAGCCAGAAAGATTGGAGAGGGGCAATATGAAAGCTTCAGATGGCTTAAATTCATAATGTAAAAATGAAGTTGCCTGCATCATTTGATGTAAGATTTGATGCCTCAAAGTTGTTTTTGATCTAGAGTAACAGTCCAAAAGACTAATCAGGTTAAGTTATAGGGCTGTAACAATGGAAAACATGTTTGTAAGAATCTTTATTTATCCTGGTCATATCTGTGTTTTTTCCCATATTGCTCCTAAAGAAAAGTTGCATTTCTATAAGAGGGTCTTCCACTTTTAAATTGTTTTTATAATCTAATATTTATGTGAAACACAAATACAGTTGACACTCATTCCTTGAATTACTAATATTTTGTGTTATTTACATTTAAAACATAGGTTGGTTTGTCAGAAGGTATATTTAGAAGCATAGCTAAAGAGTCAACAGTTAAGCTAAAGAATCATTTTCTCTAATAGCAAGCAGAGTTAGAGACTGTGGCTCCTGGTGGCCAATGCGTGAGAAAATATATTTTAGAAACAACTAATTTTCAAAGTTTGTAACCTTGCGAAGCTGAGCCAGGCCTGGATAATAAGAGAAGAAAAGTCTTGTCTCTATAGTCTATTAGTACCAGGGATGGCTTAATGAAAAAAATCCCACCTTAACCCTAACCCCTGTACACTCCCCAACTCAAACCCCTTTTTCCTTTTACTTTTGTTCTCTCATTTGTTTCTCTTTGCCTTCTTAAATATATTAAATGCATGAATGGTGTTTCCATTTACTTCCATTGAGTTCTAAATTTCCTGTATTGAAAATAATATCAGACACATTAAACACAGCATGACAGTCACTGGATGAAAAGGTTTGAAAGCTGTTCTGTATTTGCAGATATTTTTACAGTGTTTTCTGTATGTTGTATCTGTTGGTGTGGTCGTGCAGTTTAAATACAGTTGTGAGAGCCAGTTTTCGTTTGTTTTTAAGAAAGCATTGCCGCCTATAGCTGAAAGGTTGGCAAAAGGAACATATTTAATTAATAGAATCAGGTGCTGGTTGTAGCTGGAAGACACCGTTGAGCAATAATGGTTATCAATCGCAGCAAAGAAACTAGTAGAATATAAAAGAAACAAATGTAAAGAAAGGAGTGTTCAGACTGTGCCTTTGTAATTATTAAATTTGAAGTTTATATTTTACTTAAACATAATTAGTCAGGACCTTTTTTTTTCTCTAATAACCTTCCAGTGCGCATGCATAATTTATCAAGTCAAACTAGATGAATGCCAGTGCAGAAATATAAATGTAATAATATAATCTGGTTCTGGCTAACATTGCACCTAAAGATTACACAGGCATATCTGATTTAAGTGTCATCTTTTTAGCCCTCAGATAATTCGATGAATTTATTTGTGATGCAGTGTGGGGTTGAATTTGTAAAATATTCAAAAATACAGGTTTTTGTTTTTCATGTATTGATATATTTTCCATATTCACCACGTACAGTCAGTGGTGAAAAGTAAGTAGCCTATACAGTATTGGCTCAAGTAGTATTTCCGTTATACGCTACTCTATACTGGGGCCTACTAACTTCACTTCGCTACTCAACTCAACTTCAAGTATTTGGCAGCTGCAGTTACTTTAAATGTTAATACGTATAATATGAATATGTTACATTCAAAATGATATATTGAAAATATTGCATATGTATGATAAGTTATCCCGTGTGTTTTAATGTTTGTGTTTTAAGATTAGAAACGGCTCAGTGTTTGACAGAGCCGCGCGCCCTTTCCCCAGCCCCACGTGACCCAGTCAGGAAGTGCAGTTGGACACAACAACACTGAGGACTCGTCCGTACATGTCTGTGCTAAAGCAAGTAGTTTGTATGTTTTAGGTTCGGTCTGGAAACATGACAGACCTTTGGTTGAAAATAAAAAACAGCGTAGCAGAGAAAAAGAAGACGACTGTTGCTCAGAGCGACTTGCAGAAGTGGGGTTTAAGAGGTATGGAGGCTTGTAACGTCGCAAAGTTATTAACTAACGTTGAATTGTCTCCATTCATTTCGTAAGATAACATTAACTAGCTGCCGGGTATTTATAGACAGTGTTTAACCTAGCTTAACAGTCGTCTTTGTTTTGTTCTCTCAGACTAATAACTTACCTACTTGACCTGCCGTTATTTCCGCTATATGATTCAATCTTGCCTTCTTGGTACAAACGAGTCCCAGCAGTGATACTGTGTCTCCTCTCAGGGATACAGCTGAGACCTTACCAGCTGGATGGCGTGCAGTGGTTAACTCAGTGCCTGGAGAACCAGCAGGGATGCATTTTAGGAGATGAGATGGGTTTGGGAAAAACCTGTCAGGTGTGAGATCCATCAGTCGTCCTTATAACTAATAATAGTGATGCATGACAATGTTTTTCTTTTTAAACAGATATGAATAACTGATCATTTCAATGGTCATTGTATCATTTAATGCCATTGCAGTACCTCTGCATGTCTATTTTTCACCAGCTTTCTCCAGTTTACTGTAATTGAATGTATCTGCCTTTTGCACAGCAGACTTCTGGACTTGTAATAAGAGCACAGGTGTTACTACTAATATTAACGATGGTTTGTTCTAGTAAGCTGTGACAGTGAGCCAGCATACCAGGACCCTGAAACTGAATCAGCTAAATGGAATTGAGCCATCATTGATTTTATTATGTACACCTGTGCTTTTCCTACTGCCACAAGTCTCAAGGTTTTTAGTACCTGTCCTGATTTATATTGCTAAATATGATTACACTGTTTCAGAACTGAAATGAGTTGAGTGGATTAATTGATTAGCCAACAGAAAGTAATCACCAACTATTTTGATAACCAGTAAATCATTTAAATCATTTTTCAAGCCAAATCTCTAGTTCTAGTCAAAAGGATATTTTTTGCATATTGTTTGCCACTGTATGTCAGTAATTCTTCATCATAATTTGTCCCCTCAGACGATCTGTCTGCTGGTGTACATGTCAGGAGCCCTCGGGAGGAAGGGTCCGTTCTTGGTGCTGAGCCCGCTCTCTGTCATGGAGAACTGGAGGAAGGAGTTGGAATGGTACAATCACATTCATATATGAATCTGCATCTGTTTTCTATATTTAAATTGATGGAGTCTACTCAAAACGCCACCCATCACAGACTGTAAACTGGTAATATAATGTTCTGAACTTGTGCTTTACTTACAGCTTCGCCCCGTCTCTGACTGTGCTGTGTTACAAGGGAGACAAAGAGAGACGGGCTGAGCTTCAGAGGGAAACAGACACGTGGGACTTTCATGTTCTGCTCACCACATATGAGGTCTGGGGCTATTTTGTGGGAACAAAATGACCTAAAGTTTCATCTATGTTGAAACTGACCTTTTTTTGTTTTTGTTTTAATTCTTTCATTTATAGCTGTGTCTCAAAGATGCTTTGTTCTTGAGGCG
Organism: Macquaria ambigua; assembly: GCA_008360985.2. Lineage (NCBI taxonomy): Eukaryota > Metazoa > Chordata > Actinopteri > Centrarchiformes > Percichthyidae > Macquaria > Macquaria ambigua. The sequence goes on along the minus strand of VMKM01000013.1, from coordinate 367,417 downwards.
GTGAGTGTGTTCTGAATTGACATTTGTTCACTGAGATCCTGAGAGGAAATGGATCTCATCATGAGGAGTAATGTTATAAAGGCATAATGATCAGTTGTCATACAGTATTTCTCTGTTTCCATGTAATCATTACACCTTCGCTGTGCTCCTCAGGTGGAAGTGGAAGGTGCTTGTGGTAGACGAAGCTCACAGACTGAAGAATCAGAATTCACTATTGCACAAAACCTTGACACAGGTACTGAGCTGCACCTGGTTTGGACTGTCAAGTATTTGTTTCTTTGTCTTTCCCAGTATTAGCATTGTTTTTTTGTGTGTTTTGTGTGCAGTTCTCAGTTGGTTTCAGAGTCCTGCTGACAGGGACCCCCATCCAGAACAACCTGCAGGAGCTCTACTCCCTGCTGAGCTTCATTCAGCCCGGCATCTTTACAGCTGATGAGACGGACGACTTTGTCAACTCTTACTCCAACGTACAAAGTCAACCTGCTCTTGGTATGACAGACATCGTTTTTGTTACTGTCTGTGTTGCTAGAATCACTTACATCATCATCATGTGACAAAGTATGGATTAGATTCAGCAGTAATTTAGGATTTAGGATGTTTTGAAAGATAAGGTGTTGGAAAACATTAGTTACAAAAATGGGGGTGTGTTTTATGTACTGTACTTGTTGTGGCCTGTTAAGCAAAAAAAGTGAGAACCCTGGGTAATTGCTCATTAAATCAACGCTGGCGGCCTGTCTCCCTCATCCTCATGCTTCTGTTTCCAGCTGCTGAGCTGCAGAGCATCCTGGAGCCCTTCCTGCTTCGTAGAGTCAAGTCAGAAGTGGCTGTGGATCTGCCGAAGAAGACAGAGCTGGTGGTGTACCACGGCATGTCGGCTCTGCAGAAAAAATACTACAAAGCCATTCTGATGAAGGATCTGGGTGAGACTTCTGCACTGTGGTGTACAGCCCGAACAATACTGGTGTCGATATTTGAGAGCTAAAAAAATCCAATAACAATGTATCGGCTAATAGTATATAAGATCAACACATACCATAAACAAACAATCTTTATACGGATCCTTTAAATTAGTTTTTTTTTAAGAATTGTAACGAGAGTAACATTTTAAAGTTGAAAGATCAGTGTGTCAATGCTCTCTAGTGGAAAAACCATGTAATGGTGACACTGTATCTAAACGGCCTCAAACCCGGTTTGGCATGTCCGTACTGCAATTTCTTGTCACTTATCAGCCGACATGTACACCGATTCTGATGCATCTGCAATAAGCTAATAATGGCTGATACATAAGCCTTAGCAGAGTGCTGTTTTTTGGAGCATAAATCACCATTAAACTCACCTCTCATGAATCTCTGTTTTCAGAGGCTTTTGGAAATGAGCAGGGCAACAAGAACCAGCTGCTGAACATCTTGATGAACCTGAGAAAGTGTGTCGACCACCCATACCTGTTTGATGGTGAGATGTGCTCAGTGATAAATGAATGCGGAACAAGACTGATCTCAGTCATTGTTGAAAAGGTTTTTCCCTTTTCTTTGGGTAGGGGTGGAACCAGAGCCTTTTGAGATGGGGGAGCATCTTGTTGAAGCCAGCGGGAAACTTGGCCTTCTGGACCGCATGCTGACTTATCTTCACAAAGGGTTAGTCCATCTGCTTGTCATTGGGCTCCACCTGGTGGCAGCTTAGGCTCAGCCTTGAAGTGGTTTGGTGACTCTGACACCACACGACACACTGCACTGATCACTTGGAGCAGTTAATTGGACTTTCCGTCATATTTTAAGCCACTTATTCCACCGTAACCAGTGTCTTACTTTATTTATCTTTTCATGTTTGTGGGTGAAGGGGCCATCGGATCCTGCTGTTCTCTCAGATGACGAGGATGCTGGACATCCTCCAGGATTACATGGAGTACAGAGGTGAACGGGGGACACCTAGACCTTGCAACAACTGAGACCCTTACTCACACTGACTTTAATCGTATGATGTTTCTGTGACTTTAAGAACATTACAATAAATTTTGGCCACATTTAACATTTGCCATATATCTTGACAGTCCCATTTTAATCCTGTCAACAACCTATTATACTTTCCATTCTTTTGAAACATCAAGAGGAAACACTACTTCACTTTTAATTATGTTTCTGAGCTCACAGAGGCAACTATCTACATTATCTTTAATTTCCTTGCTAACAGCAAAAATGTAACTGTGTATTTTTTTATTTTTCTCCACAAATAAGTGCTAAAATGAGCTTTTCTATTCAGGTTATAGCTATGAACGTCTGGATGGGTCCGTCCGGGGGGAAGAACGAAATCTAGCAGTGAAGAACTTCAGCAGCAAATATATCTTTGTCTTTCTGCTCAGCACTAAAGCAGGTGAGTGAAGCCCTAAACTATGAACAGGAACGCAAGTTGTGTCCTCGTCATGTGTAGGATTAAACTGAACGTTATCAGGTATCAATAATGTTCATATTGTGCTTTTTCAATGTATCAGGGATGCAGAATATTGGGAACAGTATTTGCTTTTTTAATTATTTGTACTATTGTTTGCTGTTATTTGTAATATAAGTTATTATTTAGGAAAAAAAAGTTTTATTTTCTTCTGATTTGAACTTAATTTAAGTACAGCTGTCCTATACATCACAAACATCTTGAGCATTTTTTGTTATATAAATTGCTCATAGTCGCTGATGAGGCAGTTTTACGTATTCTCCAATTGCTGGGTTGAGTTTCTGTGCTAAGTATGGTAAAGATCATCGTTCAAGATGCTGCAAGTGATTAATTGCAAGTCTATAGATAACTCATTTTGTATGAGTCAACAGTGACTGAGCTGCACTTATCTAAACCTACTGCTGAGTTCATAGAAGTAGCTGAGAGAGGAAAGGGGACTGATCACACAGAGATAAGAGCTGTGGCAGGATGACACACTGGTGTAAATAAGGCCAGCGACTTCTCTTACCATTCTTTTGTGCACAGTGTGAAAGTTAGAAGAGAGAAAACAAATTTCCTGTCGCAGCTTGTCACTATTTGTGTATACCGGCAACAGTGTAAGGGCACACTGTTTTCAGACGTTGTGCTTTGGCTTCCTGACAAGCTGTCTTTGCAGGGGGAGTGGGCTTGAACCTTACAGCTGCCGACACAGTCATTTTTATAGACAGTGACTTCAACCCTCAGAACGACCTGCAGGCTGCTGCACGCTGCCATCGGATTGGTCAGAACAGGTGACGTGTATGAAATATTATTCCACGCAGGCTACACTGCAGTATTCCACCTTGATTAGCTGTGCTATTCAAGTATATAAGTACTACTACTAAGGGGCATGCTACAATTATAGGCATAAAGGTCAGTTTACTCATCATGGAGAATACCTTGATGATGCCATTAGGGTTACCTGTAGTTAAGCTTGAAAGAATACTCCACTGATTTAGCATCTTATAACATTGTCGAACTCACGGATGCAGCAGAACCAGAGATATTGGTGTGTTATGCTAGTAACGGCTAATGTAGCCTCGAGCTGCTAGCCTCAAGCAGAGATGAGGAACAGAGGCCTGGTAAGATCACTTCTTTCTAACCACACCAACAGCCAACTTATAGTCTTCAGCCCCAAATGACACTGAGTCAAGTGACAACAATTGAGGACATTTATCAAGTTTCGCACAGCTCCCTCTGCAGACACTAAAGGCTTTACACTATGCAGAAGAACTCCCCAAAACCTGTGATGTGCAAAACTGGAGGAGTTAAAGACTTTAAATATTTGACAGAAAACCTGCGTTATAAACTAGGGGCATGGAGTTAGATAGTAAAGATAAAGTCATTCAACAGGCCAAGAAGGTCTAAGGAAAGATGCTTTTGAGCTGCATTATGGGAATTGTAGGTATTAAAGCTTGACCAATACTCTGGATGTCTCAGCCTCTGCTGAATATCTTCCAGTCTCCCACAAATCCTACAACTTAATGGACATGCAATACTAAATTGCTGGAGAACCCTTTTAATCTTTGACGGTAACTTATTTCAGGCCTGTGAAAGTGATCCGTCTTCTGGCAAGAGACACTGTGGAGGAAATAATGTACTCTCGTGCTGTGTCCAAGTTGCACCTCACCAACGCAGTTATTGAAGAAGGACGCTTCTCTCTGCTGGACCAAGCTCAGTCAGCTGCTGCAGGACTGCAGGTTTGGGAACTTTGAAACACGCAAAACCATTATCTGTATTCTTTGAATCCTGCAGTCCCCAGTTCCTGTGTCCTGTTTAATGCAAAACCACTACTCATGTTTCCTGTCCCCTACAGCTAAGTGAGATCTTAAAGTTTGGGGTAGACAAGCTTCTGTCATCAGAGGAGAGCTCTGTGCAGGACGTGAAACTGGAGAAGATCCTCGGTCCATCGCACAGTGGTCAGTGGCTAGACGATGAAGACTTAACCTCACTCAGAGAGGAGGAAGAGGAGGAGGAGAACGGCTCTGAATCTGACGGGCAGAGTATGTTTATTTAGAGTTTCCATTTTAAAATCTCAGATTACTGTGGCTTTGTGTGTGCAGAGTTTTCAGTTCTTCACCTGGTTTGAGGTCAACACGTGAATTTCCTTTCATAACATGTAACCATCTCACTTTTACTTTTGGTTCTCACCCTGCAAACATAACCACAAATGAAAAAGCAGCACAGATTTCATCTATTCGGTTCACATTTACTTTTCCTAGTAGTATCAGTAGAAGTCAGTCTGCTGCTGATGAATAACAACACTCACCATCATGCTGTCTCATCCTCCAGACCACATGTACTACTTTGAGGGGAAAGACTACAGTAAGGACCCCAGCTCTGAAGACCAGAAGAGCTTTGACCGTTTGTTGGAGGAGCAGCTGGCCGAGTTCCAGAGAGCGGCGGGCGAGGGACGAGCTCTACGACACAAAGCTGGAGTGAGAATCGGCCTCCTTCACCCCCAACTGATGGGAACATGTTTTCATTTGGTTTTTTTTCAAATTTGACAGCTTTGAATTTATGTGTTAAAAGCCAGGGTCAAGCACTTGACATAGGAGCTTCTGGTTGAGTATGCTGCAGAAAGGATAGTGTCATCAAATCACTTAAAACATATCCTCAATATTGTTGTATCAATGGGCCCTTTGTATTTTGCATGTAGGAAACTATTTTTCACGTCTTTAAAGGACTTTGTCTCACTGATCTCAGCCTTTATCTTTCAGTCACCAAACTAGACACTAGTTCTGGCACTCAGTCTGGTAAACAGCCTTTATTTAGGGCATGATGGCTGATGTAAAAACCACTGAATTAGATCATGTTCATACTTGTAGTCTGTTCTCTTGGTACACACATTGGCACATCGTTTGGTTCTAGTGTGTTTATGGTCCACTGACTTGTACCAGTTAGTTAGTTATGTTATTTATAGTGTTATGCACATACATCTGCCTCAGAAATGGACATTTTACTAAAAACTGTAGCCCTTAAATCATCATATAATCAACAATATACACATGAAATGGACTTAATTTCCAATTTCATCTAAGTCAAATAAGAAGTCTTTTCTCTTCAGGGAGGCCATGAAACCTGCCTGTTTCTGTAGCTAATGGTAATGCACCTGAACGTAACTAACTTTCTGCTTGACATAAGGCTCTACACTGCAGTCCTTTTTCATGAGACAGTATGTTCATGATTTAGGTTTGTACCAAACATCAACAGACCATCTTTCCGTTTATACAAAGAAAGATTTCGCCTCACTAATCCGGGTATGTCCATGCAAAGTGTTAAAGATCTTCCTGGTGAGCAGCTGTTACAAATTAACCAAGATTTGTAAACTAACCTCTCAGCGACAGTTTGTTCCGATGACTGATAGCCTCTGCAGTGAAGTCAAACTCGCATATTTATAATCACATAGCCCTGTGGTTGGTCCGTGTTGTGTTTCCACCACAGTTGAACCATACTACAGTTTGGCCTGGAAGCAAATTGAGACCCTCCTTTTGTATGTGGTGTCAGTGCAGTTGTTTTTTTTTTCCACTGGACGGTTCATTGACAGCGGTGTCAGCAACCGAAATGAACTAGACCCAATGGGCAAATGCATCAAAGATTGTTTACAACGTATCGTCGTAGGTGCTTGCAGTGCAGCAGTGGTCAGATTTCTGGAAATGCTGAGCTATGATTGAAAGATTATGGGGAATCACAGGAAACCAGTAGTAAATGAATAAACAGTATTTCATAAAGAAAGTAGCCTCAGATTTATTGCTGAAATGATAATCTGAATTATGGCGATTATACATTTTTAACTATGTGACTAATCTCTTGATTTTTTTCTGTGTTCCCAGGTTTCACTGTCTCTTGGGATTCCAACGAGGAAGAGGAAACCGCTAACTGAGGCTGAGCTGGAGCTGAGGCGCCAGAGAAGGGAGGAGGCTGCAGCCAAGAGAGCCAAAATTCAGGAGGACGTGAAGAAGAAGCAACAAGAGCAGAAATACAAGAAAAAGTAAAGGATTTGTCAATTTGTGTTTTTATTTATTTATTTATTTATTTTTTTTAGCTCTCAGTGACTTCTACGGAAGCCCTGAGAGGCAAGTGAGTTCCTTACAATTTCTTTTCATTTGTGAAACAGGTGGAAAAAAATAGTTTTGCTAGTTGGAGTTTTTTTTCTCACTTGCCTCTCAGGGCTTCTATAGACTTCCCCCACTGAGCTCGGACACTTTTGACACAAGCCGTTTTCCTTTTTATTTGGTGTGTTTTCTTATCATGCAGAATGGCATGGTGGGAGTCGTGCGGCTACAGATCACTGTGCCTGCCGTCTGTGGACAGTGAGGAGGAGGAAGAAGAAGAAGAAGAAGCAGAGGATGACAGCAGCGTATGCTCCACAGACTCTGACAGCACGGCCATCCACTATGTTCTGGGGGATGTTACTCATCCTCACGCTGCTCAGGGAGACGCCGTCATCGTCCACTGTGTCGGTATGAAACCTGTTTTACCCTATTATCACCATAGCAACATGTCACCTAGTATGATAGACTAATAAAGAGAAAGAAAATACCTCTTCAGTACTTCTTCTACAGTATGCCTTATATTTATCAGTGATATTTTTTTGTGTAGATGACTCAGGCCGGTGGGGCAGGGGAGGCCTGTTCACAGCTCTAGAGGTGAGATCAGATGAACCACGAAAGAAGTATGAGTTTGCCGGCAAGATGAAAGGTAAGGTGTTAACCATGATGACAAAGAAATGTATACTCATGACATTTAACATCTTTATCTGTAAAGTCTGGTTGAGAGTGAATGCCATAAAGTGTCAACATATTATTCATTTCAGATTTGGACCTTGGAAATGTGCTGCTCTTCCCCATTGACGACAAACAGTCCAGATTAGATGGCCAGGATCAAGTAGGTTCTGTTTAAATGATACCCACGTTGCACAAAGACGCTCAAAACTCTGCTGCCTGGAAATGCACTCCTGTTCCATGATATGCGCTGCGCCTTTGCAGAAGCAGTGATCCATGGCGTGATACCGTGGGTTTGGGTTTACGTGTGGTGACAAGAAGTGTGGCAGAGTGGCAACCAATAAGATTGTGACGACGATGATAAGATTAACCTGTTTCGATCTCCTTCCTGTCACCTTAGTTGGCCCTCATAGTGGCGCAGCAAAGAGACAGAGCAAACAACTTGTCTGGGATCCTTCTGACGGCTCTGGACGACGGCCTGAAGAAGATTTACACTGTGGCCAAAAGAAATAAGGGTACAGTCGAGCACTGAACATTTACAAAAACTAAAGTATACCATATGTTTTTCATGTAGTCTGTTCATAGTGAATTTGTAAAATCAAGACATTTTTCGAGTCAAGTCATCCGCGCTAGAAATGAGCTCCTCACTTGCCAATAACACATGCAGATAATTAACCACATTAGGACAGGGAGCAAGGAGGGGCCTGATGTGTCTGATTATTGTTAGACTTGACTGACGGGCTATGCAGGACTTGCTGTGTGTTTTGTTGGCGGCGTCACTACATGTGCACAGACACATTTTTGGAAACACAATTACTGGAGAGCAATTCATGACAACAATTGGACTTTCCTCCGGTTATTCTCATTAGAACACCGGGAGCTAAAATGACTTGCTTATGTCTTTGTTCACCTCCCAATGTTTCATGTTGGTGATAAAAACTTTTCTGAACACTAGTTACAGTCCCCCCCACCCACCCACACAGTTCAGCTCAAGCAGAGCGTAAACATGCACGAGGTTGCAGTTAACAGCCATGCTAACCCCCACTGACAGTTTCTCTGACATATCTTTGTGTTTCCCCCTGACAAAGCAAGTGTACATCTTCCTCGAATCGGTCACTCCACCAAAGGCTTCAACTGGTACGGCACCGAGAGGCTCATCAGGAAACACCTGGCTTCCAGAGGCATCCCCACATTCATGTATCTTTTTAAAGTTTCCAACAGATGAAATCTAAAAAAGGGACATTTCTCAGAATCTATCACTCTGACAGCTCAGAGTCATTTCCCCTTCACTTGACTGACAGATACTATCACAGCAGAACAGCAAAGAACTCAGCTCCACCCCAGACATCCACCCCTGCGACCTCAGCGCCAACATCCTCCCCCGAATCACAGTTGCGAAACTCAAACAGGTCGACTGACGAGACGGAAGCAAAAACCCCCGGCCCCCTGGCACCTCTCCAGAGCCCCGGCCCCGCAGAGCTCCCCAGTTTCATGAGGGGGGTCCGTGTGTTCTTCTACAACCTGCCTGCATCAGAGAGGAAGAGGCTGGCCCGCTACCTTATCACATATCCTTTCAGACTGGGCGTTTTCATCACAGTATTGTGCTGTTAAACTAGAGTTATCAGTTTACGTCAAAGCATGTATTTTTAATTTAAAGACATCTTTCCAGGTGAGGTATTGTCTTGACAAGATGAATTGCCCAATAATCAGCAAGTTAAAACAGTTTGAAAGGCAGTTATTAGCTCCTGTGCATTAACAGTTTGTGTGAATGTGTGTGGTTATGTGTAGAGAAGGCCTTTAAAAAGCATAACAACCACTACAGTGAAATACAGGGTGTGTTCTGATTACAGTATGATGTGAAAATGTCACCGCTCCTTAGCTGCAGAGCACTTATGATGGAGATGAGGAGGAGGTCATGAGTCCGGAGGTCACCCACATAGTTGCAGAGGTGGAGAACAGCATCCACTCACAGGTTAGTATCTCGCTGATAGTAATCTGACCTCTGTCTTGCACCAGTGTTTCCCCTAATATTCATTTTTCAGGGGTGGGACATAATGGGGTTTTTTTTTTTTTTGTAGAAGGAGGAGGAAATTTAGACCATGATAGATTTACAGGCAACTTTCAAGACCTTTAGCAGAGGATAAGGGAAAACATGGAGAAACAACCCAACAACAGTATTTCATTTTTAACCGTACTGTTATGATTTGTGTGATCTAGGAGCTCCAGGATCTGGTGCAGGACTACACTCAGGCTGTCCCTGTGCAGAAGGCCTGGCTAGAGTCCTGCTTCTCCAAACAACGAAAAGTCAACACTGCACTGTTCCTACATCTGCTCAGATAACACTGTGTTTATTGGGTTTTTTTTTAAATTTCCTTTTTTTTTTAAAAATAATCCTTGTGTGAAGCTTGAATGAACTTGGGTGGCTGCTTGAAAATACACTAAATGTCAGATCATTTGAAGACAGTTTGCGATTGTTGATGTATAAGTAAATAAAGGAACACCTCTCTGTACTGCTGTGTTGGAGGTTTGTGTTGACACGTGCAGGGTTACAGTTTACCTCTGTAGTACACCACATATTAAGAAAGAGTCATAAATACACACACACACACAAACACACACACACAGTGGGTAAAAGGTGGAGTTTGCCAGCGGGGCGGCGCTGCTCAGATGCTAAGTAAAGAGCCAAATCATCCTGTGCGTCAATATTTTTCATCTTTCTTGGAGAGACGACATACAAGGAAAACTATACATATATTTAACTCGAAGTCGTTACGGCTGTTCACCTTTAAGGTACATTTTTGACAGCAAATTTGTCGACACGGAGGAGGCTGAGTTACCTGTAGGAGACTTGTGAACGCGAGGCAGCGACGGTAAGTAATTACACTTAACGCTACATAATGTTACCTGTTTACATACTTTGACTAATAACTTGTATTAAGTACGTAGTTTTAAGCTTATATGTGCTTCTAACGCTTTTAACAAAACACTGAGTTAGAGGTAAGTTAGCAGTGGTCGTAAAACCTATTTCCAGAAGTTTTTTTTTTTAAGTTTTTTTTTATTTTGAGCAATTAACCTGTAACTTCGGGATAACTCGTGGATTGTCGCGCAAAGATGCTAGTTAGTAAAATGTCGCTTATACTGCGGTTTCTAAAAACACCGGTAGCAGTCTCAAAATGTGTACCGATAACATAATAATTGTAGGTTTATTTTTTCACCTGTAAAAAGTGCACGAAGTCGGGAGTCAGTCACGACCTAAAAAAAAAAGAGAAAAAAAGTCGGAGACATTGTTGTTTGCACTTTCCACTGAAGCTGACCCAGATATGTGAGTGCGACCACAAAAAGGCTTTTAATGAGTGTGTAGTTTACATTTACAGGAACTACCAGGGGTGTATTGGAAGGTAAACCCACCTTAACTTAGGTTTTGCAGTCCTAAATTCATATTAAGTAGGTTTGTGTTATACTGAGTTGTTATGTGGACAAATTAATTTATGTGACCCTGAAAATACCTTTTCTGTCTAAATTGGCATTTGTTAGGTTCCTCACCTTTTTGCTTCCCATTACTTCACTACAAACAAGCTACCAACTAAGGTCACAGGTTCTTGAGTGTGAAATGTTTTTAGTTTTTTGATGCATGTTATAAATGATTCCTTGAGTGGGGATATAGCTGTGAATTATCGAACATGTCACATTTTTTATCTTTTGGAAGTTTTGTGGTTTGATTTTCCATCTGAGTCTTGCTTCTGTCGGTGAGAGGTATCATTTCCTTATTCCCACAGTAGATTTGTCTCCTTAGTATTAACCACCAAACGTTGCGAGAAAAATCCCCTGTGTGGGAGACACTTTACTAAATGTGTTCTCATGCAAATCAAGGAGACACCAGCAGGAGTGTGGGCTGATATGAAAAATGCTTTATGAATCTCTAAAGTGCTAACAATATATGCTAAAATAAAGCTTCTGTACTTTGAATTAGATATTTCTCCTGGTCAGTTTGGTTTAAAATGACACCTGTCCTCAACAGAGTTTCAGGTGCAGCTTTAACCAGATACACATGGATGTCAGGAGGAAGAGGCCCAATGATGCTGCCCACTTCAATCTACTCGGCTTCAGCACCAAATAGGTGAGCATGACAACAAGCACGCTGTTGGATGTTACAAAATGCAGCACAGTACTGTTGTTTATATGCAGATTTGTTAATACAGTTGTTTTAACCAGCCACGTTTCTCGCCCACAGTCACGTCAGCCAGCTGAGCAGGTACTTTAACAGCCACCACAACACGCCTGAAGAGGATGATGAGACCATGAGCACGGAGGAGCGAGAAGCCAGCGTTGTCCGCAAGCCAGACTCCACCTCTAACCCCATTGACCCCCGCCCCCTTCCAGAGCACGCCACCTTCGCTGATGACTCCCTGTTCAGCAGCCAGAGGCTGGCCAGGGAGCAGGAACACAAACACAACCACACTCTCCCTCAACCTGGCCCGAGCTACTTCTCGTACCAGCCTCCCCGCAGCTTGCCTGCTGGGTACAGCCAGCCCACCCCGTTCCCCAGCCAGGTCAACGGCGCCTGGCTCCACCCGAGCTTTGCCAGCAGTTGGTCGGGGTATCCCAACAGCCTGCCTTCCTGTCTGAGCCAGAAAGATTACTCCAGCTGTTCTGGAGAGAGCTGCCTCTCGGGGTGCAAGTCCCTGTCCCTCCCTGGCAGACACAGCACCAGTATAAGCAGCTTAGAGCAGCCGCTCTCTCTGTGCTCCAACCCGCCTTCGGCCAACTTGTGTCGCCACACGTTGCCTCCGTACTCATGCTCGCCTCAGGGAGCTGCCTGCTGTGCACAGTGCCCTGCAGACGCCTTCAATAGGGGGCCTGAGGCCAACAAACACCCCTGGCCTCAATACCACCCAGCTTACGGCCAGTACTGTAAGTCTGCTACTCTGTTTATCCACCCTGACACAGGCACAATGACAGGAGCAGTAAAATAGTGTTCAATTCATCCTGCCACAGTATCAGAAGCAGTAAGCCTATAAGGGATGTTTACTTGACTCTGTTTTTACTGCTTTAGATCCTGGTGTCTGCAGACTTCCTGGAGCTGGATACACACACATGTGAATTTTTATTATATTTCTGCATCACAGAAGACATATTTGAGCCCCTTAATTCATGTTGCAAATGTTTAACTGTGATTAAAAATGATCTTTAACTCCATGCAGTGGCCCCAACGCTCCAGCTAAAGAGAAGCACCCTCCTTACAGCACACCGCTCTCTCTGGAGCAGAGTAAGTGATGACCAGTAGGTCTGCAGAGAATCAGTTTACTGACAGAGCTGCTTTACACAGCTTTCACTATTTATTTATTGCTCTTGAATACAGGGAGGGTGTTTGTCACTTACGAAGCGGACAACGACAAGCATGTCAATGAGATCATCAACTTTGTTGCTTTGCTGCGACACAACGGCTTTGATACGCATGTATGTACAGGTTTTTTTTTTTTTTTGGGGGGGTATGTTTTGGCACAGGAGCTGTTTAATAGAGCCTGTAACATTACTGCATTACAAAGGCAAAGGACAACTACTCCAGGAAAGCTGAAGTTGAGAAAAAATGGTTTAACGTTTTCAAGCTGACTGGGTAAACTGTAACAGATGGACAGGATGTAATTCCTTTATTTTATTTGCCACAAAATGTTCTTTCAGCTTTCCATCTCCTATTAAAAATAATAATAATAATAATTACATTGAAAGTAATATAATAATTTAATGTACACCTCAACACATTGAAATAAGTGATTTAAAAGTAGCTTGACCAAATCAAATTGTGAATTCCAGTCAAAACTGCTACTCTGCTAAGCTAACGTTAGGCTAGCTACCTTTTAGCAGCACTAGTTTCACTGTTTTTACTCTCCATGACTAGATATAGTTTCTGCCTTACTTATTTGGGATAACAAATTAAATTACCAAGATGTTAGCTCACCGAAATTGATATAGTTATAACACTTAGGGGGCTTTAGTCATGGCTAGCTGTGGCTATCTCTAGCTAACTTTAACAGGATTTAGCTCTCTTGCTTTAGCTGTGTAGTTGGCCGTTTGTTTTTGAGCTGTGTTTTGTTGTAACTGCACATTTAACAAGCTTTTTTCTTTGAATTTATGCATTTCTATGGCATAAACAAATGTTATATGGCAAAATAAATGTAAAGATTTTGGTACATTTTGATTAAATATGTAGTTTTGGCTTTGTAGGGCAGAGTAGATCTCCCTGTTGGGTGTAATTTGTTAGGGGGTAATCTTTCTGACTGATGTCTGTATTTGTTTCAGATTGATATTTTTGAGCAGCAGTTCAGGAGTATAAGCAAGATAGACTTCATGGAGCGGTACCTCAGTGAGGTAAAAAACAATCAGTTCTTTCTAAGTTAATAAAAATGGTTGAAAAGAACAAGACCCTTTAAAACACTTAATATAATCATTTGCACCATCTTGAGCTCTTTTTCTTTCTGCAACATCTTTTATCAAGCCGTATAATAGCAGCACGAGGATGAAAACAGCTCACTGACAGGTAGAGCTATTGACAAGCAGTCATAGTTATGTTGTCCCCTCACCCAGAAAGAGTACCTGATCATCATCATCATCAGCCCCAAGTACTACGAGACAGTGACAGCCTCCCCTGTTGGCCTGGAGAACGACGAGAGGACCTTCAACACCGTCTACATACATAAACAGGTTCACAGCTACTCCACATGAGGACTGTAAAGAAATATTCACTTTGAAATCTAATGAGCTTTTAAAAAACTATATAATTTAAATGTTTTTTTTTCTGTTTTTGCCATTTAGCTCCAGAATGAGTTCATTCAGAATGGGAGCAAGAATTTCAGGTTCATTCCCATTGTGTTCCCTGGGGCTAAAAAGGTTTGTTTTATGACGGGACAGAGAGTGCATGCAAAGTCTAAACGTGTCTCGCTTCATTCGCTCCCTCTAAATGTGTGATTATGCGATTCCCTGTGCTAGTAAACGCATATCACACATACATTATCTGTGTTGTAATCTATCCCCCCCAAACCCTCAGTAGTCTGATTAGTCTTGCTCTGCTGTGTGTGTGTTTATGATCACAGTGTCACGTCCCTAACTGGCTTCAAAACACGCACGTTTACGGATGGCCACGTGATCGGGATGACATTCTGCGGCGGCTGATGAGGGTCGAGAAGTACAATCCACCTCCTATTGGGGAACTACCCACCATTGTTTCCATCCCCATATAGAGACCTCTGACCCGAAGACGCAGACTGCACTGAAATCTATGAAAAAAACATGCTCTCTGGAGGACTACTGCTCTTTGTTGAGGTGAACGGGCATACGTGTGCAGGGTGTTTAATTTGACTTGAGTGATGTTAAGGGTGCTGTGTGAACTTTTCTCCTGGGATATGTTGCATAAGTATAATTGGCTCCTTTTTAAATTCCACGAGGCACAGAAAAGTGCCCGTCTTGATGTGAAACGGAGGCCTGAAGACAAGCTTTTCGGTCTCTGCAGCTTGTGAATGTGCACCACGCTGCATGTTTTTACCTCGACCTCTCTGTGTTCCACCTGCCACAACACCACGAGGGATGTTTACTCGCGCTACTGCAAGTTAATTACTTTTACACCCTGATAAGTACAGTGTTTAGTTCTTTTAAAAGCACAATTTCAAATTCATGGTTCTTAAAATTTGAACACATATCCCCGTAAATGATTTATCATATTTTATTGGGTCTCACGTGTTGTATAATTAAATACATGACAGATATGATGAATAGTCTGATGACTGTATATTTGCAGAATGGACCAGTAGAGATTTAATTTATGGGAAGTAAACACTGACAGATATTCCCCTGGTCCATGCTGCCACAGCCATATTGTCTTTATTACAGTGTCTATCTAATGCAAACAGCTGCCCAGCAGGATGGAGTTACTGTTGTATTTTGAAGAGTAAAAATACCAGACAATGCCTAAAAAGGAACATAATGTACTGTTTTTATGGCACTCGGTGCGTTGTAGATATTGTTTAAAGAGGAGACAGATTTTTGTTTCAGCATTATTTGAAATGTATTTTCTCATAAGAGAAAGTGTTTTCACTGTGTCACAATGCTTAAAGAGCCATGTTGTTTTTGCACATTTTAGCCCTTTTGCTACAAATCATAGTTCAAATCAACAGTTGCATTTGTGCTAACTGACAGATTAGCTAATTAAAGTTTATGGTCTCTGCAAGTTGATTTTCATAGCTTGCTTAAACAAATGAAACCACAGAAACCTAGAACATGTAATTATGTGAATCGTACATTATTTGTAAAAAAAAAAAAAGGGCTAGAACATGCAAAAACTGGTATTTTGGTCAATTAATTACATTGTCAAACACCACAGATGGAAGTTGATGTTACAGACATTTTTAATTTTGTTTCTGCACTGGAGCCATTCTTGATGGATTAATTGTAAAACTAAATGTTATAATAATTAAAACTGTAGAACTGCATGGTGTGTTTGGAGGTGATGGTGTGTTGGCCTGAAAATACAATAGTCTACATCAGTGTTTTTGAAGCTGGCCACAAACATGACAGTTAAGCACAGACAAGCAGAGACCTGGGACTGGTTTTGCCTGCAGGGCCATCTCAAACAGCGTGAATGCGAGATGCATTTTTCTGTTTGAGAACATGAAGGTGCTTTGTTGTTTAATTATAGATCTATCAGCACACTGCTGCGTTTGAGTTTGTACTCCTCCTCAGATGCAGCCGAGCTGCTTGTCTTATTTCATTCAGGAGGAATTCAGCGTGAGAGCAGAGAAGTAGATCTACAGGAGAGAAACATTCTGCCTCTCCAAGGCTTGTGTGGAAAGGCTCAAACAGGATGTCATATCGAGATAGTAGCTGACACAGCTACCTGCCGTGTGTGTGTGTGTGTGTGTGTGTGGTAGGGCTTCTCAAGAATCAACAAGTTTAAACTCAAATGGGTCATCACAACCCGCTTGCGGTTAGAGAAAAATCACGTGCAACATCATGACACATTTTAAGAAAAATGTTTGTGTGCGCAGAATATGCTGTGTTCTTCATCCCAGCAGAGGTGAAATCAATCCTGTTTCTTACCTGCATCTGAAACTAAACTGATTAAAAAGCCGAGCGTCAGGACGTGGTTTAATGGTTTTATCTTCACAAGAGGTAACACTGCAGATGTTCATACAGACATCATAAAAAAATCTGAATACAGTGTTTCATATAGTCATCCATATATTGAAAAGTACATGAAATAATATTAATTTTAATAACAAACAAAAGGACAATGACATCTGTAATAAAAGTGGATTACAAAGTGACATTTTATGTAAATAACTCTTAAGAATTAGGTAACAGAAAACAAAATCAGACAATAGTTCCATTTAACTGTATGTAAAAACATTGAAGTGCTATTTGTTCAAAGCTACAAAATACACTTAAAAGCAGGAAGCGTTCTTTTTTATTTCCTTCAAGGAAAAGTACTATAAAATAAGTTACAGTACAGTGAATTTGTCCAAACCGACTTTTGTTCCCGTCTTCCAGCCTTTTGTAAGCACAAACAACAGAAGTAACTCATACAGGAGTAAAGAGATGCTGTTTCCTTGTGAGAGGCGTCTCCCCCAGAGAGGAAACCAACAGTCGATAACTGTGTGTCAAGTGTGTTCGTGTTTATAGTAGCCGCACAAACACTTCTGAAAATGTGAAACCTAATCTTCAACATCATCTGCGTGTCGCCCTGCCCGTGTCCATGGTGGAAAGAAGTTTGTACTTCATGAGCTCAGAAAAATTTGACAAATACTTCATGTTTAGTCACGTAATACAGAGGCAAGCTCTCATACATCGTCAGCTGGCAAAGGAGGTATGTTGAACCTTGGTCTAGTGAAAAAAGCCATCTTCTCTCTGCAAAAAAAGAAAACAAAACTTATTTTCACACACATTTTGTAAAATTAAAGCCTGCTATTCAGCACTGCTACACAAAATAAGGATTGCTACTTTATGTCTGCCAACATACAGTAGGTCTCCACCTGCTGCTGACCAACATGGTTTCACGACTACAATCCTCTCGAAAATGTAGTTTTTCTTAATGTATAACAGACACAATAAAATAAATACATTTTCCAGGTTCTAATCCTTTGTCCCTATGTGATTTTTTATGTCTTGGTATATGTTAAAGAAAATCTATTTATATATATCGATAACTATAA
Organism: Macquaria ambigua; assembly: GCA_008360985.2. Taxonomy (NCBI): domain Eukaryota; kingdom Metazoa; phylum Chordata; class Actinopteri; order Centrarchiformes; family Percichthyidae; genus Macquaria; species Macquaria ambigua. The sequence continues at coordinate 350,034 of VMKM01000013.1, read as the reverse complement.
CTATATCGACACACACACACACACACTCTTCTCTTCCAACCAACCTAGTTAACCCTGTCCATCATATACTGTATTGGCCCCAATATAAGACTACATTTTTTTTCTGGAACTTAGGTTTGAAAAAGTGGGGGCGTATTATATTCAAGGACAAGACAATGACGTATTTACGTACACCAGCTCCTCCAGAAAGCGTTGCATTATGAGTTGTTTGTAGCCTTAAACAGTACCCTGTGGAGTTCTTGACCTCTAGGTAGCATTGTTTTCCTGAGTGAGCCCCATTTTGACAACACACAGTCCTGCCAATGGCTTTACACTGTGGTCTACAGGTGGTGACATGATAACGCGCCAACAAAGGCTGGAAAGAAGAAAACTGCTAGCAAGCAAACATGGATGTAACACTGTAGGTCTCAAAATAAAACAACTTTTATGAGGAAAGAAATGCACTCAGATATACACACAACACTGGTGCGCAACACTGAACACAGAAACTTACTTTGTTAACAAGAAAACTCCACAGGGCTCCTACTAGTCTAGCCAGTTTCTTCAAGTCTGCGGCCCAGTTTAACCTAAGGGAGTTTCTGACGACTCGTGTTTTGCTGCTGCAGAGGAAATACATTCCTGACGAGTGAAAATGAGTTGAAAGCATCTCCAGGTGTCTGGGCGCTGCAGAGAATTAACGAGGTCACACAAGGAGCTCAAAAAGACTAAAAAAAGTTATATCTGGGCCCAGGATTGTGAAACCACACTTACCTGTTGGCTCATTTGGAAATATGTCACGCTCTAACTTTCACTGTGACTTTAATCAGTGTGGGTAACATTCCCAGTGGAGTGACAGTGTGAAAGCTGACCAGGAGTCTGCACAATCCAAACCTGAATGTCTGCACAGGCAGGGGCTCCTTGTGGCTCTGCCCCCTCATCTGCAGAACCTCCTTGGAAGCCTTCCTCAGCCTCCTCTCTGCCGCCTCCTCCTGACGCTGCTCCTGCTTGCTTTGGCTGGCCTGGAGCACGACGACGACAACAACAACAACAACAGGTTAGCCGCTGCTAGGCGACGCTTGTAAAAGCAACTGTAGTGCTCTGCTTCCAGTCTCACCTGTCTCTGGGCCTCTCTGAGAAGGCAGCGGAAGCGCTCGTCCCTCAGGGCCCAGTGGGGGAGCTCCATGTCCTCCCTGGCTTGTGGTTCCTCCAGTCGCAGCTTCAGCTCCCTCAGGGCGCTCAGCTCCTCCATCAGCTGCCTCTGACGCGTCCTGCAGGCCTGGAGGTCCAGCTCCAGGTCCAGGGAGGTACGTGTAGGCTGCTCAGCCAGGGAGGAGCGGTACGACTGCTGCTCACGCACACACACATACACACACGCCTCAGAAACTAGATACTCAACACTCTTATATGTGCAAGCTTGAGAAAAAATAATGTACCTGCTTATATCGCAGCGTTCTTCTTTCCAGCGTGTTCCTGACAAAGGGAGATTTCTTTGGTAGAGTTGAGCTGTCACTGTCGCTGCGATATAACTGAAAGATAAAATCAGTCATTTTACAAAATAACAACAAAAGTCAGTCAACAACAGCCTACTGCTCACACAGACTTAAAGTTAGGGAGATTGTAAAAATGTTCCTTCTCATACATTTGCAGTGACTCACCCTGCAGACATACTGACTACGAGCGCCAGGAGAGAAGGTCTGAGAGCGGACGATGGTGCTGCCCCGCATGAATGGCGAGGCGTGACCCCAGCGACCCCCCCTCTCTTTGGGCCGGACTCGCACCGGCTCTGGAAAGAGGCCTTCTGTCATGGTGGCCTTCTCCACCTGCGACAACAAATCCCTTAAATGCACCTGTGCCACTATGGATTCTTAATGGTGCCAGTGGATTAAAATATGAGCAGCTACACAGCTGCCGCTGCTGTAGGCTTCACCTTTACTGTGGAGAGTCTGCTGGTTGTCTGGTCACAGCGCCCTCCAGTGGTGATGCAGATGCCCTCTGCACACAGGCCCTCTGAGTACGGAGCTGTGAACGCTGTGCTGTTGCTGCAGCCACTGTCCACCGACTCAGCCTGCCAACTCCTGCAAAATACACCCCCATCACTTTAACACACACACACACACACACACACGCTGGAGGCAAAAACAAGTGAATTTTGTATATGACATGATAGAACTTGGCTCAAGCAGAAAACGTTGCCACCTCTCCGATGCCGCCTCCCCCGGCTCATCCTTCTTCTCCAGCCTCTGCAGCTGCAGCTCTGCCTCCCGTTCCTCCAGATGGGTGGTGGTGGTGGTGGTGGTGCGTGACAGCACAGTGTCCTGTAATGCCACAGAGCAAACTATCAAACACCATCCTTACACTGTCTGCATTCCTCCATCCTCTGGCAGTTAGTGTGAAGGCTTGTTTGGCTTGTGAGACACATTCTTGTCAAATACTCCCTTTAACGAACTGCACACCTGCACACTATAGGCTACAAATTGCCTAACAACCGTATGAAGAGGAATTTCTCCCAAAGGCACGGCAGGATTTACACTTTAATGCATTTAATGCAGCAAATGAGTTATTTGTTGCTGGTAACACCTCAGGATTGCTAATTATTTTGGCACTTTGCCAGCAGGTGGACACTTTAAAACTCTTTTCTTTCTATTCAGGTCCTCTACAAGCAGGCACACAGCCGAGTGTGTCATTTTAGATAAGAGCATATTCAATTCTGATATGCCACTTTTATAAATATTTATTATTTGCAACACAGATTTTTTTGCTACTATCTCTTGTGGTGTACACCAAGGTTCCATTTTAGGTCCCATGTTATTTGCATCATATACTGGGGTCTGTTTTTAGAAAATCCCTTATTGCAACCGACGACACGCAGCTATATTTTCCTTAAAACCGAGCGTAACACAGCAGCATTTTTCAATTATTATTAATGTAACTATAAAACGTATTTTATTTTTGTTAGTTACATTTTTCATTTTAATGATCTGATTGGATTTGAAATTTCTCTGTAAAACACTTTGGTCGACACCTGCCATGCTTCACTCCATCTCCCTGAAGCCGATACCTGAGATCACTTCCTGCTGTTACCCGACACTGCTGTTATTTGCTGGACAAATACATGTATGTGTGTTTACCATGGCTCTGGGCCTTTGCTCGTCTTCCTGGCTGTCGTGGTGTCTGCGGTGGCTGAGGCTCTTCTGTTCAGGCCTGGGCAACTCCGTCCCGCTCAACATCTGCACTCGCAGCCAGTGGTAAACCATCTCTGCACTTCCCTCACAATCTTCCAGGCTCACCTGGGCTGTACCCTGCAGGAACACACACACAATGTTTCATTATTTTAACTTAGATATCAGCCCATCAGTGGTATCCAACATGTACGATGAAGACCTTGTTTAACTATCCTAAAAGAACAAAATCAGTGCTGCTGTATCATCCATTCATTATCCATCATCACCCACCAGTAGTTCCTCCTGAGCCTGAGGTCCCAGCGAGCAGACAGACAGCTGCAGAGCACACACCGCCAGGGCGTTTGCAGGGACAGGAATGCGGAAGCCCTCGTTGAAACTCATCTGGGACTGCGGCTCCAACGCCGTACAACAGTAAAACGCACAGGCCCGGCCGGCGTCCAGTGGAATCAAGTGCACCTTCACATACCTGGAGACACAAATGCAACAACGTTCACAATGTGAGATTTCTACTTATTGATCACCGCAGTGATGTAAATGTGATGTGTTACTGGTGCAGATACAGAAGAGATTCAGTATCCTGCTCACCATCAGTTGCTGATGCTGTTTACATGATGAACATGTAGCCACCCTACTCTTAAGATAAGCCACTGTTTTAAATTTCAGCACTTTGTGCTCCTGATTCCTCGTATTAGTACAGAGTTAGACAGTTTTTTCTGATTTCTATTTCTTTTGACTGAACGTTACGTCAGAGGTGAAGTCACTTCACTGTGAGGTGTAGAAATTACAGTATTTTGTCTACCCTAAATGTACCCATTATGTAAAATTCCTTCAATATTTTTTTACTGTATAGTGTTTCTTTCATTATGTTGTAACATTGTAAAACAGAGATGTAGCGATGTCCCTACTCTTTGTGTCACCTTGCTGAAAAAACACTTTTTCTCTTTCTTGCAGAGAGTTAAGATCAGATGATTGATACCACTGGCACAGGTAACAAAATCTGCCTACCAGCACCTCTAAAACTCATTAATTAACACGTTATATCTTGTTGGTTTAATCCGTACAAAAACTGAAGTATAAAAATTACAACTTGTGGTAATACGGGGGCTAAACAAGCAAGATAAAATGTGTTAATTAGTGAGCTTCAGGGGCAGCGTAGCCAGATTTGACTCGCACCAAATCAGTGCCTCAAACTCACCCCATTTTTATTTCCATTTAGGAGAAGGTTGTTTTGTCCATCTGATGTATGAATTATTCTATTTAATTTTATTTAATTAGATGCCTGCATCTAGAGAACCAAAAAAATCTACCTCACTAACAATGTAACCACGTTACATTATAATTAAATGTCAAAATCTTTACTTAAATGAACATGTGTAATTTCTTTACAAGGCTTTATCACAAAGCTATGACCAAATAATAATTTTAAAGTTTCAAAGTTTCAACCTAATATAATGAAGTGTCATTAAAAGTTATTAGTCATTGCATTTAGAGCATACCAAACTCTGTGCCATCAGTCTCAATCACACTAATTGAAAAAGGAGAGTAAAAGGCAGATTAATTGGAATGTGGCCTCACTTTTTACTGCCCAAATGGCCAAAATTATCACAAGAAAAACTATTTCTACTTGTCCCATCAAATAAAAAGCAGCCTAGGTTGCTTTTTATCAACAGTGTTTAGAGGTTTGTTCACCTTTGGACGGAGCAAGGCTAATGGTTTCCCCTTGTTTCCAGTCTTTGTGCTAAGCTAAGCTAACCATCTCCTCGCTTCATATTTATCACACAGACATGAGAGTGGTATCAATCTTCTCGTCTAACTCTCAACAAGAAGGCGAATTAGCGTATTTCTCAAAATGTCAAACTATTCCTTTAATCATGAGAGCTGAAAGTACTCACACTTTATAGCCGTCCCTCACAATCGACCTGTTCAAATTCTTGAGCTGCAGCAGATGTAGCCGGAGAGACTGAGAACTGGACTCCCACCTGTGAAGAGGAAGAGTCCAACAAGTGGAAAATGGAGTTAGATACTAACAAGGAATAGCCGTGCCACCCACGTACAGTCTGCACTAACAGTTTACTCACAGCAGTCCTAGCTGGATCTGGGTGGGCTCGCTCACAGAGGTCAGCTCTTTCATGTATGCCATCTCATCGGACTCCTCTGCTCTGTTGGTGGAACGACAAAAAAGGAATAAACAAACTGTTTTCCTCTCTCATAGGGCACAAACATTTTGTATCTGAAGATAGTCCAGTGACCCAAAACAGCATGATACATGACATGTTTGAGCAGTTTCTATTTTCTTTTAGCTATTATAAGCTATTTCTGTGTGAATGTGATATTACTACCTCACTTTAACATGATTCAGATTTTAACATTCATTCTTAGGATTTAAAAATGTTATTTCTTTGCCTGCTATTTTGCAGACACTGATGTCGACACTAAATCCCACTTGGACAAGAGGATACAAATACCACAACTGTCAAAGCTGGAAGTGGAGTGTGTTTTGGGTGTTGCAGTTTTCTCCTCTGTCACTAGGAGGCGCAGTTGCTCCAGAGAGCTGGGTGCTTATGTTGTGTTTTAGCAGGGTGGACCTCCTCTCACCTTCTGCCCCAGGCCTCAAACACACCGCTGTCTGTGGCCAGAGCATCCTCAGACACCCCTGCAGACACTCTCCTGGCCCTCCTGCCGCTTCTGTTGCCACTGTTCCCCCTCAGAGTCACTCCTAAAGACGAAAACACACCCAGTTAATCATCACGTAGTCTTCATTCTTTGGGACAAGGATCAGATCTCTTTCACTTGCCTGTGGAGGTGAAAGCCCCCTGGGCCCCGCTCTCTCTGTGGCTCTTGTTGTCCAGCTGATGCATGGCGGCGGGGCCGAGCGCATCCTCGCTGCTCAACATGGTGGTGTGTGACAGGGGTTGCGACTGGGCCCGCAGCCCCTCTAACAGGCCACGGCCCGCCTGCTCCATGTACTCCTCTGTCATCTGGGTGAGAGGGCAGTCCTGAGGGGCAGAGTGGTAGGGTGTGTCCATGGGAGAGCTGGGCGGCGACAGGGAGGAGAGCGAGGAGCGGGAGGAGAGGGAGGCCAGGGACTGTGGGGTGTCGTGGGAGCGTTTGGTTTTGCTCTGGGTCAGGGGGTCGGGGGTGAACATGGAGCAGTCTCTCGACACGGTCTCTGGTTGCAGCAGGTAGCGTAGGTGGGGGTCGAGCGGCTCCCCGGCCCCGTCGTGACGCTCGTACTGGGGGAGACCGTAGATGTCACTGAAACTGATGGAGCTGAGGGAGCCCCGGCTGGACGCCAGGGAGCCCCGACTGGAGGCCAGAGAGCCACGGCTGCTGCTGGACGACACCGTCAGGGAGCTGGCCGACAGGCTGGAGATAAGACGACAAGAGACACATAAGAAAAGACACAGAGGTGCACTGAAGAACCACTGACAGCTTGAAGAATAAGTGGGTGCCGCACCTCTTCAGCTGGGAGTGAAGGTAGGTGGTGATGCGTGTGGCCTCCTCCAGCTGTCTCAGCAGAACGTTCCTCTTCTCCTGCTGCAGGATCCTGTCAGGAGGCAAAAGAAATATAGTTAAATGAGCACTTAGTCCACTTCTCTGTCTTGATACTGCAGAGAAATGTGTAGGGTCTATCCTAAAAACCAAAACAATCATGTATACATCTGTCCAGCTTGGACCTTTACACCACTGTAAAATCCAGCAGGTTCACATCAGAAAGCACAGTGTTCATCTTACAGGATAAACTGGGATATGACGGCACCCTTATTTCCCCTCCAATTACAGGAGCATGACAGCAACACTAACAGATAACCCCATAGTGAACACACAAGGAGACATTTTATATTAAAGAGAGGTATTTCCCCTTGATCAGCTCACACACATGTGCTATGTCCCAGTTCCATACTACATACTAACCGTATACAGCATGGACTATATACTAATCTTCATAAAACACTGTTTTTACTGTACTGTTACAAGAACTGGGACTCTAGCAACTGTCAATACATGCAGTCAAAAATCAAGCATTTATAATATGAATACTGACTGTTTTGAGTTTACTTCATTTTGTTAATTTTCCAGCGTGAACATAGCACAAACTCGGAATGGGGACTGCAGTCCTACAGCTAACTGGGATTTATGACGACTACGTTGTTACTACCAATCAGTTTGGCATGGTGAAGATACATGGCAGTGGCACATGTGCATGCAGTGATTAATTAATTTGATATAAAAAGAGAAACCAGCTGGCTTCTATATTCAAGACACACACATATCAAAACCATGATGAAGCTATATTTGTGGAGGAGATGAAGGGGCAGAGGAGTTCTCTGACTCTGGGCCCGTGGAGCTACAGGGGCCCACCGGAAAGACCATGTTGGTAGCACACAAATACTCCGATATGAAATGACAATATTATAACAATAATACATTTCCCATTGAAACCATCTTCCCAGTTAGAAAAGATTCATGGTTTACTGGCTACTGTCACTTGGAGGCAGTTTGTCACATTTCTAGTTTGTACAGTCCTTTCAAAGAGAAAGTACTAGGACTGGAGGGCCTTAAAATGTTATTTATTAAACTGCAATCTGGTTTCTGAGTGAGTGATTATTCTGTTAATTAATGGTTAATAAACTGAGAACAGCAATTCATTTAAAGGGCATTTGATTGTATGTGTGATATCTATCTTATGGGTCTTACTGTATTATTGCTGAGTTCAAATTTGCAGAAATAGATAAATGAAAGTACTGTGTATGTGTGTGTCATGCAGCGATTTATTTTGTCATGTATTATGCATATGGATCTTATTTTTAAAACTGATTAACATTGTTAAACATGAAACTTACAATATTTATACTGAGGTAATAATAAGAAAATACAAAAGTTTGATAGTAATAACAGTAAAAAATGTGTCATGGCAAGTACAGAGGTCATCCTAGAAGCCCAGTGTGCAAAAACAAATCCTCAATCCTGAGTGCTGATTGTCGTCTTTCTCACCTCTGATTGGCTCCCTGGCTCTGGGAGCTGTGGGCCCTCTGCACCTCCTCCTCCAGCCTGGAGCGCTCCTCCTCCAGCTGCAGCAGCGTCTCCGAAGGGTGCTGCTGCTTGCTGACCAGGATGATCTCCTGCAGGAGCGCCTCCTTCTCGCGCAGGAGCTGCATGAAGTCCCGGTCGCGGTCCGCCTCGGCCCGCCCCGACCAGCTCTCACTGTCCAGCTGTGCTAGCTGGTGCTGTATACTCTGCACCCTGAGAAAACAGCGAGGAAGGAACAATGTAGTGCCAAACGCATATTTTGAATTTTCTCCTTACACCTGGCACTAGGTCAGCCATGGGTTCAGCTGACACATTTATAGTCAGAGGCAGGAAAGTACAAGCTCTAACTAATTGGTTGCAAACATTTGTTTACATCAACTTTGCTGGAGCCAAATGAGCCTGACACTGTCAGTGAAGTACAGAGGGCACAGAGTTCATATGCCAAATGAAAAAAAAATGTTAAGAACTTAGAATCACAGGATCATATTATAGTGATATGTGGCCAATATTGTAAATCAGTAAGAAAGTCAGCTATGATAAATCACCAAATCTGTGTAACTGGTTAGAACACATAGCTCTGAAATGGCCAAATACTTTTATTTTAGCAACTATAGGAACTGCATTATGTGTTTTCTGTCTTACAGAATTGTATAGACTGTCAGTGACGGAGTCCTTTTTGAACACATAAACAATATTTAGGCTACACATGAAAAAAAACATAAATCGGCATAAGTCTGAACATAAACACCTTTCCCTCATAATAAATACAACAATTATGTATCACTACGTTAGGTATTGCTGAGAGTTAGATAAGAAGATTCATACCACTCTCACATCGGTATGGTAATTATGAAGCTACAGCCAGCAGTTAGCTAGCTTAGCTTCGTTTAGCTTAGCACAATGACTGGAAACAGCTAGCCTGGTTCTGTCCAGTGTTAACAAAATACACGTACAAGCAGCTCTAAAGCTCACTAATTAACATGTTATCTAGTTTGTTTAATCCTTATAAAAACCGAGGTGTAAAAATCTGGGTTATTTTCTTACTGGGTGCAGTGACTTCTTGGAGTCCCTGCCGGTTGCCTTGCATGAGGGTTAGCTAAGCTAAGCTAAGCAGCTTTTATTGAACGGACAGATATGAGAGTGGTATCTCATCATTCAAATGTCAGCAAGAAAGCAAATAAACGTATTTGCCAAAATGTCAAACTATTGCTTTAAAGTTAGTTGTTTTTCAAATGAAATTAGGTTTTTATATAAAGCTGTAAATAATTATGTACAAAAACATGATTTTGACTTGAAAATGAATCTAATAATTAGCCATCAGGCAGTTCTTTTGATTCTTTTTATTTAAGTAAGGTGACTTCCTAGATGGCTACGTGTTAATATTTGTATGAGAGTTTACTGAGTTAATGTTACCTGCAGGGTGTGCACAGCCTCTGTGTACTCTAGTGTTTATAGCAATTTGGCAGAATCAGCTCCACGTAAGACCACATATTTGAGCCCAGCAGACAATTCATGCTGCGACTATAATGACAGCATTCAGCGCAGTAATTCCTACCTGAGCCATACTGCTGCATCAGCCAGTGGTCTTACAGGTGTGTATCACCAACATGTTTATTCAGACGGAGTTAAGTGGGATCTCAGAGTCAGTGAGTCCTCAGCTCTGATGAAATAACTGTGTTTATGTGTGCTGGATTTCAGACAGGGTGACTCAGTGACAGAGCATGCAAGTTTCCACAGGTCTCCCTTCTCCCTCACTCTCTCCTTCCCTCCCTCCCTCCCTCCCTGATGTCATGGTTGGCATTGCTGTTGCTGGGTCACTACAGCAACATGAACCTTGTAAAAAAATAAAAAATAAGTGTGCTCGGACGGAGCCAGTGTAATAACACGGTGACTCTTGCTGCTGCAGCTATCACCACACTGCTGCCCCTTACAGCTGGAACATACATGGTCCAACCAACCAGGAGTGTATCAGTCATTAGATAACACACCACCTCCTGACATACTTGTGCTGGATTCATAAGCACCTCTTTTCAAAACTAACACAAATGCAGGCTTCTGTCAATGTTGATTTTGCCAACGTATAATTTAGCCTGCGCTATAGGGTGAGCTGGGATATATTTAACCAAACAGTGTGTATATTAAACCACCTTGCGGAGGAGCAGGGTGTACACCGAGGCAGTGCTCTCTCCGGCTGCGCACACAAAGGCAGCACACAGTCAGCAGCAGCGTGGCCAGGGAAGAATGTGACCACCCAGCTCATTCCGCTGGCCAGACATCGCTCAGCAGCCTCAGCCACCGGGCGCAAATACTATTCATAACACGCCCTCCCACTGGACAACGCGCAGGGCCTGAGGAACGAGAGGGGGCTGACGGGGCCTGTGAGTCAGTGCTGCATGCCGGTGTGTCATAGTACTACGACTTGATAAACAACAAACAGCCATACATACTTACTTTTTCTTGGCTTCCTCGTACTGCCAGTTGACTTTCACTTTGTCCACTAAATGTGAGGAATCTTGGGAACCATACTAAAAAAAAGTGAGAAATAAAAGGATTAAAAGATGACTTTAAGTCACAGCAATTTACACAACAAATAGCGGTAGATACATGGCTTACAGGAACAGGTTTGATCAGAATATTAGCCATTAGTCATTTCAGATATATGAGGGAGGGTATAGGGAGCTTCCTGCAGCTTATCTAGTCATCATTTGAGCAGATGATCATTCTTTTAGAGCAGAGGTTTTCAAAGTCTGACACTGAGTGGCCCCCAACAACATCCCCCATTACCTCCAACTTGAACCCTGCATTTTTAGCTTAGATTGTTTTGTTTTTTTTGAAATTAGCAACATGAAAAGTATGCTGAATTAGCTATTAGCAATTCCTGTTTGCAATGTACCCATGGGTGCTATCACTGGATTACTGCGATACTGAAGAAAACTTAAAAACGTGATAATTCTTAGTCAAGTTTTGGAGTTATAAGGAGCGTCTTTTTTTCCCCATGATTTCTGAGCGGATTTCTGGACGTTTTATTTGTAATGGACGAAGTGTAAGTCACGTGGTATTAAAAATATTTTATCATGTCTGTATGGTCAAATTTGAGTTATGACTCAAGAGAAGGTGTACAAATTTTGACGCAAATTGCGGCCCACACCTCCGCACACCCTCTTCAGCTCTCCCTGACAGCTTGAAAACCTTTTAGAGGGAGACAGGGAGGAGTAGCAGTGTCTCCTACCTCTCCCATGATGTCAGTCTGGCAGCCAGTGTCACAGTACTGCTGCAGATTGCTGCACGAGTCACCCGCGATTCCAGTGCTGTTCGCCACCTCGTTGGCCGAGTCGCTGATAGACAAGCTGCTTTGGAAGTTCACCGTCAGCTTGGCCAGGCTCTGCGGGATGGAATAGTGATTAACTCAACTGAATATTGAAGACGAAATCATCTGCATAATAATATAATATGACTCGACCAATACCTCACTGACAATTTTTTGGCTTTTTCCTGTTCCTCATTAAAAGAAACACATTTAAAGTGTGTCATTTGCCTCCAGTATGTGTTCATAAATAGATTGTGACATTGCCAGGAAATGCCTCTGCAAATGTGGCCCGACAATCAGACTGAATCATCGTCTATTATTCATTAGATTCATCCATACTCCATTACATTTTTTGCTTTGCTGACAAAATCAAGAGACGTGGTTGGTGATTCAGATGTCTGGAAATGCGTTTTCTTAAAAGACAATGATGAGAAGCAGCAGAACAGTAGAGGATAACTGACACTAGAGGTCAGCAAAGAATACTCCACCAACAAGAAGAGGCAATCTTTAAAAAAATCAGATACCTGGATGAGGTCCTGCCTCTCCTTCTCGCCTGTGCTGATGGCCTTCTTGATGCTCCGCAGCTCGTTGAAGATGGCTTGAGCCTCGTCCAGCTTGTAGTTTGTCTGACTGCAGGACATCTTCCTGTCAATCCTGTGACACAAACACACACACACACACACACACACACACACACTAGAATGAGATTTGAGATTTAAACCTCAGAGGTTAAAACTGCTTGATGTCCTTTTATTTGGTGACTGAGATCTCTAGTACGTTCATTTGCCAACACGTTTTTCCCTTTTTTTTCTCCTTTCTTTCCCTACTTTATTTTGTCTTGTTTTTCCTTTTGTTAGAATATGTATTTATTGTTATTTCTCATCTTTCTCTAATAATAATTAAAATTGGGGGTTCTTGTTCAGACTGTTCAATGAAGATAAACTTGCTTTTATATGTTTCCTTGCTAAGCGGTTGTCTACTTACAATAAAGACGAAAAAGATGCCTGCTTAAGCTTTATGTCCCAACCTTGTGTCTATCAGCATGTAAACAGCCTGACTTGCTGTGTTTTAGGCCATTTTCTTATCTAGGTGGAGGTCTATGGAGCCTCAAAACTGACAAAATGTAGTAAAACTGAATACATCATTTAGTATTATAATAATATTGTTAGTTAAATAATTTAAATAGAGTGTACTATAAAGCATCAAACTCCAGTCAGTTGGTAAAAACACATTTTGTTAGTTTCGGGCTTCCATAGGGATCAATATTAGAACTGAATAATTTGACTTTTCTATGACATTATATTACCAGGGTTCGTACAGCTTTTTAAGAGTAAAATTCAAGCACTTTCAAGGTACCTAAACCAAAAATTTCCAGACTCGTGAAGCCTTGATCATCACATCTAAATTGTTACTATAAACGACAGGAGACAACAAACAAATATGACGACGGGATCGTTTCATTTCAAATATTAAAAGATTTTTGGTTTTCATGAGCGACTGTGTAGATGATGAAACACCAGATTATGTTGAAAATTAAGCATTTTTCAAGGAGTATAATGGAATTCAAGCATATTCCTAACCTTGAAAACATAACGGTTAAAATTAAGCATTTTTCCAAACTTTCAAGACTTTGTACGAACCCTGTAAACATAATTGCGGGGAAGTTATTACATTTTGATGATGTTCCTCTAGCAGAACAGATCCGTTCGCCTGTTCTTTGATGCAACCAAAAAGACTTTGCAACATGTGTCTGAAACAAGACATAAAATGTGTGGGAAGGAGGAATAAGAGCACTGATGACAAAACTATGATCATGTGGTGTTAGTAGCTGCTTTGATGAAATGTTATTTACTTTTTTCCAATCCTAGTAAAATTTCTCAGTAAAAAAGGGATAGCAAAATTATTTCATAATTCTGGGGAAAAAACAAAAAAGTCCTCTTTGACATGACATCTGCATTCTTAGGTGTGCCTGCTGGGCATTATTATGCTATATACACCATCGGCCAATTATAGTTGACACAAGAATCAGAATCAAGTAGTTTTAAATTAAGAATGTCATCTCTCATTCACTTACTAGCAACAGGGTGGGGGCTTTATATTGGAAAACAGGTCAGTGGAAAATAAGTCACAAGAAATTCATCAGATGAACATCTGAAGTATTTCTGTGTGGGAGGTAACATCGATGAACCACTCAAGTGTTTTTTTTTAGACTGTGGTCAGTTATGAAATACTGACACTGCATGTGACTGGCCGGTGTAAATGCTAATCTCTGTTTCCACATGCTGAGATATTGTGTCGGCCTTTAAAGTGCTGCTTTTTAAAGACTCAGCTACAAGACTCGAGACCCTCTGTATTAAAGATAAAAATAAAATAAAAAATAAAATATTAAGATCCACCCAGAGACTATTTATAACGTCTCTATAAATTATAAAATTTATACACTACTCCTGCCAACATATGATGAACAAAATCTGCTCTCCTGCTTTGAAGGGAATGGTCTTGTATTCTTCAGTGTGGGTACGAGGTGGGGGTTTGGCTGGGAGCTGGAGGAGTGCAGCGCGGTGCCTCCTCCATCACTGGGCCTGGCACGTGGCCCCCGCTCTCACCACAGCCCGCTTCCTTCACTCTCCTTCAACAGCAGGTACTGTTCATCCACCCGACCCTGCCTCTTCCTCCCAAAACAAGCTCTGCTTTGTTCCCCCCCACCCCACTGGCCAGGGCCTGGGAGTTTATATGCTTAGCAAAAAAAAAAAAAAAAAAAGGCACTGCCCACCCCTCAGTGCCTGCCTGTATTGAACCCCCCACCCTGTCTACTGTAGAGAAGCAAATATGCTCACATTTTCTTAACAAGCAATAGGTTTTAGGTTGATTAAGTCCTTAAAACCACCAGCTGAGATGTTGGTTGCGGATACAGAGTTAAGTCTGCACAGTGAAAACACGCGCAGTCTGACAATTTGTGAAATTTGTCAAGATAAGGCCGAATACAGATGAGCAGAAAAGATACTAGATATGCCAAACTGTCCAAAAGAGATAAACTCCCGACTCCAACTCCTGAATTCCTGTAGTCGGGTGGTGAAGATTGAGTGGGGGCATTTTCTACGTCAGAAGCAGTTTGTTTGCTTTATCTGACGTGACATGGCGTGGAGAACAATTAGCTGTATTGCTGACAACAGCTGAGATTGGAAAAACAACAGCCGTAGGGTCCCTGCTGGCCTCAACGATACTGGGCAAACAATAGGATGCACACACACAGGCTAACAAAGGCACAAACACACATACGAGCACGTATATATATATACACACACACACATGCAAAAACTCAACAGGAGGATGCGTCCATGTTTTCTGCAAGCTGTGTATTCTCCTGGCTATTCTGGGAATCACTCGAGTTGTGTATTATCTAAGAGATAAGGGACTCTGCCAGGACTCAGGAAGTGCAGAGGAATTTGCTGCCAGATATCTCTGTGTTTTTGAAACTGCTCTCGAGCCCACACCTCCCCTCCTCTCTCCCTCCCTCCTCCCCTCTCCATGGAGGAACTTCCTCTCCAGGCTAAGCCTTGGCTCCCTGCACTCCACTGGTGCATCCTCTTCCTGAGGTGGAGTCCCCTTTTCCATCAAAAACTCCCTCCATTTGCCTTTTCTCAAACACTCTCTTTTTTCTTTTTTCCTCCCGAGAGGTGGAGCTTCTAATTCTAACATGAAATTTGGGACCGCTCAGAAATGTTTCCAGCACAAAAGACGCTATGTGTACGTGTTTAAATACCAACACAAACTAAAGGAAAATGGGAAACTGCCTCTAAAACACAAGCTGAAGAAGAGTATCTCCTTATTATTCTTTGAAAATCCTCTTGTTTTCTATGTGGTTCAAAGGGTTGTTTTGCTCAATATCTTTGAAATCTCACCATTTCTTACTTATTTTGAATATGAAAACCTGCTAAATTACATGAAATATTTTGTATCAACCCAAGCAGACATGAGAGGAGAAAGAGAGTTTGATAGAGGAACAAGGGGAAAAGGGAAAAGGCCGCTGGGTGGGGAGCAGCGGGGCCGAGGGTTGTAGGAAGGAGAAGGGTGGCCGTGGGAGGAAGGGTGGGCCTGGGACACAGAGGCAGAGGAACACTCACTCTTGCAGGGTCTCCACTCCCATTTCCTTATACTGCAGCTCCTGCTTCACCTGGGCCAGCTCCTGCTTCAGTCTGGAGAGCTGCGGACACAAGGCCGAGCACCGGGTTACCATGGCGCACAATGGTCTTCTCTCACCACCAACACTGGCCAAAACTGCCTAGTCATGACTATTCACATCCAGGAATGCTCCGCTATGTTTATACAGAGACACACGTGTGTATGTGTGCGCACACACACACACACACACACACACACACACACACACACACACACAGACAGACACACAGACAGACAGACACACAGACAGACACACAGACAGACACACACGCAGTGGTTCACATACTGAGGCTTTCTCTCCTGAAAAAGGTGTCTGATTAGGGTTTCGTTCTGGAAAAATACTAAGATTCTATCTGTTACTGTAGTCTGTAATAATTCAGTGTTGTCGTAAGGAGCACTCCACCGATTTTACACATCAAGTCCAGTTCGTCACAGGGAGTATTATTCAGCCTGTGAAAACAGTTGTATAATGTCGTCTGTGGCTCTTTAGTTTGAGAAAATAATCGTGATGATGTCTGATGAAAGATGCTGCTGAGTTGCATTATGGGTAATGTAGGATCCAGTGTTTTGGGGGCTTGACTCATACTAAGGACTAAAGGTCAGGATATCTCAGCCTCTGCTGCTTTGATTTTGACCATTATTATTATTTCTTTTTAATCAGTATCTTGTAAGTCCGCCAACATTATGGACGTCCAATACTAAATGGCTGGAGTGCTCCTTTCAGGGGAATTGCATTGTGATGACATGATCATAAAATTCTGTTAACCAAATAACGCTTCCAAGCTAATTATAATTCAAAAGTTACAAAATTAGTCACTTTGGTCTTTGCTTTACATCTGTGAAGAGTTTTGTCTAATCTAATGCATTCGACACATTGTGATGTACTGTATATCGCTATCAGTAAAATAGTAACAAGACTAAGAGTCTACAGCCATGCTAGCAGCTCGGTGAGGCCATACTCAGGCAGCTAAATGCTAACATTAGTATGCTAACATGCTCACAATGACAATGTAATAGGTAACGTCTACCATAGTCACCATCTTAGTTTAGCATGTTAGCATGTGAACAATAGCTAATTAGCACTAAACACAAAGTAGAGCTGAGGCTGATGGGAATGTCCTAAGTTTTACAGGTATTTGGTCATAATCCAAAATATTGGACAAACTGAAATTTTGACACGATGATAGCGTTAAATGAAATGTCAGAGGATCAAAGTTATTAAAATTCATCCTCTGGGGACCATGAAAGTCATAAAATAATGGGCAAATCCCTTTGACACATGTTGATTTATGGGCGTAGCCTGGGAATGACGAATCGAAAAGGAACGTGTACTTAACAACCGGTCATTATTAGATAATAAGGGACAATTGTAACATATTGCGTCATACATCCTCAAAAACAGTCTCGATTATGTACACTTGCAACAAGTCTCTTTGAATTTTTCCAGTTAACAACATGAATTAAATGAATCATCTCTGAGTGTGATTTCTATAGGAACATTAAAGTCCTACTCATCTAAAATGTCCCTGATCCAGGAAACACCCTCACCCATGTGACTGATCTCAGAGAAATGTCCAACTTGGACCTGTGAGTCAGTGACCTAGCCTCTGCCTGACCCTTTGATGATGATCTCATCCTCATCCTCTCGAGGCCCCGGGCCAGAGCCACAGTATCCTGTAGGGGCCACACCCCAGCCCCCTTTTCTGCCCAAAAGGGCCCCTCGCTACAGCCCATTGTTCTCCTAAGATAATGACTTACCCGCTCTCGTCTACAAGCTATTTCCACTTTTATTTGGTCAGGGTCGTATTTCGCGTTTGAGGACGAGCCGGAGAGCGCTGTGAACACAAAAAAACAAAGGACACAGAGGGATCAGCAGTTAGTTGATAGTGATGATTTTGAGGTTAACTTGAAATACTGAGAGTTGAAGGGGGATCCGGTGTCGTCTCCCAGCCTTTTCTCTTTGTGGACGCCCCCCTGGACGCTTTGTGTGTGACAGCTGGCTGGAGTCAGAGGGAAAACTGGATGGAGGTGGTTAAAAGAGAGGGTGGGGTGAAGCAGGAATGGGGATTTGGAAGATCTTCTATAGATCTGCACCCCCACCAGTTCCTGAAGGGACATCAACAATATAGCACATCCAGCCAAGATAATTAGGTCAGCTCAGGTCAGAGTTTTGGTTGTCATGGAGCCTTCCAGTTCACACTTGTCTCACCCTTTAATTCTTTCTTTCCATGTATGCATATTTTTGTAGTCATGAAACACAGGGTTGCGTGTCAGGAAAGCGAGCTGGACGTGAGTGTGTCTTACTGCTGGTGATGGAGCGGTTGTCCTCAGACAGCTCGTGGAAGAGCAACATTTCCTGCTGAGCCAGCTCCAGACGCTGCTGCTTGACCAGGTACATCTCCTTCTTGGCTTTGAGGGCCTCCTGGGCCACCACAAGGTACTCCTTCAGCATGCGCTCCTGCTCCTGCCGCCATTGAGTCCGCGGGTTCTCAATCTGGGTGGTCTCTGACAACAGGACACGACACAAGCAGCTAATAAGCAAATAATCCTATAAACATGTGTGACAATATCAATCAGAAAAGCAAGAAAGTCCTATGGTACCTTATCTGTATTGACATTCAGCTCTGATTTCTCCAGTGTATTATACAGTGAGATTCACTGCTTGGAGACAAATGGGGATGTACTCACTGTTGATGTGGTCGATGTAGTAAACTCCCACTTGCTGGTCATAAACTTCCTCCCACCCGAGAGGCAGTTCATCCCCAACACAGTCGGCAAATGTCAGCGGTTTGGTGATCCTGAAATGATTTAAAATCTATTCAGTGCAACAGTAACCCCGTGGAATGCACATGTGCACTTTAATATCAGCTTAAGAAATAATACGATATACAGTACCTACGTTAACTGGATTTTACATAGCCTTAAAGAAGTCTGGTTTTCTGTTTCCCACATTATGTAATTTTCCCTGTTAGTATTAACTGGCCTACAGGGAGCTCTGCTCCATTTATCATGTTTATAAAAGATGTTTTCAATGTTAATCGAGGGGAAAGAAGCAAAAAGTAAACATTCATTCTAAAAAATATTCTCTCCTCCAGCACCCCGACCCTCAAGCAAAAGGGCACCTTGTACCAGTCTTATGTTTCGGACCCGAGTTGTAGCACTGCCTCCCATGTAAGTTTTGAGATGTGTATTATTATAGAGAGATAGAAAGAAACCCTATTGCAATTTAACAATTATCCAGTGATCCTTTCAGATCTGATCAGTACACAGTACAGGACACAGCTTATGTTTCACAGCACACATAAAAACAATGAAAGAGGTTTTAAAGTATGAATACATATGGGTAATGAATGTTTATGCATTTCGATGAAGGACTTAAATTATTCATGCTGGTCAACCCTCAAAACTCTTTCACTCATGTTTATGTGTCTAACTGCTTCACTGGGTAAAAATAAGGGTAATGTGATTCTTAGGTTTCCCTAACTTGAATTAAATAAATGATTTCCTGTGACATACGATGTTTAGAGTTCATATCCCAAAGATACATTATTAAAGCCGAATCTTTAAATAATGATTTCTCAGAGACTGTGTCAGTATTATTTATCACTATACAAGTTTCTTTTCTTTAATTAATTGAGCATTCAATGCCAAACTTTCAGCTATCTTATATACAAAATAGAAGCAAAGAAAATAATTATTATCTGGCTTGAAACTATTCTTCTAATGTTGGTGACAGATTTACAAGCTTGTGCATTTTACAAGGTTACAAAGGTAACAGATCAGGAGACAGGAGACCAAACTGTTGATAGTTCTGAAGCTAAGCTGAGGAAATAACATAGTCTCAAGTGTTCAGTCTTAATAAACTGTGAATCAATGCCTGGAGACTTTTCATGTACTAAAAACCTCAATGATTGTACCCAGACACCCGGACCCAAAATAGTTCAAAACATCACAACCCACTGGCTTCAACTGCCCTACAAAGCTAAAATGCAGTAACTACATATTAAGTCAAAATTCAGTTAAAACCAGAAACTGACTTTTATTTTGCCATGTAACATTTTTTATGCCATATAAATGTATAATTTCAAAGAAAACAGCATGTTATATGTGCAGTCTAAGCTAAAAACCAAACCAAGCAACTACACAGCTAAAGCAAGAGATATCCTGTTAAAGCTAGCTGGAGATAACAACGGCTAGCTAAACGTCCTTACTTCCCTCCCCCTAGCTGTTTCCTGTAATTAATATATATATATATCAATTTTGGTGAACTAACATCTTGGTAATTTAATTTGTTATACCACACAAGAAAAGCAGTAGCTAAATCCAGTCACGAAGAAAAAACAGCTAAACTAGTCCTGCTAAAAAGGTAGCTAGCCTAGCTTAGCAGTAACTGCCATCTCAGCTTCTGAATCTAGCTGAATTCATGGTTTAGTTTGGTTAAGCTATATTATTAAACTATAAATTAAAAAGTGTGTTTTGTGTAGTTACTGCTCTCCACCTTTGTAGGGCAGCAAAGCTGTGTGCCCATATATCATATAAAAAGTCAGTTCAGATTTAAATTTAGCCATGTAAGTCAGAAAAATACCAATATATGCATGTAAACATACATAAATACGACGTTACAAAGTACATACCACGTAACAGTAAACACACTATTGACGGGTTAGCTTACATAGACTGGATACAAATACAAGGGCAAACTCTTTAAACTTCTTTTTAGATTTCTTTAAACAGAACTTTGCAGAGATTAAACGTCAACAATAAAAGACTGCCAAAGTGTAATGATTTATTAAGCCTTGTGTGTGGATGTGGGCCCCATCAGCACACACTGTGTCAGGCTGTAACAGTGACTATGACAGAGCAGAACTAATGACATCAGGCTGATACATAACTAACTCTACTAATCTACACATATCAGCGAGCTGTGAGCCAGTGGGTCTGATGACAGCAGTACATACAGTAACTGTCTAATTACCATCAATCAGCACAGACAAAAGGGTGGGGGGGGTCCAGTGGCAGTGACCCCTTCTCAAAACACTCAATACAGCCTTTATTATAGTGGCATACCAACGACATCTAAAAAGATACTAGCTGCACTTGTTCATTTTACCCTCAGCGCCTTCAGAGTGTTATAATACAAATAATAAATTGTTAAAATATGTTCTTTTTGGCACATGCATTGCTATTTGCATGAACTGAAAGCAGTCCTAGCTGATGATGAATCACACAGACTTGTCAAAAGACTTCGACAATGCCTTAAATTCAATAAACTCCCTTTGCATTTCACACATTTTTGGGAAATTCTACAGGCTATGTCACTCATGTGCAGCTTTGCATGTAGGCCTGGATGATAAGTCAAAATGATTGTTTACCATTTATTCCTGCACTTTTCTTGTGAGAAAAACACTCAGGCTGAGATATTGTGATCCATAAATAAAAGATAAGGTAACTCTCACTCAAATCTGTCACAGAATTAGATCTCAAAGATATATTTTTTAAATTATAGGACATGGCTATATAAATACTGAATTTGTTTGCCATATACGTTTGGAAAGTTTAGTAGGTTTGGTAACATCCTCAGATAAAGATAACACTATTGTGGGACTGAAACTAGCAATTATTTTCATCATCAGTTAATCTGACAGTTATTTTCTCAATTGATCGATTCATTGTTTGGTCTTTTAAATGTTATAAAATAATGAAAATATTCCCAAGAGAGCCAGAGGTGATGTCTTCAAACATCTTGTTGTATCCAACCAACAGTCCAGAACTCAGATACTCCATTTACAATGATAAAAAACAAAGAAAAGCAACTGGAGAAGCTGGAACTGCTTGGAAAATGACTTAAACAGTTAACTGATTATCGAAAGCCACACGTTAGCTATTACGTTTCCATCAATCGACTAATTCCGTGTTTCCCAACCTTTTTGGCTTGTGACCCTTTAAAGCGATACAAAGTCAACTCCCAAAGCCTCATCAAGATTTCATATTTCTGAGTTGTGAGCACTTCAAGAGAAGAGTGATTTTTACCTCCTCAGAGGGTTTCATTTGAATAAATTTAGAGGCCTGAAGAGGTAAAACTATTCAGTATTTTATGAAAACTGTCCTAATAAAATACACATAAAACTTTATGGAGCAGAATGCTTTTGTTCTTCTTTCTTAACTTGTTGATCATCTCCCAACCCCTTACATTCATCTTGTGATCCCCTTGGGGGGTCCCGACCGCAGCTTGGGAATCAATTAATTGCCTAATCATTTCAGATCTACATCTGTACACATCTACATCACTCACCCCTACTTGCTTGAAAAGCACAGGTAAGTGCCACAATGAAGTCCCACATGTTCCCCAAAGAAGAACTGTCTATGCAAGCAGCCATGTCTTAAATAACAGCACGTATACTACAGTGAGCAGCATGGCGACGGTGTGTAAAAAAGGATTCTCACAGGAGCCACGTGCATGCTGCCAAACACAAGGACAAGGCAAACACAAGCACACTCCCCACCTGCTCCAGCTTTAAGTGTTTGTTAAAGGTAAACAAATGTCCAGACACTAACTGCACTTGCAAATACTTAAAAAACAGTCACGCCTTTTGCTGTCGCCAGGTTTTAAATTGATAATGACTGATGGAGGAAACATGACGAGAATGATCAGAAGCCTTAAAACAATACAAAGTCGTATCAAAAATAGGCACATGCAGTAGTTCTGCTATATTTTGGATTGTTAAAAAGGTCGTAAAAACAGAAGCGAAGGATGGGAAGCTATGTGACGTCAGAGGGAGTTTAGTCCTGAACTGCCCTCCGACCTCCCCAGAGAGAGATCTGAATCTCAATACTGTATCTGAATGTTTGGTTTGTTACGCAGTCTTGTGACAGCAGCCTGTTTTTCCAAGTCATGTCTTGGTCTTTGGAGACTCTGTAAGCACTGCTGCACACTCGCACAGAGGAGGACACACAGCAGCACAGAGCAGGAGGATCTGATGACATGCATTTAGAGGAGGACTGAAGTATCGTAAAACTAAAAGTAGCCGTACTTGCTGTATGAGCATTTTTGTTGGGACCCTTCGAACAGTACAAAATCTGCACTCTAAAGCAAAACATGACACATCTTTATGATGACTATCAGTCGGCTTTTTCCCCCTCAGTCAGACAAGCTCAGAGAGAAAAATAACTGTGTCATTGCCCTGTCAGACTGACACAGTGACCCTGGGTAAACCCGTGTTTGCTGACACTGTGAGTCGGTCAACAACATGCATTACCCAACAGAGTTTAATGCAGGTCTGGCCCTGCTCTGCTCTGGTATGTGAGGCTACATTGATTTCTATAATAACTATATTACTTTAGGATTATCATAGAGCTCCTATAGGATTACTGTAACTCTACAGCAGGTGCTGGCAGTGACTATTAAGGAGTTTTTAGTCATGCTAGCCGCATGGCTCTATGGACGGCTTTGTCTGTTTTTGACTGAAACATCTCAACAACTATTGGAAGGATTGCTATGAATCTTTGTACAGACGTTCATGGTCCCCAGAGGATGAATCCTAATGATTGTGATCCCCTGACTATTTCTCTAGTGCCAACAGCAGGTTAACATTTTCGTTTTTTAGTGGAATATCTCAACAACTCATGGATGGATTGGCACAAAACTGGATGGATTGGTGAAATTTGGTGCAGATATTCATGTTCCCCTCAGGATGAATTGTAATAACTTTGATCCCCTCACATTTCATCTAGCGCCATCATCAGGTCAAGTTAGTTTATTTGTCCAATACTTCTGTTTATGACCAAATACCAGCAAAACGAATGACATTCAGCCTCGGGTGTGCTTTGTGTTTAGAGCTAATTAGCAAATGTTAGCATGCTAACACAATAACCTAAGATGGTTAACATAGTAAACATTATATCTGCTAAACGTTAGCATTTAGCTTAAGTCACCGCTGTGCCGCCTCACAGAACAGAACTACATGGTTGTAGACAATTTTTCTCCATCATTTAGTTTTTATTTTCATGACTTGGGTTGTTCAGGGAGGCTAATGAGTTTCAATGATGATACTCTTCATAACACAAACTTAATGCAGTTGCAGGGTTTTTAAATCTGTCTACATTTGTATTGCATTGGCATGCAACAATAAGTAAGTTTAGCAAAACTAAACACCAGAGATTATATTTACTGCAGTTCTGACTGTATCTCAAGCAATCGTCACTATAAATATGCGTATGGAAACCAAATGGAAGCTTTGATGGAAGGACTAACATACAAAAACACCACAGCATGACATTGAAAATGGTCAGCAATAATGTAAAGTATCTATAATTTGTAATAAATACATGCTTTAGAATGAAATAATACTGGTATGGTTGGTTACAAGCTGCTTCGCCAGCAGTAAGAGAATGAGATTATTAATAAAGGGCCAAAGTTTTGTTTGAAATTTGACACATTCTCCAGGATCCTCTTTCAATCTAAGGAAACAGAAAATGAGACGGATATCTGAAATAGAAAAAAGAGAGACTGACAGAATGACAAGCATGTTCAGCTGTGGAGGAATGAAATGCTGCAGGACCTGCTCGCGTCCCTCACAACTTCCCAGCAAAATATATTTAGTTGTCAAAGACATTTGCTAATTCTAGAATAATCTGCGCCATCCTGGGTCGTCCCAGAGGATATTTCTATCTGTAGCAACCCGCCTTTGCCTGGCGACGGGCTGCTGCATGGGAAAGGCATGTGAAACTGGAGTCTGGGCCACTAGACCTCGTCTGGTCTGGTCATCCCCACCAGCTCCTCAACCTTTGTTTCTCTGCTACAACAATGTGCAAATAGAGATGTGCCAAACAGCGGACTCGAAACATAATATTCCTTGTTATTTTTAATTATGGAACCAAAGAAAGTTGAGTTACCATCCTTCAGCTTGACCACAATAGCCACATGTTTTCAAGCTGCTAACAAAATTCAAAGGCTCTCCTGCTGCTGCTGTCCTTCAAACAGTTCACTCAGTTCATATTAAATTAAAAAACATGTAGCTGATTACTCCACCAAATGTGTTAATTTAGACAAGTTGTCGCCATAGCCCAATGCAGTCTCCTCAGTGTAGGAGTGCACATGGGATGAATTTCTGACACTGATGTATAATTGTGTGATGGTTCACTGTATAAATAAACCAAACACTAGTGTGATAAAACAGCCAGTCAACCACAGCAGAAGACTACACGCCTCAAAACAAAGTCACAACGACAAACGTATCCACTGAACGTCTTTTATCGTCTCAGCGAGCCAGCTGCTGAAGTCCACAAATAAGAATTGAGGCTTGACCTCTGGATGACAAGCATTGCATACGTGACCAAAAAAACACAACAAATGTGATGACACCGACACAGTGTCGTTGCAGGGCATGAGGCGATAACAGAAAATTCTGCATGTTCCCATTTTAACTCCAATATGCCCCACAAATCCCACCTGCTTTCATTCTCATGCTGTTAGCTCTTCTCTGGAGGGGGTGAAAGACACGGTATCTGGGGAAAAAAAAGGGGCCACAAGTGTTGTTGGTCTACAAATTCCATTCTGTGTTAAAAAAGAAATGTGAAAACAACTTTGGGAGGAATGTCATTTATGTCCAGCCTCTGTGAGGGCATGGTGCAGCATTTCACAGCAAGGCCTAAAGCAGCTGACAGACGGACAGACACCCGCTTCTCCCATTATGTGTTGAATCTTATGGAAATAGGTTTCCTATAAGTAGACCGACATCTCTGTCTCTGTACACATTTAGACGGCGTCTGGACACATGGGAAGGGCTTGTCTTATTGTGAGTGGAGCAGAGTTGGATTTACTGTGGCAAAAGTCATAACAGCTATCGGGGGCTAGAAGCTCTATCCTACTAGAAGTGCTGCTTCTTAACTATAATATCACTCAAAAGAGGACTACTTAATTAAAACTGCTCTTTAGTAGTTCTTTATAAGACTATTGTAGCATCCTGACCACAATCATGTTAATATAAATGCATCCAATTGCTCTCAATTCAGTGCTCAGCTGTTCTCACAGATTGCTTTATGCATTAGGGTTCAAAGTATTTAAGTCTAACACTTGCCTGTCTAAAAGTAGAGTTGACCACAATACGTCATCAAAAAGTGTGAACACTTTATTTCGGTTTCAAGATTTGGGGAAATACATTTATTCATTTTTTTGCCAAGAGTTAGATGAGGAGATTGATACCACTCTCATGCCTGTACAGTAAATATGAAGCTATAGCCAGCAGCTGGCTAGCTTAGCTTCACACAAAGACTGGAAACAGGGGGAAACGGCTAGCCTAGCTCTGTCCAAAAGTAACAAAATCTGTCGACCAGCACCTCTAAGGCCACATTCAGACCGACAGTAGCCCTACATGACAAAAACGCAGCCGTATTTCCTGTCTCTTAATATTATAACCGTATTGCAGTGTTTTGGTGTCTGATAAACCTTTAAACGCCTTAATCTGTTACTCCAACTGGACTTCCTGGATCGTATTTCACTGTCTCACCGGTACCTTAAACAACACGCCTGCGCTGTCTTAACGCAGGGCTGTTTTTGGTCTGAATGTCCGTTATAGCTGGAGTCTTGTTCTCACTGTGAGGTTGCCAGGCAACCAGCGGAGACTCCAGGAAGTTACTGCACCTGGCCAAGAAATAGACATAAACCCTTGTAAAACCGCAACGTCTCGTTTTTACACTTTGGTTTTTGAACTGAAACGAGATATAAACGTGTTAATTAGTGAGCTTTAGAGGTGCTGATGGGTTGATTTTGTTCCCTTCGGACAGAGGGTTGTTAGCTGTTTTCCCTTGTTTCCAGTCTTTGTGCTAAGCTAAGCTAACCAGCTGCTGGCGATAGGTTCATATTGAACGGACAGACATGAGAGAGATATCCATTTTCTTATCTAACTCTCTTCAAGGAAGAGCAATTTTCCCAAAATGTTTAACTATTCCTTTAAGGCCACAATATAAACACACTTTTGTGAGCAGATATAAGGACTTGTTTTTTTAATGCATTTGTCAACAACTGCGACTCCTCCTGTAAAGAACCCATAACTGATTGCTGGTGTATAAACAGATAATGAATGACCATATAATATAACACAGTTTTAAAAATATAAAACATGTCTTCATAGAGAAGTTTTAATTGTTGACAAATACTACACACTAAAATGTCCTAATATCCGCTCACAACTACATTATAGTGTGTTATAAACCTATTAAACGTTTATATATTGCTTAGAAATGCTAAACAGAGGGTGGTAAAGTGTTACCCAAAAAGTTAAAGCGCAAGTACGCATTTTAGAGTGAGCACATTAAACTACAAGCACATGAAAAGCTGCTGCATTACAGTAAAAAAATGTTTTTTTTTGTGTTATTTCTCACTGACAAGCTGTAGAGTACAGAAACATACACACCAAACGGGTAGAGCCAGAATTGTCAACTACATTTTCCTTTCTTTCTGAATAAGAATTGTGCAGATGTGTGGAAGGAAAAAAAAACAATGGTGGCCCAGAGCTCGAGGTTGGTCCACTGAGTTTGGCATGTCCTGTTTAGGTAGCATTCTTCACAATATACACATAAAACACAAGCAGCCTGCAGCTCTGACTGCTGAACGCAGCAGCTTCAGAAGGAGCATCAACATTATCTAGGCAATTTAACAAGTGTTTTTATTGTTGTAAATCATCCACAAATATAGGTAATCAGCTGGGAAAACAAAGCATTTAAGGGAGTAATGCCTGTCACACTAACTGCAGGAAGAAACAGGTTTGAACTTCCAGAACAAGGAGCGAGGTGAAAGCTGAAGACAGACATATTGTCTGCTCATGAAAAAGAACACAGAAAACACACAGAGCAAAATGACACTGGATCAAGCAATGGCATGTTCGTAACCTCCCCCCACCAAAAGACAAAAAAGAGCCATCATAATGAAAACACTGGGGGAAGCAAAATAACAGTGGGGTTCAGCGCATGTGAATAACCTTTCGGTGCTGGAAACACAGCTCACTCTTTCCAGAATAATTGAATTTGGTGTGCTTTGTGACCACGTATAAAGGCCTCCCTTTGCTGAGCGGCAGGCCGGCCATGGCTGTTGCATAACAGAGCTAATAAAGGAGGCCTACAGGGCCCAGGATGGAGAGGAGGAGGCAGACACGTGGGAACTGCCTCTGTTCTGCTGCTTTGTCTGGGGCCGTGAGCAAGCAGAGCCCCTGGGCATTAGTGTAGGCATGCCTAACATAACGCTCATTCCACAGTAACAAAAAAGCCCCACAGAACTGCTCGGCTTATCTGCGGGAGCTGGCAGGGCCGCCCCGAGCTGCTTGAGGTATCCACCGTCCTCAAAGAGATAGTCATCATCAAGAGCGAACGCAATGAGTTCCCTCTTTGTGCTTGAAAGTCACGGTGCGGCTCAACGCCAGAGTTTGCTCTTCTGCAAGCAATGTGTTGAGAGATGCTCCATCAGTTTCCCAGGTATCTGTGCACTGCGTTCACACATCCATCTAATTTTTCACTACACGCCGTCATCTGACCAACACGGCTCCATCCAGCTTCTCTACCGGCTGCAGACGTCCACAATGTTACCAGCGGGGAACAAATTTGAACTCTGGCTGATGCGCAGCTCCGTTACAGCACATCATGATCATCATTGATAATTATGTTTGAGCTCAATGGCTCTTGTGTTTTAGTGATTAGGCGGTAATCCACCACTGACACGCCTCTCTGCAAGGTCAGCTCTTGGGGCCTTTGTTTCACTTTAAGATCATATAGTGTCAAAAACACGGAAAAGTTTGATCCCTGCCAGATGAGGCATGTTTCAGTCCCCTGAACTTCACATCTGTCATGTCAGTGTCAAACTACCAAGGTCCAACAAATATGACTAGTGGGTATTTTCAATCCACAGCAAAAGATTCCACTTCCTGTAATCAAAACTAACTGCAGCTGAAACAATGAGTCCATTAATTGATTAGATGATTGACAGGAATTAATTGGCAACAATTTTGATAATCCATGATGTCCGTTTTTAAGCTAAAATGCAAACAATTCACTTATTGTGGCTTCTCAGACGTGAATATGTGCTTGTTTTCACAGTCTTTTATGATAAGAAATTGAAGATCTTTGGGTTTTGGACTGACTCTTTATAGGCCCAACAATTCATCTAGAAAAATATTCGGCAGATGAATCCATATTGAAAATAATCACATCTCATAACCTTCTAACAAAAACTAGGATACAGGAACAGATCAGTTAATCTTCACATCAATGAAACTTCAGCCAATACTAGCAGGACAATTCAAGTGTATATCAGCCAATAATGTGACCACCCCAGAGCTGACTAAGCTGTCGAACATCATCATTATGAGGGTATTACATTTAAAAGGTCACTGGTGGTGAGAAGTCTTCGCTGACTGGTTTCTGATTCCATGTGACAGATCTCAAGAATCTGATCACAATCACTTTTGTTTCTCAACAAGTCTCTGGCTTTTACACTATCTCATGTAGCAGTATGCCACACTCAGTTAAAGCCTGTAACTCATGATGAGGCCTATAATAACATGCTGTAGATATCCTTAAACTATCAGCTTTTGATTTTAGTTGTACTTAAACAGAGCAGCTGTCAAACACAGGGGGGAAAGAATGAAACTGCATTCGTCTCTCTGCTCCTGCCGTCCACATCGTGCCTAAGTGGCATGCAAACTGTCCTTTTATCTGCAGCTGATGGGAAGAACTGCATTTTTTTAAGAGCGGCAACTGAAGAGCTGACACCTTTTTGTATCTGTTGCATGCTAGCAGCAAGTCAGCTTTTTATTGGGGCTGTATAGTTATGTGATTTATTGGAAAGTCAGTATCAGGTGGTGACAGAAGACATTCCTCTGGCCGAGATAACCTATAAATCACTGAGCAGCACCAGAACAAATGCAGAAAGCATTCTTTAGTCATGCAAACGTAAAAAAAAAAACAAAGAAAAAAAAACTAGATTCCCCCTCGTGCCTCAAACGCTGACGACTATAAGATCTTGTTGAAGCTGCTATCAGCTTCACATAACAATGGTTAATCAACTTGCAGGGAGGAGGGGGCCTTCAAGGAAATCAGGTTTTTCTTATCTAGATTACATGCAGCTACTACATTCCCACTGTTGAAATCAGCTGCAAGAAATGTGGGTTAAAATGCTACACAGAAAGGAGACGGAAATTCAAACTCATGTCTCCAACCACACTCTGGAGTGTTGTTTTCGCCAGCCTCTGTGGATTTCTGCCTTTTGCTCATAATGCAGCAGAGTTAAAATGCTTGCTATAATTCCCAGTAATCTCACAAAGTCTGCTTTGAATGCCTGATTGAGCCTGTTTCTGGGTTGGTGAAATCCCAGTCCCCCACGAAAGCACATCCTTGCAGCTTTCCCAGTGGCCCAACTAGCATTCCTCACATATTTTCACTAAGATTTCTGGGAGTTGGAGTTTAAAGCTCTTTGCTGTAGCTACGCTCCATTCTCAAATCCAGTGAAACACACACACACACACACACACACACACACACACACACACACATTACAGGTCATTTTGGGATGAACCACAACATTAGTCAGAAGTCTGAAGGCTGTACCTGACACACTGCTGGACTTGAGGTGTCTTTGTATGAAAAGGAAAGGGGAGCTGGATAACAATAGCTCACTGTGTTAGGTGTGTGTGAACCAGGAATGTTTCAGGTCACTGGAAGTCATAAATCTACTGATCTTACTGATGAGTCTGAATGTTGATGAGACAGACAGTAAGTGTCCTCTTCCATGAAGAAGAGACAGATTACTAAAAACTCAGGTGAGCAGACTGACAGACAGGGTTTATGAGTGTTGTACAGTCTCTTACTGAACACAGGCTGCTGTTTGGTGGAACATAACAAACCGGAAAGGCTGAGCTGCTGTCTAATTGCATGTCAAAGACCTGTCAGACTTTACATTTAAAGACACATAATGGGAAAGTATTAATGTGAGCAGCTGCACGGTTGGTGGCCATGGGCGTTACATCCCGTGTTTGCATAGGAACTTCGTCAAGAGGTGAGGAGGCCACAACTGCTGCCAAATCTCATCCGATTCATCGGTCGTGGCTACAATATCCACTGCAACCTTATGTCACAATAAAGGGAATGGAGGGAGTTTACTGCCCTGTCCCCAAAAACAAAACAAAACTGCTCCCCTCCGCCCGGCCGCCCTGGCATCTCCTCCAGTAAATTATGGTAGTTTGTTAGGAGGACTTGTTGAATTAAAACTACTTTGTGTGAGTGTGTGTGTGTGTAATCCTAGTAGTCCCAGGCCTTTAGCATACCTATCTCTGGGGTCAATCCATGAAGTTTGCCGGGTGTTGTGGTCGATATAAAACACTCTGCCATCGTAATCCCGGGCTTCCTCCCAGCCCGCGGGCAGCGGCAGCTCCGAGCTCTCTCTCCGCTTACCGCCGCTGACCCACGGCATAGCGTCGGGATGGTGAGAGGGCTGAAGCCCTCTGCCCTGCTTTTTATCCCCCCGAAAAAGTCGGTCTTCACTGCATTACAACAAACTCTACCTCGACGCACTTGTCGGCGCAAAGAATGGAGACGCAAATTCAAAACTTTCCACCGAGGTTGTCCGATGAAATAGTCCTGCTGAGGGTACATCCACGTTTCTTCTAACAACCCCCCAAAAAACACAACCGCAGCGCTCTCACGGTCCTCGGTCCTCCATGTTCGCCTCCTCCACCATATTTCATTCCTCCGTGTCCATATTCGGGTAGAGCAGATTTGCATAAACGGTCGGACGTACGACTGAGCGAGCTCCTCTGTCCAATAGGGAAACTTCAGAGCTCAACACTTTCATTAAAGTGTGTAGTGAAAACAAGTAAAAAAATGTATTTTAATGTTTCACCTCAACGACAATTCAGTCAGCAGTAGTGGTGGATAAAAGAGGCAGCAACAACAACAAAGTAAGCTAACGTTATTGTTCGGCTTTCAAACAACAACCTGTGGATTGGCATGATACAACTATCCAATAACTTTATGAAATAGATTATTATCATTCTGTGAAAACAGGTAATCACAGAAACACACGAGTTTAACTTTAATTTAAATCCATGGGCAACTCCCCCCTGGTCACAGGGACAAACCCGTGGTTTGTTGTTGACTGCAGGGTTATTTAACTGGTACAACAGCGCCACCTGCTGTCTCCAATCGATATAGCAGCATATACAACACCGACTACCCAAAGTCACCATAGCCCCTGTGAAAGAGAGGTCAGGTGGTCCCTCTCCCTTACCTACATTATGGACCAGCAAGACCCTTTTCACAGCGTCCATTTTGGCTCGTCATAGCAGGAAAAGCACAGGTGTGATTAATAACATTATAAAGTGCTGCATTCCATTTAGGTGAGCTTGTTCCAGGGTTCTGGTATTGTGCAAGCTGACTCTCTGTCATGGCTTACTGGGACGCTTGATGGCACTGAGCCATCGTTAACAAAATGTGCTTCACCTGTGCTTTTCCTGCTAGGACAAGTCAAAATGTCTTCCACGAAAAAGGTCTATTACCAACTGGGAAAACCAGGCAACTGCCCTGGGACCTGGGACTGCAGGTTCATTGTGTAGCAATTTAATTGAATGCAAGGTTCTTAACTTGCTAACACTGTATGCACTTCAGCACAAGACATTGAAATGATAGGGGCCTTAACTCATCTGTATTATTACCTAATCTTGTGGCGGTGTCTTGTGAAGGGGCCCTGCGTTAAAATCTAGTTTTAAGGCTTTTATTATTTCAGTGTATATTATATGTATATATTAAATTAGATAAATAGAATTTGATTAAGCGGTGTTGACCTGTCAGTCTCTACGGTATGTTTGGTCAGCCTTGTTCCAGGGCCCCCTGCTTAAGACCACTTATTTGGACCATTTTTTTGCCCCTAAGGGCCAATTAGTCATTATAGGCAAGAGGGCCCACATGGACCAGCTGCATTAGCAACTTATTACAGTGAGTAGTAGAATAAAAGCTAAGGTTTCTGTCAGAACAACTTAAAGGGTCAAAGCCACAGTGTTCCATATCTTCCTGGCCACTAAATAATGATGAGAAAATTATCAAATAAGAGCACAATATAGAAGACCAGATTTAACAAAATCACATCCAGTTTTCATCAGGGCCTTTGTTGACCTCTATCTGTGACCAGCAGGAACTGCAACAACACTGTTTAAACACTGGTGCAGTGACTGAAATTCGGTGTGACATGAAATTCAAGTGGAATTTCCAGTGAGGGGGAATTTCTGTTGCCAAACAGGTAGCCATTATGACAAGTACATTCTCCCTGTCCGTGCCACCGAGGAGATGTTCCTCTAAAGTTGTGTTTCTGATACTGTGGAAGAAAATATTGCTTTTTTTCTGGTGGGGTTTGGTATTGCCAGTAATTCAGGAATTCCAGTCCCTGCAGACTGACACCAGTACACCTGAGTGTGTGTGTGTGTGTGTGTGTGTGTGTGTGTGCGCGCGCAGCCAAGCAAGTGTGGCCTCTTTGTCATGACGTCCGTGCAGTCAGCTGAGCATTTTGTTCTCCAGAGGAAGAGGAGGAGGAGGAGGAGTTCAGCAAGCTGGGGGATTTTATCTGTGCATTTTTTGTTTGTGTGTTTGTTTGTGGTTGTGTAGCTCTGCGTGTGTGTGTTTACGGCTGGGAAACATTTTCTCACATCAGAGCTTTGATCTATAGCCTCCTACGACCATTTCCCACAGGCCATGTAGTGTTCATACGAGAGCGCACAATACGCTGCACTGTTGTTTCTGTCTCAGTCACATGCAGCAGAAAGCCTGACTGTGACACCAGCCACCACAAACTTATGAATATGATAGATGCTAAACTATCCATACGGCAGATTTTACTTTCCTTGCATAATTTTATTTCATGGATAACACATTTATTATTTCCTAAGGATGAGTGGATTAATAATTGTGTGTTTATGACTGTAAACAGTGTACTCATATTTACAAGATGAACATTTTGAGGGCAGTATTGAGCGCTGTAAAAATGAGTTCTTAATCACACAGATTAAAATCAGGATATTTTATAGTATCTCTAGAGGCTGCCCAGTTTATGAGAAGCTTATCTTTGTCTGGCATTTGTAAATGATAACCTGACTGTGCTGTTTTAAGTTGGCCCATGGTAATTTGTTTGCTTATTTATACACTGCCATTGCTGCCTCTCTGAGGACACACAGGATGCATAAAAATTGACATCAGGGACTTAATTTTCTAACATAAAAAACAGAAATGCACAATATAATATCCTGTCTACATTTAATTTCATCCCTTGTGGCCTGCTATTAAGACGGGCCATATCAGCCTGCTGCCCCTGTGGCCCATTGGCACAGTCGCTGGAGCAGGAGGGCCGCAAAGGGGAGGGCCGAACGGGCCCCCTCTCCTCTCTGCCGCAGAGGATGTGTGCTCCTCTGAGTGGGAACTGTTTGTGAAAGAGCTGAAAGAGTCCAGAGCCTGTGCGGTCAACTCTAATTATCAGGTGTTGTGAGCAGCTGCTGTCCCGACTGGACATCCACAGGCCTCTCCATCTTGAAGTGCAGCCAGAGAAGAAGAACTCTTGTGGCTCTGTCAAGCGTGGAGGCCAGAGAGCGAGAGAGAGAGAGAGAGAGAGAGAGAGAGGAAGATGGACACGTGCGCCTGCGCTTTGGAGCTGCTCGGGATGCTGGTCTACGTTGGAGCATGGCTGTGTGCTTTAGCCACCACTATCTTACCACAGTGGCTGACCATGTCCACTGCTCTGCTGCCGGTAGAGAGCTACGAGCTGGGCCTGTGGGAGACATGCGTGGTCCAGGATGTTGGGGGCATGGAGTGCAGAGCCTATGACAGCCTGCTGGGCCTTTCCAGTGACCTCAAGCTGGCCCGCATCCTCATGTGTGCTTCCCTTGCTGTGGGCATGCTGGGAATGCTGGTGGCTGTACCTGGACTTTACCTGGTCAACAGCTGTAAAGAACACGGAGGCTACAGAACCAAAAGGACTTTAACCAGCATAGGAGGGGTGCTGGGGATGATTTCTGGAGTGCTGTGTCTGATCCCCGTCTCCTACATGGCCCATTTAGCCGTAATACATTTCTTTGATGATAAAGTACCCGACGTGGTGCCCCGGTGGGAGTTTGGTGACGCCCTGTTCTGCGGCTGGGCCGGAGGATTTCTCCTTATAGTGGCCGGGCTCCTTCTGGTCACCTCTTGCTTATGCTCACAGGTGGAGCCTCCGCCCGTGCTGCAGCGGAGACACCAGGTCATGAGTGCAGATGTTTCCTTCAGGAAGCGCTCAGAGTACGTTTAAGGGATGAGGCGTGAAAGAATTACCTGCATAGAGACTGACAGCACAACACAATCACCTGTAGAACTGCACTTCAAACTGCTTTCAAATAATGATGTAAATATCTGGTTTTATATCAAAGACAACATCCTGAATAAGGGTTGCTCTATCATTTTTGGAAAATGATCAAATGTTTTGTAAAACAGTGAAAATGAGACCTTGTAGAAAATATGTGTTGCAGTTATTTTTAATTTTATCATTAATTTTTAATGACTCAACTGTACAATCCAACATTACATATTCAAAGAACCTGCTGTGACCAGTAAAAATGAATATTTTTTTAAAGATGTGTTTTATAAAATGCTTTATATCCCTTATTCTGGGGAGGCTTCAGGATCTTTTCTCTTATCAGTGCCAACAAAGAAGAAAATACTACTTCAAGTCTGTTTTATGGGACACTTTAGCTTTTAAAATGCTGTGATTGTAAGTTATTCTTAATACTAAAACATAGAAAAAGCACAAATTATTCTGTGCCTGGTTAAGTTTGCTTATGTGCTGTATTATGCAGCACATTCAGATGATTCACATAAAGAATTACACTGAAATTCTATTGAAAAGTTGTCTCTTTTTTCATTTTAAAAAGGTTATTTTCTTGTTCCTGTGTTGTATCTTGTGTTGGAATATGCTGAATATGATCATTTATTTTTCAGCTGTGTATGAAACATATTTTTCTCCAGTCATTTCAGAGGTGGAAACATGGCTGCTCTTTTGCTCTTTCACCATCCGGTCGTCTATTAGTCACATAAACCTGGACCCTATTTTGGTCTGAAGTGGTCCCTGGTTGCTCTGTAACCAGACGACAAGCTGAAAACAGCCGTCTTGGTCCGTCAGGTGTGTCTGCGGCAGTGGAAACACAGCTTGAGACTAATTCCATCAGATTTCCTGGTCACTCGCTGAGCTAAGCTGTGTTTAATGAATGCTCTAATGGGCAACGTGTACTGTGAAGAATGCAGAACAGGTTCCCCTTGCGGCTCCTGCTTTGACATAATTATACAAATTTGCCAAGGTCAGAGGTTGCCGCAGCTCTCTGCCCTCCAAAACTGTCTGTATCACTTACATAGACACAGGTACAGTGACATGCATTGCATGGAAGGAGGCTGATTTCTAAACCTCCACATGCTAATGAGGGTACTTTTTGTGTTGTCAGCACTTATAGAATGAAGTTAATGACATATAATGAGGTTGTCACAGAAGCATATGTTGCCTAAGGGGCCCAAGACACGACAGACTTTGCTTCTGAAGATATATAAAGTGGTTCTGTCAGGCCTCACAGAGCGGATAGAGAGGCACCCTCCATCCTCTGACGCCACGCAGGCTGCAGGGAGCTGCCTGGTGTCTCTCAGTGTGAGGGCAGCTATCAGCAGGGGAGGCAGAGAAAACAACTGCAGAGATGTTCTTTTGGATTACCAAGTGCTGTGGGGCCGGGCTGCACGGCAACACAAAGGAAATGGCACGTCTTTTTCTCAGGAGGAATTACAAACAAACCTGCTCTGAGGGGTTGATAGGCAAACTGCTCACAGCACAGAGAATATTGTCAAATGATTTATCTTTGTAAAATGACGGACTGTAACATGACCCTCTACACTGACAGTTCAGATGGAGATGGAGATTATCCAATCCTGAGTTCAAACTTTGATAAGATATGATAGTCAGCGCAACATGCTGGGAATCTTCCACTGTTCAACACACTCATAACTGATAAACCATCATGACAATGTTAACCAAATCCCCTTATCTGTCTTATCTGACCGGCAAGGATGAGAACAGAGTAAGATACAACAATGTAAAAATACTCCATTACAAGTAAAAGTACAGAATTATTATTTGAAAAATGCATTTTACTGTTGTAGCTGCTTGGTGGAGCTAGTTTGAACTACTTTATATCTAGTTACATAGTTTAGTCCTGTGGTTCCCAACCTAGGGGGCAGGCCCCTCCAAAGGGTCACAAGATAAATCTGAGGGGTCTTGAGATGATTAAGCAGAAAAAACAAATTCTGCTTTTTTATAATCTTTGCTTTTTTTCTTTTTGATAATTGTACCTTTTGGGGCCTTGTTATTTAAATGAAACCATGTGAGAAGTTAAAAGAGTACTCCACAGACTTATGATGGACATTTAAAAAAATGGATGCAGCAGAACCAGAGATATCATCTTCTTTAGTCTATACGTTCTTCATCCTTGTCAAAACCAACATTACCCACAATGCAACACTAACTGAGCACAGTTCCGATGGAGATTCGGGTGTGTTATGCTAGTAGTGGCTAATGTAGCCTTCAGGCTCTAGCCTCAAGCAGAGATGAGGCTACAGAGGTCTGGTCAGTGAGTAACATCACTTGAGGCAATTTATCAGATATCCTGAAGCTCCCTCTGGAGCCACAAATACAACTTTTTGTATACAATGACTCTCTGATGAAACTGCTAATAACTCATAGACATCTGTAACAAGTGGCCCCCTGCTTTTTTGTAAGGGGTCACAAGCCAAAAATGTTGGGAACCACTGGTTTAATCTTCAACAATGTATTGTATTTTAAAACCTTATCATATATGTCTTTTGGTGTAAAATCTTAATCTGAAAAGTAACCAGTTACTACAGATGAACATTGTGGAGTACAAAGTACAATATTCCCCTCTGAAATGTAGTGCAGTTGAGGTGTAAAGTAGCATAAAATATAAACGCTAAAACCTGAGTAACTGTAGTTACTTTCCACCTCTGGCTACACATGGAGATGGCACAGACTATAA
Organism: Macquaria ambigua; assembly: GCA_008360985.2. Classification (NCBI taxonomy): domain Eukaryota; kingdom Metazoa; phylum Chordata; class Actinopteri; order Centrarchiformes; family Percichthyidae; genus Macquaria; species Macquaria ambigua. Next base: position 312,271 of record VMKM01000013.1, on the reverse strand, counting down.
TCATTTGTCTGATCTTGATGTCTGGGAAACTCTGAAGAAGATAAAAGAACATATGAGGCATACTAGCTCATCTGCTTTGGGGCTTTACCACCAATCATTTTTCTTGAATCTAGTTAACTGCAAATAAAATGTCATCTTTGTGAACCTATGGCTGGCTTTTGATAAAATGCTGCATACTTTGATATGGCTCATCTTAACGTTTTTAATTGTAATGATCACCTTCCTTCCTCTCTCAGAGCCTTATTATCAGTGTTCCTCCATTATACATTATAGCTGACAGAGTAGATGACGTAGCACAACAGATTAGATAAAACATAACCAGCTCAGAGTATTATGTCAGGCTTATCTGTAGAGAGGAATGTGCAAGAGAGAGGTGGGGGGGTGGTGAAGACAGAGAGGAAGGGATAGACGGAGAATTATTGAAATACTTTTCCTAAATCTCTTATCTAGAGGAATGTTTTTGAATAATATTTAGTTATACTCCATTAAATTAATATCAGTGGTTCTCCTGCTACACATTACTGGCACCCAGTATGCAGTTTTTGTCTGTCTGTGATGAAGTGTCTCAGTATCTTCCAGGAGTGGTCAGGGCAGGTCTACCTTTCATCCACTTCTGGGACTTGTGTTTTTGACAGAGAGCTGTGCTCGGCTGAAGAGGGCCTTTTGTTCCTCAGCAGCTAGCCGCCTCCAGAGAGGTGCAGCAGGCCACTGGGCCACAGTTTGTGTGTGTGTGTGTGTGTGTCTTCCCTGGCAACAATCACTACTGTGAGGCGGCCCCCTCTCCATACTCACATGCCTGCTCTCGTCAGCCTCCTACCCAGGTCACATGAACGGGGCCCCCAGTCAACCTGACCCGCTAAGATCCCTCCTCACATGGGGCCCGTTAGAAGCCCACACCTTGACATGTCATGTCACCTCCCCCAGCCTGTGTGGTGATAATGCTGATCAGTCATTACAGCTCAGACTGCTTACTGGGCCGCGTTGGGTAACACTGGAGAGATAAAGTTTATTACAACATCTGCATCTGTCTCTGAACTCTGGCAACACAAATCCAATATAGCTGCACTCTTCACACGAGCCATGTGGACTTAAAATACAATCTAGCGGCATACTATTTATTATCTGTAGGTTTTATTTAGACCATGACAACAGGAACCCTTATCATACAATACACAATACCATATATATCACAGTACAATATTAAAGCATCTATAATCAATTTTTTGATTTTTATATTAATAATGGATCACATGACTACATGTATGGAAAAGGTGTTGCTTGTTGTGACGAACCCACATATAATTATCACCAACTCTGTAGTTCCCCACAGCTCTACTGAGTGTTTTAGTAACTTTCAGCCCTAGTTTTGATAACAACCCCCCCAACACCACCACCACGACATCCCGGTGAACAGGAGCATATAGCAGCTAAAGAGCTAACGTAAGCTAAATAACTTCCCTCAGGAGTTAGTGAAAACCAAAGCAGAGCTAAAATGACAGCTACAGTAATATTGGACTTACATTCATCGGGTGGACATAAACACAACTCCAAATAAATGCTAATGTTGCTCCATATCCACTGTACGTTAGCTTCCCAGCACAAATGGCAGACAGACAATGTTAGCGACAAGCTGGTAAACATAGTGGAGCATTTAGCAGCTAAAGAGCTAACTTAAAGCTGAATAACTAACCTCAGGAGTTAGAGGACCAAAAAAAAAAAGAGTTAATATTGTATCATCAAAACAATACATTGATCAGGTGGACAGAAACACGACTCCAAATAATAATGTTGCTCCATATCTGCTGGATGTGTTAATAGGCAACTGTTAGCTAACGAGTTAGCCATGTTAACTTATAAAGTGATAATATGACAGTGTTGTTTTTGCTCTGCTGCATTGCATAGTCATTGCAGGCTAAAATGTAAAGATTCTTATGTACTTTACTATCAAGCTACAGGGTTACATATTTTGTTGATGTTTCAAATTGTGGTCGAGTGACAATGAATTCTCAACAGTTATTCTGGATGATGCTGTATTTTGATGTACCACCCTGGATTTATGTGTAGCTCACAATGTTTCTGGTAAGATAACATGGCTAATATTCTACCATACAGGCTAAACTCATACTGTAGGTAGGTCCTAAGTCAAGGACAAATTTTGTGATTCAGTGGCGCTGTGTTTAAATGTCATTTTTCTTCTCTGACATTGTCCAAGTCACTTTATCCCGGATTAAAAAAAAGATGAAAAATTGAGACTGTAAGTTAGTAAACTGTTCCTGATGTTAGGTTGTTCCATCATGGGACTTCTTCAATATGAAATGCAGGATTATCCCTGCTGTGGTTGTCTCCATTTGGCAATTCAGACTTCTGTGCCAGGGTCCTTTCTTTCCAGGGATCATGGAGGTCCCTGGTGTCTTTGGGGGCCTCCGAGCTCAGGGCCTGCCAGGCGTAGCGGTAGCAGAGGAAAAGCAGTCCGCTTATGAGCATCAGTATGGAGGCGAAGATGCCCACTCCGATGGCCGAGCCGACTTGCTGTCTGACAGGAGCTGCGGGGAGGTGGAACTCAGGAGGAAAGTCTATGGTGCTGTTGTTCAGCACAGAGCTCATGTTCCACACCAGAGGCACCAAGCACAACAGCCCCGTCAGCACATACAGGGTCCCTGCCAGCACGAAGACCAGCCTTATGTTCCTACGATTCTCCACAGAGAAGTAGACCATCCTCATGGCCACTGCAGCACTGATGTTCCCCGCCAGGCCACAGATCATTGCTAGCATCATCAGCACCTGAGCCACAGGGATCTCTGCAGGAGCAAAGTGGTCCCAGATGCTGATGCTCTGACAGTTCTCTATTCTGGGAAGGACGTGACTGTAGAAACACGCCTTCCAGATACCCACCCAGGCCACGCCCGAGGTGATGACAGACACATCAGCCACGTGCCACAGCCGCCACTCGTTGAGGCCGGCTGTGGTCACAGTGAGGATCCACGCCACGACCCCGGCCACCAGGCCCAGGAACTGCCAGTGAGCCGTGTGAGCCAGGTAAATCATCCTGCCCAGTGTGACTGCTAACGCTCAAAGAGGCTGATCGCTGACTCACTCATTGTTGAGATCATACAGCGTGCCTGACATCCATCACACCTGCTGAAAACACAAATATCCACAACTGTGTTAAAACGGCTTAAAAGTTCTCAGAAGTTCTCAGAAGTGTGCTTAGTATATCCACATAAACATTCTGGTTTTATTTTCAGATTCAATTTGATACTTGTAAATGCTGTATACTGTTTAAAATGCACTGTATAAATGATGAGAGGAGGAGGAATGTGATAGGAGGATTGCTGTATACTTCAACATGTCTATGGTCTCTTGTGCCCAAGGTACTCTGCGATACACCTCAGAAGGAACCTTTAAAGGGTCAGTTCACCCAAACGACCAAAAAAACATATTTTCACTCACTTACCCACTTACCTCTAGTGGTATCTAGCCATGTAGGCAATTTTATCTGCCGAGGATTGAGATAACCTCCTCAGACATTTTGTCTTCAGCCCAATACAGTGGAGGTGAAGATAATTCTCTCCACAATCAGTATCCCGATTAATAATCCAGACTCTAAGACCTCATTGTTTTCAGTGGAACTATTTTCTCTTAAAGAAATGGTGCCTCTGAAAAACCGTACTGATCCTTTAAGGTAAATTTAGAACATAGAGAAAATCAGTAAATAAAATTCTAGGCTGGAATACATAAAACTAAGTGGCCCAGGTTTTGCAATTAATCAAATTACTAGACCTCGATGACACACAGTGAACCTGAGGCTTTTTGGGGCCCCTGGGGGTTTTGGGCTCCGGGGCAGTTGCCCGCTTTGCCCAGTTGGTAATAATCAGTACATTATATTTATTCGTGTACACAAGATTCTTATACTCAGTTTATAGTGAACAGGTACAATAGGTGTTAGTATCTAAAATATTCTGTAGTATGTAAACATGAAACTAGTCAACACGTAAGTAAAGGAGATTCATAAATCAAGTTAACTATTAATACCATGTGTATATACATGTCACAGACCCCCCCAGTGACAGGAAGACAGTATGTAGTTAGATTGTCAGCACATGCGTCACCATGACTGCAAAATGAAACATCTGCTGCCAACATGGCGTCTCATAATCTGTAACTGCATTTATTCTACTTCTTTTCCAGGATAAGCTATACATGTAAGAATCGCTGTATACTGCAATTGTATATATACAAGTATACATTAATAAGTACTCAGATTTATTACCATGGAGGAAGAACTTGGACTACAAAGAGTAAATCCTTTAGTTTTTCAGACCATATCTGCACTTCTTTTCTTAAGGGTCATGTTTGAGTTGTGTCCCAGGATTCCTTTGGTAGTAAGACAGAATAGACTTTGAGTGATCTGAATATCCCAGCTCTTATATTCTACGTTTCTCCTACATTATCAAGAATATGAACAAACAGTATAACAATGTAACATCTACAAATGCAATATGTTGAGGAAAAAGCAATTACCGTAGCACGTTTTGGAATATACATCAATACCATCCCAGAAGAAAATTCAAATGTTAATCAATTATGTTGAGAATTACAATAAAACTCCTCAAGGCTGCACTGGAAGTGAGGAGAAAGCTTGTTTTCTCTTAACTGTAGGTTCAGTCTGTTCAAGCATAACTGTAGTTAATGATTGTCCATTTAAATCGCTGCATGTTATGCAGTAAAATAAAACAACCCTCTGTGGCGTCTTGTCCTTTTACTCACCTTGATGTGTCTCAAGTTCTGATTTGTTGTTCTCAGTAAACACTGAATGCTTCCACAGACGCTGTATTCACCACAGGAAAATGAATCGGAGTGATGGTCCACATTTTGCTTTGGTTATGTGAGAGGAAGTCTGTAACACCTGACTGTTCACCTGTCATGTCAAAGTCTTTATCCTCCACATTATCAGTAGAGAGGAGGGCGTGGTGAGATTAATGAATGACAGCGAAGACGGAGCTGATCGATGAACAGATATCAATCAAACACTCCTGCGTGATTCCAGCAGACTCTTTATTTGATATAAAGGAGCACAGCTGATAAAGTGTTAAGAGTCAGGCTGTAGCAGTGCACGAAGCGTGTGAAACCAATATTCTTAAATGTGCAGAACAAACATCCTCCAATAGGGTTCAACTCCAGGAGACCAATTCAATCCTTGCAGTCTGAAATTCAGACATTTGATAGACTGAAGTTCAAGCTGGTCAAAATGCTTTGCAGTGATTTAGTTTCATATTTGGTTGCAAAATGATCAACCTGAACAACTTTTAGTGTTGATATTGAACTTCAAAGTCAAGTAACAACTGTGGTAACTATGCATTCAACATCTGCACCGTGATTAAGAAAACACAGTGAAGTAATAAGACAAAATACAGAAACACTTGGTCAAAGTATACTTGGGCAATATCATAATCTAAAACAAGTTTCTTTTCCTGGCTGTGGAGAAAACAGAACAGATGCAACATGCAGATTGGACAGTGTTCGCGGTGACATGGGTGACTCCCCCAGGCACTTCAAATGTGGATTCCACTTGAGTCTGGATGTGAAGTGCTACTATTCTTCTGTTTAGTGAAGTCGAACAAGTGCTCTTTAAAATGACCAGTATCTGCACACTTTCTCTTCACAGGTACATTCACTAACATCCCACCATCAAGAAAGCTTCTTCAGTGAGGAAAGCGAGGGCACAAAAATCTTAGTAAAAAAGGCCACTAGTTTATATATAAATGTTAACAAAAACCTTTGTGTTTATTGAAATATTCGGCCAGATTTGACAGATGTGAAAAGGGTTTCAGTGTTTGAAATTACTTAAACAAAATGAAACATGATAAATACTCAGCGTGTAAAACACACATCAGGTAGCGTGGCTGCTCAAATCAGTTGAAGATAGAATTCTGTCCCCTCCTGCGCAGGTTCAAAAGGCTACAATAAATTACTAAAAAAAAAAACATACAAGTAAAAACAAAGCAAAAGTGGCATGAAAGACATTAGATACAGTTGGTTGGTTAATGCCAGGAAAAGCAGCATCTTTCACAAGGGAGTTCCTTATGGATGCTGTCAGTCCAAGTGGTGTTATGGCAGTCCAGGTGAGAAGATGTGAACTGGTCAACGTGCTCAGATGAGGCTTCACCACCGAACTGAAAAAAAAAAAGAAGTCAGAAAATCAAGACTGTTTGTCTCTGCAGATTCCTCATCTCTGTCTCCCTCTGTCGGTCACAGAGCTCAACTGCATTGTGGAGCAACACAACTAGTCTTTATCATCCGAGTTCATCAGTGTCCAACATCTTCACAGGGCCAGCCTCTGCTCTATCGGCAGACTGTCCATCAGACACTTGAGCTGCTCCTCGCCCAGTTTGATTTTATCCTCAAGCTTGCGCTGCTCGATGATGAGCGCGGACTTCATCTTGACAAAGTGCTCGTAGTCCGTGAGGGTGTCCTCCTGCAGGTAGTTGGCCAGGATGTCATAAACCACACGTTCCCGACGGTCCAGGTTCTCCTTCAGCTCCTTCGCGTCCTCATGCTGTCGAATCAGCAGCTTCCTCTTCTCAATCAACGTACGCTGTAGATGAAAGAAACATATTAGGGTTTGAGAAGATACACAGAGTCTTCTCTTGGTGTGAGGAAACAAAGCGCAAAGAGCTATATCTAACTCACCCTCTCCTCAGCAGTAGCATCCTCCTCCAGACTGTTGAGGGCGTTCTCCACTCTGGCCAGACGGCCTGACAGGGACAGCAGCAGGCTCACCACCTTGTCCAGGTCCCCGACAAACATCCTGAACTTGTCCAGCTCGTTGGGTTTGCAGATCTGCTGGACTCGGGCCTCCACCTCATCTCCCAGGGAGTTGTTGTCGAGGACGTCCTCCTGAAGACTCTCCCGGGCCTCCCGCAGCACCTGGAGCTTCTTGCTAAGGCTGTCGATTAGGTCTTGCTGCAGATGGGCATGAAGAACAGACGATACCACACCAAAACTCATGAAACAGGCCTTTAGTCTCATTTTTCACACAACATTTCATTTTGTTACGCTACACTTTCCAAGCATGCCAATACCCACAAAGTCAAGTGTTTATCATCATATGAACGCTAAAGATGAATGGGTTCAGTAAGTGTATGGTACCTTCTTGTTGGCTAGATCAATGTCCAGTTCGTCTTCGGAGTCTTCCTCCTCCTCTTGCTCCTGCATGTCCTTCATCTTAATAAGGAGCTCTGCTTTTGGAGCAGATGTGCTGTAATATGTAGAGCTGGTCACCATGGTGACAGCTGCTGCCATACTGTCCTCCTTTTCCCTGAAATACAATTGTGCACGTCATGCATATTAGTATCACCTCATACGCACACAGAAGTGTAACAGAGCTAATGATTTTTCATGTCAGGTTTGTACATATCAAACAAAAATACACACTCTACAAGTTTAAACAAGGTAAGGTAAGCAGGTGAGCTGTGGCCATCTCTCAGGCCCAGCATGGAAGATAAAGTGCGAGGCTGACCTTTCCTCAGCAGGTCGGGTGGCTGTCTGTTTCGGGGGCACCTTCCTGCGCTGGTGAGCTTCTTCTAGCAGCTGCTCCCCCTGAGGGAAGATACCCTCCATCAAGTCCATGGTGGTCTTCATCTTGCTCTGGTCCAGAATATCAGCTAGTGATCTGTCCTTCCCCATGATGTCCCTGGCCAGCTCCTCCCTCTTCTGATCCTCCTCAGACAATCCTGTGGTTAAGTCTGTGGGCTGCGGCGGCTGCTGACTGTTAGGGTTGATGTGATCTTTAACAGTACTCATGTACGCGTCTCTCTGGGGCTTTGGGTCTGTCTGAGCGGCCGGTGTACTGTCAGGCTCCCTCTGCCGAGTAAAGGCACAGAAGACAGAGTCCTGCCCCGCAGCTCCTAGACTGCTGAGCCTGGTCACACCAGGACCCTCAGCCTCAACAGCAGGGGGGTCACTGTGTCGCAAAAATGGACCATTCTCCTTCTCTGTGACTTCCTCTGAGTGGACAATCCTGATGGGCACTTTCTTCACTGCAGAATTTTGGCTTTCTATCACATGCTCCATCCTGGAAGATCAGAGAAAGAGAGAGAAATAATCTTACAAAGAGAAGCTCCAAGAATTTTCTCTCTGAAAGGAGCAGAACATCTCTTGTTGCAGTTATTCCAGCCATAGCTGATTTAAAGTTTCACTGCATGATGGCAACTGAGATTTTTTCCATGCCCAGTACGCTGGAAGACATCTGGACTCCTCCCACCGCTTTGGTTTCTGCTAGCTTTAATAATCCGTCTGTACAGTCAGAAGTTCACTACAGATGATACCAATTAGTTCTGAATCAAGAAGATGAACAATAAGGGCATTAGACTACATTTTACATTTTCGGCATTTAGCTAAATTATGCCTAGACCGCCAGTGGCTTTTAAAGAAATGTGGAGAATCCCTCTAATTTACTGAGGCTCGATAGCACTCACATATTGATACAAAGGCAGTGACTCAATAAGCTCCTTTGTACATGTCGCATAAAGACACGATAAGTAGAGGAGTTACAGTCACTGTGTTCTGACTGAACTGGGTGGTAGTTTAACAGCTACAGCGATACTATGCACTTTTGAATGAATCTCCCTTCTGATGAAAGCAAAAAATTTTACCTGTTTGAGTCTTCATCCTGTAGAGAGACCGGTGGCTTGTCACTGAGTCTCTGTGGGGAGAACTGTGGCGATGGAGAGCGCTGCCGCTCCATAGTGGCCGGCCCTGAAGGTCTGTGGGAGGAAGCCGGGGGAGAGGAGGCAGGCTGAGGATTGGATGTTGATAGATGATGTTCTGCCCCTTGTCCTTTGTCCACAAGACCTTTGCCCTGCTCAGAATCTCTCTTTGCAGAGTGGGTGGGGACAGAGGCGGAGTTAGGGTCAGCGTGAGGAGAGCAGTGGGTGAAGATTTCACTCTGGGAACTGGTGAAGAACTCGTGGGAGTCAACCTCTGGGCATCTGGGTGGGGGAGGCTTCCTCCTCGGCCCAGACAGCGGCTCGGTGTGGCTGTGGTCCTCAGGGTGAGGGAGGGCAGACTCTGCGAGACTGTGAGAGATAGATGTGGGTCTGTGGTTCCCGGTGGCAGGGGCAGCTCTGTGTCTGCAGTCAGGGTTGGTTCCTAGGATGGGCGGAGGGGGTGGCGCTGAGTAATGTTCAAACTCCACAGGCTTTTCTCTCACTTCACAGTCACCGGGCCCTCTGTCAGAGAACCTGAGGAAGACAATAGAAAGCTTTTAATTACACACTGTTCAACAGCCAGGCAGCAGGGACTATCATCTGCAGCTCAATCAAATAATACACTGCGGCAGAGAGAGCCACTATGATTATGCCAGCATGACAAGACACACGTCTCCCTCTCTTCTGCAAGCCTCCTCCCTGGTAACTGTTCAGCTGGCAGCCTGAAGAGGAATATTTCAGTTCCCACAAGTCAGCATAAAGGAATAAATAATCCTGCAGTGCAATGAAGCAAGACGACCCGAACACTTTTTCCTGCCTGATTCACGTTTACAGTTTTAACTCTTTGTAGGTTAAGTTAGACATAGAAGAGGAACGCTATTTAGAGATGACAGGAACCATTAGAGGCCTGATAGTGAACTAAAGGAGTTGTAAGAGATCGTATACTAAGATTTGACCAGTATGTGGTCTATGCTTTAGCATAATTCAACCATCCAGTACAACACAGTGGAATGCTGTCATTAACTGAGATCCAGACTATATGGTAAAAGCATGCAAACACGCCAAATACTGTGGTTTCATGCCCACAGATTTCCATGCATGCTCTGATACAAATTCAATTAGGAGCACTCAGAGTACATTAACTTTGATTAAGGACAAAACTGTATTGACTCTGCAGTCACAAGATACAGTTTGGTGACTCTGACAGACAGACGCCACAACTCAACCCCCCCCAATTAGAACGCTTACACGCTGGGACAAGTTACCCAATGAACAACTGTTGTCACAGCTATGCCCTCCCTCATGCCTCAACTCTGCATAGAGTGTGAGAAAGTTACCTCGCGGAAACATGATGCCAGCAATATTGCTGCTGTATCCGGCAGGATACCATGATGTACGCATTCAACCAATGATGCATATTCATGCAAGAAAACATTATTTAGGGTGACTGTTTGGGCAATAGGGATTCACAACACTAACAACAGTAACACAGTGTCTATATGACAAAGCATTTCTTAAGCACTGTTGCCCATCAAAAGGTGCCCAAACATTAACACGTATTTCTCGGATCCTTTCACTGTGTAAATACTACACTTTATTCTTTGTAAAATAGGAGACAAGAAATACATTCTGGTTGTTTTCTGTCTTTACAAATACAAAGCCATAGTAGCATTAGCCACAATATAGGCAGACTAGGATCAAGTACAGTATATTTCCATAATTGCAAAAAAGAAATGAATGCACAAACTCACCCTATGTGACGTTTTACTGCTGTCATTACAGAAGAGAGGTAAAAGTGAGCGCGCTCTGAGTCTGCCGGCTCATTGTGACAGAAGCCACCTGTTGGTATCTCTTTACACTCGTATCAATAACACTATCTGGGTGGAGCATGCCTCACTTAGCTCATCTCCCAGACGTTTCAATGACAATAACATCCTCTGCGCTGTTGTTGTAGTACAAACACGAGTGTCATATGGTGTGGCTCCTACAATGAGGTTGCTCAAGACGAGATACTCTACACCCTTCAATGAGTTTCACCTGTGGGAGTTTAGTTAATGCATAAAGACTCCTGAATAACTGGTTACAAACTATGAAGTCATCTTGACCACGTCACTATACGTAGTTTAAGAATGATTCTAAGTAAGTGCAGCAAAAGAGAATAATGTTTCAAAAATATTGCTTATTAAACACTACTAAAAACTGGAAAAAAACATATAGATCAAATACCCATATTACTGCATGAAACTTTTTCAAACTTTGGAAAGCTCCTCCAGAGCCAGAGAAGACATTATACAACTATTTTCTCAGCCTGAATAGTACTCTCCATGAGGACTAAACTGAACTTCATATGTAAAAGTGGTGGAATGCCCCTTTACTACAAGAATTGGACACAGCTGGCTTCCACTCACTGGCTGAATGGTGGAAAAATACAAAATAATTTAAGGACTACATTTATAAATACAGGAAGAAACATTAGAGAGGTGAACAGGCACAACATGGGACATTATACCTTAACATTAAATAATAATATTCACTGTTTCCGTATGACCGGAGTTCATACGGGATCATCAAAGGATACCACGAAATAATCAACATTGCCTGTAAACACTCCTACCCTGCCCATAAAGCAAACAGTCGCTGAGGAGAGAGGTTTTAATCCAATGTGACCAAACAGAATTTCCCATAATTCCTTTTTCCTTCAGACACAAAGGCAAAATAAGAGTCTGCAGCCATGCTAGAAGCTCTGTGAGGCTGTACCTAAGCTAAATGTCTGCATGTTTAGGCTACCATATTCACCATCTTAGTTTAGCGTGTCAGCATGCTAATTAGATGTACAAATGAGGCTTGATGGGAATGTCATTAGCGCAGGTATTTGGTCAGTTTTGGGCAAATTAAAATTTTGACCTGATGTTGCCGCTAGATGAAAAGTCATGGGATCATATAAGTTATTAGAGTTCATCCAGAGGGGAACATGAATGTCTATTCCAAATTTCACGGCAATCCATTTAGAGGTTGTCGAGACATTTAGATGTGAACCTCATGGTGGCACTAGAGGAAAAGTCAGAGGATCGTCAAAGTCAAAAGCCTTCATCCTCTGGGAACTGTGAATGTCTGGACAAAATTTTATGACAAGTCATCCAATAGTTTTTGAGATATTGCAGTCTGGACCAAAGTGGTGGACCCATGGACAGACCGACATTGCTATCCATGGAGCCATGGTGGCTAAAAATCCAATTATGCAAAGTAACAGATCTTATTGATGATAATTTCATGCCTTCGGGCTGGTCCCTTGAACGCGGGTCCCCATTACACTCTGATAGAGGGCTGAAGAAACACTTCCTCACTGTCACAGACATGGTCAGATGCCTCGCCTACACCAGCAAGCCTCCACTAAATGACACAAAGCACAGCCAAAGAGACGGCTCATGTTGTCACAGCTGCGTCAAGGCATTGCCACTGGTATGCCTTGACAGACTATAAAGATTTCACTGTTCCTCTACAAGCGCACTGCCCTCTTTCACTGATAAAGCTCAGTAATAGACAGATTTTGCTTTTGTATACTGTACTGCATACTGGAGACAAAAAGTGGACCCACTGCGAAAGACATTGGTGAACTAGCAGGTTACATCAAATGAAATTTACTCACCCTGTGGCTGTGTTGAGCGGTTCAGCAGGTTTACTCTCCATCTGGGAATATTCTGTCTCAGACTTTCTTGCAGGAACTTGAATCTTCTGTAAATAAAGTTGAACAAACACAATGTCCGTTATGCAAAACCATCTAAACAATCCACAAAAAAAGAGGCTGCCAGTAATCCAAGAAGCTAAGTTCTTGTCTTCTGTTAATTATCCCAACCAACTCATGTTGCAGCTTCCTGGTTTTTCAACAGTGAAAAAAAATCAGCGACTTGATGCCCCTCTCTCTTCCTTAAGCTGAGGGTGTGTCATTATGAACAAACATGGATTAATATTTGACTTGACTCTTTCCTTTGTTCCTTTCACTTCAGTCAGTATGTTTGTCTTAATGAGATGTAAAACCACCTCAAGGGCTTCATACACTTGCAACATTCAAGTGACTAAAAACCAAGTTACAACCAAGAGCTCTCTCATTTTTTTGATCATTCCAATAAAATGTTTGTTGAAGTCATTTTGAGATCACAAACAATCAGACTTTGTGCCTCACCTGTCCATAAATGTCAGCTGAAGGAGATGATCGGGATCTCTCGTGGAAACAAGTGGTTTTGGTTCTCTCCTCTGGTCCTGGATCCAGGATGTTATCAGCTGACAGGTACCGTCCAGAGGCTCTTGTTTCTGGGTTTTTTTTCTGTACAGTCCACCTTGCCTCATACTCAGCGAAGGTTCCCAGTCTTTGCTGGTCTAGGACGGACAACTTGTGTGCAGAGTAAGGACCTCCCTGGACCTCTTCACTGTATTCTCTGCTCCTGATGCCCTTCATTGTGTCCTCTGTTTCACTGGTTGTGGAAAGACCTCGAGCCTCGGACTCTGTGGGGTTCTCGGTATAGCTCTGAAAGGGCTTGTGATTGGGGAAAGCTGGTTTCCCATGTTCTTTAAACAGCTTCTGTTGGTCTAGCGAGGAGCTTGCATTTTCATTGCAAGACAGATCTTCCTTCACCCCAACTTCATGGATTTTGTCTGGTTCAGAGAAAGACCGTACCTTCTTTTCTGCAGAAAAACGCTTTCGACCACCAATGCGAGTTACTTGACCCCCAGCAGGCCCCGATTTACTCATTACAGACTCTGAGACAGTTGGCAGAGTGGTGACATCTTTACGGGCCAGCGCTGAGGATGGGTAGTTAGGTAAGGCCTCTGCTGCAGGGTGCTCCAGTAAGACAGGCTCCAGGTCTTTTCTCCTGAAAGACGTAGCCTTGAGCACCCTTGCTTGTGCTTCCTTCAGATTAACCTTGTAAGTGTTGGTGAAGGAGCCATCTGCAGATGTTGGGGTGGTGTTTTCAGTGGACTTCCAGATATCCTGATCATCTTCAGTCTCACCCTCAGTGCCAGGAAGGGTAGCTACACTCTTACTTTTCTGCAGCTTGGCTCGTCTCAACTGGATTTCATTCCGTAACGTGGTGGCAAAACGGTCACTGCGTCTAGCCAGCTTGCTTTCAAGGGACTCCTCAGAGTTTGAGCCTCTTGCGTCTTGGCCAGTGGCATCCATAGATAGAGAGTGAAGCATGGGTGTTGCCTGGGGGCAGATCTTGTTGCTCACTTGGCTGTGATGTCTGATGTCTTGGGCTAATTCTCTATGTTGTAGTGACAGAGACCTCCGCTGTTCAGACTGCCTGCTAGGAGGAAAACTCATGAACTGAGCTTCTGCATTTTGTGTGTTGTGTCCTCTCTGGCTTCCCCTATCATCAGAGCTGGATTTAGGTACAGATGTTTCTAGTACAGTAGTAACTTGGTGCTTGCTGTATCCATTACTGTCTTTTCTGTGTGCGGAGTGTTGCTGCTGTTGGGGCAGATGATACTTCAATTTGGTGACTGGGCTAAGAGAGTTCCGCTCATTTCCAGTCTGTGCCAGGTCTACGCCTGTGACACTCTTCCTGTCCTCTGATTTTCCTGACAAGGGCTGGGGGTTAGGCTGCGTGGGCTGACATGTTGTGACACAGTAGTATCGGCTTTGTCCACTGCTGTCAGTGTTTTGGTCAGTGGCTGTGGTAGACAGTGAGGTACTTAAGTTCCTTCTCTGGTTCTGACCAAAGTGTTGTGCAGAACCATTAGTAGGCAGTTCCTGCATGCTACAATAGTAGCCAGCTACGTTCTGTGGCTTTGGTACGGACGTAGCCCAGGGCTGAGAATAAAAAGTGCTTTTGTCACTATGATGTCTTTGATGGTAGGGCTGACCTTGCCGAACGTCACTGCTGGACAGGGAATACTGCTTGTTTGAGCTAAACTGGTTATGATTTGATTTATCAGATGAAGTGTAAAAACTGTCGTCATTTTTCGGGGATAGGTTGTGGCTGCGGCGATTTTCAGTGGAAGCCTTACAGGGGACATGTGGTTCAGGTCCTTCAGGGTGAGTTATAACGAGCCCCCTTTCATGGACCTTAGTCGCAGCATAACTGTCACTGCGTGCAGGTGGAGGTGGAGGGGGAGGAGAGGGGGAAGCAGTCTTCTTTTTTTCAGGGACATGCCAGACAGGTCCATAGCTTGTTCTACTTGAAGTGGAATGACGGGATCCAGCCGAGTCCTCAGTCTGTGGACCCTCGCAGCCTGTGCCAGCTCCTGGCATCTGGAAGTATGCCACCCTATCATCCTGTTTGACTCCCTCAATCAGGCTCTGGCTGTTTCTGCTATTGTTGTGCTTTCCTCCTGCATCCCACTGATTGAATTTATAGAGCATGTTCTCTGTCGAGGCAGCGTTGCTCTTTGAGAGGGTATAGTCTGGTGTGCCAGAGCTGGTGGAGAAGGAGCTGTAGGCGGAGTCTCGTTTCCCTCCTCCAAGATGCTCCATACTGTTGTTGGACTTAGCAGGTGACAGCTGACCGGCAGGGTATGGGTGTGAGACATGTTCTAGACTGTCCATACTGCCGAGAGAGCTGAACTGGTCAGACACTCTGCGCAGGTTAGTCTGCTCCCAGCCAGAGGAGAGATCAGTTGAGGATGAGCTGGAGGTTAAAGCAAAGAACCAAGTGTGAAAATACAGACAACAACCTGTTTTTTATTTCTGCAAAAAGAGCCATTTATCTTGCTGTTAATCAAGTTATAAATTATGGCATCTAATTCTATACAGCTATTATGGCCGATACATGGCAGTCACATTTAGATCTAATAAATTATCAGCTTTTCGGCCATTGGAGAATACAGCAACATTAGCAAAGAGAGCTTGAACACAGCTTAAAGCCTATTAAATGCATGTCTTTGTACTTACAAATCACAATTTTATGTTTATATAGGGGTATAACACTGTCAATCAAATTAACCTTTACTATCTGAGCAAATGCACAAAACCTAAAACAATCTTTTTATTGGGCTGTGTCTATAAATATCTAACACTGAGAATCAAGAGGCAAACTTCAAGATCCTAGAGTTACCTTGCATCATATCTGGTTTGCCAGACTGGCGTGGGTGGAGACTGTGTTTTGGCAGTCTCCGATTGGCTTTCGTTGAACTTGGTGGAGTGCCAGGAGTGAGGCCTGCTTATGGGTTCATTCCGCCTGCAGAGAGGGCAAAAAACACAGACTGGATTAGAGCCCAGCCCCTTATGGAAAACAGTATGTGCTTGCAATAGCTAGTACTGCAACTCAACAAGTAAAACATTTACTTGTTTTACTGCATCTATATCGAGGCAGTGATTTGCAACCTTTTTGATTTACTCCAACATTCACAGATGCAAAGTGTTTTAGAGGGTTTTTATGTAGAGCTCAGTTATGCTATGAAACATACCCTTTAAAGCGATTCTTTCTGAATTGCATGTCAGGAAAAGGTGAACAGAACATATCAACACAGAATGACATACCGTACACCTAAATCAAAACACAATTGTATTTCCTTATCAATATAGACACAAAAACATGTGTATACATGTCATGGACAGACAGTGTATTGCATGCTGTACAAATGGGATGAATATGATTCATCTAATGACATGAACCACGAGACAATCCAAAGAGACATGCCAATGAGTGCAGGTAATAAACCATAGGAGAGGGAGAGTTGCTATGAGAGGAATGAAGATGATATTATTACTAGCATGATTATGGGTACGGGGAGTGGAAAAAAGGGTATAGATACTAGTGATTACGATGAAGCCACAGAACCGTACCTCATGGAACTTCGCAAAATCTTCGTAAGAAAGCTCCTTGCCACATGCACGTCATTCTCTGAGGGCATTTTCTGAGTTACAATATCCACCATTTTCATATTCCTGGGCAGCAGGGGGAGGAACACACACACTAAGAGCTCACCAACAATTGACTGGACTCACAGTAGAAGACAGGACACAGACCCACCTGACATTTAGACCGCTGGTTCTGATTGTTGAAAGCTTGTGCACAATACAGCACTGCAGAAAACTCAGTGTGCTGGGGAGGTCAGTGTTCTCACCAGGACAAAGGTTCTCTAAATCTCCTCTGATCCAACTGAAATATCACACAGTCACAGGACAGTAATATGGAGACTACAGAAGTGTAAATGTCTGCTGATACATGGAGCTATACCCCCCTCTCCTGGTCAAACTAATGCATGCTCATGATGTCACACAGTTTTGAGTGTCATGTAAGTTGAGAAATATGAGAAAACCCCCTATATGATGGACCTACAACACAGAAGACAATACCAGAGTGACACAGACACAGTTTTACTCATCTGTCATTAGGCTTGTTATCTAAACAGTACGTAGCTGAGGTGAGCTGGTGGTGCTCAGACTTTGCCATATGGTCCCAGGGGGAACACAAGCCCAGCATGGGGGGGTGGGGTGGGGCTTAACAGAATAGAGAATCTCTTACACAATCAGATCAGCCACATCACCCCTCAGTCCAAGCTGTTGTCTGCCGCCCAGACAGCCTTTCTATCCTCGATGGGGTTCAAAACGTACATTATTTGAGAGGCACCTGTAGTGGTATTAATGTAGTAATTTTTAAATGAGGAGGGTTATAGGGAAAACGAGGGCTCATTTATTTTACACAATTATATATTTTCTCCTTGTATAAAAAGAAAAACCAACTAATTCAAGGCCATGAAATTTTCTCTCTCTCTCTTTTCTAAGATTTTATGCATCAGCTTCTGACATCTATCAAAGAAACATCTAAGTGGAATAAGTTTTAAAACACTTGTGAACACTTTTAGAATTTTTATTTTTAGCCTCACTCTAGTATTGTATGACCTCGATGACTAGTTTTACTGAGAGGGAACTGTGAGACACTGGTGTCATACTGGTCAAGAATTTCAGACAAAGCTTTGCTTGCTTACGTTCTCATTGGACTCAAGACTTGCCCTAAAAAAGCCACGAGGTCAAGAGGTCCTGCCCCCTCAGTCACCTTGTCTAAAGGCCTTCAATGATCTGATGACAAGAGGTCACAACAACAGCGTTGTTCAGATGGAGACCTGAAAACAAACTACAGGGTGAAATTAAGAACATAAGCGATTATATTTGCTCCTACACTCATTTTATAGATTGAGAATTTTCAGATTGAGACAGAGATTTGGTTAAGCTCAATAAAGTGGGACAATTCCACAAAATTAATTGTGGATTAAAGTTAAGGCCTATTTAGAGAACAAAGAAAAGCCAACATGGAGCTCAGTCTTCCTTGTCTCCTCACAGTCTGTGTTTCTAGGGCACTAGGAGCTAGCCACACATGGCGCCTGCTATTGGTATGCAAATGAGCCTGGTTTTATTAGGCCTATCGTCAGGGCTACAGCTGGGCCAGCACAGATATGCTAGGAAAGTGAATCAGTTGGCTGGAATGGGGGCAGGGGGAGAGAGAGACTGTTTTCTGAGTGATCAGTTTAGAGCCCCATCTCACTTCAAATGTATCCGGTACCAACCAGTCCACATTCAAAAATAAACAGCTCACATCTGCATTCAGAACCAAACAGTCAACTTGTTAAACTAACGGCCAATTCATTCATAGTTAATTAATTTAGGGGAATATTCACAGATGATTTTGTTTTACCTATAAGCCTTTTCCCTCAAAGATTAATTTGCATTTGATTTGGAAATGCTAAATCTTGCTGATCATGGCTTAACCTAAATGATGGATGACCTCATACTGAATGATGAGACAAACACAATCGCAACAATAACAGAGTATTAGGGTCATGAATCAAGCAAAGAAGGCCCCAATATGTCCCCCAGTTATTCACCGCTGTATAACAAGACAAAAATCAGCAGGTATGACGGCCTTCAAACACAGAAATCAAAAGTTTAAAATACAAAAAGTGATTAAAACATAAAATAATGTTCATTTTGACTCACCACACATCTGGATGAAGGAATTCAAAATGGACACAAAGAAGAAATGTGTTATCCGAAAGACCATACAATAATATTAGACTGGAGCTCAATTTGGAAGTGAGACCAGTTGTGTGCTGGTCAGGCACCACATTCCACAGACACTTCAAAGACAAGCCAAAATAAAGAGACATGCAGGCCGCTCAGGTCTGAGCATCATCGCACAACTCTAACACTGATCCACAACCTCCAAACACACACCTACCGATACCTCAAAAACACAACATTAACAGAGAGACGCCATGACTAAAACTAAGTTCTCTGCGCAGAATTAGTTTAAATGGAGGGGAGATTTCTTTGCGGATTATGGGGGGTTTTACCCCTGAGAGGGGGTGGAAGGGTGTACAGAGAAGGAGGAGGGCTATTGTCACAGCCAGTCCCCTTGGAGCAGTCCCGTACCTTGCCTCGTCTCATTGGCTCTAAGGGGCTAATATGCTAATGATGGGATGAAATGCCGGACTCCTCTCTTCCCATCTCCCCTCTTGTGCGGCAGACGTGCATTTCTACCATTACTATGGCAACAGGTTGCTCTCTAGGTTGCAAGGGCACCCCATTTCCTGAAAGCCTCGGGTAATGAGCATTGGAACTGCCCAAGCAGGGATGTCAGCAACACATGGCAAATACAACTTAGTATTCAAAACTATTGACTTTGGCACATTTTGCTGTGTTCATCATGTCAGGGCTTGTTAGTTGAAGTTCAATGAATGTATGAACTTAAAAAGTATTGGGCTTAGATTGCCACATTAGCATTTTTTTCTATCTTAACAGCTGTTACTCATATATAATATTTAGATTATGACATAGCGGGCTCTGTTTAAATGAAGAATAGGTATTATATTTAATGACATAATCCCTGCTTAATTAGCAGCGTGTCACTTCATTCTTACTGTGGTGCTATTTCATTGGATTTTCCTCTTTTATTTTTACCTTTTTAAAGATAATTTTTCATGTTCATGTGCGGTCTTATGTCCTCTTGCTATGCATATGCTGGAGCATACTAAGATTTCATTTTATTTATTTACAAGGATGAGGCCAATGTCAGTCAGTCAGCTAAGTTTGAATTAAATGGCCCAACAAGCACTTTAATTTTTAAATGACTTTATACAACACCAGAATACAATGTTAAAGGAAAGTTGTCTGAAACATCTTTCTTATGAAAAAATAAATCTTTGCAATTCAGAAATCAAAGTAATCCAAACTGACATGTCTATTTTTTGCCAGTTTAACTGTGCAGATGTACAGATAGTTAAATCTGTGTTGTGTCAACAGTTGCCTTTAGATAATGACCATCCTAAATGGCATAAATGGGGGGAAACACTCTTGCCTGAGTGACAAACAAGTGTTTTTCTCTTATTAAAACGTGCTCTGGCACACCAGCAAGAGGTCTGGTGACAGGCAAGAAGATTAGCAAAGAATGGCTGCAACCTAAAGCTGATAGGAAGGCAATAAAATTCACATTCTATTGTGAGGAAAGCAATCAAGCATACAGCCCAAACAAGGTTTTCAACAAATGCCTCAAATATGTATGGAATGTTAACCATATCTAACAAGTTTTGATTTGACCAAGGTGTGATATTCTTCTAGTAAAGAACACATGACAACAAGCCACACTATTGTATCTGGCAAAATGAAGTGCAGCATCATGTACAGTATAGAGCAGAAAAATGCTGAAGTTGTATGCACCCAACCTGCACTTTGCAGATGAGCCGGCTGATTCCATTTGGTCCCCAAGGGTTTGACAAAGGCCCTCTTCAGCAGACCCTACAATCAAACCAGTCATGTTTCGGGTGAGAGAGGTGAACCGTGAGCAGTATGTAATGACCAGCACATTCCTGGGCTGAGTGGCATACCAGCTGTCAAGTCACTGGCTGTCTGCACTGACCCACAGCCCAGAAACACCTGGAAACCTTTTGTCTGAGGGTGAGGGTCTGAACAACATCACTGTAACAAAGTCCTGCGTCTTAAACACTTTTAAATATTACAGTTCATGGGCAATCGGTGACTCAGAGTACTGGTATAAATTCACCAACAACCTGTCAATTACTGTCAAAGCGAGCAGGTGGGCCTCTCTTCTACCTGTTGGAACAGTATCAAAGCTGAAGGCAGAAAGACACCAGAACGCCAAGCAACAACAACAAATAGTGTGGGGATTAAGTGTAGTCCCTCATAATTACATACTGTGGACTACAAATATTTACCAACCGCAAACAATCCATAAATGTGTCATATATAAGAAATAGTAACAAAACAGTCAAAACTGTTGTGAGTTGTGAGAAATGATTGTTTATGTAATGTCAGCCATGTCATGCTCTGATTGTTGTTCCCTGAGGGTGAGCTTCCCCACAAACGATCCTAATTGCTGGTATGTGATGACAAAATATTGCTCATGTTAGAAGAGATGAGAGGATATAAGAAGTTTGCCATTGAATACGAGAGACAAACACTGTAAAAGATAGATGTTGCAATGTATTTAGCACTAAACTGGTAATTATGGCATAAACAATACACATACATAAAGCCTGGCACACTAGGCAAAATACTGCTGTGTGTTTCCAATAATGAAACATTCCTAAAAACACCAACATACATCATTAAGATTCACACACATACCTCATGAAATGTTCAAACTAACATTTCTTCATGTCATGTTGTGAAAAAACCCATCATAGCTCAAAGCAAGTGTATTTTTTCTTCGATTAGACTGTATGGTTTCCAAAAAAAAAAGATCTGATTGAAACCTTCTTCCTGTTCAACCACTGAGATCTACTGCAGTGACTCCCTGTCAACTCACCTTGGCAATGGAACAAACCAAAAAGAAACGGAGGGGTGCAGTTAAGACAGGACTACAATGAAATCTCTGAACTATGAATTCCTCAGCTGAGAACCAAACAATTTTAAGAAATCTGCTTACGACAAGAATTCAGCGCACAGCATTCCAAGCATACTACATGGGCTTATTTAGAAAAACAAAGACCAGTAAAGGTAAGCTGCTGCACTGCAACCCCTACTGAATGCTTACACTGTAAGTTAGGCCAATAAGCTTTTCCAGGTATAATTGGATTGTGCACCAAACCTCTGTGCAGGCCTTACTCATATAAAACAGCCACATAGACGTGTTATTGTTATTGGAAACAGTAGTTTTGATGTCGCAACAAGTAAAAGGGGAGACAAACAGAAGCAGTCGCCCTCTACAGTACACAACGTATCTTCCAATGCAAATTAATAAAGCATGCTAGTGACTGTGGTACTTCTGTAACAACACCAGAAGGGGGAAACCAAATGCCACAACTAACTTCAAGCTTCACATTGTAAAGTTTAATGATTCACTCTGCTGTCAGTTGCATGTACTGCAGATGCCTCAAGGGAAGGGAAAGGGAGGCAAACCAGACTGTGGGGGTTGCTGATGCAAAATAAAATCCTATCTGCCCTAAACTAGAGGGGCAGACAAAATAATGTGCACTGGTCAGAAAATACCACAGTGTCGTCTGTGCTGTTTGTTTCCTTGATCTCAGTATGGTTGCTTTCAAGATAAGGGCTGTCCATAGACAGTTTAGTGACATATTAGTAACTTAAAATTTGCCGCATTTAGCCAAATTACCACTTGTGGATTTTACAGTGGGCAAAGCATAACAATAGCAAGCTGGAATGCATGCAAATGCAATGTGTTGATGTGGGACAATTACAGTGTTTGACTGTATGCAGTAGTTAGTGTTGGCAAGTTTTAAACAAATTTAGCGTGAAACGTGCAATTTAACTTTAGCTCACACCCTGGTGTGGTTTTTGATGTACAGATGAGAGATTGACAAAGTGATATTTAAAATGTAAAAACGTCTGTAAAACTTTCAAGATTTCCTCATTTGACATTCCGAAGTTGAGGCAAAGAGTGTGGAGTAGTTTTGTCGAGGCATGTGCAAAGAGGACGAGATGCTTTCCCACAGATAACCACACCTATCTGTTCTCTATGTGACGTGTGACAAGCCTCTCCCCGTCCCCTCTACCAAATGACTTTATACAAACAAACTCACATTAGTCACTGCATGCAAAATAAATCAAGCTCCTCCCTTGTGCTGTCTGTAAAGAGACCACACCTGTAGGCAGGAGCAGGTTCTGACAGCTTCCTGATCCTTGATCAACTAGCCAGCGTTATCCCTGAGATAAAAAGAAAGGTGTTTCATGGCTGACACCTTGCATGCTCAGGCACAGATGAAGCTACAGTCAAACATTAGGGCTCCGTATGGGTACAGGTAGTGATGTGGAATGTAAAACATTTCCAAACCCCAACACCAGCTTTCTACACAACATGCAGACTGCAGTTGCATAAAAAGAACAAGAAATGGGACAGCAGTTGAAGCTTTGAGGTTCTACCACTATCGCTTTCTTGTATTCTAAATCAGACACAGACTTGTTGTTGTGGCCTTGGAAAATGACTGTCTGGAGATGCTATTTCAGACACTCAGAACAAACTAAATGCTTCAACACAGACGAGCAGAATGGTCCCATGGGACTAAAAGTCTGTGTAAAATGCAAAAACAAAACAATAAGACTTGTCCTTGTAAGGAAATGTCTTTCTCCATTTACAATGACAAACATACTGAAATGACAATACCCAGATCCTTTAGGTATGCCTCCTACTCTTCTGTGGTTTCATCTACATAGTATTTACTTCCTATTCGTCCCCTGTTTCAAAAAGGAAAAATACATGTCGCTGCCACTAATCACGCGAAATCAGAGACACTTCTGCTGGCATGTTTACCAGCAAGCAAGTGATTAGCCATGATACAAGACACTTTGAAAATCTTTAGTAAAATTGGTACTGCTTGTAGGTCCATTTTCAGTTGATTTACTATCTAATGTCTGTCTTGACATCCATAATAAAATCAGACAAGAGACATTTCACTCAAAGCACAACCAGTTGCCAGTTTGTTAGGTACACCTGGTTAAAGGCCCTGCAGTAAATGTTCAGTTTTTGTTGAAACTCTTTTAGAGAGGTGTTGATTCAACTTCATGATCATTTTGGAGGATGTTGTTTGTGTTGCTGTTGAACTGTATGCATTATACTGACAGGTGTTTCTGTTATTTAGCCTACCCTCATTGACATAAATGCGGTGCACAAAATAATAGAAACACCTGTCAGTATGATACAACATAATTCAGTTTATGGCCTTTAAGTTGTCCCACAATAGCATAAGTAATCAAATAGACACGGACTGTTATAGACAGTAATGCTTCCTTGTTTCCACATCCTATAATAGACACGTCTATTGGGAATAAAAGACAATGAGTGAGAGTCACAGCCACGTCCTTGTGGAGAGATAAATGGTGAGTGGACTTCCTTGTACAGTAGGATTTGTTCAGGGATTACGTTATGATATGATACAATACAGAAAGAAATGCGGTCAACGAAGAGAGACAATGGGGGCAGTGTTTCACACACAACAAGGTCATTTGTAAGAAGGCCTCCAGGACTTAGTTGACAAATGATTCATCAGTTAAACACGATATAAACAATACCTTGGAGTCAATAAGTCACAAGGACTGGCCTATGACAAAAAGAGTGAATGTAACCATTTGCTGTGGGTTTACAACAGTCTGTTCTTTGGTCAATCTTATCACACAGGGCGTGAGACCAACTGACTGATAAAAAAAAAAAAATCTCAGTGCCAAGTAGTGTCATTTGCATCAAAACTTCCCCTTCTTTGTCCTCCCTACACCTGCCTGCGTGGGATCTGTGAATGATGTCACCTACAAGCACTGTTCCTGCTTTCAACTTGATCATGAAAAACTGTGTCACAAACCATGAACTCCTGTTGACTGCAACGCAGTACAACGTGGCAAAACAGGACCAGCCAGCTACCAAGAACTCAACAGTGACAGCTCAGAAATCCCAGAAAGTGCAGACTAGTCTACAGACACACTACACAGACAAGCAGCTGCAAGGGTCCGGATCCTCTGCCTCCACTCCTCAGTCACCTTGGTTTGTTGGAAATGTTACCATGGTGACCTGTTAGGCTGAGGGGGTGGTGCACTTGTGACAGCAGCAGATGTAGGAGGAGAGGGCATGGGAGGGGACCGGGGATTGGTTACCTACCTTTTCACCACCAGACTGAGGGTCTTGTGGGAGCCTTTCACTAGGCAGATTGCCTCCTGTCTGTAGCCACTCAGGGGAATCTCGTTGATGTTGACAAGCTCGTCTCCCACCTGGAGACTCACAGCTGCCGCCTTGCTGCCCTCCTCTACCTGGAACATAAACACAGCAGATGGAAAACTGAGAATTAGATGAGATACCAAAATATTTCTGCTGGCAAGCTAGCTAGTTAGCAAGTTGATACAGGTCATTTTTGCAATCTTTAGCCATATCAGTACTCCTTGTCGTGTTTTCTCTCAAAGCTCCTCCGCTCAATCCATTTCCATAACAATAATATACTGGGCCTGTGAATCAAACTTAGGAAGTGTTACAGAAGAGTAGATTTAGGATATAACATGCTAAGGGGAAAAAACATGTTACCTGCCTCAGTAGCAGTAGCTAATGTTAGTTTACTAATATGTACTGCATGTTGCACACAGTACATACGTTTAGACAAATTCCAGTTTGATACTAACACCAACTTTTTATTTCACAGCCGTTAGCTGGCAGTGCAGTCCACTTTATGTGCACCAAGTCCAAAAACAATAGTGCGGCCTTTCTGTTTGAATTAATAAGAGAGGAAGAGGACTTCTGGCAATCTGTAGGGTAGGAGTGGGAATTTAGAGGAAACTAAATGACATCAAACTTTCTTCATGACCCTCTGCCATTGGAATGCGGACGCTGCCTTGATGTGATGGTAGGGGCAGAACAGGTGCTGCACACCAATCGTGAATTGTGCCTTTAATGAACATTTTGCTAAATATTTGTATTTATCAGAATGGCCACCAGCGCATAGAGAATATACAGTTTATAAGTGGGTGCCAAAAGACTTCTTATGTCCAAGATGTTCCCACCACAGTGTTGTCAAAGAGATTAAGTAACCTCATACGACCTAAACCCTGATATTTACTGTAGGTTTTAAATCCTATTGTGGTGCTGATTCGTCTAATGTGACTTTATGTCGTAATTTTTGTGCTGTGTTTAAGCTCTGATTCGTGTCTTGTTTCTATCTCCATTCACATGAATAGAAAAGCCAACATTTACAAAGTCCCTGATGTGTATTGAGACAAAAAAAGAACCTGTAATATTTGGACACAGGAAACCATTTATGAAAGAACAACCTACTTGAAATGATATAGCCTACCACACTATCTAATATATGAATTATCACAATTATGAATCCAATCTTTATGGCAGTCGAGTTATCAAAACCAAGGGCAGCATAACTACAAAGAAAAAATTCTTAATGGATATGTGAGAGTAACGCACCAAAAAAGCTGTTAGTCTCTTGTTGACATGCTTGATATATTTTATAAAGGTAACAGTGACAGAAGAAACACACTGTTTAGTGTTTAGCAAAGTTAACAGCGGGTAGGCCTGTTTCTAAAGACAAGGATCACAGCTATAAAAATACTTCAAAAAACTGCTGTCCGAGCCGGTGGCATGATGTAAAAACAAACCGTATTGTGTTTGTTGAGGGCAGACACCTGGAATAACACATCTGTCAAAGGGAAGTACAGTGGACAGACCACAGTGCACTGAAGTCAGCAACTGCTAGTGTTGGTATATCTCCAGAGATGAAGATATTAAACTGACAGAACCACAGCTACAGCGAAGTGTCAGATATAGCAAGCGTTAAGGTCAGTGCTGTCCTCACACTGACGCACAGAGTCAGATATGAGAGGTGCGAGACAGCGCGGCTCACTGTGGAAAGAAAAGCAGCGAGAACTCGCTTGGCAGTTGGCACATTAACGCACTAAAGCCAAGCTCTGCAGCTGATTATCAGTTGTCTCTCAACCTGTGAGAGGGGGCTGCATGACTCAGCTACAGAGGTATGTGTACGTTTACAGACCATTACGTGTTATATGGCCTTTATCCTCAGCACAGAAAACCAGAGCCCAGATAGCTCTAATCAAAGCCCCTTCTCATTTTTCTATAATACCGATTTTAAGGCAGGGTTAAGGCAGGGCGGACTGAGGACTATTATGATGGCTGGCTGGATTCCTGAGCTGGTCCTGATATGGTCATGTATTTGGTAGAGAAACTGAATCACTGACTGATGCATTTACAGTAAGTTACTTTGTTTAAAACGAACACAAACCCCCCCCAGTTTTACTGGAACTGGAAAGTCCTTCTCGCTGGATAGTAGTGAGACTAAACATTTAACTGAGGTACACAAATGGACATCACATTTAGGCTAACTGGTTAACTTTCACAAGGGTAAATTAGAGGTTGTGGATTATGCAAGATTAAGGTTTAGCTTTTGGGTCACAAAGGCCATATAGTTTCATTTTTTAAAAAGGCTCAGTCACTTCCTGTAGTTTTTAGCAAACATTACTCAAACAGAAGGGAATAGTGCATTGACTGGGGACTATTTTCAGTTGCAAATGAATACACATTTGTTTTTTTAGTTTGAGCAGCAGGACGGTGTGGGGAACATGTCACCCAGTGCAACAGCGTGGCTCATTGATGTGTTTTAATAGTTTTTGGACAACAATGGAGCTTTATGGCACAGAGGAAAAGGATGTATCAGTTTGGCTACACAAACAATACTTGTTAGTATGATCTATTAATTTTGGTCTTTTCACGGAGTTTGTTGCCAGTGTGAAAAATATAGATAGAATAACACATAATTGTGGGGAAATTTAAACTTTGTGACTGTAAACCTTGTGACCTTTAAATCAGGTTTACTGTTTTAAAACAGTCAGAGATTGACTAAGTTTCACCTGGCTGCACTGTTTGAAAGATTTTTCTAAACTACATTTTTGTAAAGGTTTCAGAGCTGTTGCAAATATGACCAATCTTTAATGACATTTCAAGGCTTTTCACTTTAGGCAGTTGCAAACTCCAGAATATATTTAATTATACAGTGTTAAGGACCAGTCCAGGCTTCTGTGCAAAAGCATGTATATTTTTTGGTTGCCTAAAGAAATTACATAAAAAGAAGAGCATGTAAGTAGTTCAAACTAAGCAGACAGGAATGGTGAACTGAAGCTCCAAAGAATCTGAGAAAGTCAACAGTAGTTCAGGAGCACAAAGGAGAGAATATAAACTAAATTGATTAGAGCAACTAAGGCAAAAACTTGCTTCAATCACATTTATCTAGGCCTACAAAAGTCAGCAATGGTCAGTCCAAAAACTGATTGTCTGACAACAGTACAGTACTAAATGTTTTCTACAAATTGTTGTACATATAGTACACACAAACAAATGATGTCCTCAAGATAAGCAACTTGCCGGGACATCTGCATGACAGCCTAGGGCTACACAGTAGTGTGCCTTTCATTCAAAACAACATAACAGGAAACATGACTCCACAATAAGAACATATTTGAATAACGTAAATAAAAACAACAAACATGTCAAGTAGCAGCATAAAAGAAAACATAAGGGCAAATAAATAAATAAGGCACTACTTTTCCAAACATCTTTCACCATGGCAGTCCAATCAGTATGAGCCATAGCATGCCTTTTGTTTACCATCTTCCTCCAGGCTATAATCAGTCAAACACCAGCCATCCTGGATGCCTGAGTATTCTCAAAAATAGCCTCATGTCTCTCTGTGGGACATGAAGGGAAGGATGTGGTGGTGATGAGGGTAAGGAATGTGTCTTTTCTGCTGACAGATGTGCAGCGTGCTGACAGGGCACTGAACTCAGACCTCTTGGATGGTTTTAGGCACTGCCTGCACACATCCCTGACAATGTTCACTGCTGTTTGACAAGACACCAGCAACCACATAAACAAACTCACCCAAATGTGACCTTTGCACAGCTTGTTTTTTTTTCCAGTTTTTAGTTGAATCTGTCTCTGTAAGTTAGACAGATGTTTTAAGCATCTGTGCCTTCTGCAAACTTCTTGCAGTAAATCACTAAATTTGGTTGTAACAAGCAATTATCTTAGCTTGAGCAATGTGATAGTAACTATCACAGTGCATGACAGTGTACAAACATTCATGCCCCCCTCCAGGTGAATTGTAACCACTTTGGCGTTCCCTTAACTTTTCATGTAGCACCATGATCAGATCAACATTCCAATTTGTCCAATACTTTGTTTTATGACCTGCTAAACTAATGACATTCCCATCATCCTCAGCTGTACTTTGTGTTTATGGCTAGTTAGCAAATATTAGAATGCTAACATGCTAAACTACTATGGTGAATACCCAGTGCAACATTATTATAACTGCTAAATATCAGCATGTCATTACGAGCAAGATAGCTAAAGTTAGCATTTAGCTCAAAACACTACTGTCCCTAAGTGCAGCCTCACAGAGCCGCTAGCATGGCTGCAGACTCTTAGTCTTGTTGTCACAAAGAAGTGTTAAAAAGTGCAAAAACATAAACCACAAATAGTAAGTTTCATAACAGAAGACCATGTTATGGAGATTAGAAGTTAACTTTGTGTGACTCAGCTATCAGAGACACACAGACCTGAGGAAAAAATATTATCTAATAGCCAATTTAAAGATGTTAAAACATTGAAAAACTATTGATACTTTAATCTATAAATATTTTCGTTCACTTTCTACTTGCTTTTACATTAACATTTGAGAAGATTGGCTTCTTTTGAAAGTTAAAAAGTAAGGTATCAAAAAAATATTGCTTTGGTCTTGGTGCCAAAACGCGGGTAACATTTTTGGCAGTAGCTGAAATATTTCCAACGATACCTGAGCCCTCCACATGACAGTGACCCTCCGTTTCTGAAATTCCAGATAAGACATAGGTGGAAATAACTTTGAGCCTTGCAGATAAAATGACCGTCAAACTAATGGAATATCAATTTTCTTTATTAGCCTGAAAACAGTCTTAATTCAAAAGGTTTTGGCATAACAACAAGCCACTGAAAATGCCCTACCATTAAGGTAAGGCTAAACAACATTTACAACAACTATGTTTTATATCTCATGTAAATACTGGGTATTTACATCAAAGAGCACACACTGACCCATTCCTTCTCCTCTGCCTAATCAATAATCATTTCAGCATTCCACATACCTCCAAAATCCTGACTTCCACAAATAGAAAACTTCAACTCTCTTTTTCCTTCCATGAGCCATAATCCTATTCTCTATGGACCATCTTTGCTCCAGAAGTTGAGCAATCCTAAAACAGTCAAATCGAGCCCACAATGTTGCCACACAAAGGATTCAATAATTGGTAAAACCTGTTTACCTGCAGGTGATTTATCACAGCGTGTATGAACAGAGACATTTTTGCAGTGTGTCTGGGACAGGTTCTTTAGGAGCACACAATATTTTCTTCCATATAAAAGTTGATCCAGCCAGAAGAAACATATGTATGAGGTACATGCCCAGCTGTGCTGTGTAAAACAGGATTATTTAAGTTTACTGAGACTAAGGACTTTAAGTCTATGAAGACCTTGAGCATAACCTGAGCTATGAGTGGAATGTGAAGAATTTTAATTAGATCCAGGATTTTTTTTTTTAACCAATACTCTAAACCTCTCATCAAACTGTGGGCCCTTTTTTATTATCTTTCATTTTAGCAATTCGAGAGAATGCACGTAAGTGAGAAAACTGCCAACAAAATCATTAATTTAGGCCCTCTTCAACTTTGTGTGTTTCTCAGGTTAATACATAAAACGCAGACATACCTACCAAAAGCAGAGTACTCAGTGCTCACTACTCACACTACAACAGAAAGACATGAAAATAATAATAAGATGTAACAAAGTGGATGTTTATGATTACTAAAGAGATGCGTAGTCTGACAATAAAGTGGACTGTGGCTGACGTATAGGTAGCTCAACACAAAACTCCACACGGCTGCTGCTGTGTTACATGGTTCAGCAGTATGCAGTGAGACGTTTTTAAGTAGCCTGGCTTGTCTATGATAGTGTTTACAGAGTAAATGCAGTGTTTTACTGTTGAATACAAAATGCTGGTATTTTGATAGATAACATCAAGTCTAACAAACCATTATGGCTAGGTTTTAGCTCTTGCACCACTGTAGTCCTACCTGTTCAGGCAGGACAAACTGTTATTTTAAAACAGCGCTCACAAAAAATAGGACATAGTGCACATATGGGTGCAAGAACCACCTACTATATGTTCACCCAAAATCCGCATCTAAAATAATTGGGCAGATAAAGAACAAAGTGCATCAGGTAGTACATACTGTACAGGCTTACATGCATACTATGTCTGCACTATGTCCACATATTTATGTCATTAGACTGACAAATGTTGGGAATGAGAGGCCTCAAAAAGTATTAGTTTTAGTATTAAGCTGACAGTGGTTTGTAGACATACTGTAGACCTTTCTACAATGTAAGGTTATTATTTTGTGAGGGAAATAGCATCTTTATCTAGTTAACACAAATTATTCAACAACATACCTTTGTAAATAAATGGCTATAATCTGAGAGCCACTCCAAAAGAGCACAAATCACTAATCCTGACTTCACTTATCCCATCATGCCATTCCAACAGGCTTCAGGCTGTCACAGATAATTCACTACATTTAGAAAATCAAACAAAGCTCCAACATTCCTCGCCTGCTCCTGGTACCACGGGCTACCCTCCAAACTGAAATTTAACCCAGCGCAAAAATATGAGAAAGCAAAAAGGTGCAGGTGGGATCTAATAACACACACCGTAGCCTAAGTGACAGCAAACTAAAATCTGACCCATTTGAAGACAGCTTGACAAACATGTGTTAAGTCTACTTCATGACTAATTTACTTTATGAGATTATTGAAAATGTTCTTTTAAGTACCAGCCAGGAAGACTCTGGCAAAACTATTAAAGATGATTATATGAAAAGTTTAGAGTAAAGTCTTCTCAAGAAGTTCTGAGGAATTAACATCTCACCATCAGATGCAAACAGGTCCACTTTCGTCGGTCCTTGGAATGAGGATGTGGCGTTCAGTGACAAAACATTAACAATACAATGCTGTAAATATCAAACCGAAGATCCGCAGTCCAACTGGGCAATGGTTCAATCCAAACAATTCAGCAATGTGACCTCACCATTTAATCTTACAGCTTAAAGACTTAAAATGGTCAGAATTCTAGTCATTTGAATTACATGCTTGTAAAACCTACGCTAATTGGGTGAAGGTGGCCCTAATTGTATCGCTCTAAGCCCATATGGTGCCTGAGATCCTGAGTTTCGTCCATCCGAGTTGGACTTTGGACCCCTTTTGGGTCAACACAGAAACGCAGAACAAAAATCAAGCAGGGACACAGCTCCCGACAAACAGGTGCTGGTATTTTACCATGCCAAATTAACTGGCAAGGTCTTTTGTAGTAAATCATTACACAGTCAACAGAGAAGTGAGGTTACAGTGTGGTTTCACAGCTGACTGGGCTGCACTGTGTTTAGGTACTCTCCCTCTCATGGGCACTGTCTGCTTATTGTGGCTCATATCACCTATTTAACAAAGTCATGGTATACAAGATGTACAAGCTATAGTCCATGTTCTGTTGAATGTTATTTTTTGGAGAAACTTGATTATAAAATGCTGACATTAGAGCACTCTGATTTGACCACACATTCAGCCAAAATGCGCCAAATGAACACAGCTTTGCAACATGCTTTGACTGATGGCACAGATCACACTTGTCTACAGCCATGCTAAGAGTCTACAGCCATGCTAGTGGCTCTTTGAGGCTGAACTTAGGCACAGCGGTGCTTTGAGCTAAATGCTAATCTCAGCATGCTAACATACTCATAAACACAATGCTAAGATACTGATGTTAAGCAGGTATAATGTTTACCATGTTTACCATCTTAGCTCATAAATGTTAGCAGTAATTAACATATTTCACTAGATAAGTGAAAATTTTGATCTGCGGGTGGCGCTAGACAAAACGTCAGGTAATCGCAAAAGTCAGTAGGATTCATCCTCTGAGGACCATGAATGTCTGTACAAAATTTCATGGCAATCATCCAGTACTTGTTGATATTTTTCAGTCCGTTCAATCTAGACCAAACTGACCGACCAACTGATAAACCGATATTTTATGCTGCTAGCATGGTTAAAAACAACACAAGAGAG
The DNA here is from genome assembly GCA_008360985.2 of Macquaria ambigua. Taxonomy (NCBI): domain Eukaryota; kingdom Metazoa; phylum Chordata; class Actinopteri; order Centrarchiformes; family Percichthyidae; genus Macquaria; species Macquaria ambigua. The sequence goes on along the minus strand of VMKM01000013.1, from coordinate 279,444 downwards.
TACTGCGTGTTCGCAATATCAAGATTTGTCTCATATCATCACCTGTCCTCCTCTGTGTTTCATTTTACTCTCGAGTATTAGACTAGATGTACAGCAACGTGTGTCATGTAAGCAGTGATTTGTCAGGCGTCCAAGCAGTCAAAACCTTGTGTTTCATTAGATGACAGCAACTAGTAAAATTATCATTTTAGCTTGTCTGGGCCACGACTGACAAAAGTGACTGTTTGTGAAAACACATATGCAGAGAGTAATATTCAGCTTTGCCAGACATCATCCTGTAGTGTGAAAGGATGTTGAAGATGTTCATATTAGGAGGGACCTAATATGAGACTTCAAAAGTAGGTGGAACAAAACAAAAAACAAAGACAGTAACTGATGTTGATGAATTTGGCTGAACCAAACTTTCAAATCCAAGCAGACAGATGCAAGCTAATTTTAAACAGAAATTTTTTTTATTACACACAATATGTGTTTTGTTGGAAAAATCACTTGTATTAACATCATGTGCCAACAAGAATCTATGTAATTATGTGTACAGCGCAAAAAATTGTAGTTCCTCTTTAAACATTAAAAATGATTGGGTGGAATGCTGCAACTTCCACAATCACGTTATTCACGTTATAGTATACGCTCTTTAGTGGAAGGAGAGTCATCATAAAATGTACACTTTTTTGAGTGACATTGACATTTTGATTGAAATTGACAATTTAAAGCTAAAGCCCTGCTCTCCGACCAGCAAACTTGCACACGCCACCTCAGTTCTCAGCTGTCTTTGACATAAAAAGAGTCTTTTGTATTTACCTTGGTTATGAGCAGAGGTTCTCGATGCTCCAGTCCCCCTCTGAGTGTAAATCCCCACGGTGCTCCTCCTGAAAGAAACACATCCACCAGCTTCCAGCCATCACCATCTCTGCTCCTTGGATCCACATCTCCTGATTTGTGCATCACATGCCAAAGGCTCTCTGCTTCTCTATAGTGTGGATCATTTTTATATCCCTCAGTATCCATGGTACTGTTATAAAAGTAAAGAAAGAAAAAAGACAACATGAAAACATGTCCAGACAATAAATAATAATAAGCACTACTGTCAGGCACATAATCTGTATGCACGTTCTGTTCCAGTGCTATGCTGATGACACCCGGCTGTAAGAGCCTTGCAAGTGCAGAAAGCTACAGCTAGATCTTCACTGGCACTAAAGAACGAGACAACATTACCCCCATTTCTGCATCGTTACTCTGGTTGTCAATTGTAGAAATGATCAAGATTTTACTGATCACTTTCACAGCTCAGCAGGGTCTGACCACATGTTATACTGCTGATCTTTTAAGCCCTCCTGAACCTGAGCGTGACCTGAAAAGACTACTGGCTGTTCTACAATCTTCTAGACTCTTGAATAAAGCTAACTGAGCATTTGTCAGTAGCTGGAGAAGCTACAAATCATTTTAGGCTCAGACTGGTAGATAAGAAAATGTTGAATTGTAAATATTCACTCAATTCTTTTCTCTAAAAATATTTTATGTTTTTTTATACTTTTTACAGCTGGCCTTGTTTTGGACCATGTGTTGTTATTTGTGTACATTTGTTTCAATCCCCTCCTTTTTTAAAGTGTAGCACTTTGTAATATCTGCTTTAGACAAATTATGCTTGTTATTAACAGCCAATATTGCAATAGATAATACATGACTGTACCATTGTCAATCTGTTTGATTAATTAAATAATACATTAAAGTTTTACATTATTACAAAAATTACAAATTACATAAAACATTTAAAAGGCTTCTTAATGAAATGTTAATAGTCTATATAATACTATGCTTTAAAATCACAAATGTGTTGTGTAATTAAGCTAAATTTGGACTTTTACATAATGCTGTTTGTATTAATTTGATCCAAACTAATTTATTTTGACCAACTGCATCTTAAAATACAAATTTGTGTGCTATTATGTGTGGCTGTTTCTAACTTGAATGGCTTATTAGTAGCCTAATGTCTTTTACATTGTGTAGGATTGGAACTGGCATCCCTGACAATAATGCTTATAATTCCAAAAGGTTAGAAGACAAAAGAAAAGTGATCAGAGCATGTCTGTGCTGAGTAATACAATAAGTTCATATTCATTTCATTAAACATAACCTGACACAAAAGCTAACTTATGCAAATTATGGAACATGGGGTTACTATTGGGCACTATAACAATATCACTGAATGTACCTCTATTTTGTCAATAATCTAAATACTAATGTAGGATGTCATTGCAATGGGATATTAGTAACATGACAGTTAGCCTTTAGAAAAAAAAATATGACAATATGTAAAGGGTTTATTTTTGAGATAATGGTAAAATGAATTAGCTTTATCCTAAAAAAAAATCTATTTTATACTGTTTAAATATTCTTTAGAGTATTTATTAAATAATATTTCAACACAAATGCCTCTCATCTTTAAGAATTAAGCATTATTTCAGTGGTTTTGGACAGCCCACTTAATTTTTATATTTCCAATGGTCAATTCCAATTTTTAAAGCCCAAGGCAAATTTGATTCAGGTTAATTAATTTTATTACAAGATGTTATATCTTAAGATGTAACCTTTCGTGGTTATAATCACTGGACTGTCTTAGGCTGAAATTACGTATGTTCTCTTAATTTGAAAGGAAGTCCTCTTAAAGACACTAAATGTGTGTGTGGATGTTAAAACTAGTAACTTCGCTTGTCATGAAAGCTGTTATCCCTCCGTCTGTATGGTATAAAAATGCATCCTTATGTCACTACTTTAGGAAATCTGTAACGCTGCGTAAACACCTGTTGTCATACTCCAGACAGGCTGACTTAAACTTAATGCTCTTATGTGTGAGAGAATTAAACACACTAACAATGTCGAACAGCACAATGGAAACCGTCTTCGACTATAACGTTACCAACAATAAGCAAAACTGAGCAAAAACAGACTTAACGCTGGGTTCGTCTTTTAGACAGGTGACCAAATCTTCGTGTGAAACAAGCAGTTTATCACTACTCGACTCCATGCCACAGCTTTCTCAAAAATAATTACAAAACTCAGCTTAAATGGCTGACCTTACCTGGAAATTCAACTTCTGGACAAACCGGTGAACACGAAAGCTTCGTCGGGGTGGCACGCAGCAATATCCCAGGGTTACGTTACACATACTTCATCTTTTGTAACCGTTTTATTTTCAAATGAATTACTTTTTTATACTTCGCTAGTTGTGAGAACGGTTTCGGGGAATAAGATGAGAGTTTCCACTGTTTTAAACGCAGCAGTTCAATCCGTATCGTATCCTACTTCATGACACAAACCGAGGACGACACACTGACCCACTCAGGAGAGTTTAAATTAGCTAAGCTAGCCTAGGCTAGCTCCATCCATGGACAACAGGGATAACAAGTGTAGCAAAATACAGCGCAAGCGTGCCATCTACCGTTAGCTAGCAAGTAAGGTAAGCTTTCCCTCTAAAAAACTTTGTTCTACTTTATGCTTAGAGATATTAACCTATTCTAACCCCAGAGATGCGACTTGAAGATACTTTCTGGAGGGTGAGACATAACTAACCGCAGTAAATCGCTATTTAGCTGGCTAACTACTAACTTGGGTAAAGATAAAAACTAATTCCGAATTTCGTTCGCGTGCGTTTCTATGACAACGTGTAGGGTAGACAGTAGGGCCAAACCTAACCAATTCGCGGAAGTGGTTGAATGGTGAAACGTCACCAGCTATCATCACTCTATAGTATTTAGTTTCAAACTATCAGAAAATTGACGTATACAACGGAGTAATTCATGCTAAAGAACTTATTTTAAGTGTACTGACAAAATATTTAAAGTATGTTTAAGAACTGGGGAGCCTGGCTTGGAATAGAAGAAGGTGCGTCTGTTGTTGACGTTAATGAAGACAAGAATCAGGACATAAACAAACCGACTGCTGTTGCTGAAAGTGAGCAGACCAGTGCTGTTGAGGAAGATGCTCAACCGCCTCAACTTTTCCAAAAAGCTAAGGGCTTCAGTGGTAAGTTTGATAAAGTTGATAAAGTACGGTAGTAGTTGTAATAGTAGACCTTGCTGAACTAGTTTAGTCGTTTTTCTGTAGCAGTAGGATCCATGTAACCTCCCTAATGTGTGTTATACTTGCTTCTATGCAGGTTACGTTTATAATTTCGCCAGCAGTGCCTCAAAGAAACTGTCCGAGTCCATCGTTGAAACAGCACAAACCCTAAAGAAGAGTGTGGAGGAGGGGAAGATAAATGGAATTATTGATAAGGTAATTATCCCTTGTTGTCTGTCTTAATTTAAAAGTTTTCACCTCCTTCTTTCTTCTAAAGAAGTTTGGCCTATTTAATGGTATCTTGTCTTCCCTCAGACCATTTTGGGTGATTTCCAGAAAGAACAAGAAAGGTTTGTTCAGGAGAAAAAAGCAAGAAAGTCTGGTAAGTACTGATAGTATGTTTATTTATGTATTCAGGATGTATGCACGATATGTAAGTACATTATATTACAATACAGTAACTACAGGCTAGTTTTCATTGTTCCTAGGTGCTGCTGTGCCACCATGGGTTGGTTATAATGAAGAGGACACCATACAGCAACAGATTTTAGCTCTCTCAGCTGTGAGTATTACTCTTTATAAAAATGTTTCTTTTGATATAGAAGAATAGTTCAATTGTGCATCAATATAATTTCAAGAAAAATTGAACTTCAGTTTATTGCTTCATTTATTGACAGGACAAAAGGAATTTTTTGCGAGATCCTCCTGCTGGGGTGCAATTTCACTTTGAGTTTGAGCAAATGTATCCAGTCGCCATGGTGATGTTGGAGGAGGATGAGCTCCTTCGGAAGATGCGCTTCCATCTGGTCCCCAAACAGTGAGTGTTTTCACTTTGTCCTGTGTTTTCATCATGTGCATAAGAGTAGATTTATTAAAAACAAAAACATTTTATTCCACCACAGAGATGACTGCCTATTCCTCTATGTCATTCATTTCAGGGTGAAAGAGGAAGTCTTCTGGAAGAATTACTTCTACCGCGTGTCCTTAATAAAACAGTCAGCTCAGCTCACAGCTCTGGCAGCACAACAGGCTGCTGAGCGGAGAGACGTGGAGAAAACTGACACCGGTCCTGAGGCTGTTCATCAGAAGGGTAAAACTATAATGCCTGTGTTTAATCTTAATGTTGTTGTCAGTGGAAAAACAAAGGATTAATTCCATTTCATAGCCTCTCACATACAAAACCATAAATAGTGATATCATTGACACATATAGAGGGGGGAGGTTTTGCCAAACCAAAAGGTGAGTTAACCTTAGGACATTTTTGAACTTGGAAATTTTTTAACATGGTATTTTACCTTTGGTTTTGCGCCCATAATCTGCTTAATGTAAAGCAATGTTAACACCAGCAGTCTGGAAAATATCATGAGGATTAGTCGACACTATTAATGTTATTGAGAAAGTATGAATATACTTGAGAGATCATGTCAAACAAATGTTGATTTTTGCAGATGTAGTTAAACAGAAAACTCCTCCTGCCATCTGCAGTACCAAACCAAAGTCTAGTGAGGTAAGCCACCTGTTTTAATAAAATACCCAAGAAAAAGAGAGTATTCATCATGAAGCAGTAATTGGAGTGTAGTTAGAGTCTGACCTCCTTTTGTTTCTGTTATGAAAGGATGAAGAGGAGATCTCCACTGAATTTGTGAGCGATGCTTTTGACTCATGCACGATAAATGAGGACGACCTACGCAAAGAAATGGAACAGCTGGTTCTGGACAAGAGGGAACATCCAAACGCACAACAGGGTGAGTTGAACAGGGTTGTCGTGTTATTGGTCGAGTTGTTTGTCAAGAATTCAGTGAGTGACTCAACATTGGGGGTTTTTCAGAGGAGACTGCTGACTGGGAGAGAGAGCTGCAGGAGCAGCTTCAGGAGTACGACGTGTTGGCTGATAATGAGAACCATGACGACAATTGGGACAGGGAGATTGAAGAGATGCTAAAGGAGGACAGTTAGAGCACTTACACTCCTCCAGCCTTACCTGTTTGAAGGACGCCTTTAAGGTCAGAAACAGCACATGACTACAGATTTAATGCTCCCGGTGGAATGATTCAGGACGTTATTGGTCCTCTAAGAACTCTCAAGACGGAGAAATACCACTGAACACCGTTAATATTTCAGTGTACTATTTCTGTGGCCTGAATAGTTCTAAGTTAAATAAAGGAAATATTATCCTGCATCTCAAATTCATAATGTGATAGTGAGGTACGCCTCCACAGGAAATTTACCTCAGACTTGGCCTCAGGAATTAAAGTGAGACTATTAGTGGAGAAGAGTTACAGACTCAGCAAACTGACACAGCAATGCCTGTTACACAGCAATCTACCTAAAGTTTGCTACCATTAACTAACATCAGCCACCATGAGCTACGGGTCATACCAGCCCAAATTAGGCTGTAGCAGCAAAACCAGTGAGAATATAGACTTGAGCGAGGCTGCGTTCCATTTCTTTAAAACTGTTCATTTGTAAATTGAATTTACCTGTTCACTTGTAAGAGCAAGAATGTGCTAAACGCCTTCACATTATGTTTAAAAATAAATTTTAGGCACAAATACGACTATGATGATTTCAAATTCATCCTGGTTAAAAGCTAATAAATGAACAGCAGTTGCAACAGCCTAACTGTTCAAATGAAAGGCTCAGTATGAAGAATGAAATCATAGACCAGAGGCTTTGATGTGTCTTCCTCATCTTACTGATGCCACTTGTCTGCTGCCGAAGTAACATGAACCAACTCAGGTGATATTTTCTTTCATGTGACCAGTAAAGTGTGTTTTTGAACAAAGTTTATCCTATGACTGAGCCAACTCTTTTCTTTGTAAATGGAAATGACGCTGTGTTGGTTGCTAATAATATGCGACAGCCGATTTTAATATAACTTTTAAAAATCTGTCAGTGCATTACAGTATAAAATGTAATACACAGTGTATGTCATACCTGTAATGGACCTAGGGCCCTGTGTGTTTTACCAAAATGATAAAATGGATGACTGAACATATATATGTTTTGTGGTGAAATGCATTGTCTCCACAAGCACACACATACTGTGGATGCTGATATAATGTACTTTGTGGAGACATTCCAGTGCAAACAAGCTTTGTGTTCTTCCTGTTTATACATTTGTGTTTCTACTTACTTACTGTATATGCAGTACATGCAGCACATGTAGTGTTACGTTTTTATTAAACCTTTACATTTATTACTATCTGAAATGTGTTGACTTTTTCTTGCACTAATGCACGTGAGTCTTGTCTGTATCAGACAGATAAAAAAACATATAAAACCAAAGCGTATCTTTCTGAAACCCTCTTACACACACTGAGCTTACTTTCGCCTTTCTTAGTCAATGAGTAACGACACTCTGAGACACATTTACTCCTTTCATCAGTAAAACTGGGCAGTTCAGTCCTTATGTGCTGTGAGTGACCAGTGGAGGCTGAACTAAAGGAAACAAGCTGTTCGTGACAGTACAGCCCCTCTGCTGCTGGAGTGCCTTTATTGCAGAACTTGACAGGGAAACATAACCTTCCTCCTTTTATCCATTTCAGACACCGTAACAGTAAACTACACCGTGTATCCTCTGTAAGTAAACACAAGTCCAGTAATGTAATACACAGGTTGCACTCATGCTGTAACTACTGTACTGATATGTAGAGAATAACACAGATTCTATCAGTCACACGTCTATCATACAGAATAAATTATACATGAGAATGCTTATTTGAAGTTATACAAAAGTGATAATAGGAAGAGATTTCAACATGATATATAGAAGAAGTTGCAAATTGGAAAACCCAAGAAAAAAAAAGTGAGTTCAGAAAAAATATATATTAAACACAGTTTTGGTTTAAACAACAATGCTAGCTTCTTAAAAAGTACATACCGTGCAACATGGACATAAAATACAGAGAGAGAATGCCATTTTATGATTTTTGTACAGTCGTGTGTCCAAAAGGCATTTTATGTGTGGCAAGTTTTTTTCCTTTTTTTTGTTTTCTCCAACCAAGTGGCTGGAAAGTACTTTTAGTTTTGGCTCATAAAAAAAGAAAAGAAAAAAAATGTAATACCATTGTATTGTTACCATTTATGACACTATTGCTATTTTATGCACAGTCGCTTTAGCGCTCTTTTGTTTTCAGAGTTACAGTAATAAATAGGTAGTTTACATGCTGTACAGTATGTCACATGTGGCTGTCAGACGCCACAGGTTCTTTGTTTTTTTTTTATATGAAATCACTACCAATGTGGGGTCGACAGTGAAACGGCTTTAATAGAGTAGACTGTGTTGTTGTAAAGCCAAATACTCTTTAAATTATCCCGCCGGTCAGAGGTCTGTACTGTATGATTAGCACAAGTTAGTTACTAAATATCAACAGTTTACTACAGAGTATAGACAAAGAGAGGAACAGTGATTTATAGTATGCCCCCATTTTATCCATCTCCAAAAGATTCTCTCATCTCCTACATTCTTAAATCAAATCACACCTACTCCATAATGCATTTCTGTTTTCGTACATAATGTGTCAAGTTAAAGCTGCATTTATCAATATTTTTCACTTAACATCATATCAGATGAATATGTGTAATGTGAAAGGAGTGGCTTGTAGTGAGGAACCCGCAGAGATCCAGAAACTCTTTTTCAGCCTCTTTTAACTCCTTGTTTTGGTTTAACACCCACTCATTTATTGTATGGTTGAGTCTTGCCATTCTCATCATCGCAATTTTCAGCAGCATACAGGCAGCTGTGTCCAGCAGACAAGCTCTGATACACCATTTGTACCCTGCACTAAATGGCAAAGTCAGTGAGTAGCTGGGAAGAAAATCCAACATTTAGCAGGTAAAGATCCAGATACTTTTCTCAGAATTTGGTGGAGCTTAGCAGAGCTCAAAGAGAGGGCAATAGTGCACTTCCACAGGTGGCCAGAAACACGATCTCGATGGGATGATAACGTTGCTTCATGTCTGATGGATGTGTAAGTAGGTAATTGTTTGCTAACATGTTAGCACTAAAAACCTTATAATGCAATACATTTTCAGGGCTGTGTGTCTGTCAGGCTGCTGCCACCTTGTGGACAAAAATGGATTCATGCTGCTTTAAGTGAAAATATCCTGTGTCTTACATTTAGCCTAGACAACACTGATTAGATATTTTAAGTGAGTGGAGCATTTTTGATTCAGTGAAATATATTCATCACAAAAAACCTAAAGGAGAATCACAGTAGTAAACATGAAGAAAAACAACAGTCAAATGAATGGACATCTGTCAGCGATTAAGGCATTCAACATTAAGTGGGATCCTGCCATTAGAAACCAACAGAGGAGTGATAATGGCCTGTAAACTGTGAGAATATACTCATTATATGATCCACATCCTCAGTTATTTCACTTCAGACTGCAGTGGTGCAATAATCACAATGCAATGTTAAAGAAACAAAGGCCAGATGAAACAACTCTTTGGTCCCATATACTGTTGACTTCCCTTTACAATATATTCTATTTTATGAGTCTGACTAACACAAATAGTTCCAACGTCATTAAATATACTTCACAGAACTGAGTGAGCACATCAGCTTTGGTCAAATAATAGATAAAGCAGTTTCCTCTCAGTACAGCATCTTGGTGTGGACATTGGAAGCAGCAAAAAAAAACAAAAACTTAATTATGCTGCATTTTTCCTTGGTAACAGTTAACGCCATCACACTGAACAAATAAATAACTCAGTAGGAAATACCCAAACAGTGCTACATTGTTTGTCTCAGGAAAAAAAAAGTAGAAAACAAAGGCAAAGTTGTGGAACACAGTATATGTGTGAGAGAGATTGTGAGGTTGAGTGTGCTCAAAAGTGAATTGGAGTTGTTACCAGCTAAAGTACATACAGCAGAGTAGCTGGCAGGTGAAGGAGTGTGTGGCAAGTGGATGATGAGGAGGACCATGTCTATGTCAGTCCAATTTCCTCCAGTACGCTGCGCGGGGTCTCTGCTTCCTGTGGAGGGAGAGAGGAACCACAGCTCCAGTCAAGTGCTCGGTGAGCTACACGCCACACACTGATAGGAAAGCATTACTCAAATGTGCACACACACACTGTGAGGCCACGTTTTATCTGGTGTAATGTCACCACTGCCTCAGCAGCAGCAGCAGCAGTTGTGGGGGAATATTTCACAGACATGGTCACCATTCGGTTGTTGGCTTTGTGCAAACAGTCTATGAGTTCACCCTCCAAATCCTGAATCATTATTCGGGAATACTATAATTAGCTGTTAAAGTTGCATGAATCAATATTTTTATATTAACGCTGAATTTAAATAAATAAATAAATATATACGTACATGTAAAGTGAAAGGGGTTGCTTATACCAAGCCTCCCACAACTCTGTTCATCCTCCAAATTCTACATTAATAATTGGAGATTTGTTGCTACAATTAGTTGTTTAAGTTAAAGCTGCACTAATCTACATTTCTTTATATTAACACTGAATCAAATGAATACATATGAAGTGAAAGGGATGGCTTGTAGTGAGGAACTAACTCTGTTCAGTTCACCTTCCACATTCTACATTAATAATAATTAATTAATTAATACATTGGGAATTTGATAAAGTTACAAGAGTTTTTTTTTATAAACAAATAAAAGTTCCTCACCAAAACTCATTGTGTGTGTCCTTGAGGCCTAACAAATGTGTGTTGAGTGCATTTTCTTCCTTATAAAACATTTGCAAAGCCGATTTCTTTTATATTTTAAATTGTTCATTGTTTACATCCATGTTTGCTAGCTTGCAGTCCACCACTTTCATGTTGGAATAGCACCAAAGTGACGGCAGGAGTGTATTGCGCTGCCCGCATGCTCATGCTCATGCATGGTAAAAACAAAGCAGGGACCCACTACTGAAACCATTGCTCCATGGTGCTACTAGTGGACAAAAACTCCACAGGGTACCTTTAAAGCTGCATGAATCAAGATTGTTTTATTCAACTTAAATCTAATAAATACATGTAAATGTAGTGAGGAACTGACAACTCTGTAGTTCAGTTCACCCTCCAAATTCTACATAAAAATTTGGGATTTGATACTGCAGTTAGTTGCTAAAGCTGCATTAATCAATATTTATAATATTTATGTGCACACACAAAAAAATCAAAGCAAGATAAAAGACAGATGACCTGAAATGCATGCTTTTATCAATAGACCCTTTTCATGGCGGACATTTTGTCTGGTCAAAGCAGGAAAAGCACAGGTGTAAATAATAACATTAATGATGGCTCCATTCCATTAAGTGCCCCATTGTCAGTGAGTGAGCATGCACAATAGCAGAGCCCTGGAACTGGGTCACCTAAATGGAATGCAACCATCATTAATGTTATTAAGCCACAATGCCTGTTGTGAAAAGAGTCTGTTGGCCCACATACTTCAGCCAATTATTTGATATATTTTTACTTGTTTTGTCCATGCTGTACCTACGCGAATGGGTCACAAATCATAAATAACAACACAGGCATTGTACAGGACGACATCAGGGCTGGTAGCTGGTGGCAGAAAGAAAGAGAAGCACTTACTTTGGCATCCTAAAACAAGGTTCCGCACAAAGTAAAGAGAGGAGTTGCATCAGAGCAGTAAGACAGAAATCTTTGCTTTATGTAAGAGGAGAAAAACAACCCACTTCTGCACAGTGACTTCTGAAGTGCCATTTTATTTTCAGTGCAAAAATGTTCAGCCCAGATCTTGAAACGTAAACTATGCATTATTCACCAATTATAGACGTTTCACTCTTGGGGTGGATTTTGCTGGAATGATGAATCCCTTGTCACCTATTATGTAGGCTAAAACATCTTCATCTGCAAAGCAAATGGAGCTTAGCACCATTCAGTGGTGAGGTTATGGGGTTTGTTTCCGACACAGAAGAAAACAGATGCAGTAAAAACTAAATGACTAAATGTCAGCCTGAACTTAATAGGTCTCAGTGGGAAAACACCATAAACACAGGGACCAGTCAGTTATATTAAAGAAAGACACCAGTGTGCTTAATTGACAAAGAATCATAAACAATTTATTCATTATATCTATTATATACATTGATAAAATATCCTCAAATTCATCAAAACTTTCTTTCTCTTTCTTAGTAGGTCACAGATGAACAATGACAGATCATATAAAACATTTGAAGTGCTTAGTCAGTGTGCATTTATGATAGATAAAGAATTTGTAAGGCTAAATATTTCAAGTGTGTTTAAATGTCTATTATCATTATAGTGTAGAAAGCCAAAAGAGCCCTTAGTTAATCAATGCAAAGGGAAAATATTTCTTTAGCTTTAGCTTTAATCCCACTAATACCACTTACCTTGAGTGTGGGCTTTTTGCTATCTATTTAAATTGGAAATAATCAGGGTCTATAAATAATTTAAAAGATTTAAAAATAACATTTAAAATGTAGGTCTTCTAGTGTGTGCTATGGTCTGAACTAGGGTTTGTTCTGATTATAACAACTCCTAGAAATCACAGCAAGGACAATACCTAAAATTCAAATACATATATGATTTGAAGTGAGAAGATAAACACAAAACTGTAACTGACAAACCCACCAGAGACACGATGAAGGAACAGGTAACACATGACTTCGAATGCATTCACTTCCCACACATGGCTGACGTAATGTGAATTCAGTCACAGAAACAAGACCAATGAGGGAACCAATAAAAAACATGAAATATAAAACTTGATTGGATGAACACCCCTTAGACAAATAATTTAATAATAATTAAAGTGTGAATGTGGTGAGCCTGGAATCTGTGTTGAAGTAACATCAGAATTCAGATGATTATATTTTGTGATCTGGTCTTCAAGCATTTCTAAATACTCATGCCTTGAAGGTACCCCTTCAACACGTTTGTGCACCACAGGGGGCAGACTTTCCCCACATAGGGATTTTGGGAAGAACATCCATCATGAGGACTTCATTTTTATATGATTAGTCCTATGTAACTTCAATCTGACAACTCAGGGTGATAAATGTGACCAGTCTTAAACCGGTGGTTTTCAATCAGGTGCCATCCTGATCCAATAGTGTACAGATTTTCTTTCAACCAAAAACTACAGCAGCTACTTTCAACTGGCTTTAAATAATTTGTATACCAGCTGCTGAAGTGGTTGGCTGAATAAAAAAAAAAGGCTGAAGGTTTATTCTTGACCTTGGAAACAAAAAAAATCTTAAAACTCAACATTTCTCAACATAAGGTCCACTTTAAGCTGCACGTTAGCTGATGAAGGCCAAGTGGTTGAAAGCTCCAGAGAAAATCTGGTAAGTGGACCTTGAGTTAAAATATTTTGTCCAAACAGCATACTTTTGGGTCATGATGGCACATGATGCAAACTTGCTTTTTTTGTTTGTTTTTTTTTACAGTGGAAAGGTGAGAGGTGTTCAACTGGTGCAATGAAACCAATGAGTGGACAAATGACAGGCATGTAACAATATATCACCACAAAATATGTTATACTGTATATTATCAATAAACATATTGATAACTAACTTCAGTATAAAATGTTCAATCACACTATCTTGTCACACTATCGTATCATGACTGTCATGTATTGAACTGAATAGTGAGCTGAGAATATTGTTACACCCCCCATGACAATGACAGGTGCTGGGAGGGCAGAAAGAAAGGTGCCAGGCACTGAGGAGCTCAGCATGCAGGGTGGATAGCGGCAGCGGCAGCGGCAGCAGCAGCAGCGATGGCAGCCAATCAGTACACAGGCACATTAAAGTACTCATGACGGGGCTGGGGGAGAGAAACGCACACAGCTTAGAAAACAAGACAACAGTGAGTGATAACAGCCACCTTATACAGACACTTCATTCACAGGACATGCAGGAGACAGTGCAGCAGGCTGGGGGTACCACTAAAGACAAACTACTCTCACCACTGTTCCGCCTTTATCTTAAGTAGTTAATTTCTTTTAAGAAATACACTTATTCGCTTCCTTGCTGAGATTTAGATGAGAAAAACAGCTAGCCTGGCTCTGTCCAAAGATTTAAAAAATCCACCTACCAGTACTTCTAAAGCTGACTAATTAACACATTATATCTTGTTTGATAAATCTGTAAATGAACAAAAAAAAAACAAAACAAGAATTTGTGGTTTCATGAAGGGTTACATGCTGGAACGACACAGAGACTCCAGGAAGTCTGACCAAGAAATAGTTTCACCACAAAACTCCCCAGTAAAACCACAAATACCCGTTTCTGCATTTCATTTTATTAAACAAACCAGACACAATTTGATAATTGGTGAGCTTTTTTACCTTTGGACAGAGTCATGCTAACCGTTTCCCCCTGTTTCCAGTCTTTATGTTAAGCTAAGCTAAGCTAAGCTAAGCTAACCGTCTCCTGGCTGTAGCTTCATATTTAACGTACAGACATGAAAGTGTATCAATCTTCTCATCTAACTCTCAGCAAAAAAGTGAACAAGCATATTTCCCCAAAATGTCAAACTACTCCTTTAAGGTGCCTTTTAACAGGATAGTTTTAACGGGGAATTTTACTTTTCTTACTTAGCCAAAGTCAAACAAACTCAGTGGTTTATACGTCTCTGTTCAGTTCGAATGAGCTTCGCTTATATTCTGAATGTCTTTGGGAAAATGCATCCTCAAGTCTTTCTTACTTAAAGTAAGGGGAAAGAAACTCTAAAATTCTCCAAATAGCAAATTTTGAGTGAGAGGGTATGAACAGTTTGAAACTAACAGATATGGAAACACTTTGAACAGTGTACCGTTTCATTCTCATTGCTTATTCATTTAATCTGAAGGCACACAGTTAAAGTGTCACCTATCCAAACTGCAGAAATGTAATCATATAAAACATTTGGTAGAGGACAGTGTCGATGAATGTTACACATAAATGGAAAACAAAGACAAACAGACTAAGACAGACTTTCTTTTCAGTACAAACGTGTATCGTTGGCTGTGGAGAGACTAACTAGTGACCCGAGACCAGGAACACTGTCAGAACCAGCAGGAACTGAGCTACAGACAGACTACACAGTTAGACTGACGCAGGTTCTGACTAGAGGGATCTAGCGGTATGGACAGCCTAAATCCACAGACACAGAGTAATCACCTCAGCAGGCCTAATTCTGGAAAAGACCAGAAGACTCAGAGACCATATTTGGGACCATCACACCTGTGAGGCAAACATTTTTATAAGGACAGAAAATAAACAGAACAAAGCACCGCTGGTCAACTCTCAGGCACCTACAGCATCTACACATCTACAGTATGTGCTCGGGGAGCAGGAGGTAAACTGTGCACCACCACAATAACAATGTCCTCTTCATGGGGACGTCTCTGCTCAATTTATCTCTCATGTCTCACATGCAGAGTTGAGCCGAGCAGGAAATCTTCTGAGGCATCATTATTCCAAAAGAGGATCTGCTTGCTGGCACCAAAGTAATGGCCTGCTCCTGAGAAATGTTTCATTAAAGGCTTATTAAAATTACTTCAGCCAAATCCCCTGTGGTATGTTTCCCATGTAATCACTGCACTATGCACTTAGTAATGCCTCAAAGCCAGAGGCACTCATTCCAAATGTGGCCCCAACTCAACCCTGGCATTACTTTCACTCACGTATATGTACGTTATGTGTAAATGTTTTAAAGGATGACAAGAATTTTTATCTCCAATCATAAAAATCAGGGAATATGTGTGTTTGTTGGTTCATACGGCATGCCGCATGTCCATCCATTAAACAAACATCTTATACACTATATATATATATACACACTTCTGCGTCTCACCATTGCACAATAATTAGCCTGATTACACTGACAAGGACTTTGATTACTAAATAGCTTCTAGTAGCAGAGGAGTTTGTGAGATTGATCTGATTCCTCTCCTGATTGTAAAGTGACCATGATGAGGAGGCCCCACAATAATAACTTACTAAGTTATTTTTGTTATTTAATGTTATTTTAGTTATTTGAATGCTTGTATTCTGGCTGGTGATATTCTTTATGTTTTATTGTTGACAATAAATCCCATAAAAAAACTGAAGCCAACAATGTACTGCTCTAACTAAGTATTATTGTTGTTATATTGTCTGTGTAGCCAAAATCCTGATATATCTTATTCCTCTGTGCCACAGAGCTCCATTGTTGTCCAAAGACTATTAAAAACACACTTTTGCACTGGCTGTGTTCCTTCATTACCATGAACACACGCACTGTAGCTTATTTTGAGTCAGTCCCACATACACCGTCCTGCTGCTGTAAATACTTGCTAGCGCACCAAATGTGTATCAGTCCGCGACTGAAAATAGTCCCTAACAAATGCACTATTTACTCTTGTTTGAGTAATGTTTGCTAAAAACTACAGTGCCCAGCTGTTTTAGGAAATTGCTGAGGCTGTTTTAAAAATAAAAGTATTTATTTGTGACCCGTTTTACATCTTCAGTAGGAACAAATGAACTTGAGGCTGAGTGCAACAGATGGGCTAGGGAAGTAAGAGAGTACTGACAGATTAACACATTGTTGGTTTTGGTCTTTTCATGGGCTTTGTTGAGAATCAGAAGAATGTAGAACAGCACTATCCGTATCCTTTAATATCTTAATATTAGAAGATGATAGTTGTGTAAAATGGTAATTTTGGGTCAAATAACACCACATACAAAAACCTGCGGAATTAATCTTAGTAAATGTAAAATACTATGTGTTATTGATCAGAAATCATTTTCCACCATTTCAAATAAAAACATACAGAATAATTCATCTGAGCATGTTCATTCAGTGCTGTTAGTAAAAACAACAGGCTCGTCTTCACACAGGCAGCATAGCTCTTCACTTATTCATGAAAACAGTTGCAATTTAAATTAGTTTTAAAATTTAAGTGAAATTCCAATTAAGAATAACTTTAAAAAAGTTGAATGCATGAAAAAGAAAATTCAAATAAATCTGTATCTGCTATAACAATGTAAAAAAATATATATATCTCCACATTTAAAATGGAAAACCAACAGTTTCAACCAAATTTGCAAAGTGTTGGATTATACCGCCTGTTAGTGAAACTGAGTGTATTCACACATGTTCGAAACATTCAAGTTTGAGTTCATGCCTGTTATGACCCGTACGTTGTGTCATGTATCATGTCACTCAGAGTTATGAGACATGCAGGCAGAAGTCCACGGCACGCAGAACTGGAAACCCATGCTGACTGACTGACTGACTGCACCAGTCTAGTAGTTACCAATTGCCTGGATGGAGGCATGGATGGACTCTAGGCCCATTACAAGATCTCCTCATTTGGCAAACTTCCCCAGTCTTCACTCTGGCTCTACAAATACAGAATCGAGCCAATCAGAGACCTCTTTCTGTCTCCCTGTCAGGGTAAACGTTGATTGGCACTCTTGAGGTTTGACCCCATTTCTTCCAAAGTGACGATATCAACTAAATGGCTACTCACTTCATAACTGCATACACTTAAATGGAAAAGGTCTACATGAAGAACTTACCATAAGCCTTTTAGGATCACAGTACTGTATGTTCTCTACAGCACAGCTACCTGATGGTCCTGCTGACTGTAAATCAATGAACAGCTTCACAGTTTGTCCTCAGAGATTATGGACTTGGCTCAGCTGCAGCTGCCACTCACAGCTTAATGGTCGTGGGCCACATTTGGATTTTCATAATGCGTTATTTCATTACTTACTTTAGGCCACTTTGTATTCCCAGTTTAGCAACATGAGTAACATTTCAAAGCCAGTTGAGTTTGTTAACATTGGTGCCCTCATGTTTTGCCATGAAATATGTCCTCTTGTCCATATGTACTGCACATTTAGCAATATTAAAAAGATGATGAACGACTCAAGTCAAATCTACGAGGTGAATAATGAAGATAGATCTAACACACATCCAGAAGTGAAAAGGCCAAAATAATACTTTTATGTTTGAACATAAAAATGTAAGCAAACTGACCGGCCTTGCGGTGTAGTTCTTGTAAAATGTAACTCTCTAATGGCATAATAACTTAATAATAACTCCACTGGAGCTGCAGTGGAAACAATATTGTCTATAATCCAGCAGGATAAAGAGAAATGCACTAGCGCATAAAGCGAGGTGTATTGCCAACAGCTTTTTTTTAAGGTTGGATTTATCTTTAAATGCATGTAGAGTTCACTAAACGTATCTTCTTAACCTAGCTTTTAAATTGCCTTCTTCTTTTTTTATTTTTATTTTATTTTAATTGCTTCTAATTTAATTTAGTTGTGCATCTACATGTGGGAGTATTTTCTGTGTTCTTTTCTCTTTTTATTCTTACATATTTAAACTATACTTGTCTACTTGTAAATCTAGTATCTTTTGTGTCGCTTGCCTGTATTTTTTGCACTTTTATATTGTAAATCTCTTTACCTTGCTGTATTTTTATTACCCTGTAGAGCACATTGAATTGCCCTGGTATATGAAATGTGCTATACAAATAAAGTTGCCTTGCCTTAAGCCTGACTGATATCATCAACAGGCTGATATTATTGGTCGATATTTGCTTATCTCTGTATTTCTGTATCAGTGCACACGTAAGAAAATGTGTTTATGTATATTTTTAGGTACATTTGATCCATAGTTTTCCTATTTCAGGTTTAAGTGTTATTGTTACTCATATTTGGTTGTTTTCTAAACTGCAAAACATCCCACCTTAGTATGTATCTTTATCACAAATAACCAAATTTGAGTAAATCTTTGCCAAAATGTGTTGTATGTCAAAATCATCCCTCAACAAACCCAGTATTGGTCGTTCTCTACAGTTCACCTCTCTCCACCGGGTGTTAATGGTTAGCCAGCAGTGGCCTGATTTTGCTTCCCAGAACTCATTAGCAGTGGCCTTTTGGCTCACTAACTGACTAAATGTTGAGCAAACAAATCCAGCAAACCCATCAGCCTGCTGACACCGATTAGGTCTATACTACGCTACTGTGTCACACCAAACACTGTATGCATTTTGCCTAATTATTATGTGTATTCAACATTAAAAACTGCCTTCACAAGACCACTCTTTGAAATCTTTTTCACAGTGTTTTGCATCGTCTATCTATAGACAATAAAAAATAATAATTCGCTTAAATAGCTCTGCTGTAACAGAGTCAGGATTTCTCATTAATTCTATAACCACAAGGTAAAGATATCTGAATAATGATATGTTTAAGCTTTTGGTTTTGATGTATGGGTTGAAGTGACAGAGATCCTCTTGTGTAGTGGAGCAGAAACACAGCTGTGGTGTTGAGAGTGGTGTTTCTGCTGAAAATGCGTTCGGTCAGAATGACAGTGGTAGTGACACTTTGCTTTTGCTACTGTAATTAGGCTTCCTCTATATGAAATGCTAATCAAGGCCTGAAGTGTTTGTGTGGTCTCAGCGATGCAGACAATGAGGCTTTGTTTCTGGGCTGCGACCTGAGCTCCCCTCACTTCAACCATAAACCAAGTCTGTAGAGAATGTGTGAAATATGGGAAAGTGGAGAATCAAATCATTTGAAATATTTTAGTGACCCTAAAAGAGAGAAAACAACATTTCTGAATGTAACGAGTAATGTAAGTAATATTAGAACTTGGAATTGAAAACAGTGATATTCCCTTTTTTAGTTTTTAGCACATGTGGTTTGACTCCGAGCACAACATTACATGTCAATGACATTTCTGCCACTGTGACAAAATATAGGCTCTTTATTACATTTCTCATTGGATGAAAATGAAGCAGAGGTGGGACCAAGTCATTGTTTTGCAAGTCACAAGTAAGTCTCAAGTCTTTGCACTCAAGTCCAGAGTCAAGTCCCAAGTCAAGACTGACAAGTCCCCTTTCAGTTTCGATTCCTAAACAAGTCATAATGTGCTCTTCACCAAATGTAATGCCATTTTAACAACAGAATAATAATATATTAAATTTAAACAAATCATGAATGCTTTTTAAAATGTGTATTTATTTGTTAAAAAAAAAGTAGTGCTGACATTGCACTTTCATAGCATATAGCACTATTAACCAGCACCACAACACAATGAATTTTGTATGTTTCTGTCCTGTCTTGTATTTAAATAGCATACGTTTTAATCTTTGGGCTTTGGGGGAAGGTATCAAGTATTTTCAGGTTATGTGACTCGAGTCTGAGTGAAGTCACGTGTCATTGGTGTCCAAGTCGAGTTGCAAGTCTTTGATTTTGTCAAGTCGAGTCTAAAGTGATCAAATTTGTGACTCGAGTCCAAGTCATGTGACTCGAGTCCACACCTCTGAAATTAAGCATAAATATTCTCTAATAACACAGACTTGTTCATATAGATATGCTAGTATTGGTTAGTTACATCAGAGATATCAGGGTTGAAGTCATTATGAAGCAGAAAAACACAGCAGCAACTTCAGTATCTGGGGTGTGTTACTGACAGTTGAAATATTGCTGTTGCTGGTATGTTGTTTCTGCTGGCTTTAGTGTTGTATTGGTGAATCTACAGTACACCTAAGGCTACTGGTCTAACACTACAGCAGGGGTTATTTGGGTTTTTACAAACTGTACCTGCAAACAGGCTCATCTGAAAGTCTATATTCTGCAAATCACAATGGTAAAGAATACACAGGCAAAGAGAGAAAAGTATCAGCTGAAACCAAGATCAATATCAAGCAAACTAAATGGAAGACAATAAAGCACTGTGAAGCCAATGAGAGGAAAATCACAAGAAATAAAATGTCAAACATTTGTGAAAAAAAGTCTGCATGAATCAACCGAGTACTACAGTGTATTCACACGGCTGAGAAAATGAAATTAAAGATTATAAAACCATGAAGCACTAGCAGTCCCTAGTGATGGTCTGACTTAACCCGAGTATTATCTTTTATAAGGAAGTAAGTACAATGAGATGAGAAGTCTCTCACTCTAAAAAACACCTTCCATAACTCACACTACTACTGCGATAAGAGCTAAACAGGAACACATTTATAAAACACGTGTAAATGACTGTACCATGCCAAAGCAGGTGTCACTTTTTGGAGGGAAATCTAATTGAAGTACATTTAAAGTACTCAAATATTTGTAGCTACTCTGCTTTTATGTTTATGTGATATAGAGGCACAAACATTTTTGATACCATTTATGGTCGGCATTCTTTCTGCAATAGCCATTCAATGTATTTACATTCTGTAATTACCTCTCTGTATAGTAGTTTTCATTGTTAGTGGCGCACTGGATTCAAATTGCCTTCACACGCGAGAGAGATTGACAAATGATTCAGTGTTACTGTTTCATCTCACTGATATCACTGTTTACTGTTCACTCTCCTACAGCTGTATCAGCGCTGTATGAAGTTACTGCTGATGCTAACCCAACATTTCCCGCTGCCGCTAGTTCACATTAAAAGCATTCAACTGGCGAAACCTGAGGTGGCTTTTATTGTGAAGCAGTCACAGGAAACGCAATGTGTTTGTTACAGAGGTTAGCGCTGACTGCGAAAAACAACAAGTCATTTTTGATATTTCGTATCAGCGGATCGATTTTAAATGTTGCAGCAAGTAATGGAACAATAAGGAGCAGCCACAGTAAGCGCGTTCCCATCCAACTATTTTTACGCGCCTTTTCAATTTGCGAATAAAAAAACCCTGATTGGAAACGCAAGAAATTGGACAAAAAAAAAATCCAAATATTGCAAAAAAGTTTTTACGCTTGGCTGAGGTGGAAAAGTTGATGTTCTGATAAGAAGAAAATGCGACAAAGTCCAACAGAAACAGACATCGAATAAAAGGTATTGAACTGTACTTGCTGTACCACCAGTAACCATGAACGTCACCAAATCAACCAGTGAAATCTTACGGATTATAACTTATAACTAAGTGAGGAAGCAGTAGTAGTGTAAAATACTCCTCTAACTCTTTCTATTCCACCCGACTTTGATCTGAAAAATCGCATACGTCGACATAGTTACAATAGAGAGTGAGGGCAGATTACTAATGAAGTAAGAAAAAGAGAGAGAAACTAAGTCATTAGTATGAAATCCATATTGTTCCCACACTGATTTCATTAGATGCCTTACCTCCTGTAGCAGGTCAGCCTGCTCAATGGCCTTCAACACATTCTTTTTGGACGTCTCCTGAGCTTCCCCGCCCAGCAAGAATTCATCCAGAATGAAATAAGCCTTCTCAAAGTTGAAAATAATGTCCAGCTCACAAACCTGTCGTTGAGAAATGAAAGAACACTGAATTATGAAGGAATAGTATTTGGAGCCTGGGTTCAACAGGTGGAACACATGATTAACCGTGGCATGGATACACGACATGTAAAAACAGAAACGCACACTGCCAAAGTATTTGTCCAGCAGCTCCACGTATCTGTGGATGATCTCCAGAGTGATGAGTTCGTTGTCCTGGTCCTCTATGGCACAGCAGAAGTACAGGCTGGCATACCTGCAATGCAGTGACAAGCCGGCCAACTTTAACTTGACACTCACAAATAATAATACAAAGAATCTCTCACTGTGAAAACTGCAACATCAACCTGACAAAGTAAACAGAAGAAGCGCTGACTTTGTGCATTTTTATCACTTAGACAGGATCTCCAAGTGATACATACTGCCTCCCAGCTTGCTGTAATAGTGCTGAGAGAGCGCTTCTGTTATTATTAAGGATCGCTGTTTCCTGTGTACAGGGTATTCATTTAAAAGCCAGAAGCCGTATGCAGAAGGCTGTATGTTAAGCCTCATTCTGCCATGGTTCTTTATCCCTGATAATCCCTAAGGCACTCTTTAAGCATGTGATGATTGGCTAATAAAGGAGTTGGCCCGCTGATCCCTCACAACCAGCGGGGCAGGAGGGCACAATGGAGAAAGACAAGTACCACTTCTTTCAAACTCGACAGGACTGGAACTTGTCATCGATTCCCGTTATTGGATTCCTTTCTATTCCGGAATCGTTTCATGGTCCACTCCGTCCTCGTCTGCTGTGTGTGCAAGTGAATGCAAGGCACAGCCAAGCTCAGGAAACACAAAGGGTTCAGTTGGGTTGTTTAGCTGTGTGCGGCGCAGAGAAGTGATACAGCACTTTTACGGTAGCTGACTCATGTGGCAAGCCAGCAGGCATGGCAAGAGGAGGTTAAGTGGTCAAACCTTTTAAAGCAAGTGCATAACTGTATCCCATCTGACACATGGAGATACAGATGGGATACAGTGCACATTTTGAGGATTTGGATTGCTAAAACCTGTCTTCATGAAGACATGCTGGGGGCTGCAACAATTAGTCGATGAACTGATAAGTCAATCGACAGAAAATGTGTAATTTTGGATCGATTTTAGTTATTTTTCAAGCAAATAATGCCAAACACTCCCTGCTCCCAGCTTCTCAAATGTGAGCATTTGCTGCTTTTCTTTGTCATATTTGATAGCAAACTGAATATATTTGGGTTTTGGACTGATGGTCGAATAAAACAAGCAATTTGAATACATCACCTTGAGCTGTGGGAAATTATAACAGGCATTTTTCACTATTTTCTGATCTTTCATAGACAATACAATTCATTGATTAATTGAGAAAATAATTGCAGATTAATTGATAATAAAAATAATTGTTAGTTGCAGCCCTAGACATGCCATATGTCTTCATGAAGACAAGCTGTCTTAGTTGCTGCACCTTATTAAAAGCTCTTACTATAACCGTGTTGCGTTACACCTTACTATAGCTGTGTGCTCCAGATCCCATTTTACATTTTATATCATACTGTGTAATTGTACATCATTAAACAGCCTAAACATCAAACAGCAGAAACAGTTATTGTCTTTGTTGTATAAAAAACAATTTCCACTGGGTGTCCTAAGGCTCAGTTGGCTGTGGGGAATACCTTGTACCCGCAAATTTGACCTGACACCTAATCCTTTTCATTTCTTCTCGCTAAATTTAATATGTCAAAAAATATGACAAAATAAAGAAATAGGATTTCCAAATGTCTTTGACCCTTCTCGTCTCCTTAAAATCATAACATCTCAACCAATACTGAATCATGTCCTCACAGTAATTACTACTCTCGGACCTCTTTCCCTTCACCTTCAGCAGAGGTATTGTTCATTTTTGGCTCTTTTGACATGTGAGTAGGTAGGACACTTTCTTTATTAAGACAGTTGGAGAGCTGAGAGCTACACAGACCTATGGGGGAAAAGATGTATTCTGAACACTGCAGTACAACTAGATCCAGAGGCAGCAGCCCTAATGACACTTTTATGCCTTAATAGGATGCAATTAAGAGTCCATTGAATTGTTGTAGCCAAAAAAAAACAACAAAAAAAAACACAGACACATTAAAAAACTATTAATTATTATGAAAAATGGAAAAGTAATTTAAATAAATTTAAGAGGTAAACAAACATCTGACTGGTTGTGCAATTGTGCAAAGTTGTTGGCTGGTCAGCACCTCGAGTGCTGTGTCTGTCTGTCCCTGTTGGGTCACCCGGGTTCACCAATAGTCTGCCTGCCTGTCTGTTGGCACAGCAACAGGATATAATGAGGCAAAATTAATGCTCCTCTCTGTTGTAGTCATGATGCCTTCGTCTCTCTGATAACGATTTCTCCTGACTGTCCTACTGAGCTCTGTCTATGAATGACAGGTCTGTGAATCGCCCAGGGAAGTGTGAAAAATTCTATTCTGCGAGCGTTCAACCAGAAAACATTTTGTCCATAAACAAAACAAGGGCCATTCATACCCACCTCTTGTATACAATCTTGAGGTCTCTCCACTCCAGAAAGCTGCACATTTTGGGCTTTCGAGCCAGGACCGTCTGCACCAACTCTCTGGTGATCTTCTTTTTCTCCTTATCAGACAAAGGCACGTACCATTTCTGAAGCCTGAGCTTGCCTTGTCGACTGAATAGAAGCATGAACTGCATCTGAAATGAAGAGATGAGGGGGGAAAAAAAACAAAACAGAGGAGCTGTGAAATACAATGAGTGATGAGAGGAAGGAGTGGGTGCTTAAAGACATCCACAGAAAGAGACAAAAAGCATTCAAAGGAACACGTCTAATCACTTTTTACATGCAATGTGGATAGAAAAAGTCAGACTCATTGTGACAACTTAAGCCAAATTGAGGAAATGATTAGTGTAAGACATATGGGAGGTGCTCAAGAAATTACCAAGGTGCAAGACAAATTCAATTTAATCAGGTCAATAAATCTCAGGAAATTAATAAAAGGCCAACCCTTCATGTTATCATTTAACATAGATATTATTAATATGATAGTTAGTTGTTAAGCTATTTGTGTATGGTGTGTTGCCATGTGTTTAAGATAAACAGCGCACCATTTCACTTCATGCTCAAATTTATCCTGAACAGTTTACCAGAGTCAACATATCCCATGCTTTCAATTCAAGATACATTGAAACAAATAACATGAGTGTCGTTAAAATAAGCTATTTAAAAGCCAGTTCTCTACAGTTAGACCAAAGACATGACTGAAATCATCATCTCGTCTTCACCGTTATCAACACAGCCTGACGGAAGTACCGTTAACACCGTTATTCAGCGGTTAGCATTAGCCTGTTCAGCCACCGCCTAGCCTGTTTGAAATACGACATGCGACAAAACGTGTGTGTACATTTTAATATAAATGGCGCAATAAATACACACTCAAAACTACTTACCTTGAATAACAACACTGTATTCTCCGCTGAAGAAATGAGCCAGCCAACGCCACCCCGAAACATACACGGCGCAGTTAGCATCAAGCTTCTGATTGGCCAATGAAACGCTCATAACCTTGTCCATTGGCTAACATTTTTTGACAGTCTCCGCCCATCCAACCCTTTAACTCAATATCGCGGATGTGATTGGCTGGTATATACATCAATCAAACCACAAGGAGCCGGATAGTTCCGCCCATTAAAACGTCATCATCGAAGCATCAGCTGAATGTTTAAATAGAGGCGGAATAACCAGGAGAGATTATGTAGCTTTGTCACACCTGGAAGTGTTAGGTTTAGGACTTTAGATGCCAAATAGTGTGTTTGAAATGGCTTTTGATGGTGGACAACATTACAAATAATACATAGACTCATATTATGTTCACAAAGTGAGCAACAAGCACTCATAACAAAGGACCAAAAAACAAGAAACAAACAAACACAACAACTATACTTCAAGTAGTTTTATTCATGCATACAGCATTTGGAGCCGTTATCACGTTATAGCTCATTTGTTAAAATATCAAACCGTATGCACATAACCAAATGAGATATAACATGTAATTTGTGAGTTTGGGTCTGGATATTAAGATTTTGTTACCTTTGGACAGAACCAGGCTATGCTATGCTATGCTATGCTATGCTATGCTATGATATGTTATGCTATGCTATGTTATGCTAAGATAAGATAAGCTTTTCCTGGCTCCAGCTTCATATTCAGCATACAAATATGATAAGTGGTATCAATCTTTCCTTTTCATCTATCTCTTGGCAAGAACCAGATAATGGTATTTTCCAAACCTATTCCTTTTAGATTTAAGATTCAAGTACATTTACATTGTAAAGTGACATTGTGGCACCCGTTGTAGTGGTGGACACAGTCTTGCATGTCTATTTTTTTTTTCTTGCCATTTTACTTCTTTATTTATCAGATAGTGACAGCTCATGGGATAATAACATGGGATTATCTGGGATTGCTGTGAACTGAGTCTTTGCATAGACCATGTCTAACATGTCACCCATGTATTCAAACACATCAGCAGGTTGTAATGTTGACAGGTGATGGCATTGTGATCCTGAAAGACACCACTGCCATGAAGAATGATGCTCACTCTTGATTTATGAAGTGATGGTATTCCCCACAGGTGCAGTACAATAAGACAAGGGAGGTGTCTAAAGGCCAATATAGAGTATTAGATGAGGCCATCACAGGCCTGTGGATTACAGTAATCCCATCCACTAGCGTTGGGTATCACACACACATCGCATTCCAGCACAGCTGAAGAGGAAGATGGAGGTCACTGCTCGTTGTGCTGCTGTGCTGCTCGTCCTGCTTCTATCTCAGGGTAAGTGTGCACCTGCATGAGGGATATTATTAAATCATAATGCACACTGTCTGCCTTACAAAACAGGAGTATACTCACTGTTCTGCCTTGTTTATTGTGTCTTTTTGTAACCATGCTAATCAAAGTACCGTACAGACATTTTACTGCAATAAAATTTGGGATTTATCGTGTTTTATTATGAAGAGTTTTGTTGATAGCGTCCAATGAGCTATCTATTGTTTGTGATTGTCAAAAAATATTTTTTTTTCTTAAATATTATGTGTGTTTTTCCTCAATTCAGGTTGCTTCTGGTCACACACACAAATCCTGCAGAATCATTTCTCACAGTCGTGTTAATCACATGAAAATACCAGCAAACAATTCATAAATTCATTTGTCAGAGTGTTAATTTTAGTTTAGTTTTACAGAAGTTTGGTTTTAGCTTTCATATTTACTTTCACCATCTGCTTCTACATTTCGTGCATCTATTGATGTGGTGCAGCCCTGGTCACTGTTCACTCACAGGAGGTAAGAGCCCCTAAAAGAAGTTTGAAATGTGGTTTTGAACTCACTCTGGGAGCAAACTCTGGATTAACTCTTCCCTGTGTGTCCTTCAGGAGGAGGAGGTTGTCCCGGAGGAGGAGGTTGTCCCGGAGGAGGAGATTGTCCAGGAGGAGGACCAGGAGGTGATCGAGACATGGACGCAGAACACGAAAGCCTGCACCTGTGACTGTGATGCTGATTCACCGACAGGCATCCCCTCCGTCATCCCACCTGTCCTGCCGACCTCACTGCCGCCGCTGTCACCTCAGGGTCACCCTCTGAACTGCATGCCAGGTGAGGACTCTGGCTCCTGCCAGGTCACATGACCTGGACTGACTTGTAGTCCCCTGTCTGTTTCACTTGCAAGGATGTTGGATGTCCTTCATTTACCAGGCCAGTAAGTTTTAAAAAGTGATAAATGGGGTGCACATTATGTGAAGGACAATGGCGTGGTAGGGAACATCACACACGTGAAGACGAAGAGTGGGCGCACAGAGAGCTCCAGCTGGTGTGATGGATCACACAGCTGATGGTATCTGGCTGCGTCCTTATATGCACTCAGCCTGATCTTGGCTCAGTTTCTGCATCTCTGCAGTGGTGCACAATCATTTTTCAACCACGCTCTTACTTTAAGTCAGAAGGGAGCTTGGATCTGTTATAGAGACGATAGCAGTTTGGGTTGAAGAAACGGACAACAGTGAGAAAGAGGCCCGGAACGGCAAAAGCTGTTAGATAATCTCATTACCTGCGCAGGAGTGTGATGAGCAGATTAGGGAGCCCAAAATAGGGCGTGACCTTCACCTAATAGCATGATACTGGGCAAAGCAGCACACATCAGATGATGTCCCGATCATCTTCTTCCACCTTATCACGCAAGCCTTCGGAGTATCGGGTCTTAGTGTAAGCTAGATCACCACAAGCAGGAAGGCTGGAACACTTTATAGAGAATAAAATCATGATGCCATTCAGATGTTACTTGGACACGTGTTTTTTGAGGCTGTATAAACTGGATTTCTTTTGTGTTCGCACCCAAAACCTGTGTCAACTTTTTGGAATTGGATGTGCAGCAGTTTATTTTGACTTAGCCACACACAATGGCAGCATTCAGATACTGTAGTCATTCTGAGCAGTTGATAAACTGTAACAGAGGAGGTGTCACAAAGTGCTCAAGTTGCAAGTCAGTCTTAAGTCTAGAAACAACTTATCAGTTTCAACATCAGTGAAATAATTTCATGCAAAGGAAAGGACACAGAAAATGTCAAGCCCAGACCAAATCAAGTCTTAAGCAATTCTCTTCTTTTAGTAAACTCTAGCCTTCCATGTGTTCTAATGGCTGAATCTTACCAATAAAAAAGTTTTAATGCTGCAGTAAACCGTACATCTGTCCTCCACAGAATGCCCTTACCACAGAGCCCTGGGCTTTGAATCTGGATTTGTGACATCAGACCAGATCAGCTGCTCCAATCAGGACCAGTACGTGGGCTGGTACTCCTCCTGGACCCCCAACAAGGCTCGCCTTAACAACCAAGGCTTTGGGTACGTCATGACCAACCTAGTTCTCATCGTCATTGTGAATGCACTACAACAAAAGCGTACATGTTCGTTTTTTGTTAGGTGTGCGTGGCTCTCCAAGTTTAACGACCAGTTGCAGTGGATCCAGATTGACCTGAAGGAGGTGGGCGTGGTATCTGGCATCCTCATCCAGGGCCGCTGCGATGCTGATGAGTGGATTACTAAATACAGCATCCAGTATCGCACTGTGGAAACTCTCAACTGGATCTATTACAAAGACCAGACAGGAAACAACAGGGTAAGAACACACAATAGTAGCCAGTGTAGGGCTGAGGACAGTGGATTTCAAGTCTCTTTATGCAACAAATGACAGGTTTGTGACTCTTGTCAGACTTTATTAATATGACTTGCCTTTGTCAACAGCAGAGTTACAGTAAAAAGAAACATAAGTGTGAAAATGAGTTTCCCACATCCTCCCTGGAATGTCTTGAAAAATCTTAGCAAGAACAAACATGACACCGTCACAGTGACGAACTCTCTGAAAATTATTAGTAAGTTTGCTTTGCATGGAACCGAAATGACCATGACATGCAAACAGACTTGTTTCACCACTGTGGCAGCACACACACATACACACACACACACACACACACACACACACACACGGATCATTTGACCAAGCCATTTTATTAAGGGAATACAGCAATGGACAACCTCACAATACCTGCTTTTGTCCAGGAGATCAAGGTCAAGGAGTTCATGTGACATTTAAAAAAAGGCGTTTTACATAACGGCCATATGAAAGCTGTCAGAAGCAATCAATATTTATGAAGCTGTAATAAAAAAGGTGTTGGAAGCAACACTTAACTGTGTTGTCTGTTGACTTATATTCACCCCATTTAAATCAACCATAACACATAAATAGTCTATTGCTGCCAGTCCTCTGTTGAAGGCAAATACCAACTACGATCCATAATAAAACTTCACCATACTGTAAATTCCCTCTGTAGCCTCAGTTACTGTATATTTCTCCCTGCCAGCACTTAAATGTTGAATTAGTAAACTTGCCTCAATACTGGAATTCAATGTCCAATTAATTGTTTTCTTAGTCTAAAAGAATAAATAGTCTGGGATGATATCCTCCAATTCACTATTAAATGGAATCTATCAGGGATGTGAACAGTGATTTCAGCACTTTGAACAGATTCGGTGCAACTAGACACTGTTATTGACCTTTAGATCTTGTGTAATTTTCCTCTTGAGAGCAGTATTTTAGACTCGTCTTCCTCTGTTAATCATGCTTACTTTGTTCACGCTGACTCAATGGTCCCAGCCTGTATGTGAGAATGAGATAAACTGATGAAGATGCCATGCTATAGAGCTGGCCTGCCACTTAATATTTAGTTTTACTGCATTTTACGCAATAATCTCTCAGAAAAAGGCGACGCAGCAGAGTGTAGCATGGTTTTTTCGCTATGGGGACAGGGGCAGAAATGACTGGACAACTGATCTTTATTTTTTAAGCACTAACACCAGACATTCTCTGGTTCCAGCGTGTCCAATGTGAGTGATTGAGATTTGAAAATGTCACTTTGGGCTTTAGGAAAGTGTGATGGGCATTTTCCACCAATTTCTGACATTATATAGACCAATCGATTAATTGATTAATCAAGAAAACAATCAATAATGAAAATAATTGTTAGTGGGGGACTTTTGTTTTCATTCCTGTTTGGCTTTCAAATTGTCCACAGCAATTTTTATGAACACTGGGAAATCATGCCAGTGTTTAATGAGCACAAAATGACCACAGAATATCTAATTAATGCAAAGACTTATTAAATTATAGTTTAAGGACTGAGGACATCATATGGGATCCACATTTCAGACATGGTGGTTTTTAAAAAAAAAAATAAGCATGAACTAGATAGGAAACTCATTCCATTCAAGAGCAGATACGAACCATCGGTTTTACTGAGGAAGTGGATCCCCATGAAGAATGAAGTGAAAGTGAAGAGACATGATAATAAAGTGATAGGAGTGTATCTTTACATGCAGTTTACTTTCTACTCTTCAGGTCTTCTATGGGAACTCTGACCGCTCCTCTTCGGTACAGAACCTGCTGCGCCCACCCATCATAGCCCGTTACATCCGCCTGCTGCCGCTGGGCTGGCACACCCGCATCGCCATGAGGATGGAGCTGCTGATGTGCATGAACAAGTGTACCTGAAGTGCACTCAGCCTGCTTTTTCTTCACTGTCCAACCTTCCCCTGCCAACCTGCCGCTTGCCAAAGGGGGGACACTGGTCCAGCACTGAAAGAACCATCATGTAACTTTGTTATGACCTTCATCTCTTCAACATGTCCGTCTTTCTTTGGTGAGGCTCCAAGCTAACTAACTCTGGGCAGGTGGACATGTTCGGGGTCCTTTGATGCAGTATTTATCTGTCTTAAAGTCTGTATAAATTAATTGTTTAAATGTGTAAATACAAAATTGGACACCTTGCTCAATGCATACAGGGGATTCCAGTTTAAAATGCAGTTTGGAGGCCTGTTACCTTCAATATAGATTTGATTACTTATTCATAAACATTTTTGGACTCAGAGTCAAACACTATAATAAAAAGATTCTACAGATTAAGAGTCAAATCAAATGAGTTCATTTTATTTGAGATTTACTGTTACATATGTAAACATGAATATTCTAAAATTGTTAAGCATTCATGTGTGGGTTTATGTTCTCATGTAAATGCTCTGTTGAAAAAAAAAAAAAGCAGATAAACACTGACTATGCTACTAATTTGTGTCTGTAATAAAAGCACAAATGCAATACTTGATTTCATTTAAACAGTTGATAAACATCTTCTGTTATAAATATTACCAAAGAAGTATTCACACATCAGTATTAATATAATACACGGTGCTCCTTCAGCAAAACAATAATCCAAAGAGAGAAATGTATTGTGTCAAATACAGAGTGGGCACAGTCCTTACAGATGCACAATACAATACAATACGGTCATGTTTGGACTCAGTGTGTTAACTGTGGGAGCCTCAGGCCCCGTGTTTCAGTCTTCACACACTGTGCACATGATGAACATGATGTGAGGAAGAATTTACAGAGTCAGAGAAATATTGCTGAGCCACACAGTCTCTTCAAAGTGCAACATTAAAAAGCTTAGGATTTATTTCTGCCAAGCTACTTTCATGGCACTTTATCCCAGACAGAAAACATTGTTACAGTACAGAGCGTCTGCCCCCACTGTGGTTCCATATTAAGATTTCTCAAAAGCTTGTCCCAGGTGGCTCAGTATGGGCAATCAGTTAAAAATACACTAGTACAGTGATTCCCAACCAGGCAGGGAATATACTTCTGCAGTTACAAGATATTACATGGAAAGACTGCAGAGTAACTGAACTAATTAGAAAATATTATGACTTGATTAAAAAAATATGTCCACATATTGAGTGAGCTGTAATACCTGAACATTGGTTACGTATTGCGACTGAGAATGTGTGAAAAGGTAGCAAGTCTAAACATTTAGTTAAACATGATGTTATAGTTAGCTAAAAGTAACGGACAATTGGTAAAAAGGCTCAAATAAATGGTGAAATAGTTGAAATAGCAAAAAGTACTGTGGAAATGGTTGAAATAGCTAAATGTAATAGACAAATTGTTAAAGTAGACAGCTAAAAGTAAAGGACAAACAGTATTTCAACTGTTTGCTAGTTAGCTAGCATAAAAGTAATGGACAAATGGTGAAAAGGTTCAAATAAATGGTGAAATAGTTAGCAAAAAGAATTTGTGGAAATGGTTGAAATAGCTAATGGTTGAAGGAGACAGCTAAAAGTAATGGATAAATGGTTAAAATAGCTAAAAGTAATAGATTAAAGGCTGAAATAAACAGTTGAAATAGCTAGCTAGCATAAAAGTAATGGACAAATGGTGAAAAGGCTAAAATAAATGGATAAACTAGCTAAAAGTAATGGGTTGAAACGCCCAGATTCTGCCACTACAAGTGGGAGCAATACAAATGTAATCTTGACCAAATGGAGCTAAACATTGACAGGTCAACTGTATGAAAGAAATAATATACACTTTTATATAATCAGTTGTGTTAAATAACATCCAGTTTATGATCACTTCAAATGAACACATGTGTAATATGCTGGGTGGTGTTGATAAAGGCGTACACTTGAGTTCATCTGACAGGACAGTGGGGGTACATCAGACAAAGAGATTGGGGACCACTGCACTTGTACACCCAGAATGGCTTTGTGTTCCTCTAGCTGCTGTAAAAAATTACTTGCTAACAGTGATTAAGAAATAAAAACTTGCAATTTATGTTTTATAAATCAAATCTTTACAGCAGTTAAAATGTATATAATATTTTGGATGTATATGTACATTTCTTTAACTGATTAAACAAGTAGAACCACTTGGAAGTTGCTTATGTGAAATCTTGAAGTGAGAAATGAGCAACAAACAGACTTCCTTAAAACCTGGTAGTGCAGGAAGTTATTGAGAATGTCCTTTTCCATTAAATGGATCCTTGAAGTTTGCTCGAAGCAGGGCAAGTATCAAGGTTTTACTACTGTATAAGTCATCCATAAGGATGCTTCATAACACTTTTATATAAATAAACATTTCAGTAAATTATTTTAGATTACATTACTACCAAAAGGATCGTTGGTATAGTCTGTATAAGGAACAGTTATTATGCGTGTTCTATTTGAGATAATTGAGGCGTAACCATAGTTTTAATTGTATAACATTTGTTTATAATATATATGAAAATGATGACTTACACAGATTGTGCAAGAAAAGTCAGTGCCTAAATGTTAGTTAGTGCATGGTAACGTCAGTCAGAAAACAGTAGATGCAGTGCTTCATTATCTCCTACAGAGGGCGATGTAGGTTCGAGTTCTGTCAGTTTATGGCACCATAGTGTCTAAAATGGCTGCATTACAAAAAGACATAAAAACCTAAATATCCTGAAAAAGAACAAATAGATTTAAGCTTCATAGATTGTCAGTGCCAACTCAGAAAAATTGCACAACAGCTATATTTTCAAGAACAAGACTGCTTTGACTTGCAGTTGCACATTTGAGCAGTATGAGAGAGCACATCCAAAGGCAAGACAGCTTGGAGTTACAATCCTGGGTGAGATGAACACAATGCAAAGTTACTGACATTACTAATTTCTATTGTAACAACTGATAAAACTTCATTTGTTTAGAATGCCTTAGATAGTCTTAAGGAAATACTACGCAGTAAAACGTACTATATTTCTATATCGAATAGAAACAAAAATACTTACACTTAAAATCTACGCTTTATCTATCCATTTATATATATATTTGTAATATATTTACTTTATAATACAAATTATAATCAGAATTACAGAAGTAATAATATAAAGTCTATCAAACATGGAAGCTTTAAAAAAAAATGAAGACATAAAAAGGCTTTTGGCCTATTCGCAAGCAGTGTTTAAAACTGAAGGTTTGGTATCTGTTTTTTGTGTGTGTGTATTCAGGAGGTGTACTGTTACGCAAGGGACGTGTAGGAGCAACAGAGGGGAAACGGAGGAGTCTGAAGTGGATCTGAGAGCTGTAGGGTGATGGAGATCACAGAGCCGTCTCTTTCAGGTCGTTGAGGTTTGGCATACGAGACCTGGAGGGGCGTCCGAAGCCGTGCCCATTCTGGCCTCCCTTGATGCTCATTTGCTCTGGGTAGGGGTTGCCCTCGGGGCGGCCCAGGGCCGATGTGTGCCAGCCAGACTCCAGCTGTCCGGGCAGCGGGTAGGCTGTCTGTCGGCTCTTCAACTGGGGCGTGCTAACCCCTGAGTGACCCCGGCTCTCTGTGAAACCACCTTGAGCAGAGGCTGGATTAGGCAGCGGCTGGTAGCGCATATCAGACGGTGCAGTCTGGTTGGAGGACGAAGATGAAAGGTGCAGGAGTTTGCGCAGAGACTTCAGTGGCTGACTCTGAGAGGGACATGACACATTACACATGACCAACATATTTAAATGAAACATTTTGCATCAAGAAAATACTTTTTTTTCTTTTGAGACCTACCGGAGAGTGAGAATCGGACAGTTTCTCAGGTGGCCAGTCCTTGTCCCTGTCTCGGTCTTGGTCCCGGTCTCTGCTCTTGTCACGGGTCCTGTGGCGGCTGCTCTGGTGACCGGAGGACCTGGAGGACTTCTGGATGACTGTATCCACCCCTTCACTAGGAACCTTTCACACATTGGGTGAAGATATCATTTAACCTCTCCAAACAAAGAATTTCAAACGTATGACCCACATAATGTAAAGGACAACAAGAAACACACCGAATGTGCTTTGATTTTTGTTTTCTGAGGTGAAATAAACAACAGATATTTCCACCACACGCTTTCATCTTTTCCTATTAAAACCTCAAAAATGTGCTTAAAAAAACATATTACTGCATTTGGTGTTATCCTTTACATGTGTTATTTTACCACAGATGTAAGTCTGAAGGTATTTTTGGTAATAGGCTTTTGCATTGTTTGGTCTCAAGTGCAGTGAAGTCATACAAATTAAAAAACATGCATCTGGTGCCAGAAACCCTCAGCATTCACTGACCTGAGGAGGAGAAGAGACAACTCCTCTTGTATTTTTTTGTGGAGATTTTAGACATTTATACAATCCATGACATATCTAAAGCCTTAGTATTTTCACATGATCTACTCATTATGCAGCAAACACTATTTTGCACCAACTGTGAGTCTGACTGCCTGATTCCTCCTGGCCAGATTGCGTTTATTTGTGCTCTGTCATCAGCTATAACCCCCTCTCAGTATCTGAACAGACTGTCACATATAAATAGAAATGTGAGGGGAAGAAAGAGTCTCAAACACCTGTGTCATGCTGAACCATCACTGCCACTGAGATGGCAGCCAGTTTAACATGTCAAAATGTGGTTGCTTTTATATTTAGCAACTCTTTTGGTTCGTCCCTCCTTTCTGATCTGTGCTCTATAATCAGGTCATGGGTTTAGGTACACTTTGAGGAGCAGAGAAGTTGGATCAGATGCTTCTGTGTGATGTTGGTAAGCAGTAAAGCCTCACGTGAGTGTAACCAGGCACACAGACCCCTAAAATCTCAGGTGCCTAACCGAAGCCTGAGCGCTCTCGTTCATCCTCAGCTCATAACCAGAGACATGCTGTTAGGGCTGTGGCTGAAAACAGTGGCGACTGATCAGAATCAAATGGACCAAACACAAAAACAACCAGCCAGATCCATTTATTAACAGGAAAGACTTGTGAACAGCCTGCGTTTCATTAAATTGAAAATTTTAAGAGTAAGATCCACTTTTATTAATTAAATGATCAAATATCAATAATCTGAACATTCAAAACAGGCACTTAATTGCCTCATTTTCAATACGGATTAGGAGTTGTACTGATACTGTAGATGGATCTGACTAGTTTATGTCGACAGCTCATTATTAAGTGAATGAATTTCACCATATTCTAAAATGATCAAAGAAAATGACTGAAAACAACAAAGCAGTCTTGATTATTGTTGTTAATGCATGCAGGGTCAGATGGGTGGGGTTAGGGGGGTGAGTAGGATAGTGTAAAACAGCATGTACCATGGGAGAGGACACTACAGGGAGGACTCTCACAGAGGAACTATGCTTTATGTTATTCTTTGGGCTAAACAGAGGGAAAAGACATTTCTTGATGACAGGCGGCCTTCCATCGGGGACTTGCATCTGTAATACAGAGGCACAGGACTGGTGGCACAGGGAAACATGGTGCACATGATAACAAGAAGAAATGATTTTACATCTCTGTCAAGGTGCTAATAAGACCAAAGCATTAACCATTTGAAAAGCAGAGGAGGAGATACAGTATGCAGACAGACATCAAAGGACATATGCATGAAACAGTGCACCCAGACATGGTGGATGTCCTCAGAAGTACTCAACATGCAAGTTACCATTTGAGATTTTTTCTTTTTCTTCTTTATTGCTCTGAAGAAACCCTGCTTCTCCTTTTCTTTGGATGGCTCAGAGGGGTTCAGCACTACAGTATCTGGGCCAGTCCTGAAAATAAAACAAAGCACGCTGAGCATGATGTCCCAACTAAAAATGTGCAATATCTTTTCAACTCCCAGTAAGACCGGGCAATTTCTGTTAAAGCCACCATGTTGTGTGACCAGTGTGATTTAATCTGCCAGAAAATTGTTTCACAGAGCAATGCACAATGAACAAAATTGTGTTGTTGTCAAGGTAACCTAAGTTAGAGGAGATACTCTTTGGTAAACAACATAAACTATGTTCTGTTGTGGTTAGAAGAGATAATTACCAGGGGTCGAATGCCGGCTGACGTTTGGAGTGGTTCGTCAAACCCGTGCCATCCCCGGACAGGCCAGAGCCCCGGCTCTGACCCCTGCTGTCATGGAAGGAGTTGTCCGGCCGGGGAGAAGGGACTGTTCAACACACACAGCAAATACGTTCATTCACCTTTTGATGCACAGAGACTGGTTTTACAGTCTATACCAACTATTTCACAGTAAACTGTTTTCGTTTTGGCAGATAATGTACATTTTCCTTCCAATGTTGACGAGTAAAATAAGAATAGAGCAGAGGACTGTGGTGGTGTTGTAGTAATTTGCAGCTAAGAACTGAAATCTTTGGTGTGCCTTTGCGGTAATATCAAAAAAGACACTGTGGCAGACAGCCAGTGTTCTCCACTACCCCAACGGATCTTGGACATGAATGGACTGAAAGCGATAGATGCAACCAATTTTCACCTGGATTATTATCATGCCATCAGATAAATTAAAAAAACAGCGGTGGATCCTTGTGAAAAATGTTTGTTTGTTAGGTGTTCATGTTTTGAGATTTTCAATATCGTCCATCAATATTGGTATCAGGCTCAAAAATGTAGTACAGGTCAGAATATACAGCGTTTGAAAGATGCTGTAATCACATAAAAATCGTACCCATAGTGACTTTAAGTAGGACCCGATCTATGAACATATATGATTTGTGAAAAATGATTTTGTCAACTGCAGTAAACTACAGTCAAGTGTCTGATGCTTAAAACTGAATTGACATCTTGATCTCCACAGTGCAGTGAAAGAAAGCGAGACACGGCCAGAGATTCCAGTCTGACTAAACCAACCTCTGTAGAAGCTGCCCACCCTCCGAGGCATGGATTCACTGTAGATGTTACGGTTCTCTTTGGAAGAGCCCCCGTCTTCTGTTTGCTGGTCATGATATAAGCCAACCTGAGTCACAACAGAAGACCTAGTCACATAAAAACCTAAAGGCCAACTGCTTTGCATGCCTCTCTATCTGAGCTGATATTTTTAATTTACCTGAAAGAACAGAGAAAAGAGGAAGTGTATTGATTTACAAGCGGTCATTATAATAAAACAACATTTGCAGAGGCTATAAATGTATTCCAGAATCAAACTGAAATGAATGATGACAAGCTTGACTGTGCTATCATAAGTAGTCACATTAAAGGGAAGCAAAGCACACAGAGAAAATGAAGAGGCATCTGATGCGCAGAGACAGAGAAAGAGGGAGAGAGAGAGAGAGCAGTTCATGACAGCAGTATCCACCCACATCCAGTCTACTGAGAGTGCGGATGTGGGTGGGGAATGGTGGGTGCAGGCAGAATGTCGGACCTCGCTTTTTTGCCGCTGTGTGTGAAAAGATGCGGTGTTGTCCCTTGTGGAGTCCCTTATTGGGGGTCTGCTGTGGGTGACCTCAGTGGGTGCCTGTTCGCTCTGTTAATGGAGACATGATGAAGCATGAAGTGAGCTCAGCATTGCAGCACACACATACAAATACACACACACACACACACACACACACACTATATATATACTATATGTGTATATACAGTATATATAAATATACAGGTAACATGATTCACTGTATATCCTAACAAGGAAGCCACACTCTTAACACTTGCAATGTTCATAGGATGAAGCTGCAGTTATGTTAATTCTGCCATTGCTACAAACCTGGGAAACAGACTAACAAGATCTGGCTGAAAACCTAAACACAGATCATGATATTTTCAGACGCCACCAGAATAAATCCTGGCCGCATTGTTGTAGAAACTGAGACTGAGGCAGAGTTATCCAACACAACCTGGTGTAGGCATTTGATATGATTAGATCATGTAGGCTTAGGCTTTCCTTGAGGTTGGAGAGGTTTGATGTGGGCTGATGACTGACCCTACTCATGTCTTCCTCTCTGGAGGAGCCCCCAGAGTGGCGAGGCAGCGTGCGGTGCTGCAGCTGCGGAGACAGGAGCTGGAGACTGCTGGCTCTGGTGGGCACACCCTGCCCCACCGCCAGCCCCTCCTCCGCCCCGTGTGTCCTCTGGTGGTCCCTCCGTACATACATGGAGTGGCGGTGTGGCCGCTGCTGGGAGGAGAAGGGGCTGGTATATCCCTGACCGTAAGACAGAGGGTCGTGTGGGGCAGACAGAGAGTGAGCGTGGCTCCTTTCAACGCCACTTTCCCCAGGGTCCAGGGCATCTGGCGACTTGGCCTCCTCTGAGGCCTTGTGGCGGGTGGAGGAGCGCCTGTAGGATGAGTCCAAGGTGTTGCTCTCTCTGTCAGAGCGCATGCTTCCGCGGCCAGCTGTGCCGGGTCCCAGTCTGTCCACCCGGCGGGCTGCTGGGCTGCTCGGGGCTGTGAGGTCGAGGCAGCTTGAGGGAAAATAGCGAGATGTAGGCTCGTCGGCATAAAGATGCACATCATTTAAGTTCCCCACTGACTTGGCATCGCTAAGCGTGCCATAGCTCTTTGACAAGTTCAGGTAGGCGAACTTGGAGGAGGAGGGCGTGGAGCTGTGGGACTCCATGTAGCTGTGTCTACCGTGTTTCTCCCCTGATTGAAGCGTGTTGGTCTTCCCTTCTACAAAAGAATGGCGGTTCTGCTGTGAGCGGAAGTTGGATTTGAGGTACTTGGCTCCGGGGCCGTCGGACACCTTAGACCCCAGATTCATCTCGAAGTCGCCCTTGCTCTTGGCTTCCCCAGGGCTGAGCAGATGAGGCAGGTTGCTGCTGGCCAGGTCCATGTTGCACGAGGTGGAGTGGTTGTAGATCTGCGGCTGGTAGTTCTTGGGATGCAGAGTGGGACTGAGGTTGATCGCTGCAGGCATGTTGCCGTTGAGAAAGCCATCGTTGCTGGGGTGGAGGTCTTCATGCCGGGGTAAGCTAGAGCACTCTCTGCTGCTGGAGCGGTGGCTTCCTGAGCTCTTTCCCCCATGGCTCCTGAGCAAGAGCAGAGAGAAAGGACAACATCAACATACTGTACATCAAACATAACATTTTATGCAATAATTTGGAGGCTATTGAGTGTGATAACTTGGTAGTTAGTTGGTTTAAATCATACCTAAGTAATCATATTCAGTTTGTAGATATTAATGGCACCTTATCAGATCGAGTCGCGGTCACCTGTGGTGTTCCACAGGGATCAATCTTAGGACCCCTACTCTTCCTAATATATATAAATGAACAGATCTTTCTGTATGCTGACGATTCAGCTTTGTTAGTGAGGTCAAAATGTGTCTTTGAATTAGAAAACATGCTTAGTCAAGTAATGGTGAAATTAAGTACATGGTATGTGGACAACAGACTCTCAAATAGTACATTTTTTGCTAATAAGACCAATAAGACCAGATTTCTTAATGTCACCCGCAACAGAGTTAGAATACAAGGTCATACCTCAGTAAATTACTTAGGGGGGTTACTAGATCAAAATGTATCTGGCAATTCTATGGTTCACAAAATTGTCCAGAAGTCTAATGTCTCTCTAAAATGTTTAAATAGGAAAAAAAAAGTTTCTTAATGTTAGTTGCATGAAAATGTTATGTATGGCTATGATACAATCAAGAACTGACTTATAGATTGTACAAAATGAGATGATACATTATATCCCAAATTACAATAAAATAATCCATTTAAGTATTTAAGGCCATTTTAACAGGGTTCAGTATCTAGCAGCAGGTCATGTCTATAAATGCCTAAGTAGCCAGGCACCAGGCTATTTGCAGGTGTTTGAGCGTACTAGAGACCAGAATAGGTGTAACCCTAGGCATAGTCAATAGATAGATAAGGCTCTTTTGGATCTAAATCATTTCCATGTGTGGTTAAAATTTCACGTGACGTGAGATTGTCGGAATATATTACAGTTTTTAAAAACAGGTTTTAAAACTTTTTTAATTTAATGAAATGAAAAGAGTAGAAATGGGTTAATTTATTTAGTATTGTAGTAAAAATGTACAATTTGTATAATGAGCAATACTGTATCTACTGTAGTTAGCAGTAATGTAGCAGGGCTACCATGATTTGGGGCAGGTCAGGACCACTATGGAAATAAGATATATCAACTTTTAGTGTTTTTATCCTGTGTCATGCTTCTGGAACTTTTATGCATAACACCTTGTTTGTTTTATATGCTATTTATATATATATTTTTTACTGTTTCATGTTGGATTGAGTCTGTGTCTTTTAGTGTTTTGGGTGAATAAAAGTGTGTTCTTTGTAGGTCGTTTTATGACAGAATAAAACCTTACCAAGACACAGAAAATGTCTGAATCCTCTAACAAAGGGCAATAGATTCTGCAAAAATGTCACTACACAGTGACTGCTGCAGATAATGCAGATAATGGTCCTCAGGGGGCTGTTGACTGAAAACAACGGGTCACATTTGCATTTGAAAAAACACATTAACTTGTGCATCTGAACAACAGGGAGACACTGACAAGCTTACACTAGCTATAGTGCTCACTGCTGACCTGCTGGGGGTGGTGTTGTCTCCATGGTGAGGTTTTCTCTTGGAGGAGCGTACAGGTGTAGGTGTGGGTGGGCCGGGCCGCTCCACCAGCCGCAGGGTCTGGAAGGCGTGGTGGTTTAGGCTCTGCTCTGTGAGAAAGCGTTCTGTCGGGTTCAGCAATAGCAGGTTCTAACGCACAAAACACATAGAGGGAGCCCGTGAGTCCTCGAGACACCCCGAACATCCAGCAAACTGAAACAGTCATGCTATTATGAGTCACCGCCATCATCATAAAAGTCAGGCTGCTGCTACATTTAATTGTGTCCTACAGTCACCAAACAAGCCAAACACTGATGTGAAATATGATTTGTGACATTTGCTTTTTTCTTACACATATAAATATCTTTAATGACCTGTCTCCATAGGTTTTAATGAAAGCTGAGTCCTGTATGAATGCACTCAAATAAAACCTGTGAACTGAAGATAGTTACTCTTAGAACTTTTGATATAACTAAAATGTATAGTGGCAGCTACTTTTCTCACTTTCTCAGGACAACAACAGCACGAATAAGACAGCCAATTACTCTTTGCAAGCCAATTAGCAAACATATATTGTTAAATGAATATCTAAGCCCAACTCATGAAAACCTGATTAGTAATGAGAGAGATGCCTGTCCTTGTTGAAGTCAGTCCTGAGATGACATTATGTTAGCAGTGACTCATTAACTGCTGGGAAAGCGCAAGTGCACAAGCGCAGCCCACATTCTTGACATGGAGCTCCTGTTTACAGTGCAGACACAGCAATAACAGCAGTGCTGGAACCAGGATATGAGCTGAGAGATGCTGAAGCAGTGAAGAGGCATCATGCAGTCACGACGTAAACATGATGATAATGATGCAGTTATCAGATATCATGTCTAGTTTATGAAAATTTTGAGTTTTTATGGTTACAGAGTATCTTTTCTGAAACTGAAACAAGATGAAAGGTAGAAATAAAAACTTTGCCAGCTTTGCCAGTGATCCCTACCTTCAGCAGGTCCAGCAGGGCTCCGCCGATGATTCCCAGGTATCTTCGCTCCAAGGTTTGGGGGTGGTTCACAGCAGGGAACTAAAACAAAAAACAGAGGATAATAGTTCAACCAAAAATGTAGCCACAACAAATCTAAGTGATAAATGATCGAATAATCACTAGAAAGACCAGCAATATCAGCCACCTGTACTTTGTGTGTAGAGTCGAGGAATATGTGTAATCAACTAGTTTTCATTGCAACTGATGTGTTAACTACCTCAATTTTAAGATTAGTAAGACAAAGGGGCTAGTTATTGACGTTCAAACGGGAAGGGAAAGAGGGAGCATCACCAATTCTCATCAAAAATCAGCAGGTTGAAATAGTTTCCTAATACAAATATCTGGAGGTTCATATTGATATGAAATCGAACTGGTGTGTTAATGCTGTGCTACAGAAGGCACAATCCAGGCTGTGTTTCTTCAGGAAACTAAAGTCCTTCGAGGTCAGTAGGAAGCAGGGTGGAAAATTAACTTTTTAAAATGTGAATATCTACTAGCCACTGACAGATAAATGTTCAAATTCAGCAGCCACTCAATAGTAAATCATTATTTTGTGTCTGAAATCTACCAGACACTTTCATATTTTACCAGCTGGTGCTAATTTCTCACCCTGGTAGGAAGATTTGAAATGTTTTCTATCAGTGTGGCCATGCTCTATGCCGTTGTATTTTGGGGCAACAACATTACTGTCAATGATAGGAACAGGATCAACAAGTTTATTAAAATATCTGGTTCTATAATTGCTTTGACTCCTGATACTTTATTCTTTATTTAGATGCCCATTAGCATCCATACAGTGGCCGCTAGTCTTCCTTGGGTCCACTCTCCTGATTCATTAGAAAAGGTTTTCAGTAGGAAAAAAAAAGGGCGAGAATTCAAACCATACTTCAGCTTGAAGGTCACTCACAAGAGCACTGTTGCGTGTGCTTTCTTCCACATTCGATCTACCCATGTCAGCCTTTTATTTTGACAGAATTGTTCTTCTGACTATTGTAAATCTGCTGTTTGCCAAAAAACATCCAGAAGCTGTTCTTTTTACCTCACACATTTCCAAGTGTTGCAGAAAGCACACCGTAGGTGGCCAACGTGATAAAACAACAATCAAACATCCTGTGTTCACTCACAAGTGTTGTGAGGTGTTGTTGCTGGTCTGATGCATTAATATTTGAATAAAAACAGTTTGTATTGTTCCTTCAAACACCATTGCCTCCTCTGCTCTTATTAAGATAATGTGACTGTGAGAGAGGGGCTTAAAGGTGAATGTCCACTGATGAGTGAAGTTTGCTGGCAGGGTGACGCTTGGGTATAGAAATGTTGTGGAGGATAAAATTTTTAACAATAGCAGGCGCTAGATGTTTATTCAAGAAACATCCCTGTCCAACATGTGCCTGTCTTACTGGAGAGAGCATTTTATTGTAGGAAAGCAACTTACATATAT
The DNA here is from genome assembly GCA_008360985.2 of Macquaria ambigua. NCBI lineage: Eukaryota > Metazoa > Chordata > Actinopteri > Centrarchiformes > Percichthyidae > Macquaria > Macquaria ambigua. The sequence goes on along the minus strand of VMKM01000013.1, from coordinate 235,050 downwards.
TTATGAGCTGGAATTCAGACAAGAATTTAGGTTTCATAGTGCCAAATTATCTTACACCCATTAACCAATTTTTATACCCCAAGTGTACAAAATGTTTTAAATGCAGCATTATCAAGCAGGGTCCTTATCAGTGGGTATTCACTGCCCGTTATTCACAGAGGGGCAGTTTGCTAACTAATAATTATATCCTGAGGCGTGGGCAGACAGGGGAAGGGAAGGACGACCCAGGTCTGTTGTACCACCAGCCTGCCACGGAAGACTTATCACAGCCTTCCTTCACAGAGCATACAGGATACATGATACACGATGAGTCATTGTGATCCAATCAGTCACGGCACAGCAAACTCAGCCAGGAGAACGGAAAAAAAACAAGCAGAGAGTGCAGAGACATAGCAGGGAGAGAAAATAAATAAGGGAAGAAATAAAAGAGGAGGAGGCAGAAAGAGGCAGCAGAGGAGAGAGATCAAGTCGAGAGCGGTGGAAGAAAAGGATAGGAGCGCGCTAATAAGAGCAACATGGAGGGGATGGGTCAGCAGAGTGAACCGTAGTGAGGAGTTGGGGTAAAGAGTGTTACCCGCAGCCCATGGAAGCGGGGGTTGTTATAGAAGAGCTTCATCTGTTCTGGCGGCAGGGGTCCCAACACTTTCTGGATGGTAAAGAGCTGGTCAATCTCGCTCTCTCCCGGGAACAGAGGCTGTCCGTCACTCAGCTCTCCTAAGATGCAGCCCACTGACCACATGTCCACTGCCTTCCCGTAAGGAGCCCTGGGACCGGAGATTTAAGGGGTTGGTGATTAAGGTCAGGCATAAGAATAGCTACTAAAAGGATATGTCAGTGTAGAGTTTCTGGACAAGGCTGAAAAATACCGGACGTACCCGAGCAGGAGCTCTGGAGAGCGGTACCATCTAGTGGCCACATACTCTGTGTAATTGGCATCAGTCCCCTCAGAGAGATTACGTGCAAAGCCTGGCAAGAGAAGACAGAGGAAGCAATATAGTATAATGAGGAGCTTTTTGACATGCTCTACATGCTGAGACACCTAAAAAGGATTTCAGCTGGCCACCTCTCTGGACGCTCATTATGGTTCAGAGGTGTAAGTTATAAAGTAGTTGAGTTAGGGAAAAAGCTGCACTCATCTAGGAGAGATGATGAGCCCTCTTGTGACACATTGCACTGGAAAAAGTAGTCATATTAATGCATACTGTTTAACACATATGCAGTCATAAAGTTTTTAACTATTAAATTATGGGTAAAAATCTAAATTCATTTTCATAATCCTAAAGCATGAATTTACAAATGCAGAAAACTCTCATAATCTAACAGTTAGTTCGACAGAAGTAGCTTGACATTTGGGGAAATACGCTTATTTGCTTTTTTAATTGCCAAGAGTTAGATGAAAAGATTGATACCACTCCCATTTCTGCACGTTAAGTATGAAGCTACAGCCAGGAGACTGTTAGCTTAGCTAGCATAAAGACAGGAAACAATAGGAAACAGCTAGCCTGGTTAAAAAAATCTGCCTGCAAGCACCTCTAAAGCTCACTATTTAACACGTTATATCTTGTTTGTTTAATCCATACAAAACACATGTAAAAGAAATAACTGTGCTAAGAAATAGTCTCGCACATAACTCTCCAGAAAACCACAACTTGTAATTTTTACATTTCAGTTTTTTGTATGAATTAAACAAATAAGATATAATGTGTTATTTAAAGCCAAGCTAGCTGTTCCTCTTTAATTCCAGTCTTTGTGCTAAGCTAGGCTAAGCTAACCCATTGCTGGCTGTAGCTTTATATTCAACAGTAAGCTATGAGAGAGGTATCAATGTTCTTATCTAACTCTCCGCCAGAAAGCAAATAAGCATATAAGCCAAAAAACTATTCCTTTATTCCTGGATATTGTTTAATATATTTCCTCAAGATATCTTCTCATACAGATTTTAACTATTTGAGTAAAAATCTCAGTTCCTTTTTGTAGTCCTGAAGCATGACTACAAATTACACAGAAAATTGTATCATAATCTAATAGTTTTCAAGGAATAGTTTGACCTTTTGGAAAATAAGCTAATTTGCTGTCTTGTCGAGACTTAGATGAGAACATTAATAACACTCTCATGTACACTAAATATGAAGCTGGAGCCAGCAGACAGCTTAGCTTAGCATTAAGACTGGAAACATGAGGAAACAGCTAGCTTTACTCTGTTCAAAGTACAAGCACCTCCATAGCTAACTAATCAACACATTGTATGTTGAGTTAATTTTTTAAGCTTTAGAGGTGCTGGTAGGCGGGTCTTTGAGCCAGGCTAGCTGTTTCCTCATGTTTATGCGTTATGCTAACATAAGCTAACTGTCTGCTGGCTCCAGCTTCATATTTAGCATACAGAAATGAGAGTGGGATCAATCTTTTTATCTAACTCTCAGCAAGAAGGCAAATAAGCGCACTTCACAAATGAATGACAAATATGCCCAGAGTGAAAAGGCAAAGCTGAACCTGTCCAGGAACATTTTCTGTCCTTTTACCATTTTTGCATTAATTATTGCTAGATGAAAAGGGAAAAATTGTCAGTCTGAAATACACTGGTGCAATCATTTAACACAGCTGTTAGCATGGGCTTTTCATTTCCACTTCGGGTATTTTTCTCAGTCTTGCTTGCACCAACATTCCAAATCAAATCAACACACAATGAAAATAAATGTGCAGTAAGACACAGTCCCAAATGTAAACCTTCACAGCAGAGTCTGTTTGGCCTATGTCTGTTCTCTCAATGCCTTTGGCTGACACAGAGCAAACAGCAGGTCTTCAGTCTCTCACTCCAGATTGCCTACATGATGTTGGCTATGCCGTGTTTTCTGTTTCCCCCGTTTTGTTGTGGCGCTACCAGATTGAATCAAAGCGTGATTAGCCTCTTGTTTTCCAACATGTTTCATTAATTGAGATGAGGGAAGAATGCACAGTGGCAGCCTGAGAACCAGGAGAGAAGGCTGCATGCAATGCTTTAGATAACTGGATAAAGCCTTCCCGCTGCCCTCCTGAAGCGCTGGTTTCAGCCAAATATAGTCCATGTTGAAAATACTCCTTTTACATCACAGCTTTGGCCACCTTGCTTACAGCTCTAACAGTGTGAGCATTTGATAGAGGCACTCACCGAAGTCACATAACTTGAGGACGTCATCAGAGCTGATGAGAAGGTTTTCTGGCTTTATGTCTGAGGAAGAAGAACACAGATGGGGAGGAAGACAACACATAAGCTGGCGAGGGGCATCATCGTTACATCATCACTACCATCATTCCTGCCAACACATGTTCATCTGTCTCATTGAAAAATTCTTTTAAATGTACATTATCTTTGTAGGAAGCAGCAAACAAAGAATCCAAGAAATCAAATTATGTCAGTGAAAATTCACAGATTGTAAAGAAAAACCATAACTTATACATCAAATCCCTCGATAACACTGTCATATGTGTGCCTGGGTGAACCACGGGCCATTTGGATGCCTGTTCTGTTGCATTCAGTGTGCCAAAAGCTCACATGGGCCATCTGGTTTCCTGCTCTGCTGCCACTGATCAGCCCAAAGGCTCACATCTTGTGAACAATAGAGTGGTTGGTTACAACACGTTAGAACACCTAGCCACTGTTTCATCAGAGAATAGTTAGACATATACATTTATACTATTTTACACTGAAAATGTACAGTATTGGTTCTAGTTGTTTCTCAAAATCTGAGCACAGATGGTGCCGAGTGATGGTGCAGTGGTAAATGCTGTGCTCTGTGGACCTGCATGAGCCTCTTCCAGCTTGGGATCAAATATGGCCGGAAAGTCTCTTCTCTGCCTCATTAACACTGTCTCCCTCTCAATGTTTTTATTATGTGTACTAATAAAGTAAAAGAAAAAAGTAAGAAAAGGGAGATTTTACCCCGGTGAACTATGTCATGCTTATGGCACCAGTGAATTGCTCTGATTAACTGGTAGATGTAGCTGCGCGCTTTCTCAGTCGGCACACCATTGGGTAACTCTTCAAGCAGCTCAAGCATGTTCTAAAAGAGAGAGAAAAACACCACCAGAAAATCAATATGACCACCACACTAGGTGACAGAAACAGTGTTGACCTCATAAAGGAACGGTCTAAAGAAGAGGCTTACCTTCTCCACATACTCAAAGACAAGATATAGCTTTCCTCTTCTGCGGAAGGCCTCTTTCAACTCAACAATATTCTCCTGCTTGAGGGTGCGGAGCATCTTAAGCTCCCGTAGTGTCGTTTCTTTAACCTCCTCATTTTCTGCATGGAGGTGAGACAGAGGGAAAATCAAACTTACACGTAGCGACGAGGAGGGGATGCATCCCAACAGCAATAAAGATGATGAATTGTTTGACAATAAAAAAAAACCCCAAAAAAACCACAAGTGTTCTCTGATGAGGACTTGTTGTCCTCTTACCTTCACTGTCCTTGAATTTCTTAATGGCCACAATTTCATTGGTCTCCTGCAACAAAAACACAGAGCAGCTAGTGAGAAATCAATCTACTGTTTATTGCTGAGGTCAACACATCCTGACAATGGGAAAACACACCAGCAGAGATGAAAACACATATAACAGTATTACTATTGCTGCTTTTACTACTGCCACTACCAGTGATAATAAGTGGACACAGTTTTACACAGTTTTACATTCAGTTGTGTGGGCTTTGGCTAAAAAGATAAAAAATATTTAATTTGTAATACAAACACACATGTTTAAGTCCAAATCTGTAAACACCTAATTAAATAGCGATTTGTATAAATAAAAAAAGCATTCATAATACAGGGCGCTGCTCTTAAACTGAGACCTGTGTCTGTAGCATGAAGATCAGTGGTTCCCAACCCGAGGGTCAGGACCCCCACAAGGGGTCACCAGACGACTCTAAGAGGTCGTACAATGATTACTGGAAAAAGAAAAATGACAATCCTTCTTCACAAAATTACGTTATTTTTCAGATTTTTCTCTTGTAAACTGGCTTTTTTTTCAAATGAACCAGTCTGATGTAGAGCTATAACGATCGGTCATTTCATCAATAAGTCGACTGACAGAAAATTAATCTGCAACTACTTTGATAAACCATTAATCGTTTAAGTCATTTTTCAAACAAAAATGGCAAACGTTTGATGGTAACAGGTTCCAAATGTGAGAATTTACTGCTTTTCTTGGTCTCACATTAAACCAGAACAGAATATCTTTGGGATTTGCACTGTTTGGACAAAACAAGACATTTGAAGAGTCACCTTGGAGTCTGGGAAACTGGGATGGACATTTTACACTGTTTTCTGATGTTTTATAGAGCAATTAATCAAGAAAATTATGAATCGATAATGAAAATAATCGTTAGTTGCGGCCCTAGTCTGATGGACAAATACCATCACATAGATATGCACATACATATGCATGAGAAGGATAGCAAATAGACTTTGCTTCATGTTAAGGGGGTAAATGGGCAAATGGGTACTATTCTACCTTAATGATTCACTTATGAAACAATCCTGCAAAAACAATCTTTGTCACTTGTTTACAGGCATGAGTGATGTGAAATAATCAACAATACATGGAGCAAACAAAGAAATTCAGAACTAATCACCACTGAGTCACTCAGTCGCTCCATGAAGTTCTCTGTGAGAGACGCCCCACCACTAGCCCCGTTTTTCGACATGTCCTAGTTAGGCCTGGTATTTCTGCCTATGGCTCAGAGCTGTGCTCCAGTTTCCCCCCCCTCAGAAAGCCAAAGGCAGCATCGCACCACTCCAACATGGATCACAGTGAACAGTGAGCCCTCCTCCCAGCACCGAGAAATATAAGATGACTCACAGCAGGGTCAGCTCCATGAGCATCACTGTGCTGTGCACACGCAAGGTAGCCTGAGTGAAGGGAGATGATGCGCTGCAGGGTATAAATTAAATAACCTGTTATATGTCTAAATGTTGCTCACTAATAGAGGAAATAAAACCCGATCAGTAGCTGCAGTGCATTTCAACTCACCAGGATCAGAAAACCACAGGCTTTAAATGTATGTACTGTACATTTAACTCTTTACTCATTTAAGTCTGCACACCGGTGCCTGGCAACCTCACAGTGATGACAAAACTCCAGGAAGTCACTGCACCCGGCCAAGAAATAGTTCCACCACGTAACTCCCCGTAAAACTACAACTTGTCGTTTTTACATTGTGTTGTTTGCAAGGATTAAACAAACTAGATATAACGTGTTAATTAGTGAGCCTTAGAGGTGCTGGTAGGCTGACTTTTTTTTTTAACCTTTGGACAGAGCCAGGCTAGCTGTTCTCCCCTGTTTCTAGTCTTTGTGCTAAGCTAAGCTAACCAGTGGGTGGCTTCATATTTACCGTGCACACGAGAGTGGTATCAATCTTCTCATCTAATGCTCAGCTAGAATGCAAACTATGAACTATTCCTTTAAAATGCAGTTCCTCTACTGGCCACTAAATGCAAAACTTCCCTCTAGAAACACAGAGTCAAGACATTATGGTCTTAAAGGCTAATTTCTAATGTGTGTGTTGATGGTGAATGAAAAAAAACACAGTTTTATTAAAAGGAAATTCAACTTAAAATGTAGTGTTGGGGGGCTTGTTTGCTTGATTGACATTTATTTCACTTGGTGGTTGCTGTTTGCTTGTCTCACCTCAGTTCCACTATACATAAATATATACATAAATCCAGGCTTCAAAACATCCCTTCGGAAACAACATGTTTTTCTACACTCTCTGAACTGGACACAGCAGCATGCTGGTAAACACACACTTAGGCCAAATTCACATAGAATCAGGCGCTGCGGCGAAAACGCAGATTTTCCCATTTATTTGAATCGGGGTACTGCATTCAGGCTGCGGCGGTGGGGGCCGCAGGGGGTGCTGCAAAAAAATGCAGCGGCCTGCGGCGAAAAAGTTGAAACAGATTCAACTTTTGGAGAAAAGCAACCCGACGTCACGCTGTGGCAGCCAATCACGCCGGCAATCAGACCGGCAGACGCCCAGGTGAAGAAGAACTTTGTTTACCTGTAGCATTGTAGCATTAGCTGTTTACCTTAATATTCCACTGTTTACTGAGCAACTGTGAAGATGGAAGAGAGACTGATCGATTGGCTCCGTGATTACTGTACATCAGCTGTTCAACCCTGCCACGAGGGAGTACAAAGACGTTAATCGCCGTGCAGTGGCTTGGCTTGTATCAGTCTTCAAGCTGGAATTGCTGGTTAGTATCATACACTCACCGCCGCAACGCCTGATTCTATGTGAAAACGGCTTTATCATGGCAGAAGGTGGAGAAAGCAATGGTTTGTTAGACGGACAAAGAAAGTGCAGCACTATTTCACAGGACTTCACCAACGCCAGCAGTACTGATTTGCTATAAGAGTTGTGAAGGGCATAAAAGTGAGTCTTCACATAGAGCACTCCCTAAATACCACTCAAACTGCCCAACTAGTAACTTCACAACTTCAGAGACCCAAGTTAACCTGTTAGAATTCTTTGCTCCAGTTCACAGCACATCACATCAGTCAGCTCAGGTTACTTCTGCTTCAAATACAAACCACAAAAAGCATTGCAGTCAGAGTGAAAACATACAGTACAAAACCAATAATACCACACTTGTGTTCACACTGACCTCTCGTTTGTTCTTTAGATTCATTATGTGTGCATGTTCGTGTTGGAGGGATCAGTGCGGTACACCAGCTACGCTCAACCTTTTTGTGTAACATTTTATTTTAAGCTCTTTAGGAATTCCCATGTGGCGATGGACTCTGAGGCTCGTTTGTGTGGGCAAGAAACCAAGCTGGGTAAATAATTATTTACTATGAACACGCTGTCCCTCTCCCATGACCTGAATAGCACAGATCAAGCACTTGGGTCAAACAAGACCACCTATTCGATACCTCCTAAAGTCAGGCACCCTAAGGTACAGTATCTACGTCCAAAACACTCGTGTACAGAGTGTAAGTATGTTTCATCAGCCAAAAGAATGCTTCAGTAAAACTGATACAAAAAGAATGATGCAGAACTGAGGGTTGAAACTTTCATTTATTTTGCACTTCTGGCCACACCCAAGTCAGTAATGCCACTGCAGGTGTGTTGCCTTTGTAAACATCTGAGAGAACATCTGCTGTGACGTCGATTAAGTCGTGATTAAATCTTCCAAGTGGAGACACTGATGCATCAGTTTTATAACTATGTAAATATCACCCGCTGGATATAATAAAAGGCATTTAATGAATTACTAAGTTATTCATTGTTCATAAGCTTGATTAAAGCAGTCATCTCGTGTTTTCCGAAGGCGCCATTAGTCAGTGGAGGATGCAGTCATGCCGGTGCTGTGTAACATTCCTCCGTGCATCAAGCTGTCAGATTTTTCATCTGTGTGCGTGCTGCCAAACCACAACACTGAACCCAGCATTAAGGGCATCAGTTTTGTGTCAAAGACTTGCTTCTGCACAGAGCATAACATGATCAAATTAATAATGCCAAGATCCCATGTTACGTCTCTATTTATGCTGTCCAAATACGGAGATCAAACATGAACTGCTTGGCTGTGACATTTGTTAATAACAGCCTGGTGGATCTCTGGGAGGATCAAAGCTTAGAGTGCAAAGCCAACAAAAAGCTCACTTGGTAGTGGGGAAATTACCTCAAACACAACAGAAAAAAAGGGACTGCAAATTTGTTTCTGTTGCAACTAAAACTTTTCCTCAATAGAGTTCTTGATACATATACACAGCACTCCCTGTAATGACAGAGTTCTCTTTTCTCTCGTCTCCCTCTGAGCATCTCTCAACAGCAGCACTTCAGGTTATGCAGAGGACTGCAGGTGAAGTTCAATGTGATAGCAGCAAAAAGACCCCACAAGTCACTGGGACTTTAAACTCTGAGTGGACTTTTTCATGGTCATTCACTAAAAAAGGAAACATTACAAACAAAACTGGTGCTAGTGACCTTGCAGACTGTTTTGTAATAATAATAATAATGCATTTATTTGTGTAGAGATTTATGTTTTATGTGTATTTTGTGAGGATATATGAATGTTTATCAATGCAATGTGCCCTTTAGTTCTTATTTATCTTTCATATGTGCTGGTATTACAAACTAAACTAAAATGATCTACTAATAGGTCAATGAAGAGCCACGTTATAAGGCACGAAGAGAATAGGAATGGCCAGTTGGCCTGCGGCAGTGTGCCAGCAAAGCCAAAAGCAATACATTTCTTCATGCATGCATGCTAGCTTTTACATAACATAATCTCAATTTGCAACGTCAGTCCTGTGGGGCTATTTACAGTAACATTGAGCTGTGCTGTTTGAATATAGAGTGGGCTGGTTCACCCTATGGTATAATGCCTTGACTAGTGCCAAACACAGACACGAATCAGCCAGGGAAGGACAACGACTGGGGTGAAAGCAAAAGCCAAAGAGAAACTCTGAAAGAATGAATAACTAAGCCAAACTGCATGTTAGACGAGTTAATTGAATGCTGGGATGCAGCATTACAATGTAGTGCTTTACATACATTGTTTGCATTATAATGTGGTTACCTGTAACTGGAAGAAACTTCAGAAAAAGACTCCAGTCACACAGGGTACATCAACAGGTGGGCTGGGCCTGGCAGTCTGCGTCCGACAGTGCTTTAGATTTAGACTTGAAATAGCCTTTATCTATCAGGGGACAGTGACGACTTTCACATTCAGACAGGAAACGTGTGGCCCCTCTACATCCCTCTGTCTCTCTCTCTCTCTGGCTCCTGATAGGACCACATAGACAAGTGCTCCGCTCAAGGTGACCCATTTAACGCTAGATGTGAAAGTCCTTTTTTCCTCTCCTGTCCCAGTTTCTCTTCACTGGGTGCAAAAATAACCGTTCCCTTCAAAGGGGGCGGATAGACTTTTTTTTTCCACTAAATAAATCTAGATGTTACTGACAGCCACTCAGCTTATTTAGGAGGAATACAATTTAAGCCTTCTGCATCATTTCTGTTATCTGTGGCAAAAGCGCCATCGGTTACGCAACCTAAAAAAAAAATGAACCTGAAGCGATGCTAAAATAAAAGGAAAAAAAAGGAACATTTATGATCAAGATAGGACAAACAACAGATGACTGCAGAGCGGCAGTGACTCATTTGATTCTACAATGGCAGCTCCTAAAGCAGTGATGGGCTTAATAGATCTAGTCAATACACCAATTACTCATTTTTGGATCATTGTGTGGTATCTCCTTTAACGACTCAAAGTCACAGGTAAAAGCAATGCAAACATAAAGAATTATTTCCAGCAGATAATAGATTTCTTCTCAATGAGCAAAGTGACGCAGCATTAAAGACTAAATTATCCATGATGACACAGAGCACAATTTCTAAACTACTGTTGAGTTTTGAGCATATACTGTGTTACACTACCCCACCCTTACACACCCTAATTAGTGACATCACAACAGCTGTGACTCTACTAATCACCATGTAGTCAGAAATGTAAAATACTAATCTCTGTTGACCTTATGAGTTTCAATAAAGACCTTCGATACCGTAGCTTTATCTTTTAACTTCCTGTCTATAATGGAATTGGGAATGTGTAGTGTGGTGTAGTTGGCATCTGCTGCTTGTGGAGCCTGCATTTTAGCAAATGTATGACGAAGGTTTTACAATATAACATACAGAGTGAAAACAAAACACTTTCTTCCACAGCATTCTTACATCATTCATCGACCACTATTAGTGGTTGTAGCAGCGCTAAAGACATAATGTGTGGCCGTTCAAAACGTGTGCTATTACAATGTAAGTGCACAGTGGAGTTTTAGTTATACTATTACACTATGCAGTTCAGTTTTTATTGTGTAACAAGCTTATCATTCAAAATTATATTATTAATAAAATGTGTACAGTAAATTTGAAGCTACTGCCAGCAGCCGGTTAGCTTAGCTTAGCACAAAGACGGGAAACAGAGGGAATCAGCTAACCTGGTTCCGCTCTCCAGCCAAGAAACAGATATAACATGTTAACTGGTGAGCTTTTGAGGTGCTGGTAAGTAGATTTTGTTACCTTTGCACAGAGCCAGGCTAGCTGTCTCACCCTGTTTCCAGTCTTTGTGCTAAGCCAAGCTAACCGACTGCTCACGGTACCTTCATATTTACCTTTACGAACATGAGAGTGGTTTTTATATAAGCAAGAAAGCAATAAGGGTATTTCAGAAAATGTCGAACTACTTCTTTACGCATCAGCACTCTTGAAATGTTTCACCATAGAAACATCAAGCTACTGCTACAACACAAAGTAAGCTAGTTGAGCTAGTTGTAAGCTAGTTAACACTGCAGGTAACTTTGTGCCAAAGATTGTCTTTTTAATCAGATATCTGCGGTGCATGTGGTGGTGTGTCAGGTCATATAACCTCCTCATTAATGTGGACTTGTGTTCCCAACTTTGAGAAATATGCTACTCTGTGTGCACTGTTCATTGGCTTAACTGGTAGCAGAGGCACCCACAGTACCATGCTAGCTGGCACATAAGTCGTGCTTAAGGCTGAGAGCCATACACCATGAGAGGAAAGTATACAAACATCAGTTCCTGTCGATCTTATTACCAATATACTGTAAAACACCAGTAGGACGGCGTTGGTGCATTAACAGGCCATGATATATGGTTTCATATCACCACTGACTGGATTGTACATACTGCTTCCCCATTGGCTGAACATGTTCACTAAGAATGGCTCTGTGTTGGCATCTGTCTTTAGCCCTCAGGGATTCTGTGAACCTAAACCATGCCAGGAAAATACAACCCCATGCCATATTGGAGCTGCCAGGAGCCTTCACCATAAGAAGCAAGCACTGTGCCTGTAGACTCTACTTGGCATGTGCCACATATGTTCTTACTCACTTGCTAATAATAGGATGACTCGTGTGATCACGTGGCGCTTTCTGCGGCTCAGGAGAACACTCGCTGAGTTCTTTGCTTTCAACACACAAATAGCTTGTTTACCTTTAATAACATGATTGACTATGCAATGCAAGCTGTCCACGGTGTGTATGATTCTCTGCAAAGTTTTCTACAGACGGCTTATTGTATGAGGGAAACTGATTTACTTGTTTACTTAGCTGTCTGTTTCGTCCCGCATGTCAACTAATGCATGTACATCCCTGTCAAGCAGTATTTCTGTCTACAATCAAGCTGATGTCTTTCCCTTTGATTTTCATGCCAACATCACATTAGCTTCTCTTCTCAAGGAACATTAGGGTCAGCAGTCATCCTCCTCCTGTTCCAATCAGCTTTAAACTTGTAACAACTTGTACCGGGTATTACAGTAAATGTGCGATTGTATTGCCTCAGTTTTCACGCACACACACACACAAACACACACACAGTTTCAAAACTCTTAATTCTTAGCTTAAAAGACAAAATGCTACACTTACATATGAAGTGCTGAACCATAAATCACATGCTAAATTTTCAGAATACAGCCACCTCATATTAGTTAAGTCAGAAATTCATAATTATAATTTTGCTTTATATAATATGTAGGATTTCCTGTAGCAAAGTCAGGCACTATGGTCTACAGTAAGGTCTATGCAGTAAGTTAAATGCAAAATATCATTGGGAATCCTACCTCTACATTATTTCAAATACTTAATTCTGTGTACTGTAGGGTGCAAGGCTTTTTCTTGTTGCTATCTATATAATCTACATATAAGAAATGCAACATGCATAATACATGATCTCATGTGATCTGGAGTGCTCTGAGATTTTGAGCCAACAAATAAAACAATTAAAAATACAGCATTTTGCATATTAATATTGTGTTGTGAAAGTTAAGGAAAAGCAAATGTAAACTGTTATAAAATGCGATATGAATGTGGATATGTTATCTGGATAATAAACATGCTCACAGCCCTGCATTTACACCTGCTATTTCTATGCTTCTTCATCTGCATTTTGTCAACACAGTGATGGGATCTTATTTTATATATGCCAAGCAGGCAATTAGGAGGTAACAAGCCTGTATACTGTCAACAAAACATGGCAGGCGTACATTTACCAAAAGCAATGCTAGTGTACAGCCTGTACTTAATTTTTCTTTTGATATGAAAAAGAGCCCTCTTTTCTGATTTTATAGGCGATTCGAAGGGCAAAAATTGTCCTTTCATGTTGTCCTGGAGGTTCCTGACATATCAATAGTGCACTTATGACTTTTCTTCTTTGTGGGCAGATACCTTCTCAATTATGCAAACTACTTTAGGGACTGCTTTTACACTTGTCTGACTCTGGCTGGGATCCAATCATAATGTAGCCAGAACACCTCCGCAGTCAGGGCCAGGGCTTTTCATTTAGAAGCTTAATTCTATAAATCTCCCCCGATTAAAGAAAACATAATACAGATAATTCAATGCTTCCAATCTTCCAACCTGAATCATTTAAGAGCCCCGGTGCTGTCAATGTTTTACCTCTCTGTAGAATGAGTGGCTGGGGAAACCAGTTCATGGGATGATAAGCACATTCAGGGGGACGCTGTGTGTAGTGTGCATTCCTAAGAGGTGTTCCACGCTTAAATAAATACGCACCACGGCTTTGTTTACCCTCCCTCTTCTACAGTTCCCATACCGGCACATGCTAAAGAACTGCCCATGGCCATGTACAAGCCTCATCGAGGATTTAGATTTGCTGCTAGAGAGAAGCCTGAAGTTTCAACTTAGACACAAAGTGTTTCATTTGTAAATTTCTCAGGTCTCAGAGGTCTTATAACACCAGTCTACCAGTGAAACTAGTGATAAACAGAAAGTGTGCCACACGTTCAAGGACACTGAAAAGAAAGCGCACCTCAATTTACCACTTCCATTGTTTTAAGTTTCTTTTTTAATTAATTCTACAGTATTGTTTCAGCAGAATTGTGCTGCTGTATGACGCAAAGTGGCAAATATGCATAGGATAATACAGAATAACTGCATCAAGGTTTGTGGGTAAATGCAATTTTTCACTTGAACTATGAGCCACCCCTGCTCAGACAGAAGTGTAAATACAGTACGCTTTTATGTCCTAGGAATCTGTTTCCTTTAAACTTGCTGTATTACAACAACATGTGAAGAACATGTGCAGAAATGTCCAGTTTTAGTGTGCAACCTTTTTTTTCTGGGTCAACAGAGAGCCATACATGCAGGTAGGTTAGCTCGCTCTGTAATCTACCATCAGCAAACATGCCTTATAACGTGTCATTGAACTCAAGGTCAGACTAAAGCAAGCCAAAAAGGTGGTTTCCACTCTCAGTACTGATATTCCCAGTTTCGTCAACACATTGAATTAACAAACCCAGCACCATGTTCCCCAGTTCACAGCATAACTGCAACATAGCGGATTTTGCATTGCTGAATAAAACACACAAGCACTATGAGCAACCAAAGAGTGTTCTGTATGATTCCATTAAACTAAAAAAAATGCTATTTTGAGTGACTATATTTATAACGAGTGGGAGGTAGAATTCATGAAGTAAACAAGTCACGTTTTAACCATTTTACAACAATAGCAATTAAAAAATGAGGAAATGTGCCATAGTATTGGACAAACTGAAATTTTAACCTGACGTGGGCGCTATATGGACAGTCAGGGGATCAGCAAAGTGATTACAATTCATCGTAAGAGGGACATGAATGTCTGTAGAAAGTTTCATGGCAATCCATCCAATAGTTGTCGAGATATTTCAGTCTGAATCAAAGTGGTGGACCGACTGATATCCGACATCGCCATCCCTCGAGCCACGCCCCTAACGTGGCTAAAAACCAATGGACTTTTATTTGTGAAATCTGTTTTAGCATATTTTCAAAACAGCTGCATATTGGCTTTACCCATATCCTCGCTCAGCTCAGTTCAGAGACAAAAGCCTCTTAATTAGCTAACATAAATTAGCATAATTCATAGGGTTTTATCAAGCATCAACAGGCAAGAGAAAAAGACCTGGAGCATCCTTGTGGCTCAGTTGGCAAAGGCGCATATGTAGCTGCAGCATCCTTGAATGTAGTTTCCCCCTAATTTTCTGTCATCACACCACAATAAAACACTGTATTCCCATTAGAGAATGGGCAAAAAAAAAAAAAAAATAATTGAACCCAAACATGTTCTTTTGGTGATCCATTTACACGGGCGAGAAATGAATAAAAGATGGGCCAGAACTACAAGACAAAAGCTTCTCTGTGTCCCAGTGTGCTCAACCCTTTTTAACATAGCAGCATTTTGCAGTTTTAGTCGGGGTGCTCTCTTCATCTAATAGCTGTGTGGCAAAATTTGGCAAGATAGCACAACGCCGAGTGAGGCAGGAGAGATGAAAAACATTAGTAAGCTGGCAAAACACAAAAGCTGTGTCTCTTTAGCAGGTGACAACAATAGCTGGACTTTAATGCGGTGCTGCAACATCAAGCATCATATTCTCTATCAACTCCGTGTTTACATTTAGTCTGTATTAAACATGAACACAAGAAAAGAGACACCTTTTCAACATGCATTCCTCATAAATGCCTGTCATTACGATGGCGCGGAAGCACAGTCTCATCCAAGTCTTGTGTTGACAAAGTCCTCTAATAATGCCCTCGCAGCCAACATGCAGCCATTACACACAGTGATACTCTGCATATACTGTCAGCAATAACAGCCTATTGTGACACATGTAGGTCAAATCTATTATCCCACATAGAGTAACTCTTGCTGGGCTTGGAAAAAAAATATATTAATCATCCACATACACTTATCTGCTTAGACCACATAGGCTACTTCACTAGCTGCAGTTAGATGGACAATATTTCTTCAACCCAACTGAAATCATTCTGATTAGAGATTCCAACTTAACTGTTTACATGGACGCTAAATAAAGGGATCCAATAAGATGTGCATTTACATTTCCAAAGCATTTATTCAGAATATAACTCTTCTGACATGCACACTGTTGTTCCACCCCGCTGTGGAGCGTCTAATCTGCCGGAAATATAACAAAAGAAGAAGAGGGGGGTTTTTTTTTCTGGCTTTGCTCATCTTTTCAAATACTTGTTTGAGCAACTCGTTGTTCCAACAAAAAAGGTGTATCAGCCACAGAGCACTTTTGTTTTGCTGCCACCATGTTTCTGTCACCTAATGTTCCCCCCACGTGGGGCAAACATGCGCAGAAAGAATATATTTATTCCAACCAGAGAGAAACGATTGGATTAGGCGCTTATATTTTCTGATTAAACGGATTATCAAAGGTTTACACCACCCCTCTCAACCCGATCGGGCTGGATCGGTTCAGTCTCTTCCGATTGAGGTGATTCCATGAGGCATATTTATTCTGATTGGGCTGTTAGTCTGATTACTAGTGGAATATTAGGGTCCATGTAAACGCAGCTACTGACAGTGAAAAGTTGATACCTGAAACATCCAAATAATGTCATCAAAAACTCCGTCCTTGGCGTTATCCCTTTTCTCTGTGTCACACTGAGCCCAGCTGACTCTGAAGTCTGTGTTCAGATGTTGTAAAGCATACGTGGGGGTATGCACCCTGTAATCCAGCAGCCTCTTAAATAGATTCAGATTATTGTGTGGAAATTGGTGAATGCATACTTGTATTTCCATCCTTTCTGTGGCTGTCCCCCGACCTTTTTTGGATCTAATTATTCCTGTTAAATACATGCATTGTATAAACCAAATTTGAGGGGCGTGTCACTGGTGAAATAAGTATGTTCTGTAAGCACGAGCAGCTGCGACTCAGCAGCAGTTGTTACATACAAATACAGCCATTTTCTCTGGCCAGCGCACTTCCCTGCCCATAGTCACAGCACCATCAAACCCTTGGTAAGCTTATGTGTTATTCTGCTTTTATTCAGTGTCGTGTGTGTGTGTGTGCGTCTGTGCATGAAGTGTGTGTTTGACTGTGTGTGCCCACGTCTGTGTGTGTATGCACACATAATTATGCAGCATAGATCTGTGAGTTAGCCCTTGAAAAAAACATGTCGGTTCATTCACACTAACAATACAATATTTTCCAGATGGCGCTGGTCCATATTGATCTGCAGCCAGAGAATTCATCCTCCTGTGCTTTCACACGTCAAGCGATAAAGTTACCAACAGATATTCTATCAGAACTGCATATATACTCACGGGGCCCACAGAAGAGTAGCAAAATGTCAGACTTCCAGGGGGATTGTTATTCCTTTGTTTTAAGCCAGAGAAATAATGAAAGTGTAATGGGCTAATTAAAAAGACCAAATTGGCTTTATAAACTAATGTCAACTCAAGTTAAAACCCTTCCTCCATAGCTAAGAGCCATTAGGATGGTAAAATCTTCCTACTATGATCACCTGTTATAAGGCTTGTTTCATGTAAATCCGGACTATTCTTTAATAAGTAGCATCTAAATAAAAGAGGGAAGTAAAACTCAACTAGCAGTGATGCTGATCATTCTGTTCCAGTTTGCAAGTGATTTTACAAACAGAACTGTCTGATTTTGAACTGCTTTGTTGGCATTTACACTGTAAAATGATTTAAGCTGCATTAATTGATATTTTTGGCCACTTAGGGGCAGAAGAACAAGCTGAACTATTATCACCTTATTGTTATGGGGAATGTGTTAGCAAACAGTTGCCTATTTACACATCCAGCAGACACAGAGTAACATTATCATTCATTTGGAGTCATTTTTCTGGCCAACCAACAAATCTAAGTCTAATATTTGCTCTCCTTTTAGTTCAGTTTTGGCCCCCACCTGAGGAAAATATCTAGCTCTTTAGCAGTTAAATGCTGCACGTTGTTCACCAGCTACTTGACAGAGCGCACAGCTGTTTTATCAGAGCATTCACTGAAAACAGCTTAAGACCAGTGAGACTGAACCAAAATAGAAAAAGTTGCAAAACAAACCGATGAACTGCTACTCACTACGAATGACGCCTTTCACATTACACGTACTAGTAATTTGAACCATTGTTAATATAAAAATATTAATCTTATTGAGCTTTAAATCTGCATTAATTGTTTTTTTTGGCCACTGTAGGGTAGGTAAACAAGCTAAAACAACACAACATTGACATACGTATTATCACCTTTTAAAGGTGTATTGCCTCCATACATGTTTGCAGTGTGCTCAAATATTCCTTAACTGTATATTAAGATGTTAATATCAACTGATATGTCAAAAAATCAAGGTTACTGATCGACAAACAAAGTCAGGGACCTCTGACTTTATCTTTATTTTTTTTTTGTCCTATGCATCAGCAGCACAAATGCACTGTGGACATGTAAAGAATACGGTGTTCATTCTGTAATAAAACTGTATTTAAACCAGAGCCGTAGGCCAAAACTGGATTATTGAGGCCAATTGCAAAATCAATATATAAAGAAACTAATTATATATCTGCCATTATCAACATTTTTATTCCCCAACAATATCAGGCCAGCTGATGTATCTGTCCAGCTTTAATGTTAACCTTTTAGACATTGAACAAGTGTTAAAAGCTAAAAGAAAAGGTAATTATTTCCTCCAATGATAAATATTTGAGATTATGGTAATGATGACGGATTTTCGCACAAATAAACACAGCGAAGAGAGTGTTACAGACAAAGCAACAGCCTCCCGTCTGTTGTGTGGACCTAACTGAGGTCTATTGATGTGAGTTCTGTTGTATAAAATGGAGACATTGGCATTTGCAGCTGCCTAGGCCTAGGATCAATCAGTCTGAATAATAAAGCCCGGTAATTATAGGCTGTGATTCCGGCTTACAGCAGGGTTTTTCTTCTTTTTCCTCACTTCTGAGTGCTTGCTCAACATCAAGTCTGGTGCTGTTGTCTTTTACAATTCTGACACTTAAGCTAACTTGCTCGCATTAGAAACCTGGCTAATGGATACATTGAGGAAGGTCATTGCTGCAATAAACAATGTAATAAAGGCAGATGCGTGGCAATTGCAGAACAAGAAAAACATCAAGGGTTTTGATGAGGAAGGCTCAGAAAGTGTTTTGTCTGTTTCCTGCAGATCTCTGTAAGTAGGAGGTAGTTAGTCTCTCTTATTCATGCTGGATTGCTGTCAATTCCTGGCACAGCCTCTTCCTAAAATGGACTGAGATGACAAGGCTATTACTGCAGTGCGGGTCGTCTGCTTTTCATAGTCCTGCTGTGTTTTTTTGTGTGTGTGTGTTGGTTTCTTTATTCTTATGCTAAAAAATGAATTGCTTTAACTCAGATTACCTATCAGAACCTATCACTTTTACGTGAATGAAAACCAACCAAGTGGCGCAGTAGTGGAGGAATTTAAGTTGCCATTCAAAGCAGATCTTTCTCGCTAATGAACCAGAGCAGAGACAAAAGGACTATAACC
Organism: Macquaria ambigua; assembly: GCA_008360985.2. Classification (NCBI taxonomy): domain Eukaryota; kingdom Metazoa; phylum Chordata; class Actinopteri; order Centrarchiformes; family Percichthyidae; genus Macquaria; species Macquaria ambigua. Next base: position 215,719 of record VMKM01000013.1, on the reverse strand, counting down.
AATTATCCAGTTGTCCATGGGAGCCACTTTAGGCATCACAGTAATTCAGGACCACTGCAGTAAACTAAAGTGGAGTGACCAGGTGCATGAAGACCACTTACTTCAGACAACCCTCCTTTTAAAAAACACAGTGTCTACGTCTAATATTCTCTGGGCTTCTGCAGGCCTTTCTTAACCTCCAACAGGCATAAACCTAATGTCAACTAGCCGTATCTTTTTTAGATACACACACAGGACACTCCAATCTCCATCCTTAAAGGATAAGGCTGGTGATAGTCTAAATATTTGTTACTGTCAACAATAAAAAGACCAAAACCAACAATGTGTTTGTCTGACTCCCACTTCCCCAGCCTTCTCTGTGGTTCTCAGCCCCAACGTCACTGGTTCCTACTGAAGACGTAAATCTTTAAAAATGGATCATAAAAATATACTCTTATTTTTAAAAAAGGCATTTCCTAAAACAGCTGGGCACTGTAGTTTTTAGCAAATGTTACTCAAACAGGAGTAAATAGTGCATTTGTTGGGGACTATTTTCAATTGCGGATTAATACACATTTGGTGCTCTCGTGTGAATTTACAGCACCAGGATGGTGTATGTGGGATTAACTCAAGACAAACTACAGTGCCCATGTTCATGGTAATGAAGAAACACATCACCAGGTGTAACGGTTCAGCTCACTGACATGTTCTTAATGGTTTTTGGACAACAATGGTGCTCTATGGCACAGAGGAATAAGCTCAGGCTTTGGCTACACCGACAATACTTGCTATAGGATGAACTGATTGTTGGTTTTGGTCTATTCATGGGATTTGTTGACAGTGAGAAAAATATAGAATATCACCAGACTTATCCTTGAGAACATTTGCTGACTTTCTGGTATAACACAGTGTTTTCACGTGGAAAGAATATTACATGAAATACATAATATAACAAGACTGGGATCTGAAAAACAATGGATGATTGGAATAGTTTGACCAATAGGTAACAGCAGACTGAGGTGGTTATATGAAAATTCACAACATCTTACCTTGTGTCGACACTTCAAAACAACACCATAGGCACCTACAAAAGAAGCAAAACGCGTGTTTAACTAGGATTTACTACATGTGATCTTTTCATGAATATTCAAAGTATTCATGTATTCCAAACGCTACTTTTGCCTTTCAAGTGGAGCTACTTCACTTAACAAAAATGCTGATTTGTGATTAACAATTCCAGCATGACCTATAGTCATTAATAAAGCTTGATTTAGAGAGTTTCTCATTCTCGCATGAAGTGAGTTGGCCAACAATGCTAACAAGTGCTAACAAGTCTAGAACCTACAGAGCCCTTTTTTATTTCAGCATACTGTGTGAAAGTAAAAAGGGTTTTAAATCCTCTTTTTGAATGCTTCTCATACGTTCACATGAGTTCAGGACAAACATCTCCCACTATAAAAGGACAGGTGGCTCAGAAAGTAGGACACAAGTGTTGGCAAGCTACTGTAGTTCTGATGTTATCGACCCTGGCAGTCAGACACACACATCCCCTGAGGGTTCACGAGGAATTCTTGGACTGGGCAGGCATATGACAAACTGCTCCGTGCTCCTTCACAAGCACATCAGTGATACAAGTAGTCATCTACTCTCTGCAAGAGGCTGCTCTAATATATTTACATTCTTTCGAACACAGTAAAATTGAAAGAAGACAGACAAGTGCAACACATTTTGTTGCCCTACAGAAGGTTGTACCACCTTTTGACTCCAATGACATACAAACATAAAAGACCCGACAGGTGGTTTTGTATGTTTTAACACATTAACTACAAATATCATGTACTTTACATCACTGCCAATGATTTTCGAAAAATTAACCTACGTTCAATGTAGACATTGGTTTTCATTTATTCTGAAAAAGCTATGAAAATTACTTCCATGTTCATGGAATCCATAGCATAGGAAACTAGAGAACTGGCTGCTGAAAAGCATTGAATTCAGGAGCTAACTTGAAACCTAAAAATGAAAATGAAACCTAAAGACAAACAATAAGCACACTAGATAGCATGAAAAGGATCATGTGAACTGAATGTAACTTTTTGCATTCAAATGATTTGCTATTTGTCAGGTGACTCTCAAATCGTGGATGTTGGTATTTCCCAAAAGCACCTAAAGGCACCGAAAAGGTTTTCAAAACTGCCCTTACAGATGAATCCATTATGACATGATACCACAACATGAAACAAAAATAACATGATTTGTAGATACAAAGAGCAAAACAACCAGAATTATTCCTCCCATTCATTTTCCTCCTTAGATAAAAGAACTGGATATAATTAAATACGATTCTGTGCATTTTTAATTGCTAAGCTGAGCCTACATGCTGCACCCAGTCCTAAATGATTAACAAAATTGACTGACCTCAAGATCAGGGAGGAAAAATCTATGATGCTGGATCAAGTGGAGCGCAATGTGCCATGAGTGCAGAGGCAGTAAGTAGAGCTAGGCTGAAAAAGTTCTACAACTAAAAGTGCTGACTTCCTTCCAGGCCGACTCATCTTTGGGCAGGCGCTCTCCGCCTTCAAAATCCAGCTCAAAGTTTCCCTGTGTCCTCTAGCGACATATTATACACACATTATAAAACGTCTAGGATGTGGGAGAAGGGGTGTAAAAACTGGGACAAGTGGGTGGCCTCGCCTCAGGGCCTCTGCCACTTTATATCAACCAAGTGGCTCAGGGAAAAAGAAAAGCCATGAGAAGCATTTCGGGGGAATTTAAAAAAATCACCCTGTCCCATTGATATTTACAACAATAAAACAGAATCGGATAAACCACCTCTTCATTTCTACTATAACAACACAAGAGTATTAATTCAGGTCATAGTGCCTAGCTTCAGTTTTTTCTTCCTAATGAATAAATATTTAAAAAATTGTCCTTGACCTTATTGAGTTGTACAATTATGAACAACAGATCAGGCTTTTAACAGACTTGTTACACAGGCAAATTAAATAAAAACAATCAGAGGATTGCTCACTGAAGCCCTGCAACAAATTTGTGAGTGTACTACTGCACATGAAAAGCTGAGGCTGAAGGCTAGACTGGACTAGTGGTCACTGTTGCAGACTGAAAACGTACAGAATATGCCTTTATATTTCACATTGTTACATTCTGCAGCGGCATTAAATGAGAACTCTCACCTTCACCCACAATCCCAAGGACTTCAAATTTATTCATTACATCACCGATGTCAGGGATCTTCATGAAGTCAAAAGGTATGCTGCGTGAGGTGCACAGAGCTCAGGCAGAGGGGGACCAGCTACAGGATGGCATGAGGCGGCCAGCTGTCGACTCCCGAGGGGCGTATGCCGGCTGTAAGCCATAATATCCGCCACATGCCTTCTTCAGTGGCTCGCTTTTACCTGCACAGAAAAACGTATCACATTTTATCAACATATACACGTTTACAATATATTCCTCACTTACCTGCATCGGTTAACTGCCAAAACCGGATGTGAAATTTGTTGAAAAATGGATTCACACTATGTCAACCTGATTGTTTTGCCTTATTTCAAAAACATACCTCAAGAATGGGACTTTTTTTTTAAGCCAATGACACAAAACTGACTTGCAACAGCCAAAATTGAAGAGCAGAGGCTGAGATATCCTGACTTGAAAGTCCCTAGTATGGATCATGCTTCAAAAATGCAGGATCCTCCAAATCCCAGAATGCAATTCAAAAGCATCTTTCTTTTCACCTTGCCTGCCTGTTAAATGCCCTCATCTGTCAAACTCCATTCTCCCAGTTTATAACACAGGTTTTCTCTCAAATATTTGAAGTCTCAAGCCTATCTCAAGTTAACCCTGATGACATCATCAGGGTTATTTTGGCAGACTTTAGAAATCTCCCTCCCTCCAGGCTGAGTGGTACTCTCAATAACGATTAAACAGACCTTTATGTGTAAAATCAGTGGAGTGTCCCTTTAACATAAATTAATTAAATAGTAAGGTGTCATATTTCATGCCGTATACATATATAATGTACTATACCTAAAGAAAATAATGGAAAAAGATACAATTAATTAATGCTCGCTGTATTCCTACCTTTTTCACATCATCTCTTAATGTGATCAAAGCATCTCCTCTGGTATCCACACACTCTTTCCTCTTATTGAATCAGATAAGACTCCAGATACCACTTTCTCCATTTCATCCTCTCCTCGCTGGAAAGCTCAAGGATTTGCGTAGCCTACTCACACTCCCAGTCTCCTACGGTGCTGTGGGCACAGGAGCTGCTCATCAGTATGCAAAACCTCGGCACCAAAATAAACTCTGTCTCCCAGAACGCTAAACGCCGCTGTGTGGTCTATTCCTCCCTTATCTTACTCAGCCGAACACCATCAACACAGGTAAACTGATAGCAGCTGTGGGTAAACTTGAGGAGGATGATATACTGTAAAGCTAAACTTAAACACTGAAAATCCATTTGGTCATCTATTCTTTTTAAACCCGAGTGTGTTACCGTGCTTCCTCCTTCTCTTCATTTCACAACATACATGCAGTGGCATGCAGCCTGTTGTTTTCCAGAGCAGATTTTAGCCAACTACTCTCCAGGCCCAGACCTAGAAGGCTAATATGATCAGGAATGCACTGGGCATTGCTGTGGATCATATATTTTGTCTCTATCAACAGAATGACTCATGCGTGGTAATGGACTGAGTCTGTGGAATTCAAAATACAGGACCTTTAAACCTCCTCATATGATCAATGCACTATTATCTACGCCAGGATTTGGTTTATGATCATTAAAATTAGAATAGAGGTAAGAATTTTGCAAAAACAAGGGATCAAGCTTATAACGTCACTGCCATTGGAGGTCATTTCACTACACATTTTTGGGCACTACACAAAATTGGAACAACAGAAACAACCAGCAAACATTTACATTTATGGGAAAATTTTGCATTGTGATAAAAAAAAAAGTGAAAATAATTGCTGTATATAAAAATATCTGTCAAACACTTGTCCTGTTGCTTCTTGTTACCAATCTCTCCCATCCTAAACAGCAGCACAAACCAGGACGAAATGTGGCTGTCAAATGATTGTTTTTAACAGGGACTGTGGCTCGACTGTACTGTGTGTGTGTGTGTGTGTGTGTGTGTGTGTTAGCTACGACTGCCCACAGAATTAATGTAGCTCCCACATTTTTCAATGCAGAGCAGCAATAAATCCAACAAGTCAAACATTATGGCTACACTCAAGTCAACTTAGTACAAATTGCCTCACATTAACAGTTTTAGCCTGGACTGGACTCTGTTTAGTTACGTTATAATTAAGCTAGTTGTGTTACCTTGGTGCTCTGCCTGATTCACAAAACATACAAAACCGCAAATTAGCTAAAAACAAATCTCACGCTTGGTAACGTTGCCTTTCTCGTGAGCTTGTACTGAAGATATTCACATGATACTTAGAGCTTACAATTCTTATCTACATAATGGTAAAATAAACTACTCACTCAGTCACTGTTTGGGGGGAAAAAATGATGGAACTGGGCCGATATATATCCACCCACCAACGAGGATATTTTCATTGCAGCAGGCAGCTACAGTAACTGGATCGTGCGGTTGACAAGCTGCAAGCAGATCACCAAGCAACAGTTTGAGTGGCGCGACACTGACCAATGAAAACGGTTAAAACGCTTGTTTATTCGAACGCCCCCTTCATTTGGACCAATCAGAGAGCGGAACAGCAATAAGGGGGAGAAAACTCTGTTGCGGTCTGAGGGTGTTTCGTATGAGGTGGGATATTATTGTTCTAATTTCTCAATTACATAATTCGCAAGATCACACCCTGCTTTCGGTATGATAACATAATTTATCTAAAGGCCATACCAAAGTACATAGGGCAGTAGAAACTTTGCATTATAAGGATTATATAAAGCAACAAAATTAATAAAGAGAGAGCAAAAATTATAAGTTTGCCTTGCTCAAGGCTCAAGGCTAGCATGTAGCAATTCACACCTCACCACAGGTTGCTTTGTGAGGAGTTTATGCTATGGTTTAATGACATTTTCGTACTCTTCTTTAGAAGAAACATTGTAGGCTAATTTTACTCTCTCTCTGAGGAAAACACGTGCAATGAAAGAAGACATTCAGAGCTTAAAGTGCCTCATAACAACAATCGTTGTCCAATATAGCCTACAGATCATTTCACACATGATAAACCTACAGACAGCCATGCACAAATTCATTTTCTTCAGTTAATGAATTTGAATTTATGTTCCAAGCAATCACGTAATTCAAAAAGAAATAATATGAACTATTATGAAAAGTTTTCTGTGTTCAGTAGGCTTTTTTGGTATACAATTTATATTAAGCGTCTTCTGGATTAAATGCCAAGAGGGAAGAGGGATGTAAAACCTTGTGATTATATATGTTTTTGGTGAATATTGATCATATCTTTTCCACATCATCATGCATAGAAAATGAAAAGCTATAGCCTACACCCCCCTCTTGGATACATTCGAAGGAGTATAAAGCAAAAAGAAAACTGCTGATAGGGTCCTGTGTGTATCTTTGTCCATGATCCCAACCTCATTCAGACCAAATCTGAGCTATTGACATTCAAAACACTCTGTAGGAGCTATATAGTCTTCCCCATGTTTGTGCAGTCACATGAAGCCATGCTGCCACCCACAGGATGAACCTAAAACTGAATAAATGAGCATACAGTTTACTGTGGCATGTGAAGTAATCCTTATCTATTGCAAATATTTGTATGGGTTGAGTTAAAGTAAATGTACTTTACATGAGATGGACTGATTTAAGATTCCTTTGGGTAGCTATGCTTTGAACATGAAATCTTCCAGGCAAAGAGTCAATTGATAATCTCACTGGTATACATAATGCTTTCAGAGGAACTGCAGGAGCAGCTGAATCTTCTATGGAGTCTGGATATCTTCATCCAACAGGCTTTTTTTTATGATACCCAGGAACTGCTGGGCTCTTCAAAATGTGCCAATGTGTTCATCTGAATAGTCTGTAATGTGTAGTTGGCCCCCAAAATAGTACTAAAGTGTATTTCTGTATCTAATTAATTATGTCTTGATTGATTATATCTACAGGCATGTGCTGTTTAATGTAACATTGCACTTTTAATCAATCAAAATATTATAAATACAACCATAACTCTGATCACAAAAATAATAGAATCATCTCCTCAATACTATTTCTTTATAATGTTTTTTTAGAATGACAGTTAATTAGATGAAGTATCCCAGGGCAGTCGTTGCAGCTCAAACATTCATTAGTCTGTCAGCATGTAGCAGAGTAAAGTAAATACTCTCTGTGAAGATGTCTTAGTCTTATTACAAACCAGTGATGAAGATTTTGATCCATTTCCACATGAGAAACACCTGAAACAGGTGATACTTCCACCATACTTCACCCTGCATGCAGGGCATACATGATAAGGAAGTCTTTGTAAAGAAGAAGACTGGTTAGAAAGGTCAAGGCAGCCACAGGTTGGTTTTATAAGCCCAATGACTAGAATCTGTGTTCTACATTTCATCTAATTTCTGGAATGTTAGTAATCCTTAATCATAGGTCGTGGTACTCACATGGTAGAGCTGTGAGGTCCAACAAAACTCCAACAAATTGCTTCATGAAAAGGAAATTGTATTATACTCTATTATACCTAAGTGTATTATAAAGTAGGGCTTGAGGCTTCTCTTCTTGTACTTGCGATGCAGCTTTTGAAATAAATATGATTTGATGTTGCTGTAAGGGAAGTTCGATGCCCTCTGTATCTCTGCATCAAACTTCAGCTTCGCCGCTGATACGGGAGACAACACACTGATTATGAGGATGATGATGCTGACTAATTATAAGGGTGAGAACATCCTATAACTGGCTGTAGAGGGACCTACAGTATGTCAAAGAACCAATGTTTCCTATTGAAAGTTGGACTATAATAGCACAGATCACCTGGACACGAGGGCTAAACGTTTTTAGGTAAATAGAGACTTTTTTCTTCAAACAATTAAATTACTACCTCATCCATGAATTTATTCTAGTCTAGGTGCGATATCATACAACGGTTAACCTATTAATTAATGAATGGCATTATGTTTTGTATATTAGAAATCTACACTTTTCAGCAGTTTTCTCAATGGTACTGGATATCTAAAACATATATAATAGCTTAATACATATAATAGCTTAAGGCCTGATTTCGGTACTCAAATAATTGATGTATTCCATATCATGAATTTCTACATCACTAAACCTTTATTCTGAAATATGGTATTCAGAATATAGGTATTCCTTAATACACATATGCAGATTTCCTGTCACCTATTGGACAATAAACAACAGGACGATGCGCAGCCACTGACAGTGAACAACCACAACCTCAGCAAGGTGGAGGAAGTATTCTGTTCCTTTACTTAAGTAAAAATACCAAAACAACAATGTAAAAACACTCCATTACAAGTAAAAGTACTACATTCAAAATGTTACTTAAGTAAAAGTATGGAATTATAATCAGCAAAATTTAGTTAAAGTATCAAATGTAAAAATACCAAATGCAGAAAAATGTCCCCTGTTAATATATTATCAATATATGATATATTAAATTATTGAATTATTATTACTGATACATTAATGTGTAAGTAGCATTTTTCTTTTGTAGCTGGTCAAGATGGAGGTATTTCTTTTATTATTTTACATACTGTTAGGTAGTTTAATCCATGAAAATGCCTCACATTTTATGGGATGATCAGATGATCAGAATCTTAATTTGAAAAGTAAGTAACTATATCTGCCAGATAAATGTAGTGGAGTAAAAACTACAATATTTCCTTCTGAGTTGTATTGGACTAGAAGTTTAAATTAGCTTAAAATAGTACAAGTACAAGTAACTTGAATTTGTACTAAAGTATAGTACTTGAGTAAAGGTACTTTGTTACATTCCACCACTGCCATACAAACACTTTTGGAGTGAAACCATAAAAGAAACACATTTGCAAATTACAATCATTTGAAAGTAAAATACAGATATTAGTGTCCTGTTTTCCTTCATCAGAGGGATTTTTATTGAATCTATATTTTATTGCTGAACCCTGTTTGAATATTGGGACTGACAACTTATGTTTGATATGGTTAGAATGATCAATTGTTTATAGGAACACTGTGGGCGGGGGAAAACACAACAGTTTGAAACTGACGTGGGACAGTGATTGTGAGTCATGTTCTGCTATATGGCTACACTGCGATGACGTACTCCTTATTTTAATTGGAGACACGCTGTAATCCCCTTTCCTGCAGTCGTATATAGAAATGTCACCAACTTTCATATCAAAATGAAACTGTCTTTTTATGTAGATTGTGCTTTTTTTGTTCTAATTTGCCTACATTCTTTTACAGTTATCTTACCCTGAATTCTCTAAATATCAAAATCATTTTGGGATTTATTATTATTATATTTTATTATCTGTTTTGTATTATTCTATTCTATGATTGTAATATATTTAACAATTTGGTAAAAACAGTTATTCTGTTTTTGAAAATGTTATTACTCTATTATATCTATCAATACTGATGTATTGGGTGATATTACTCCCTCACATTACTTTTAAAATGGCAGTCTTTTGCCTTGAGTTGTTTATTATTCAAGACGTCAGTGGTCAGAGTGTCAATGACTAATTTACATGTTTTTTTTCTGACATTGAGAATTTTTGATCTGTTTTGAACCACACCAGGGGATGCATGAGAAAGACCTTGTAAAGAGGCGAGAAAGTGAAGATGGCTAACTAGTGTCACTTTCTGGAATCCAAAATTACAGACCGAGAAGTCCAGACGCTGATTGGATAAAATGAGTGAACCTTTACGTGATTGGCTGTAAGTGTGAGTATTGTGAGAGTTAATTGGTCTACTGCTCCGCACATCCAGCCCGTCTCGCTGTTTTACTTGTCTGTGCTCGCAGTACAATACTATCTTTGGCATAAATTACATGCGTGTAAGCATACACTACATTCGTGAAAAAATGGCAGCTGACGATTAGAGAAAAGTGTGTGGATCTTCGATCTTCACTCGAAAAAAGACGGCACTTGTAAGTTTTTTATTCAGACTAAATAATATAGAGTTTCGGGAGAATGTCGGAAGAAGCGACACGACCCGGATAATGTGTATTTCTCCTCGATAATATGGAAGAAACTGATCTCAGAGGGTTAACGTTAACGCTAAGGTTAGCCAACCTAGTTATTAGCCAGCAGTGGTTGCTAGCACATCAAGCAGTCCCAGTTGTCAACATTGGGTCCAGACTATTACCTGGAACCGTATAACGTTGACGTTACACATCAGATACGGCGTCCTAGAGCAAAGATGCAATAACGTTATTTAAAATAATAACTGCGTTTAGTGTAACGTTAAGTAGACAGTAAATTGACGTTATTGTACCTATCTCGGCATTTAGCTAGCTGTTACCAGCTAACTTAACATTAGAAGGCTGATGTGAAGTGACATAACCAGCCAGCTAACAGTTAACGTAAACGTTGATAGGTAGCTAGAGTAGGTGAGTAAAACATTGGAAAGTGTGCAGATAATGGTCTTCCGATATAAGGCAACATTTTCATTAAGTTATAATGTTAGGTATTGTAGGTGGCTAATAACCAAAACCATAAATGTAACGTTAATTTGGCTGAAAAATAGTCATCCAAAATGGCTAATTGTACCGTCAATGTTAATGAGTTAGCCTGTGTTTTTACTGTAAACGGTCACTTGACGTTGAAGACACGTAATCTGGTTTTCTTCGTTTTACACCCCAATGTGTAAGACGGCTGTTTTTATTTTCTTCTCACCTAACTCAGTAACGCTAGTTCACTCGTGTCTCGTTTATGAAGTTTGCACGTTTGTAGGTTCTTCACCGAAATCTCGAAATGTGGAGTGAATGTAACTTACACTAAGTTAAATACAGTGTGTCATGGGCTGTCCCAGTAAAGTACGACAGGCCCGTCGTTTACAGTGTTGAACCTCATGAAAAAACCCACCATGTTAACAGGCTTCCTGTCTCTGTGGGAGTGTCCATTACGGGAATACCACACTATTGTACACAAAAAGAGGTTCTGATATGTTGTACTACGAAAAAAAGTCTATTTACCCTTTGCTAACAGCAGCACCATGTAAACGTACCCTCAGGTTTCATGTGGCTCCCTGCTGCAGGGGGTTTTCAGTGCTACTTCTCTTTTTGCTTCCAAGCTAAACCAGATTACAGATTGATTCAATATCACTACACTCCTTGAACTTCCATTTTTACTGTCCATTGAAACATAGCGTAGCATCAGTAGTTAACACAAGTAATTGCATGTAACAAATATATTGTTATTTGTTTATTTTTGTTGTCCACATCCTCAGTTGTACATGCCAGACATTCACTGTTTCCAGCATCTTAAATATGGGGATTTTTCAGTACATCGTTGTAAATGTAAAATTGTTTTGGATTGTTTGTCAGACTAAACAAGAAATTTGAAGACGTTATCTTGAGCTCTTGAAAATTGTGATGGTATTTTTTGCTGTTTTCTGGTATTTCATTTAGTAAGTGATAATAATTGAGAGATGAATTCAAAGTGAAAAATAATCATTAGTTGCATCCCTAGTATGTACTGTAACTGCTACAAATGTAGCTCATTCCCAACATAAGGTTGTGAAAATGGGACATTGACTATTTAAGAAGACAACCAGCTAGTCTCTGCATGTTTTCCCGAAAGCAGCCATATTCATATACACTGCTGATTTCTAAACAATTTCCCAAATGTCATATACACTGAACATTGAAGCTCTTGGATTTCATATTGTGAGTTTAAGGAATGACTGCATTATGACTCTGCCTTATATGAATGAACTAACAAATATCTTTGGAACTAGTTTGTGTGTATTTGTGTGTGCTGCATTTCATATTTAAATATTTTCACCTTTTACTATTTTTAGAAGAAAACTACACAGGCAGGCACAGAAGTGTACTCGGTCACCATTGGTCGTCATCGTAGAAGTGTCACCATGGGAAAAACTCCGCTAAAAGGCAAGGAGACGCCATTTTACTGTGCTTGATAAATCCATATTTATTACCATCTTTCACACTCTTATTTCTGGCTTGTGTTAAAATATGAAATGAAAAGTTATTACAAGGTAATTACATGTGAAAAATGTAATTAAAAGTTTTCGAAAAAGGGGCTTAACCTGCCTGAAGTGACTGGATGTAATGTTTGGAAAGCAGGAATTGCACAGATAAATTCATTAAAGCTGTATTTTACTGTTATTGTTAAGATGTCTTAGAACAGTTTTTGTATTTTCATGCATTTATAGAATTTTTATCATCATCTTTAGATCAGAAAGATGGCAAAAAGGAGAAACTGGGAAGGACAGTTCCACCAACAGGTACAACCCCTGCAACAACTAAAGGTGAACTTCTTCTTTGATATTTGGTGATGGTGTTACATATGTTATATATTTATGAGTCTTATTCCTTTAGATTACAGGAGGAGCTGTGTTAGGTGTTTACATGATCAGAAGAGCCCTGTAGTCATTTTACGCTGTTACATGAAGTTTTTTGTACATGCCATTATTATAAAGAGCCAAATTCACTCTTTCAAGGTATACTCTACATCACTAGTATTGGCTCAACAACAGACTTTCTCATGAGGAAATCTATTGCCTTGCTGAGGATAGTGGAAATGGGCGACTAGAACTTTGTCTCTCTGCACTTAATAGTATAACCACGAAATTCACAGACAGGTAGCAAGGTGATATTGTGACATTCTGCTCAAGCATTTGCTGTATTTTATGTAATATTTTATAAGCAAAATATTTAATAGGTTCCATTTAACAGCAATCAAAACATTTACTTTTTTGTGATTTTTCTTCAGATGCTTTTAGCTGGGAAGAATATCTAAAAGAAACGTCATCTATGCCAGCTCCACCAAGCTGTTTTCGTCAGGTTTGTCCTCCTGGATTTTTTGAGGTGTTCAATATTTACCAAGGGCCAGTTGCATGAAGATCAACTAGGTAGACTTAAATGTAAATTTAAGTACATTTTAAGTAACTTGGTAAGAATTTGCAGAACTTTAGTCTTCCATAAATCATTGCCTATTTGTTTACTTTTCAGTTTTTTCTTTGGAAAGTCTGGCTGGAGCTATGGGTTGATTACATAACGATTTGTGTGCAGTGTAGTTGAGCAGGGCTTTCAGTATCAGCACTAATGGCATTTTCCTAACATCTGCAGGCCAGAGTCCCACCCTCCAACGACTTCAAGGTGGGAATGAAGCTTGAAGCCCGGGACCCTCGCAATTCCACCTCAGTTTGTATTGCCACAGCGATGGGTTTAACTGGGGTCCGTCTACGCCTCCGTCTGGATGGAAGCGACAACAGCAATGACTTCTGGAGACTGGTCGACTCCTCTGATATCCAGCCTATTGGCACCTGTGAGAAGAACGGAGACATGCTGCAGCCACCACTGGGTAAGACAGTCAGGGCAGGTGGGATGGAAGCACATGTCAGTTGTAATCGTTTGAAGACAGGACAGGAACAATCTTAATCTTCACTACAAAACAGAGCAAATAATCTACCATGGCAGATTTTTTATTCAAAATAAGACTTGTTCAGTGCCATGGCAGGGTCAAAAATTGTGCAACAATAAAAGAAGAAATGGTAGACTGATAAAATTGGAACTGAAAATAATTGTTAGACCATGCTGTAGAAACTGTTGCTAGAGTCTTATATGGGAGTGAATAATAATTCACTCTGCAGGCATCAATTATTATGATTATTATCATTTTATTTAGATTCTTTGAAAGAACCTGAAGGTAACAGAAAGTTGGCAGGAATGTTTTGTTTATATTGTTGTAATAAATCTGGAATAATTAGAATAGCAAAATGATAGATAGATATGAAACTGTCCCACAGTGAAATTCATTCTCAGTTAATAGAAATCTGAATAACAACATAATGTTCTAGTGCGGTGTTGCACTGTATTTATCTGACAAAAAGTAGACTGATGCCACCTGAAAGAAAAGGTTATCAAACATGGACAATTACACAGCGTGTTAAGAACACTGAATGTTTGTGTTCTGAATTAGCTTATCTCACTCGTTTTTAACGTTATTGAATTTTCTCCTCCAGGATTTCGGATGAATGCCTCCTCATGGCCCATGTTTCTGTTGAGGACCTTAAATGGAGCCGAGATGGCTCCAGCAACAGCCTTTAAAAAGGTATGCACTGCTTCAAAAAGCTCTGAAAACGTCCACTATACAAACAGCATGGCGCCATCTTACTGGCAGTGTATGCATTTAAAAGTTGTTGCAATGAGTATATTGTTTTTTCATGTTCAGGAACCTCTGACGCCCCCCCAGAACAACTTTAAGCCAGGCATGAAGCTGGAGGCCGTGGACAAGAAGAACCCGTACCTCATCTGCCCTGCCACCATCGGAGAAGTGAAGGGTGACGAGGTCTTCATCATGTTCGATGGGTGGCGGGGGGCCTTTGATTACTGGTGCAAGTATGACTCCCGGGACATCTTCCCTGTGGGCTGGTGTGCCCTCACCAAGCACAGCCTCCAGCCGCCAGGCAACAGTGGTACGTGTTCACCTCTAGGTGGCAGCACAGGTTTGCACATACAATAAGGTTTGAGGCAGATGCTGTTGTTTGTAATCAATGATTACTTCATACTCATTTAGTTGTGGTACACACACACACACACACACACACTCTTGCACCCACAGCTAGAAAAATATAAACACAATTAACATTAATCATCTGGTCTTGTTGCTTAGTGTGGCAGAGTAAAATATACACAGCTTAATCTGTAACAGGTGCTGTACGTGTGGTAAAAGAAAGCATGAGGTCTGCCTCTTAATCTACGTGTGATCTAATAACCCATATTAACACATCTCCCAGAGGGGGAAATGTTAAGTCTGAATGGAAAAGTTTCTGTATTTGAAGGGGCATGAACATAGCTTTACAGTTCAAATGAATGAATGGGTGTGATGGTTGTAGTTTTATAGATTATACAGAGGTTTGTGAGGATTCAGCTGCTGGGTTAGTGTTCTCATTGTCACTAAACCTTCTGTAAACTTTATAAATAGGACAGTCCTCAGAAATGGATATTTTCCTGGTTAAGTAAAATTTTCCTAAGCTCCTCTTTTCCATGTTGTGTCTTTACACACAACATTAATGCTCCGGAGTCCCCACAGTGGCTGCATTTTGAAGAACGTTTGGTTGCTTAGTAACACGTTTAACGTGGTGTTTTCAGCATGGCCCGCTTGATAAACGGGGGCTACATTCAAAAACAGGACTGAGCCACCAGTCATAGGAGACATGCTGTGTACTGCATGTGAAACTCTGCAGATACACCATGGAGTCCAGCCAGTGTGTTTGTGTGTCACTGGGTTTGGGTGTGGGGGGATGGAACAGGCAGGATCACAAGCGGGAGGGGAGGGATGAAGGAGGAGGATTTGTGTTCTTCACATCATACCTGTTTACATAAAAGCTGCTCGGTCCACTCTCTTGACTTCTGCTCAGCTGTGTTTGTGTATAAGACTCTGGATGGAGATTATCAACCACTAAACACATGGAAAACTGACAAACAGCCGTTGCTACACCCTTACTTTAGTTTTCTTTTTAAATGTGCTTGCACCTGCTCATGTATGAGCTCTAATACACCCTTTAAAGGCTGGGAGGGGAGATGAAAAGCACACACACACCTTTTGCATGCCACCCCGTCTCTCCACTCCTCCTCATCCTCCATCTAATGCCGATCAGTCCGCCCTCTCTGACTCCTCCGTCAGTGTGGGCTTTGTTTTGAGCGGGTGTTGAGTTTTGGAGGAAGATTTATTTGACTCTGTGTGGGAATTGTTAGGGAATGATCTTGAGTGCATACAGAAACAGAAAAATATTTACTAGCCGACTTAATGGGCTGTTGCTTTGTGTGGGTATGTGTTAGCGTAAATGTTTTTCCTTTCAGCGCAGTGAGTTACACTTTTACTCTGTTTCTGGCCTTGGCTGTAGGTGTTTTTGTTATTTGTAGAGAGAACCAGCATTCACAATACATACATTAGCAATAGAAAAGGGCTGAAGTGGTGATTCCTCTTCTTGAAGATTAGCAACGTCATCAACTATGCGCTTGGATTCTGTGCATTCAAGAGTTGGGTATTATTCTTTATGATTTATGTAGTTTCAATATTTCTTTTCTGGAGAGGTTCATGATCTTTATCTGTGGAATTATATTCAGTTACTTAGTTTTATTTTCTGTATAAATGAGGAAAATAGATATTATTATATATTGCTCATTCTTTTTTTTTTTGCTAGCCCATCTGTGAGATGTCCAGAATATGTTAATTAGCTAGCAGAAAAATGCATTGTAGTTCTTTAAAAGTAGTTAAAAGTAGTATTTTAGAAGCTTGGCAACTAGTCCGTATAATATCCTCACTAAGTCAGAAAACAAGTAATTGGAACTGTATGACATAAATTGGAGCACTTCCCCTGTTAGTTCCAGTAACGAGATGCCCCTGTCCAAACCCAGACTGGCACCAGACCATCTCTTTACTTTGACTTTTAATCCCAGCCGCCGCCGCCGCCACCAGCAGCACAGCGCTCTGTGGAGCTCACTGGGTCAAGAGATAATTTGTCTCTCGAATTAGCCAGGAGAGACTGTACACTGATTGGACAAGTTGCAAACCATTCTTCATTTTTATTATTCTCTGTCTCTGGACATGCCTACAGTCTATCCAAAATCTATGGAACCAACAGACCACTGTTAATGGTGTTCCAAGACTATGTTTCTTTCTTTTTTTATATCCTTGTCTGTGTTTTTCCTTTTAGCACAGGGGCCATTCAATTATTATCATAGTCAGTATTTGCGTATTTGTCAAGGAGCCATTTTCATTTACTTATATTACTCTCTACCATGTTTGCTTGAACTTTGTAGAACTAGAGTTTCTACTTATGTGGCATCTCTATTAGCCGCCTGTAGCTGCAGCAGAATCCATTGGTTCTGTTCTGCCAGTGCAGATGAGGAGCTGTTGTTTCTTGGATCTTCTTATGGGTTTCTAGTGTGGTAGCTCCGTTTCTTAACCTCAACTCCCTCCACTTGTTCTGTTGTCTGCCGTTATTACAGTTACCCTGCCAAAGGCCCTGCAGGTTCTCCCGGCGTCACCCTCCAAGCCCAACAGACGTTCCATGCAGTCCCCCTACAGACTCCCCAACCCTCTGCCCCCTTTGCCCGTCAGGAAGGGGGTAAGAGGCCGTCGGCCCAAGAGGGAGACCATTGCTCTGCTCAAAGCGGTGGCAGAGGCTGCAGCTGCGGCTGCGGCTGCGGCTGCCCAAAACGGAACTGCACCAGAAAACACGCAGCTTTTACCCCGGCCCCACAAGAAGAGGGGCCCCAAACCTGGAAGCAAGGTGAGACCCTGTCGAGCAAGCCCAAACTCTGAGATATTGAAACATCGGATGAATACTTTTTTTACTTACACATTCCTCATGTTAAAGTGTGCCTGCATATGCATGTGTATTCTCCAGAGAAAGTCCAAGATTCTCCAAAGCTCAGCACAGCTGCCCAGCATCCAGGTTCCACAAGAAAGCCCTCCCAGCCTCAACTCTGTGGTTTCAACAGGTCAGGAGTAATGGTCGCTTGCTCTCCCCTAAGTAGCATGTCATGCATGTTATGTCATCAGAAGGCCTAATTTGTTCACTGTGTTTCTTGTGTTTCTGTGTTGTTCCAGTGTGTGTGTATGTGAATAAGCATGGAAACTGTGGTTCCCACCTGGACAGGAAGCAGATGCAGCATCTGCCAGACCACTTTGGGCCGGGCCCAGTGAATGCTGTGCTCCAGCAGGTGGTCCAGTCGTGTATAGACTGCGCATACCAGCCCAAAGTCCTGCTCAGTGCTCTTCAGACTCATTCAGGAGGAGGGGAGGTTGTCAGAGGTAGACTCCCATAGAAACAAGCACTTATCACAAGTTGTAAAATAATAATTTGAAATAGAACCATGTTGTCCTTTGTCCCAGTGAGAACAGACGGCGGAGTTCGCGTGGTCACTCTGCCGTCAGCCTCAAGTGCTTCCTTTGTGCTGCGGTTCTTGGAGACTATGTGTCGTCACCTGCAATGTGACAGCCTGTTCAGCAGCCAACCGTTCAGCCACTACACTGCTTATGACAGGACCAAGTCAGGTAAGCCCTACCTCTCTCAGCGATCACAGTTCTTATGATAAACTAAAACTGAGAATAGGATTGTCAATAATTGCTTATGCAGCCCAATATGGCCGTCACATGAACACTGCAGCTGTGACAGATGTAGTGCCTTGTTTTTTTCCTCAATTTAACATTTTTCCAAGTGATATGTGGTGTGTGTGTGTGCACGTACAGTAGTCCTAGGCAGTGTGCTAAAAATCACTTCTTCCTTGTTTCTGTGTTTCAGTGAAAGAAGAGGCGCTGGACGCGCCGGCTCTGGCCCGGGGGAGTAAACGGAGTCTCTCTGGAGTCTCCCCGCCGTATGCAGCTCCTCTGTCACCTAAACATTTACGTACCGAAGCTCACCCTTCAGAAGGTATGGCTCATTTTGCAGATCTGACATCAGCCTGTTGGCTCAGCCTGTCTCTATGTATTTTAGAAGCATTAAAAGCAAATAATTCTACCTCAAGCCCTTTGGCTGGCCAAAAGTTTGTCTCGTATAATATGCCAAGTTGTTTTCTCTCGATATACTGCAGCGTGTATACTAGCTGATTGCTCAGTGCTAGTGTCAGCATTGGCACTAAAAGGAGCGATGATACTATAATGAGTAGTGCATGTTGCCGGATTAGTCCCGTTAACTGCTGCATAGTAATGAGTAGGAATGTAGAGATATGCAGGTTGTGTTTATTTGTTCCGTATGTCATCTTGAGTTGTGACGGGCTGCAGTACTGCTCTCCGGTGCCAACGACCTAATATCTGCATAACAAAGTGAAGGAGACATCCAGATACAGCAGCATACAGCAGCTTTTAAAGAATGACATTTGAATGTCCGTTGTGTTTTTCTCTCTCCCAGCAGAGACCCTGCCCCACGAAGAGAACACCCTGACAAAGGAGCAGCGCTACATGGACTCGGCCTCCAACTCCATGACCCCTCGACCCCAAGCAGCGCGCAGTTCCTCGGAGTACCACTCTCAGGCCAGCAGCCTCTACCACCCTGGCAACGGCACACCCATGCGCCGCCTGTCCTCTAACCCCGCCGAGCTCATCTCCACACAGCCTCTCAGACGGGTTGAAGGTACAGTAGGAATCTGTGGAAGCAGACATGTATGAATGCTCACTTCTGCCTCACGTGCTCAATGTGTGTGTGTGTGTGTGTGTGTGTGTGTGTGTTGTGCTTTGACAGCAGCCAGCTCCACCACAGGTCCCGAGGCTCTAGTGTCTGAGCGGGAGAGTCTGCAGCTGCCCAGTAAAAACCCCTCCTCCTGGTCCATTGAAGAGGTGATGCAGTTTGTGAGGGACGCTGACCCCACAGCCTTAGCTCCACATGCGGAACTATTCAGAAAACATGTACGTTTACTCTTATTATTTAAATATGTGGAACAGTAGGACTCTCTCTGCATGTTTTCTTTATATAATGAGCGCCGTTCTTTGCTTCCACAGGAGATTGATGGCAAAGCTCTGATGCTGCTACGGAGCGACATGATCATGAAGTACATGGGTCTGAAACTAGGGCCTGCACTGAAGTTATGCCATCACATAGAGAGGCTGAAACAAGGCAAACTGTAACAGGAGCCAGGGCAGCCCCTGTCCCTGCCCGACCCATGAGCAATAAGCCCTGAAAGAGCCAGCGTTTGGACACTGACTCATGGGGCACGCAGGGGCTACATGCTACTCCAGACTCCACCTCGAGGGACTGACTAGATGTTACAACTTCATCCTGACTTCCAGAGTGGAGAAAGTGTGCCGTGCGTCGCTGACACATTACCTCATCCCCTCATCAGTGAACGAAAAGCTGGTCAAGTCTAACAGACGCCATTTGACTTTATGAAATCCCAAAGGAAAAGAATCCCTGTAGTGTTTACATTGCATAGCACACGTGCACACGTGGACACGCTTTTTTACGGAGATGAAATCTTTTGATCCTGGTTTTGGATCCCCAAAGATGGAGAATGTTTCTTCTTATATACTGTTTTTATTATTGTTGAATTTCCAGTTAATGAGGAAGGGTTGGTATACTGAAAAGAAAAATCAAATCATCATCAGACGTTCTTCCCCATGCTTTTAAGGAGGAGTTGGATGCTCTCTGGTCTGTGCTGTTGTATATTGTTTTCACTCTTCATATGTATGCCTCAAGTATGGGTATATCCGCCTGCCTGGAGAATGTCAGTGCATTCCATTTCATTCACACGATGCTAGACAGACGTTTTCATTTGCTTGAATATTGTCGGTAGGGGGTCATGTTGTATTCTGACCTTTTTGATTGAACCTCACGTTTTCCACGAGTGTCCTGCAGGATCATCTGCTGTGTGGCATGATGTATTATTGTGTCTTAGCGGGCCCTACTTTGCCGCCCTCCGGTCCCCACGCAGTTCTTACCAACGCCAAACCGAGCTCCGAGTCGACGTAGAAGTCGATTTCAATGGACAGATTGTTAAGGAAGTGCAAATATGACATTTCTAAGGGCTTTCTACGTTCTGTTTTGATGTAATATTTTTATCAGTCATAATCTCGTTGGGTCCGTCTGCGACCGCAGTGTTGTCACTTTTGACCGTTCCAATCACTGTTAGCAATGAAAACAGATATGTACAGTTTTATGGGTTTAACCATGAATATCAGCGACAGAATGTACATTTTGTAGAAACGTAATATTTTAAGGAGATCATATACATACGTTAGAAATGTGAAGATAAAGGGGACGGGGACGTGGTGAATATTTCACAGTGGATTCCGTTCTGCTTTTTAACACAGCGCTTTTAGTTCAAATACTCCCAGTAATAGACTCTGCCCGACATTTCTCAGGTTTATGTGGTATTTGTTAGTACAAGCTTTTGTAGCATACTGTTTATAATATACTTAACAGACTTTTCCTGTTATTCCCTTCCTTGATTTAAAAAAAAATACTTGTGCCATATGATATTCAACACAGGATCCAAGTGCTGTTGATTTCCCTCTCTTGCATCTTCAAGTAC
This sequence comes from Macquaria ambigua, assembly GCA_008360985.2. Classification (NCBI taxonomy): domain Eukaryota; kingdom Metazoa; phylum Chordata; class Actinopteri; order Centrarchiformes; family Percichthyidae; genus Macquaria; species Macquaria ambigua. The sequence goes on along the minus strand of VMKM01000013.1, from coordinate 194,563 downwards.
TTGAAAAATATGTTGCTTAAATTCCCTTGTCCATTATGTCACAGATAAACAATATGTGTTTATGATGTTGTGTATTTCCTTTTTTTTTTTTTTATAAACCTACCAAAAACAAAAGGATGAGCATGTGTTGTTACTGATTACAACAAATGATTTAGACTGAGCATGTATTTTCACAGAGGGGAAGAAAGTTGCTGAATTACCTTATTTGAATTCAACTGTATTACCTACAAAACAATGTCATTGATTGGTTGCTTTAGAAACTTCACTCAGGACATCAGTTCATATAAAAATGAGAGCACAATAAGAACTGCAATGTAGAGGACAAAGAACAAGAATCAGAAAGTCCAGCATTTCCATTATTAACTCCTCACATCAGTCTCTGTGACATTTGTTTTGAAATGTTACCGCTCAAGTGTAAGAAATAAGCCAGGCCTGCTTGTGTTTATTTATGACGTGAAATATAAGAAAAAAAATTGTCAAAACAATTTGAAAACATGTCAGGGACTCTGAAAAATGATTCTACCAGGAAGGACTTGTGTTGCCAGACTGTAACTGCAGTGAACGTCTTCTGGCACCGTTACTCTGAACACTGCAGTGAAGGCACACTGAATGGGGAATGTTTGTGAAATGACCACATTATTACCAGCAGACCTCTCAGCATTCTGCATCTAAAATACTTCAGGGTCCACCATCAATACAACACTGGCAGACAACAAAAAGCTTCACACTGATTTTTAGGTTGGACTTGAGACAAAAGTCCCAAATTGTGAAGCACTTTTTAACATGAGTACACTTTATGCTGAAACCTGACGCTGACGGTTCATGCAGTGCGTGTGTACTGAACCTACTGTAAACATCCCTTGTTGGCATCCAGACATTTTAGTCTCCTAAACTGCAGAGAATTTGCTTACACACATGAAGGACTGAACCAGTTATTGACTTGGCTTTAATTCAGAAACTGTAAGGAGACTCTTGATGTTGGGCTATTTGATAGGAATGAAGGCTGAAGTGAATCAGAAGACAAACCTTTGGAATCTTTTGTTCCACAAATTAGGATAAGAATGCCTGATTGGCTGATTGGTTTTGGATGAAACATGTTTGTCTTTTTATGCTGAATTCTTATCTGAACGCCTTTTTCAGACTCCTTTAATGAGTCATGTCTGACATGAGAACATGTTTCTCTGATTTTAAAGCAGTTTCATAATAAAAGAAAAGAAAACTGACACATTTCAGATAAAATGGACCGTTGTCAAGGAAAAGGCAAAGACACAAGTTCAGACCTTGGAGATTTTAGTTCACTTCCATATAAAAAGCACACATACTGTACAGTAAGCAAACATGTAACTGCCAGCGCATTTCAATGGGTGTTTCTTCACTGACATCTTCATTAAAGTACATTTTCTGAAGCAAGAAAGTGCTTCAGGAGACTTGACAGTTACAAAAGAAGCTGTCTTTTCATATCCAGTCACACTTTGTCTCCTAACTGACCATCCAGTATATACACAGATTATATAAATAAAAGAATAAATTAGGGTGAAATCCTGCACAACCAAAGTGATCAGTTCAAACTACTAAACCAAAGAGCTCCTTGTTGAATGGACTGCAGACATGAGTTAAAGTAAGGTGTACTGGGATTGCTAAAGTCCATCAATATAAATAAAGAACTGGTAAAAAGTAGAGCTTGTAGGTATTTCCCATCCCTCCTTTGTTCATCCACACAGTCTGCAAATGGCTGTTGTTAGTTCTTGGCCTGTAATTCACAGATTTCATAAATGCCGTAATCACAAAGGGGCAACACAGTTTTAGTAGAATAGGTTGGACACCCTGTAACGCTCTCAACTAAACTATGACAAAGTGCACTCAATAGGATAAATAAACTGACACGCAACAACTCTCACATTCACAACTCTGATCATAATCATGGGACAGAAAGAATACCATGCTCCACAAAACAATAAGAATGACACCAAACCACGTGGAACTAATGCTTTACACCGACACGTTTAAATAAAGAGGGCGCTGGAGTCTTTCCAATACTGATTCTAATAACAGACTAATAACACACTTAACAAATATACAAACAGTATTGTCTCTCACTGAGGCCAAGAAAATGGTCATTATTTCTCCTTTAATCTGTTCCCTTCAACTTCATCTCCGCTTCACGTGTTAAGTTGGTTTAACAGGTGAAATCAATACCAAAACTTCCGCCTAGATTCACTTCATTAGTCTGTTAATGGAAACCGAACTTTTCCGTCATGTGTTTTATACACATGCTGTGAGGTGTTTTCTCAGCTTTGGCTTGTATTTTTGAAGCACTGATGAATTAAAAAGTGGCTAATCCAGCCAGCAACAAAAATAGCTCTTTTTCCTTACAGTTGGACAGGCCTGTAGGAAGTTCTGATTAAATGTGAAAACAATTAAGACATCCCTTTTTTCCCTGCTGTTAAAACAAAATAAGAATGTATTTATACGCGGCCGACGGCTGTTGCCAACATTCATTTTAATGAAATTTTGGCTCTGGCCTTGCCAAGTCATTATTAGCCTGTCATGCTAAACCCCTACCAATCAGAAGAGAATGAATCGCTCCAGTGAGCTACTGATGACTATGGTAATTTCCAACGATGGGACATGTTTTAACAGTCTCAGTCACGTCCTGCCGGTACACACTGCTCTGCTCGGAGCAGTGAGAACCTCAACTATCAGGTTTTTTAGGTCTTCAGTGCACTTAAAGAAAAAATTACATGTGGAAACAAACCATGATCCAAAGTGGAAAAATGGAACCCATGTGTCTTTGCTGTAATTATGAAGTCAAAAAATGTTCTTCGACATCTCCGATTCATAAAGACAATCTCTAAAAGCCACATGGAGCGCCCATTAAGCTGCCATACACAAAACCCCTTCTGGTTTACTCTACACTGTAGAGTAGTGCATTACACAAAAGCACAGCAGTTCTGTAACTACTGTGTCACACTGACAGACATTCATGAGCCTCAGTTTACGCAACATTTGGAGCAAGACTCTGAGCTTTGATTGGACAAGTAAGTGTATGAGTTTGATTACAGAATGTCCCCACATGTGTTTTATGTTACACGCTCTGGAGGGATTACCAGAGAGCGGTCCAGCAATTAATCCCCCACCGCTGAGCACTTTCACTTCCTGGGGAGCAGTGCTGCAAGTCTCTGCTTCTTCATGGGAAGGAAATGGATCTCCTGTGAGCTGACCTTCTTCAGTTTGATAGCTCTGTTCTTAGAGACCTTTTTAAGCGGGTTGTTGGGGTCGTGCTGCTGCCCCTGGGACGCCGACGGCACTCCGTAGAGCTGCTGCAGAGACGCCCCCTGGCTGCCGTCCCGTTTGATGGAAAAGTTCTTGGTGGAGACTCCTGACAGGCCTTTTATCTTTCCGCAGAGGATGGCAGGGATGGCGTCCTTCACTGAGACAATGACCTTAGCCGTCTGCGAGGTGCTGACTATCTCAAGGTTTCCGGCTCTGCTGAGAGACGCCTCCTGACTCAGAGAACTAGACCCACCAGCACTGCTGTCAACCACCCACTTGTGCTGCCGGCTGAACTCCAGTGAAGCCAGACTGCCCAGGAGTTTGGAATCTAAACTCTGAGTGCATTCAACACCCAGAGACAAAGAAGAACCACTAGTATCTTGACCAGAATGGAAAGCTACTTCTCTGTCTGACTGAATGCACCTTTTCCTCACACCAGGCACTGACAAGTCGAGCACACTGTCCTGCTGCGGACTGGGGTATTCCTGTTTTAGTTCTACTGGACATGCTCTGACAGAAAGGTCTAGAGCCTGTCCTTCATCTAGAGGGAGCGAGGCTGGGGACACATTCTGTGGCTGGAATGGTGGCATGCATCTGCTTGAAGACAACGAAGGAGAGGTAGTATCTTTTGGAGACGTCTGAGTGCTTTTACTCACAGTGCAAACTGGTTTTGGCATGTTCCCCTTTGAGTCCTCAGTCTGAGGGACAGGGATGGGGATGGGAAGAGGGACGGGCAGAGGCACTGGCAGGGGGATGATGACAGGGTAGGGAACTAGAAGTGTGGCAGGAGGGACTAACGGGGCCAGAGGGGAGGTGTAGGGAGGTGTGAGGGGAGGAAGTGGGAAGAAGGTAGAGCCTGGTGACTGACAGGTTGATGAACCAGCCTGGGAAGGGAAGAGATCCTGCAAGATGGCTGCAAAAGCTGGATTCTGCAGGAGCGAGAGCAGGTTAGCATCCTGCGTTTGTCCTGCTGACTTCTGGTCGACAGCTGGAGGTAAACCAAACATCAAAGGATTTGGACACAGGACGTTGTTCTGGAGCGGCAGCTGAGGGCAGTTAGCGCTCTGAGGCATCACAGAGGGACTCATGTGCTGGATGACCTGCTGATCCAAGACCAGGGGAAGTGAAACTGGGCTTTGGCTTGTTAACAAGTATGGTGCTGCCCCCATTTGGCCGAGCTGAGGCCCGGCTGCTCCAGCCATCTGGAGGTGAATTGGCAGCATCAGTGGGCTCTCTCCCAGGCACACTGGGTGTAGTACAGTTGTGGCGACTTTAAGCGCCACACCTCCAGGAGATTCAGCAGTGGGACTCACCGCTGACGGTGCAGGAGGCTCCACCAGGTTAGAGAGCGCTCCTTTGCTCAGTGCTGTCGCGCTGCCGCCACAGGAATCAGCGGGAGGGAGTGGATTTACTCCATCTTCCACTCTACTGGTGAGTTCTCCTCCTCCCACCTCAGCGCTGCACACACCAGTCTGGGACTGTGTCATGGTTACAGACACATCATCACTACCCTCCATAGTTCAGTTTGAAGAGACAATCAAAATCTTCATCAAGTGCTAGTGACAGGTCTCATCCATTATTCTTCTAGGCAGCCCTGAAACACAGACAACAGCATGTTTAATAATGTGCAGTAGTTTCAAAAATGTGTTATAATGTGGAAAATTCTCTGGAATTTGTCCTCTGAGCAACGTAATACAGCTCAGCAAGGACTACTGTTAGGAAAATTAGGTATGCTCTTTTTATATTTAGCATTATGAATGGCTTTAATGAGTTTGAACTATAACAGTAAAAGATTCCATAAAATTAAGATTGAGATAAATTACAAAAAGACTCTCCAGGGATTTAGTATTGCGCTTGCATAAAACTGGGGGACTCGCGAGATGCAGATTAAAATAAGAATCAAAGCAGCAGAGGCTGAGATATCCTGCTCCAAAAAACACTGGTTCGTACATTTCCCATAATGCAACCCTTCCTGCCTGGTAAATATTGAAACTCCACACCTCCCGTTTGTAACAAAGGCTTTCTGTTATAAAATGTATAATCTCCAAGCCCAGGTCTGGTTGAGATAACCCTGATGACATCACTACGACATCATCGAGGTCATCTTATCAGGCTTGAAATAGCTCCATACCAATTGGCCCACTTTCTACACATGTACTCAGTGTTAGTAGCTTGTCATAGATGGAAAATCTCTCCCACTGTGGGAAAAATAAAACATACAATTAAAATACATTATTGGGCCTTACAACTCATCCAAGACAATTACTGCAAAACTGAGTGAGAAGGAGGGGACTTTACAGTTCATTACATACGTATCATCCCAAGTAACCAAGTTAGAGCAGAGCCATTTCTAATATAACACAGGAAATTGAGATGGGGAACATGATTGAGGCTGTCTGTTGTATGTCCCAGAGCTCAATTATCCCCAGCTGTTACTGTAATCAAGAATTTAAAAGGTAAACAGAGACTGGACCAACATGAAGGTAATGACAGTTTGGTTGTTACATGTTGTATGTAAAGCACTTTGAATTGCCTTGTTCAGGTGCTACACCAATAAACGTACCTTGTCCAGAACAAATATTCCTAATACTTTTCTTTTTTCCGAGACAAAGTCGGTAGAAATATAATATAATATTATTATAATATTATATTATAATATAATCAGTGAAAACTTGATTTTAGTGAAAGACATCTCTAAAATCAAACTGGAACTGAAACGAGTAGTCGATTCATCAGTTAGTCAATGGAAAGACAACTGACTGGCAACTGTTTTGAGATTTTCTTAATTAATTATATTAACTACTTTCTGACATTTTGTAGACCAAACGATTAATCGATCAAGCGAGAAAATAATCTACAGATGAAACGATAATGAAAATAATTATTAGTTGCAGCCTTAATCAAACCAGCAACAAAAACATACATACAAAACACAAAAACAGATCATGTCAGTCTTTCACGTCCCTCACTCCATTATGCTGCTTGTGTTTTCCTGATCACAGACACACTGTGACAAGGACAAGGGTTTACATTTTTTCATTTGCCCATCTTTCCATTCTTCCCCTCCTCCACCTGTCTCTCTCTCTTGGTTTAGGTCTCCAGTTGAAGAGGTTGAGCCCGGGGTAATAAGCCATATGCAGCTGACGGGACAGAAGCTTTTCTATTGCAGACCAAGGACCCCCGATCTACAGTGTCTGCATAGAAAAGGTTATACTGGAATCAATTACCCAGCTTTCAATTGATCAACTACCCACCTATGTATCTATCTATTGCCCCAGTAGTTCTCATGCTTTTATAAGCCTACTGTGTGTTGGCTTTCCTCTTCACCACATGACACTTCCACACAACACATGTCCTGCCTGCACTGGCTGTCAACCCTCATCCATCTGTAGTGATAAAACATCCCTTGGGTGCCTGCCTGGAGATACAATGCAACCAATGTCAGCACGGTCAATTATTCATACTGATGGGAGCACCAAGGATAATATGTTCAGGTCTTGGGAAGGGAAACACTTTAGACAACCTGAAACGTAACAACAAAGTATATGCCGTACCTTTTAAGTGAAAAACCCCAATTAAATGCACACATGCAGTTCCAATTTTCTAAAAGCGTGACACTTTTGTTTTTTCCTCCCTGAACAGCCTTCATGTGGTGTTGGGTTGCCTCACTGAGCAGCGAGGAGGAGCGCTCTACCCCCCCAGGCTGGTTTTATATTGTTCTGTAGCATAGATGAGACATTGTAATATGGCTCTGATGGATTACACGGAAGATTCTACAGCCAGACGGTCGGCCGATAACCTTGCCGCTGTTTCACACATGGGAAAGGTCTGGGAAGTGTGTGCATACAAACACACGCTTAAACATACCCTAATAAGACCCCAATAAAAGCTTGTGTGCGTTTAAAGCTTGAGGCTTCCAACACGGTCTAGAGTTGCTGGGTGTTTAAGGGTCGGTTCTCTGAGTGATGTTTGTCTATATTCCTGTAAAAGTCTTATGTACCACACATGCTGCATTGTCCTCATAGGGAAGACTCATCCTGCAAGTCGTGGGATCACACGGCAGACAAAAAAAAGGACTTGGACAAATTGTTGATACGAGAATCCGAGCAAAGGCATGGGCATACATCTGTCTTACACAAATATACTGCATGCACACATGGGCAAGACTCTTCCAACAGGTTTTTCCCTTTAATATCCTCAGTACCTCACTTATTCCTCCTTCTACAAGAAAAACAAAATATGGAAAACTGGATCTAATGTTCTAAATTAAGCCAGGATCTATTCTATTTTTCCACCATTTTGATGGTTGCATTCCAGGAAATTTGTGGCAAGACATTTCCTGCTTGATAACATGGTCATGAGGTCTGTGACACGATAACACCCAGCAGACCAAATATGAAAGAAGTCTTTCTTGGTTGAAACTCCCCTACTGTCACATACTCTAATGGTTTGGCCCGACTGTGCACTAAGTGAGGAAAATAACCCAGATAATAATCTCAATTTAACGGTCCCTCTTAACTTAGCTGTCAGGGTGAGATAACGTTTTATGCTTCACCTTTATGTTTTATGAGAAGAAATAAAATATAGTGTTTGTGAGCATTACTCTGAGCCTTCAGATCAGGTGACCTGATGCTAAGCAGTAATCGCCACCAGGGTGACATGTTGTTGGCCCCCCCTGCAGCAAACACAGCAGTTCACAGCTCACTGCTCCAACCTCTCTTCACTTAAATCATGTGAGTACAATGTCAAACTCTGCAGACGAGCAACAGAGGGAAAGTTTAACCAGCAAAGTCTAGAGTGAGCCAAAGTACATAGAGACCATGTTCATCTTTGTTTTTTTTCCCCTGTTACATTATCTGACTCTGTGACAGTGCTTTGTCTCTTTGTTATCACAGAGAGGGAAGGTCAAAGAAAGATGTCACATAAGCACCAATAAACTACTCTTGGATTCTTGCTGATGTGCCACAAGTCAGCTAAATCGTTCCACCTTACCTCAGAAGTTAAAGTCGCCTTATATAACTGATGTCCTTGTGGTCAAAGATGAGCTGCTACCATCTCCTCTGGCTAACACGTCTCAAACTGCCTGGTCAGACCAGTGTAAAGCTGTACTCAGGCACAAATTCAGAATGTAGGGTCTGAGAATTGTCAGAAAAATGAAACCCAACCTTATTTCCATAAACAGCTTTAGGTTAAACCTATTAATCTTCCTAAATCCAGCTTGTTAACAGAGTTAGACTTTCCCCTTTCCACATGATGATACAGTTTGTAGATTACATTGTTAAAAATAGCACCAGCGTAATGCAGTTTTCATTTACCATGAGCTAATGTAAGAAACATGCAACACAAACAAACCTGCAATCTTGTCGATTAATTTAGAGAAAGATAAGACCAGCAACACTTTTAATGCTGTCCATAACTCCCACATCATCTGTAAGAGGTTTGTGTGTTCAACAGCTAATTGAGTAAATAGGCAAGAAGAGACCTAACAGAGAGCCAAATGAAATCCCTCCCCTGTCCCCATTACTGTAATGATTTCCACATTTCCTTTTTTTTCCTTCTCCTTGCCTCATTGATGGAATGTACGCCATGGTAAGTCAATAGCAGGGAGAAAACAACAACGCCTTAACTTCAATTGCATTAAACTGTCTGCACTGCAGTCCAAACACGTTGCAAGAACTACTCTCTTCAGACCGAAGTGAGGGAACAAAGCACCAGGGGTGGATGGAGCATGGCTGATGATCTAAAGGTCATCGCCCTCAACACCCCTCTGCTCCAATAGCCAATTACATCTCATTAGCGAGACACACACGGACGGAGCCTCATCATGAGCTTCACGTCCTTAGACTGATGCAGATTTTCTTTCATTCAGCTGGTTGTCCTCCAGCTGATCTCCTAAATCCCACAGTAATAGTCCAATCTGATGAATAATTGAACACTTCTTAATGAATACAATCGGTATAGTCATCATTGTGATCATTGTGTGACAACAAGTCACTGTTTTAGACATCCATATTTGCCACTGAGAAATCCTGTTTAAATGGTGAGGATATTATGTTATGTATATATTGCACTCATTAGCAAATAGGTGGTTGGATAAGACACACTGAATATAAATGTCTAGAGATAACAGTACACAATTTTCCATTATACAAACTGAACATTAAACATTTGAAATTGGATTAGAAACGTTAGAAATTAAAATACACATGATGTTTTCCTGCTATGTGAATAAGCCCATCATTAAGATACATATGAGATAAGATTAGCGATGTTTATATCTTTGCTAAAAGTCGCTATTTTCTTATACGAGTTCTGTCATTGCACATGTGATAGGATACTGGTCAATATAAGCAAACAGGCTATAAAGCCAAGCCTATTGTAAGAGGCCCTGAGTGTGACACTGCCGGGTTCATCTGAGGATATTTTCCGTATTTCTTCACTGGTGACATTTTTTATCTCTCTACAGACAGCGTTACCGTCCTCCCAGACAGATATGCGCATTATGAGCCCAGTCACTGGTGTGTCTGGTCCCTCAGCAAGCCGACGGTTCGCCATGAAAAGCAGGGAGGCTGTGCGCCGTGTATGCGCACGTCTCCACACATCACACGGCAATAACACGAAGCACTGAGGGCGCGTGACGCTGCGCTGCCATAAAGACAGTAATATATGGCAGAGAGAGGGGCTAAATCATGATCTGTTATTCCTAAAGTTCAACTGACGTGTTTAAAAAACGAGCTCGCGCTGACAAACACTACGCGTTTCATAATACAAGCTAGCTGCGCAAATCGCCTCTGAAATAAAAAAAGGCTTTAATACGTTTTAAAACCGAGACCGTGCCACTAGCTAAATAATTCCCAGTTAATCCACGAGCTAATGTTAAAACGAATTAATGTTTCAGCGTGTAAGCGACGCACAAATCAGAAAAGCCTTGGCTCCCCCTGGTTCATCTCCTTTCCTTTTAATGTAATTCTTCCGTAAAATTCCAGTTTTGCTACAAACACCAACATTTACTCACCTACCTAGCAGAGGAGCGCATTAGCAGCTTTCCAAACCAGCTGCCCTCTGTCAGTTATCAATGAATGAGACCCGTAATACTTTCAAATAAATAGATATGGTTTCTATTTATCTCTTCATTGCGGTCCGTCGTAGCGACTCCAGACTGAAGCTGCGCACGCAGCACAGTCAGCGGGTCCTCCCCTCCTCCCTCCTCCTCTCTACACACGCAGGGACTGATTTTTTTTTTTAAATAAAGAAATTAAGAAAAAAGTAAATAAATAATATTAATAACAGCAATATATCTCAAAAATAAGAGATATAAAATAAATACATAGACTTAAAAAAAGTCCTCCATATAGTTGGAAAAAAAAATTGTTTTCATGTCTTTCTGTCTAAAAATGTCAGTGCGGGTAACGCTTTGTTTTACTGGTCTGCATTTTCCCCCAAAATAACACGATTTTCCTGGAAGAAAGTATGTAATTTGGTACGTATTATAGGGAAATAAAGACAGTATTTAAGTGGTACACTTCCAGTTGATTAAATCCATTAAATTGCCAGTGTAACCTCGGCAGTGGTTCCCAATCCGAGGGTCGGGGCCCCCACAGGGGGTCGCACGTTAAGTCTAAAGGGGTTGTGAGATTATTAACAGGATAGGCAGGGAAAAAAGCAGAACAATTATTACTCATGAATTAGTGGATCATTTTGGGTAATTTCAAACCCAGAAATTGTAGTTACAATATAATGACAATACAGTTTCCAATAATACATGAATAATTCATTCAGATTTATTTGGGTTTAAAAGGAGATTCTCTTTCAGGGACATCCTTATTTCCCCTAAAATTAGTTCCAAATTACAGACATGTGGTGTGGAACCAGGCTGTAATTTGTCATTTAAAAAAAGATGTAAATATGACCATAACCTCACATGAACTTTAACCAAATCAATAACCCTAACCCTAACTAGAATTATCCTGATCATAACCACCAAAAAATGTCCAAAAACCTCAACTGAATGAACTGAGAGAGTTGGGTGACCTAAACTTAACATGTATTATAATGAAAATTAGGTTGTATAAGCACAGAAATAAAATATGTATATAAATATATATAATAAAGTATGATAGGGTCATGAAAATCTCACATGCTCTTAGTTCCTGTAGGTACAATTTAGGAGCATAACAGGATTAGTATCTGATCTCTGATTTCGGGAAAGGAGTATAGACAGTATTTTATTCTTTCATTTTAGACAGTACTCTTGACGGTGTCGTCTAGTGAGTGGCTGATGACAGAAGCAGAGGAGAATGGAGTTTGGCAGCTGCGGATGAAAGTCTGGTAGTGACAGGGCCGGGTGAGCAGGATCCCCTGGGTCTCCATATCAGTCCCAGCCAGCCTTGGGCTCTGCCTCGGGGCCCCGGGGCCTCTCATTGTTCCACAGGGAGGCTGTTTAATGCACTATAATGAGCCTCACAATATACCCTGGTGGCCTGGTGGTGACTTTGGTGTGGTTACCTCCTCAGTGTTCCTCCCCCCACCCAGTCTACAGTCAGTATTACTCACATGGAAGGAAGTACAGCTCAGATCAGGACTGAATGTGTTGTTCTTGTTATACAATCAACGCTGCAATCAATACTTCTTAACCAAAGCTAGAACAATGAATATTAGACAGTTCTCCACCTATAGTGTGGACGTATCTCTTGCAGGTGCTCTCATCTAGATTGCCAATTCATGTGGATCAGCTCCAGACTGTTTCTGGTATATTTATGCTACACATGCTGGAAAAATGTGTCATTAGACATTACAAATTCAAATATGGAGGCTGAATGATGTTACCCATTAGTCCCTTCATATGGATTGGACACATTACATATAAATGAGTCATCTGAAGGTCTTTGATTGCTCTTTGCATTTAGGGACAATATGGAAATTACTAGGGTTTGGAGGGGGGCTGAATCTCTTATTTCATTTTATAAAAAAGTAAGACCCTCCCCAGGGTTATCAAAAAAAAAAAAAAAAAAAAAAAAAAAATGTGGACCCTCCTCTTGACTTAGAAAAAAAAACTACAACCTTCCCCCCAGTATCTGAAAACAATATATTTATGACGAACATAACAAAACAGTGAAAATACAACCACTCTCTATTTTATAACAGTTATTATAACGAAAAATATAAATATGGTGTAAGAAAAAAATGAAATCCCTTCCTCTCCAAATAAAGTAACCCTCCCCCTTCAGCAAAAATAAAAATGACACTACCCTCCCTCTTTTCTGACTCCCACTCCCTCACCCACCTAATACTTTTCATACAGTCCCTTACATCTGCAGTGAGTGAGCACTGAGAAGCTGTGTGTGTTCTTTTGAAGGTCTTTACTTGCCTTTGTCCATGTTCTTCATAATCAGACAATGATAAAAGTCATGTTGGGCTGACGTTTACTTTTAAGGCCTATTCAGTATCTGCTGTACTGTCTTTACAGCCGGAGGGCAAATAACGACACAGAGCCTGCTGTACAGCACAAAGACAAACACTGAAAGAAAGACATCTCTGTGGTCAACCACCATCAAAGCTTGTAGGACAGTTCCTCATGGTTAGGTGCTGACATCCTTTTTATTCTCCGTCTGGGCACATTACACACATTACTATTGTGATACATCCCATAGATTTCTCTTGAGTGAAAATACTCGACTTCTGCACCACCTACCACTCATGCCAAGGCATCCTGTCTCCAGTGTTAATCGAGGTCAGGGTTCAGGGTCAGTATGCCCTTTGATGGGTACCCGCTTGGGGTGCCAAACAGTCCAGGGCTTTGTTTACCTTTTTTTTCTTCTTCACTTACAATCTCAGCCCAGTCGACATGCACCGACTGAGAACAAGGCGTTTTTGTCCGTCACAGACCCGTTTGACATTAGCCAGAGCAACAAAGAGAATTCACACTGACTTTGGAGCTGGAACAGGACCATGAAAATGACATAACACATGCAGAAACGACATGTTAATAACTACAGCTGAGCCTTGAGCCTGTTATGTAGAGAGGAACCTGTTCAGACTTCAGATGTTTAAAAAAAATTCTCAGCTGTTTTATTTCTCTGGGCAGGACACAAAGAGGACTAATTTCAATGTACACCCAATTTGCATTCAATTACCCAGTAGACATTCTCCTGTGGATTCAGCTGGAGAACACCCTCTAGTGTTCATCTGAAATCAGTGGCTGCTGTGCCATTTGCTGTGATTCAAAATATTGCTCAAAACCTCTAAGGTGCTTATTTCTTGCCATTTCACAGTCTGCAGCAAGACACATAAACATACATATAAATGTGCTTAAAGTCATGACAGAGTGAAAAATGTTATATAAATACAATGCACTTGGTTTACAGTGCAAAAGACAAATATGGTTTGTATATATGGTTACGACTTCTCCAATTGTTGATGCACAGAATTCTTAATACACTTGATTTATATTGTCTTGTTCTGATTCTACCATCCTGTGAAACCGTTCTTTTGTAGTCTGGTTTTATTGTAAGATATGGCGCCATCTTTTGAAGACAAAGCTGACACTGCAGTCCACAGTAGAGTGTTGTAACCGCACGTGAAGACAATTAGTATCGTAACAAGACGAAAAGCCACATGAATCCTTTCATTGCATTTAATTTATGAGAGCCATGCACGGGTTGAGGAAGTATTCAGATACTTTACTGAAGTAAAGGTGGCAACACCACACTTTAAAAACACTTTATTACAAGTAAAATGTTCCTTAAGTACGCAAGTATTATCTGCAAAATGTACTTTAGGTACCAGATTATTATGCATTAGGGTGTAGGTGGTATTTTACTGTTGTAGTTAGTTGAGATGGAGCTAATGTGAACTATTTCACATACTGTTGGGACGTTTAATCAATAACAATGTACCATATTTTATAAAGTGATATGTAAAATCTTAGTATGTAAAGTAACTCCAGCTGTCAAATAAGTGTAGTGGAATAAAAGTATAACGTGGCATCAAATGGAAATACTCAAGTAAAGTACAAGTACCTCAATTTTGTGCAGTACAAGATTAAAAACTCAACTATAACACCTTTAAAACAAGAACAATTAACATCACTACCGACCCAAAGAGCCATTTTCAAAGCAGTCACATTTATTTGTCTTTTTTATACACATTTGCTAAGCAGCCTGTTGTGCTAGCACTTTGATAGGATTTACTATGGGATTTCCACAATGCTTACTAAAAAATAAATACAAGACAAAGTGTTCCACAGCTCAAAAATATACAAAGGTTTGAAATTAATGTAAACTTCTTTTTTTTTTTTTTTACATAAGAAACAATTCAACAACCTTTGTGACAATTCCAAAAGTTATTGTATTTACAAGTTTGTACAAAAAATACAAAGCTGATAGCTACAGTATACAGAGGTTGATCTGAAGTCCAAATGAAATGCATCTAGTACCATAAAGTTACGCTGTAATTCTTCTTTAGTATTGGTTTTATGTTTTCAAGAATGTTTCAGTCACGTAAACGAGAAGAGAAAAACAGTTGGATGCTGCTAACATGTGCACGTTTCTAGCCTTTGGCAGAAGCATCTACTCCACTCCTAAAGCGTACTCAGAGTGTGGGTATTATTCAAGGAAAGTCCATGTAAAGGTCTATAAACATCTCCAGGTACAGCAAGACACTAATGAAACTTCACAAACATCACTTTATCAGTGCAAAAAAACAAAAATAATAATAAGAAAAAAAGGTTGGAATGAAGGTTCACAGACATAACCCATTGTGTACCCTGTTAGATGACATTGCATTAGTATAGAGTATCATTAAGGCCAAAATGAAGTTGATATTTACAGTGTACCTATAGGAAAGGACAGTCTTCCATAGGGCAATATGGCTACATAGACTCTCTTTTTGCATAATGGTTGAGTACCATACTGCAATAAACACCATATATAATATTATTTTGAATATGTGGGACAAAAAAGAAAAAGGAAAAAAAAGACTCAGGGTGTCAGGGTTACAACTAAAACCTCCCTTGTAGCTTATGACTGTTCATGCCACCTTTTAATTACATTAATGAGTTGCTTTCCTCTTTGCCTCTGCAACCAGTGTCTGAAATATGATTTAAAATGTGTCTCTTATAAACAAAATAGTATCTGAATAAAATATGTTATTAGTAATACCAGCAATTTGTTGCATAATTTAAAGACTTTAGGTTATTTAAAGGTATAAACCAAATCGGGGAGCTTACGGAGATTTTCTGCATCAGTTATAAAAATAAATATATTTAGATTGTTGCGACACAGAAAATATGAAAACATGGCAGTTTAGGTTTTGATGGGGGAATAAAATAGATGAGCATTTGGTACAAAACAGCAGAAAATGCCACATCCCTAAACGCAGAACGTCCTCTTTTCATCACGGATGATAACCTGGCTCCAAATGTAACCCTACATCCTCCATCAAAACTGAAAAATCTCACAAAAACACTCAACCTGCTGAGGCCCAAGCTGCTTTGCCACTTATTGTCTCTTGTTGAGCAGAGTAAAATAAGGCATATTTGATCCTCCTGAACACTTTCCACTTGCCTCTTTCAACAATTCTCAAACACACCAAGTCAGCAAACCACAAATGACCATTATTACGTTTTATTAAAAACCTCCTTTTTCTTTTACAGCTCTCCTATTTCACGACCTCCGACCTTTTGATCACTTTTTCATCTCCCATGTTAACACCTGCTCCCTTCTTGTCTCCTAAGATTGTCGAGTTAGTGCTTGGCTTCGACATTTCCTGTCTCACCTCTAATCGCTCATCTTATTGCATGAGAATTTTAAAATGTTGTAATAGCAAGCGATCTTCGATATAATTTACAGTATGCTTTTAAAAGGACTGAGTAAAATATACAAACACATCAAGATGAATTGATGCATTGAGGCTTCACATTATTTTTTCCTCCGCTGTTTCTCACACAGTGGTAGTCCTGATGTTCAGTTGGGGGGGGGGGCTTGAAGAAATGTAAAAATTGTGTGTCTAATTGCATAGGTATTCACAGAATACATACAGTTAATCCAATATATTTTTCTATTTTTACAAGATACTGATAAAAATGTCAAACTGTGAGAGTTTTTCTTTTAAATTCTGGAGAAAAATCTGAGAGCAGACCAGCTAAGATTAAACATTAATATACTGTAGCAGGGCTGAATGAAGGCAACCAGTTGGGTGTCGTACCTGGTTTTGGGTAACATGCCATAAACTAACCAAATAATATATTTTTTAGATCCATGTAAGCCTGTTTTTCTCCTGTGGAACTGAACTGGAATAATGTTTTTCTCATAATTTCTAATCATCAATCATATGTTTCTACAAACTGCAGATGCTAAATAATCTGGTTCCCTGTTTCTAATGCTAAGTGTTCATATCATGAGGATATTTAGACGTACAGTATGCATAAAACATTTTTCAACACATGTAAAATTGTTTAAAGTATCCACAGAATAACCAACAGGATGGTGTATCCCTAATGTTTTGTATACCTCCTGGCCTCACCGCATCTCATATATATTATAACTCATTCTGGTCCATTTGTTTTTACTGTAAACTAACAAAATCATTTCATACCTTTTGACACTTCTACTCTGTTTCCTACGTGGAGCCCTGTGATGAGCGGTCGTCATGAGGACTCCCGTCTGAGTTCTCTGTCTCGCCCTCAGAGATCGCCTGCATGGGCGCTGAGTACAGTCTGCTGCGCATGCCGTAGCGGCTGCTGTTGGCGGGCGGGGGGATCCTGGAGCGGCCCTGCCTGGAAGCAGCAGATCCGGAGAAGGATTTCGGGGAGAAGCCCTCGGAGTTGGCTCTGGGGTACGGGCTGGAGAGCTGATCTGGTCCTGATTGATGCTGCTGTTGTTGCAGGGGGGAGGCGGGCTCTTCGGGCTGTCTGGGTGACTCCATCAGGAAATCTCTAGGAGTTTTAGGAGTGATGGGGCTCTTGAGGATCTCTGTGGCAGACATGCGGTAACTTGATTCAGAGCGGCTGCCCTTTCTAAGCAGCAGAAGTTTGAACTCCTCGTTGGAGGTGCTGGACTTCTTTGCGTTCCTGTAGATGGGCCCAGGGGCTCTGTGCAGGCCTGGTGGGGTCACAGCGGAGGAGGGTGACACCAGCGGGGCTGGGGAGCTCACAGTGCTGCTGGGTGGTGTGCTCGCCGATACAGCACTGAGGCGGTTCCTCACACCCAACTCAGTGGAATCCTTCCTGCCCAACACTTTCCTTTTGGACCTGAACATGAAGAAATCCAGTTAAGAATCTCTGTAAACGCAGAGCGAAGACAAAGAGGCTGCTATCCAAACTGCTTACCTGTGAATCATAGCAAACAGATCCTCAGTGGTCCGAGCTTTGGTGGGTGACAGAAACACACTCTCATCCTCTGGCCTTGACTCATCACTCAGAGGGGACACTGCATTATCACTGGGTGTAGAGTCTGTTAACAGAAACCAGTCATCATTTGAATACACTGCATACACTGTGTATTCTACACCAGTGGCTGGAAGCAACGTTGGGCTGCAACTAATGATTATTTTCATTACTGATCAACAAGTCCATTATTCTTTCGATTAATCAATTAATTGTTTAGTGCCAGAAAATAGCTAGTTTTGTCCAACAAACAGTCCAAAACCCAAATACATTCAATTAAAAATGATATAAAACACAGAAATGCAGCATATCCTCACAGCTGGAATCAAAGAATATATATATATATTTTTTTTTTTAACTAAATCAATGAATTTAAAGGCCCTGAAAACATGTGTTCTCAATCAGCTTCTTACTATGAGTGATGGGATCCTGCACAAACACACTATTTTATTTTTATTTTTCAGTTTTGGTTATCTAATGAGAGATGTCTGTATTTCTTCTTTTTTTTGTCTATGCTCTTCTCTGTAGTCTGAAGTGGGCGGGGCTCAGTTGGAAACATACTTCTATGCACCAATCAGGAGTTAGCAACATGACAGTTGGTGGGTTGTTTGGTCACTGTCATTAAAATTTGATCAAATCACACCCACATAGTCCTGGTGAAGCAGATCAGCAGTTTCTTTTGTGTTAAATCCTCAATAAATAATGGCTAAAGATGTCTTTTTTTTTTTACTTTGATTGTTGCTTATTTAGTCAGTTTAGTGTTATAGAGAAATAAGATTCAAGCCAAGTTTTCAGGGGCTTTAACAATTTAAACAATTAAAAACTGTCATTTTCTGTCCATTGAGTAAAACAAAGGAAAAGTCAGAAAAACAGAAGTTTAAAAAAATATACATTTTTGTGTTGCAGAAATATGTTTTTTTCTTTTTTTCTGTCCTGTTAATCATCTCGTGTCCCCTCAGATTTTACAAAATCTGTGATCCTCTACATCAGGGGTTCCCAGCCTTTTTTGCACCACGGACCATTTCTATATTTACTCATGGCGGACTGGTCAGTCGCTCACAAATAACCCTTGATATTGAGTTAGAAACGAGAGAGAGAGAGTAGGCGAGTGTAATGAAACTAAGCAGAAAACTAACAAATGCTCTGAGACCCAGTAACGGTCCGCGGCCCGGGGGGTTACGAACCTCTGCTGTACATAACCATGATGTCAAGATTCATAAGAAATATAACATACATCAGTGATGAAGACAGTGACAATCTACCTTTACTGAAGTAATCCTCTGTCTCTGCTGTGGACTCCTCCTGAGAGGCACTGTCGGCTGAAACACCTGATGACTCATATTCCACTTCTGTGCTACCTTCATTACTGATTGAACTCCCTTGCGACGTCTCTGATTGGCCGTCAGTAGCAGGCACTTTATCAAGACTGTTGGATCTCTTGGGTGAAGTGTGCTGAACAGAGAGACCTGGTTTTATCTGACACGGCTCTTCTTCTTCACATGGCTCAGTTCTTTGCTGTTGTAAAGGTTCCGCCTGCGAGCTGCAGTCTCCGGACTGGACAGGTGTTTTTACTGACTCTCGGCACGTCTCTCCTTCAGGACTAGTGGTCCTCTCAGGGATGTCTAACGATGCCTCTGACTGCAGTTTGAACGCTGTCATACTCTCTAAAGGAGCCTCTCTGTCCTGCCTGTTCCTCGTCTCACTCTGACATGCTGCTTCTCCATCCACAAGCTCTTCATTTGAGGTAAACACTGATTCACATGACCCCTTCGAGGATGTGTGATGTTGATGTGAGTTGTGTAACAGGGGACTCTTAAGCTCTAAGGATTTACTACTGGAAAGTTTGCTAGTTAAGTTCCAAGTGGGACATTTGAGTCTGGAAGTTGTTTTGTCCTCCTGACTTCCTTCATGTTCCTTACTGAAGGATCGGAGCTGTACTGAGTGCAGCACTGTGGGCGTGATGGACATGGAATGGGCGTTAAACACCTCTGAGTTAGGGGGCACTGCAGGTTTGGTTGACACTGCAGCTTTTTGTTTGTTTTGGTGAAGGACTTGAATCTGGGTCCTGTAAGCTGAAGCCTTGTTGCCGACACTATGAAGGGCACTTAAGTCGAGGTGGGAGGGAGGGATTACTGGCAGCTCCAGGTCTCTGTTCGAGGTGGCTCCATCCCTGCAGGAGAGCGATTGCAGCGACAGCGACGAAAGAGACGACTTCCTCTCTGGGACTTTGGGCTTCCTCTTGCCACTGGATGGTGACAGTGGTCCAGGAAAGAAGGCGGAGGGGAATGAGGAGGTGGGGGTTTCTGACTGACTGGAGTAGCCGCTGGATGGGCTGGCCAGGCCCGCCAGCTTCTCTGGAGACGTTAGCTTGAAGTCTCCCTCCACTGATGGAAGTGAGGGGGTGGTGGCTCTGGAGCCAGACTGGGACGTTTGAGACTCAGAGCTTTCCTGCGACTTGATGCATTCGATAACAGTTGTACCTGTCGCTGTGCTGGAGTTTGACAGAGACCGGTAAGGGTCACTGGATTTTAAATCATTCAGGAGCCACAGATCTGCATAGTCTGACTGTACAACCCCGTCATCCTTAAATGAATGTGCATCCGTGGAGCTAAACACGCCTAAGTCAGGTAGATCAGCTGAGCCCTCAACCCCCCAGACCACAAGGGGCTCTCTGACTAGTGAAGAGTTCTCTTTGTGACCTGGAGAGCCAGACAAAACCAGCTTCAGTTTCCTCTCCTTGGAAGACAGTGGAAGTTGCTGCCCGCAGGTAATCTTTGGTTCTTTCTTGTCAGGGATGTTTCCCTCACTGCATATTTTTCTCAAGGATGAACTCCTCTTAGGCGGACACGGCTTCACCTTTGGTTTTCTTAAAGAGAGGCAGCGTCTCCCCAAAGTCATGTGACCACTTAAGTCAGACAGGCCACAGTCGGAGCTGGGGGCTGCATAGTTATAAGTGAAGCTTTTGCTACCTTTTAGACCACAGTCAAAGTGCATGGAGGTGTAGTAGCCTTCAGTGTCTACGGAGTAGTGGGAGACGGTGTCAGCTTTCTCCGACAGCGGTTTGTCAGAGTAGCTGCTCTCACAGGTGGCCATGCTGGTGAAACTGGGGCAGCCCAGGCTGCTCTCAGCCTCTCTGCTCGGCTCGGGGCTGAAATCTTGTGAGTGTGCAGGGTCCGGCAGGGGGTAGCTCCACTCCCCCTCGATGGGAGTGCTGACCCCTACTTCCTCTAATATGTCCATAGCTGTGGAGGAGAAGGAGCCTGCCCGCTGCCTCCTGAGGCCCTGGTAGTGGTCCAGCATGAAGCTGGTCTGGTCATCGTTGGTGTGAGTGGCAGCATTTAAGGAGAGCTCTGAGTCACAGTGTGAGGAGCCCGTCAGCGGTGGAGAGGCTGCTGGGGGGATTGTTTCTGAGGTCTGTGAGGGGCAGGTGGAGCTGCTCCCACTCCAGTTCCCACTTGAGGACTGGTGGTCGTCCTTATGGTCCATCTGGCCTCCCAGCACCCCTGCGGCTGAGACGGAGTGGACGGGGCTACTGAAGGTGTCTGAACTGGATGAGATCTCACAGCTGCCCATGTCAGCCTTCCTGGGCAGCTGGGATCTGGTCCTCTCCATCCAGCTGCGCTCCGGACTCTCTGAGAGCTGCTTGTACTTCAGGCCGAGCTGGTGTTCGGACATGGCCTGGTCATCCGTGCTCTCTTCTTCATCCTTCAGAATCAACTCCCCAGGTACAGACAGGAAGTCCTCAGTGTCGAAGGGGGAAAGCTCCTCCTCATCGTCGCTGTCATTATGCCCGTTGTCTATCATCCGGCTCCCATCTCGGGGGAGACTCCGGGAGCGCAGGCGTGCGCCCACAGAGGCTGTGAACATGGCCACAGCGCTGTCCGGCAGGGAGGAGATGTTGCCTGCAGAGTGGGAAAGGGAAAGGGAGACTCCCTGGCCTCTCTGGGCCCTGATCCTCCTCCGAGACGGCGCTCCTGAGATCAAAATGTCTTCTGTCTGGCAACCTGAGTCTCTGGTGCTGAGATGGCTGGCCAGCTCCTCATTGGAGGGAGTGATATCGAGACTGGCATGAACTATCACCGTCCGCTCTCTGGAACCAGGAGAGTCATCAGAGTCTGGGAGAAGAAAGGAACACAAGGATGATAAGCATACATAACAAACTCAGACACAACTATAGATTAAACTTCTTCTATTTCTGTATTTTGGTGTCTTTGTCACAATAATACAAACATATAAAATCTTATTTTTTTAGTGGTTTAAGGCGTTGACCATGAATCACAACCATCGTCCGGCTGGGAACTTTAGCTGCATGTCATTCTGCATCTTTTCCCTCATTTCCTGTCATCTCTTTACTGTCCTCAGGCTAATAAAAGCATGAAATGGCCCAAAAATATCTTTAAAAAACAGAACAAACTAACACTGAAAATACGCCTCCTATCACTAGTTGTCTCTCATATTTATGTTGCCATACTATAAAGCTGATCTGTCAGCTTTTCTTCTGTAGTATACTGATAAGATTTGAATGTCACATAATGCACTTTGTATAACTATTAGTACCACTGTCTCTACAATGAAAAAATATAACATGTGCTTTAGACCCTTAAAACTAAACCCTTTCTGTTTAAATGACAGCATGTGTAAAACATCTCAGCAAATAACATAAACATCACCTTTATTTTACTTTAACAGCAGCAGTCTGAATAAAATTTCAGATCTCACCTGTGTTTGTGGCTGACAGGGAGGGTCTGATTAGCGTAAGTCACAATAAGCTACATACCTAAATCTTGCTGCACCTGTCTGGGAATGCCGGCGACAGTCCTCCGTCTCCTCAGCTTCCTCCTCCTCTGAAGCACAGACTGCGAGTGGACGAGCGAGCAGCGCACACTAGCATCTCTGTCAAAGCCAACCCCTGCAACGGAGATGGGACATCTGAGGAATCTTTGTTTAGCGGGCAACTGCAGCGACTCCTTCTTTTAACTCTCACGCTGTCTCGTGAAAAAAAAAAAAATCTGTACCATGGGCAGAACTAAATTAGATATTCTACAAGAATAGCAGTGAGGAGTAGAGGACAGTTATCTAATGGAGCTTAAAGCCACAGTAAGACAAACCTGGAGTAAGAATGTGGAGTTATTTACTACTTGGTGTAATGTCTGACTATATTTGACCTTTACCCAAAACATGCACAAAAAAAAGTCATATGACAGAAACTATGAAGTCAACATGTTGACGGGATTACTAACCAAAGGAGAAATCCTGTGTTCTGCTTCAGTTTTGTTGTGTTCCCTTGTTTTCCTGCCTCTCCCTCACCATACGTTATGACTATCATGTGATAGCAGGTCAGGCCTTTCAGCACCATAGCAATCGCTGGACTTTGCTTACAATGTGCATTTTTTCTTTTTTCCTCAACTGTCTCTGACTCAGCCAGTGTTGGCGTACAACTCTTCTTTTGAGTCAATGTGAGCGAGAGAGTAAATAACGTCGGGACAGGCCTTTTCAACAATTTGGACAGAACTAATTAGCATTCATGTCACAGCATCTTGCCTTGCAATCACATGCACAAAGCGCTGAAGCATGAGAAAGAAAGTTAACTGGGCACAAAGCATGACTTGCACTTTGAGAGTGATTCTCTGTGGCAACATTAATGCCTTTCGATAATGATGAAGTTTTATGATTAATTGCAGGATTTCCAAATTTCTTGCAAATATTTAATTTTTTTGTAATGCGGGGAAAGTATACTCTACACAACAATTGGACAGTGTTAATGAGGAGTGCCAAAACTCAGCAATGAGGAGAGCAGTAGTGTGTGCATTGTGACCCATTACGTCTGACTGGACTAAAAAACAATAGGAAATGTTAAAAGAATAGTTTGACATTTTGTGAAATACGCTTCTTCACCTTCTTGCCGAGAGCTAGCTGAGAAGATCGATACCACTCTCATGTCAGTGCACTAAATATGAAGCTATGGCCAGGTGATGGTTAGCTTAGCTTAGCATAACGCCTGGAAACAGAGGGAAACAGCTAGCCTGGCTCTGTCAAATGTTCAAAAATACACCTACCAGCACCTCTAAAGCTACTTAATTAACACATCTGTACAAGAAAAAAGACATAACATAACGTACGTGTTAATTAATGAGCTTTAGAGTTGCTGGTAAGCATAGGGCTGGGCAATATGGTTAAAATCACTATCACAATTTTAAAGGTATAATTTGACATTTTGGGAAACACGCTAACTATTTAGCTAGAGCCAGGAGACGATTTTTAAAAATACATCTAACGGCACCTACAACTCACAAATTAAAACGTTATAGATATGTAGTTTGTTTAATCCATACACAAACAGAAATGTAAAAAGGGCAGGTGGTGGTTTTATGGGGAGTTGCTGGTGCTGTAACTATTTCTGTCCTGGTGCAATGACTTCTCTGGCGTCTTGAAAACCATAGCTTGTCGTTCTTACATTTTGATTTTTGCACGGATTTAATAAACACATACATATATACATATATATATATATATATATGTATATATATATATATATATATAACATGTTATCACTAAGTATAAGTGGTGCTGGTGGGGTTATTTTTTACCTTTTGGACATAGCCAGGCTAGCTGTTTCCCCCTGCTTCCAGTCTTTATGCAAAGCTAAGCCAAGCGTCTCCTGGCTGTAGCCTTATATTAAACAGAGAGACATGAGAGTGGTATCAATCTTCTCATCTAACTCTAAGCAAGAAACCAAATAAGCGTATTTCCCAAAATGTCAAACTATTCCTCTAAGCTACAGAAGAGCTAAAGAAAGCTAGCATTGCTGAGGGACAGGATGACAATCTCTCCTAACAAAGAAGTTTAAGAAATCTACACCACAGCTCAGTCCTGTCACAATAAACAGATTCAGGCATAAAACAGTGAGTGCTTTAAATTTACCAGTCACATTAATGGGGATGACACATGAGTTGATGACTTGGGAATTGCTTTTCATTCTTTCCTCTGGGGTGGGCAGCGGCAGGGCTTTAGACCAGTTAGTCTGCTTGTCCAGGGTGGAGGGGATGTTAAGGATGGGAAACTTAGACCGGTGACCTAGAGCCACCCCGTCAGTGTCGGGGTCAGAGGGCGCAGCCTGCAACAGATGGATATTTGCATGGTTAGGTTGTTAAGATTAGGTGGCATTACATGAGAAATGGTACGGCAGAGTTAAGCATGATCAAACTCAGCTTCAGAAAGGGGCATGTGTAGAGTACAAAGTCAGGGATTACTCTTATTGTCAAAGTGTTTATCTGAGAAAGAGCTGGAGGCTAGAGGTAGAGATTTGTGTCTTATTAAACTGCAGCAAAGACTGCTTACTGTCAGAGCAGAGGTAAATTAATACACATGCCCTTCCAGGAGCTGAGTTTCATGTTGGAGTGCAAAGAAGAAATGGAAATAAAAAGCATGCTTTAGAGAGAGAGAGAATGGAAAGCACGGCAAACATTCAAAGAATCTACTCAGTAGGTTTCATGCAAAGGAGAAATTTATCATTTAAAACATGTTAAAATCGGAAAATATAGCTATACCTGCAAAAAAGTTCCTAGTTCTGACCACCTGACTGTATTCAAGATTGCCAGACCAATAAAAGGTCTGGCACACACTGCACAGCACAGCACAGCACAGCACAGCACAGCACATGCCATGATAAATACTAACTCTGCTGTGAGAAGAAGAGACGTCTCCTTCACTCAACAACAACAACTGCACAGAACAAACAGTGTAAACAGTCATTTCCAGTCACAACACGCTGGTTTGGAAACTCTTAGCTCATGCTCCGACAATCTGTGGCACCTAAAGTGATGCTGCTGCATAATAACGAGCCTCCGGAAATATTTGAGAGGAAATACTTCACGGCGGCTTCAGTATCAATCACTGCACAGTCCTTCCCCTCTGACTTCTCCATGGCTCCACATCCTTTTTCCATGGGCCTCCTCAGGCTCTCAAACTTAAATACTGCAGATCCCCTATCACTTATACCGCCGTGCTAAATGAATTTAGGCTATTAAGTTCTTACCTTGAGATTCCTACAGAGAGGCACATGTGAAACTGGGAGTGATTCTCAGGCTGAACTGGTTCCCACCTTCACCACCCGGCAACCTCCCACCCCCATTTAAAGGCAGCTCTTGAGCCTTTGTGCTCTCTGTTCCCAGCAGACCAATGAGACCCTGACAAAACCCCGGCCACAAAAGAAACCGGTTTCCTTGGAAACTTCTCCCAACTAGTAGGGGGAAAAAAATCAAAAGGAGAGCATTTACAGCTGATTTGTTTCGAGAACAGAAAGGAGGTTTTAGGATGAGGCTAGACGAAAGAGGAGAAGAAAGAGACGGTGAAGAGTGGACACGTACAGGATGGGAGTGGCAGTGTTTGGTGTTTGCCCCTGTCCTCGGGCTCATTTCTTTCTCACAGCGGGCATCAGGCACGATATATTTGGTGAAGAAACAGCCCTGAGAGAGAAACACGAGGCTGTCAGCTCTCTCAGGGATGGGTGCAGCGAGGAAACCGCAGCACTGAAGGATCATGGGTAATCACAGGCACAAGCTTGGAGAAGTCGACCCTATCATTAGAGAAAACCCTGGCTGCCGGGCGGCTGTGACTGTGGCCCTCACACACACATTCCTCACATACTGCACGCTCAAAAGCCCGGGCCCTTCACATGAACTCCCAACAACCGTCTGAGCACGTAAATGCACGACGAGGCGGCGTGGATGAAACCTTAGAGCGGCGCTCTCCTTCAGTTTCACAACAAACGCGCTGGAGAGCTGCATTAAGTGGGCATGCATTTCAAAGGAGATTCATTATGTAAATTAGAAGGAGTCAGACAAACAAGAGCAGGTAAGGAGGTGAAAGGAAGTGTTTAGAAGGAGCACACAGGAGCCAGGAGGGAGAGAGGGAGGGAGGGAGGGACCACTACCTTTCTGCTCCAGGGAGAGAAGCGGCAACATTCGGTAGGGGAGGAGGAGCGGGTGGATTCAAACTGAATTACAGGGCAAAACAAAAAAAGGACAAGAAAAACAAAATGACAGAAATGAACATGGAGATACTCAACATACACATGGACAAAAAGACAACAATACAAAATATATTTGAGACGGGGCAGGTTGATGAGCTGAAAAAAACCCTTCCTGAATGATTTATGCAACATTTATTGTCCAGGTGATAAAACAATAAATATAAGTTCAGGGCTGTGAAATGACATTTAAACAACCATGCTCTGCAAAGACCACATGAAACACATTCCACTTCCCTCTTTACCTGAGTTTGTGCTAACTGAGTTGTTGCATCTCTGACAAGTCTCTCTGGCTGCTTGGAGGGAAAAATGTGCATTTCACTTCAAAAGCACATAAAAAATCTGCACGTAATTCATCCCCATCAAATAAAATAAGGAAATCAACACTTGAAAAAACAACAAACCATAAAAAAAAAAAAATACTAAATAACATATCTACTACGTGCTTGATAGGCAAAATAAAGACATAGTCAAAGGAGGAGCTGTATAAAATGATAATTTAATATGGTCACAGATAGAAGGTTTATTTCATGAACTGTTGATGTGGTAAGTGACGAAACCAAAAAGTTTTAATGAAGTGATTGGTTGCCTGACTTCCTTAAAGTCAAGATCAAAATGTACAACATGTACAAAATGTAGAAGAAGAAAAGCTGTTAAGATCTAAAGAGAGTATAATGTCAGTCGTCTCACCGTTGTCAAAGTTATGCCCCTGTTCTCTTGCCTCCGGACGATGTGTGGGGAGGGGTAAATGGGCATCGGGGGCACCGCCGAGATGGAGATGGTTACTCTCCGCTCCCTGCTGCCCGACCGTCTCCTCTGGTGATCTGCAACAAGAATCACTTAAAACACGGAAGACAATCTGTGTGCAACCTTCCCACGTACTCACACACACACACACACACACACACATAACATCTAATTTGAAGGGAAAAGATGAAAAGTTTCAAACATCTACTTAAAGGCTGGGTTCACATTTCTTCAAGTCTATCAAATTAATATCCACATGGGCAGGAGAAACAATTACAGTGACCAGTAACTCGTTCAGTGCACGTACGGGCACGTGGACATTGTTTTAAGATAGACTTCATCTATCCTTTAACCACAGATTGGAGGAACAAGGGAACCCAGTGCAGTAATAAAGAGGGCACAATAAAAAGCAATTAATACAATAGGCCTGCAATGAATGCTGCCTTTGTGAAGCTTATAATGACCAGCCATTGAGTCAGAGGTGGTGATTCAACCTTATTGTCAGTGGAATTTGAGTGTTCCTGTTAATTTGTCCATCTAAGGGGACTGACAAAATCATTTTAAAAAGGGCACATTTCCACACAATTCAATAAACAACAATAACACTTAAACTATCCCCCCCCAAGGGGGTCCCAAGATAGTTTCTGGGGGTCACCAGATGGTTGTGGAGAAAAAAATAAAATAAAATAAAATAAACATATTTATTTAAAAATAACATATTTTAGACTGGGGAATGTTTTTTTTTTACATTATATCGCCTGTACCAGTGATATCATTTGCCTTAGAGTAGATTTTATTGAGTGTGTTTGTGAGACTCAAACACTAATTAAAGCCAAAATCAAATTAGTTGTTGTTCTGTCTGTGGGCAAAGCAATGCTCCCATGTGAGTTTGACAGCTTTCATGTGTTATAATTATATTAAAGTAGTCCCTGAACAGTCTTGAACATCAGGGTGTGGTGAGTTAAATGTCCCAGTGCTATGGGTTGGGGGTCTCAAACATCAACCTCAGTATTTTGGGGGGTTGGGACTCAAAAAGGTTGAGAAGCACTGATCTAATGACTCTCACTTTCCTCTACTGCTCAACCAGGATGCAGTTGCAGAACATGTCCACTAGAGGGTAGAACAACACCAGAATGACAGGGTGCTAACAGCAAGTCGCAGCCCTTTATGGTGCAAAGCATGATGTATCCCAGAGGTGACTTTTTAAATAAAGTAAGTAACACACACACACAAAAAAGGAAGAACTTGTTTTGAAATGACATGTCAAATAAAAAATGGAGAGCGTATTAATTGTGAATGACAGAGCGAGAACGAAGGCAGACTTTGGAGCAGCTGTTTGGCTTTGCCTCTGTGTTGTGGTCTCACACACACACACCGAGTGTCAGAGGGGCCTCACCTCGGTGCAGGGCCCACAGGCTGATGTTGGCTTGCCTGTGGAGCTCTTCCACACATGCTGGCCGCGTGGAGGAGTGCAAAACGTTCCTCTGCTGGTGCCAGGGAGCTCGGTAATGTGCCGTCAGCTTACTCTCCACATCCAGGTTAGACACCGCTGTCAAAGAGAGATGCACCAGGTCAGACAACAACTAAAGCGAAGCGTGTGCAAATGGAAGCAAGTTAGCGGAGCCAATTCTAGTGACAAACAACAAGAAAACATACAAATGGTCATCAAGTCATCAAGGTCCCAGGACAATATTTATATGGAACCCTGAATTATTTTCTAGGTGTTTTAACTCCTCGGTGACGACTGTTCAGCAAGGGAAACAGTCGCAAACTCAGCTCACGTTACCACTTCACGTACTCTTTATCTTTGATAAATGAGGTACAGCACATATCATTGGATCCACTGCAAATACTGTGTATGATGATACTCTGCTTTTAAGGTGAACTCCACTGCCCCAGACAAACGTAACTAATGGGCTCTCCATTATAGCGACAATGTGGTGCCATGAGAGCAGCTGAGGGTTAAAAACCGCTTTGGGATCTGAAGGGTAGATGAAATACTGGTCTCGTATTCGAGCCGGAGCCTGAGAAAGAAAAGCAGGACAATCAGAGCCAATGTTAACAGGACAATAGCCTGTTTACTAATGCAGTGCTATTACCATTAAACAATGGGCATAAACGCAACCTGATACTGTGACTTTCATCCTCTAAACGTTGACCAGTACCTGGACTAATCTCACTGCTCCCCCTTGCACCTCCTCAGGTTACACAGAGGGAGACGCTCAGCTCTCAAATTACACATAATACATGATGGAGGGGCTGGATGAGGGGGGAAAAGTTTGGGTTTAAAAGGAGATGTTTGCTTGTTTGGATGTTGACTGCTTGAAATAATAAATTGGAGTGATTTATACAGTGACTGGTATGTATGTACAATAAATAAGATAAACACAGGAGGAAAGAATGAACCTCCCCCTGCCCCAAAACAACAAAAATCTCTCTCTTCCTTTGTTTCACAATCTCTTTGCACTGATACTTGTGTCTCTACTAACAGTACAAGGGCTGATAAACTAAGGTCAGAATCTCTGCTGGACTACAGCAGCACAAATGTATCAGACCAGATCCACACAATGAAAATAACAATACAAAATCACAGTACAGTCAGATAATAAACAGCATAAAATAAGACTCAGTCAGGCCGTGGCGTGAGATAACATCTATCTCAGGAACATCTAGAGGATTAACTCTGCTAAGCCTTTGCTTCAGCAGACAAACACATCTGTCAGTCTTCCCCTACCTGGAAGACATTTCTGGGCTTGTCCTTGACCTGGCAGCTTTGCTGAAACACACTCTGTTTGACCCCCATGTCTGCTAGGCAAGGCAACTTTGGCTGAGCACGCTCCAAGTTTGCTTTGTAGTCCAGCCAGAAGCCAACTTTAGCCTGTTTCACTCAAAAAAAAACTGCAGATCAAGGCTACCAGAGATCAGGAAGCTCGGCCTGCTCCTCCGTAAGTAAAGTGGTTTTCTAGCAGCACTTCTACTGTGAATTCTCTGACAAGTCCTTTCCAAAAAACGTGGTGCCATGCAAGTAATCCCCGGGAGAGGCACTATGTTTATCTGTTACCCAGAGACAACTTGACGTTTTCCATAAAACACCCTCAGAGGGCCCTCTCTGGTGACCCTGCTGACCTGAAAAGCAGCTCTGCGCTCAGGTGCTGGAGGTGAACTCATCAAAGAATAGATAATGACGTGTGTGGAGCAGCGCTGCTTTACTTGCTGCCTCATAGTGAAAATGTTTGACTAAATGTGTTTCACTGGAATCGTTTTGTGATTATATTATCACATCATGTTGTCTTTTTTACAAAATTATGTTAATGTTATTAATGAAAGTAAATTGTAATTAAAGCTAACAAAATGAGATGAGTTAGGAAAACCATAAAGGAATAGTTCAACATTTTGGGAAACACACTTCTTTGCCAAGAGTTAGATGAGAAGATTGAGATCACTGTGACGTCTGGGAGCTAATTATGTAGCTAGAGCCAGGAGACGGTTAGCTAAACTTAGTGCAAAGACTGAAAGCAGGGGGACACAGCTAGCCTAGCTCTGTCCAAAGTTCAGACATATGCCTGCCAACACCTCAAAACCCTGTTGTAACAGCATGCAAGTCTAAAACCGAAACATTACGAGATACACAAACAAGATAAAACATGTTAACTCATGAGCTTTAGATGTGCTGGTAGGTGTATTTTTGAACTTCGGACAGAGCCAGGCTATCTGTTTCCCCCCTGATACATGATATGGATAGTTTGACATTCCCAAAAATGTCAAACTATTCCTTTAACATTGTGATATTGACCTCAGCCCTATGCTCCTTAGCATAGATTCTCCAGAAGTGGTGAACAATGTTCTTCCTAAAGACATTCATGTGAGCGTTGTCTAACACTTGTGTGGTGACTACGACGGCTATAGTGTGTCATTCACATCTTCTTCACACCCATCAAACCGTTCAGTGAGCCCACATGTCCTGTATGGAAGCATCTGTCCTTAATTTCATTTATTCGGGTGTTTCCTTTGATTTGTCACCCATCTTTGTGTGTATGCAACAGAGATGACGTATTTTTGTAGGCCAACCCTGAAGTTAGCATCTCCCTGGTTCCCTTGACAAAAACCCAGTGGGATTTTTCCTTTGGATTTTGGATTATTATTATAGAAAATAAGCTCTGCGGCAAACAAGAGTTTATGATACTTACACGTTTTGTTCAGCAAGATAATCTTCACAAATGAACACCACTTTTATGATTATTGAAGCGTGAATGCTATCGCCTTAAGTAAAAAGCTAACGTTAGGCTATAAACAAACTACAGCACGGTTACATTACTTCAACGTCACCACCACTAAGCACTTACCTCAAAAGCCTTTGGGAAAGTTTGAGTTAGAATAGTTTGTAAGAGTGCGAGTATAAACACAATGAGGCTGTAAAGATGGACGAGTGAGTAGGTGAGTTTCTGTGTTCGGCGTGATGACGTTTAATGTCCCCGACAACCTCTGTAGTCTCATTTAGCCACTTGTTAGCAACCGCCTTTTTTAAGACACGTAAAAGCTTCAAAATTCACGAGTGGGGTATTTACTGACGTATTTTATGTCGTAGAACAAAACATGAAAATCTCTTAAGCTTGTGTTGACCACAGACCTTATTTCAGACATCTGACCAAAAACCCATTCAGAAACCCACTGACTTCCAGACGAGGGAACCGGAAGTGCAAATATTCTAACATATTTTGGGGTTTTAGGACTCATTCCTGCAGCACTCTATATGTGTGTCCTAATAAACTATGCAATGCAAGCCTACAATATTCCAAACTTGAAACAGCACAGCAAATTGTGGTGAGATATCTGAGTAATCAGTGATGTGTTGGAAGATATGAGCCCTCTGACTGTTTGTCAGCCTCACCCCTCCCTGCCTCCCTGCTGAGATATGAACTGCTGGCCCTGCTGTGACACCCCAACGTCTCCAGTGAACTAACAACCCATTTTACAACAACAATAACAACAACTAGGACACAGACTGGGCTCTCAAAGCCTGACTCTATGTAACCTTCCATGTTTTTGTCTTCCTCCGGCTCAAAAACACATCGGCACTTCCTTTCACATTGCTCATTGAAATCTGTGACTTTTAGTCCAGCGAGGCCGTACATGTTCAACAAAGCGTGAGTGCATGAGAGGCCTTTAAAGAGGTTTTCATGGAGACAGAGGTCCATATGGGGAAACCCTCAAATGGGAGAGCAGTGGCCAGCTGTTACCCCAAATAAGGCCAAAGAAAACACATCAACACATCAGCCTTCAGTCATCTCATTGACCTCCTGGCTGCTTTCTCTTTTCAACATGGCCGCACTGAGCCAAATGAGCCACATGGCCTCAGGTGGAAAAACAAGACTTTTAACAAAACCCCCCAAGATAGTCTGACACTTTACTTGATTTCTGTATGCTATGAAACTTTTCTCTTTCAAGTTTTTTAATAAGCAACACTTCTTTCTTATTTATTTTCACTCAGAATCATCCTGTGAACTTTTCCCGGAAAGGTGAAATCCAGCACTATATTATCTGCACGCTGACACAGCCTATCAATCTCTTCACCTCCTCCTCCTCCTCTTCATCTGAAGCAGGATCATCCCCCCAATAACCTCACCGCTATCAGCCCTGCCAGCAGGCCTTCGGGCCAAGAAGAGAAGGGGGGATGAAAGCCTGCGTCCTCAGACTGCCTCTGCCTTGTAATTTACTCAGCATTGGCCCAGACAGGAGGAGCCAAGCCAAACCCCCTTACACCCACACTCACACTCTCACACACCTACAATTTGCCAGCAGTCTGGGAAAACACAGCCGCAGATGTCCGTCATTAGGTCACACTCAGATAAGAAGAACCTCATAGAACAGGAAGACAGGTGAGTGGGCTGCACTCAGTCAGCTCTGTGTACTTGGTGTCAGTTAGTGTGTTAAATTAAAGACTTTTTGCACAACAAATCAAAAAACAAAAGGATTCTTTTCAGGTAGATGGAAGAAAAATCTGAAGTTTTAGCCCTGAAAGCCTTTCCTCATGAACAGACAATGCAGCAACAACTGGGTGTCACAGCACGCAGTTGGGTTCACACTCTGTAACACAGGTTAAACTAACAAAGCAAAACAACCAACACAAGCTGAGGAGAAGAACACGTTCATCTCGTCATGTCTTCCGTCGTGTGACAACGCTCAAACAAAGTGCAGGCATGTTTGTCTAACCACTGCGGTCGAGGTAGCAAGTCGTGCATGCAGAGCCCCGGGTAAATTATACAGTACCTTGGGATGTGAGTGCAAGGCAGCATCCTAGAGCCATGACAGAGCAGTGTGGTTTTAACTCTGAGCATCAGCGAGACATTAAATCAGCCGGCGTCTATCCCTCAGTCACCTCGACAGAAACCAGCGGCGTCCCTCTCCCTCGGCTCTACTGCCACACTGACCTACAACTCCGCTGGGACATCTGCTCACGCTCCTCCCCCCCCATGTCCCCTACCCCACCCAGTGCTGGGTACAGATGGTCCAGCCAGGCCCTGACTTGGGCTACCACTAATCTGTTTATGGTCTGCTACAGGAGAGTAGGAGTGTTAATCCAAAACCGCTGAAACAACACTGACCGCTCAACCCACAATGAAGGATCACGGAGGGTGTAGAGGAATGCCAAAGGATGCGCAGCAGGACGGTGGATACTTGAATCCATAATTCAAATATTATTGCGTTCAAGTACCTGTGTTATTGTCACACATCAACACATCAGCCTTCAGTCATCTCATTGACCTCCTGGCTGCTTTCTCTTTTCAACATGGCCGCACTGAGCCAAATGAGCCACATGGCCTCAGGTGGAAAAACAAGACTTTTAACAAAACCCCCCAAGATAGTCTGACACTTTACTTGATTTCTGTATGCTATGAAACTTTTCTCTTTCAAGTTTTTTAATAAGCAACACTTCTTCTTTCTTATTTATTTTCACTCAGAATCATCCTGTGAACTTTTCCCAGAAAGGTGAAATCCAGCACTATATTATCTGCACGCTGACACAGCCTATCAATCTCTTCACCTCCTCCTGAATCCATAACAATTCCAACCCAGTATTGTTGAAGATGGAGGAGCTAGAAAACAAAATACTATCTAACGGTCTATCTAAATCTAAAAGCATAATTTCACATTAACACATAGATGCAGTTCAGTATAAACTGCGGTGCAACAGAACACATGAAAACAGACAAGCTGCTCACCTGAATCAGGCAAGAAACAACATGTAAACAGATACTCATCAAACTGCTGAGAGAATCATCCGCATCCCTCCTGTTGATAAAAACCTTACATCAAAACCGAAATCTTCTTGCTGTCAGGGAAGAAAACCTGGCCCCAAAAAGAAAAAAAAAAGACAACAATGCTGCTGTTCCACTGAGTGTCGGCGGTCAGCTGCTGGAGAAAGTCCCCTCTGAGGTTTGATTAGTAAAACACAAAGAGCAGAGTCCCAATGCCAGTAGGCACAGAATAATACCCGTCTCCCCGGTAATCCGCTCTGAGCCCACATCCTCCCAGCTGATGGTGATGTCGCTGCCGCTGACCCCGCTGCAGCAGGTGGGGGCACAAGACTGTTTACATTCAAGGGAAGAGACCGGGCTGAAAGCCTGCAGACCTGCTGAGACGCTCTGCTGAAGGAAACCCTGAGTGCAACAACTGCAACAGCTCTGTTTGGGACACAAGTTGTTAACTATAGCGTTGATGAGCGGGAACATGTGTCAGCAAAACAATCCCACTTTGTTTCTATCTGACAGAAAAATAACATATTGATTATTGATACATGTAAGGGTTTTCATTCAGCCAGTCTAGATCCTACGTTTCCCATAATGCAACCAATAGCATTATTCCATTTGACGCTTAGATCTTAGAAAGCTACGTCCAGACTCAACTCAACTTTTCACAGGTTGAGTAGTACTCTTCATGACGAGTAAACTGACCTTTATGTGTAAAGTTAACGGCATGTCTGTTTAAAAAATTAATCCATCATCAAAACTATATCATTTTGTGTCGACTGAATAATCAATGAATCGACTAATTATTTCAGCACACTTCTCACTAAAACTGCAACGGTGACTTCAATTTGCACCAGATGATTAAAATCCAACTATATTTAATAGAGATAGTAGTGATTATTGCCCAAACCTCGAGACAAATATGTGCTGATTGTGTTCCCTTTCAGACACCTGCCCTCTTGCACAAATACACTTTTTAGCATGCCGAGGCTAATTATAGATAAGGCTCATTTCAGCACAAGAAACTAGAGCTTTCCTTCCTCTCTCTCTCTCTCTCTCTTCCTATGAACTGCACGTTTATGCCGCCACACCTCTTCAATTGGGCTCTCCCTTGCCTCACCTGGAGCTTTGATGTGGGAGAGCAGGTGGGCCCGGTGACCTCTGCTTGGAATGTGATGCTGGGAACCAGGAGGCCTACAGGGGGGCTAAATGAGCCATTGTTGCAGCCTGATGCTGCTCTCAGCCGCCTGCAGGTACCACAGCAAAGGGCTGCTAAGCTGTAATCAAGCCACCGGTTGGCTTCCTGAAGCGCTTTACTGTCGCTCAACACCAGTCATTTAATTACCTTGCTGAGCAATGAAAAATAGCCCTCCATTATGACAGCAGATTCTATTTATAGTCTCATAAACTGGGTGACATTTTCTGTTTCATTGATTCTTTAATTCAACCCAGTGAAACGTATGTGAGGGGATGACATCACCCCAGCAGGAGAAGTGATGCAGGTGTGAGAAATTGCTCTTGTTTAATTGCAGAGCTCTAAAGTCTGCGTGTATTTCCTGACTTGAGGTCACGGCGTCAGCCCAAGCTGGCAGTGCCGCAAGCCCACACACGAAACCTCGTCTGGTGGTGAAATTAAATCACGCTTGTGCTTCGGGAGACGCTGCTTTACGCCCAAGATTTTGGATCAGCGCCTGGACTGCCAAACTGTCTGCCTGCTTGTGTGCCGGGAGGTGCAGTGAGGGTGGAAATGAGGAAGGAGCGGGGGAATCCCATCAGATATCACAGTTTCCATGATAAAAGACGAATAAACACAACGTTCTGCTGATTGTAAATAATGAGATAGGTGGGCTACTATACACTATAGATACTCAGTACTGTATCTGAACCCTAACATGGTAATGTACCAACACATAGACCTCCATACAAATAGCTTGGA
Source organism: Macquaria ambigua (assembly GCA_008360985.2). NCBI lineage: Eukaryota > Metazoa > Chordata > Actinopteri > Centrarchiformes > Percichthyidae > Macquaria > Macquaria ambigua. The sequence continues at coordinate 157,949 of VMKM01000013.1, read as the reverse complement.
GAGGCAAAAAATGTTTCAACAACAGGAAAAAAACTCAAACCCACATCACTTGAACCTCAAAGCTTCCCTCTTGCGACACACTCCCCAACAGGGATATAACGTTTCTAATGTTTATCCATTTCCTAAACACACACACACACGGTGCTTAAACAACTCTGACTAAGAATTATTTTGGATAATATCTGAAACCATGCTGCTGCACATGGGACATTTCCTCACACTGAAATCCTCCTGAAGCTCACCCAAAGCTGTAGAAGAGGAGCGGTGTACCGGCTGAGGCCTGTTTGCTCAGCTGCTTCATATTACCACTACAAAGTCCAACAGCAGGCTGCGGTGACTTTGAAATACTTTCCATTTTGAAACCTCCAGAGTGGTACATATTGCAGGGCAGGCACGATGCCAGCGAGAAGATCTCTCACTCTGACGAGACGAGAGAGAGAGAGAGAGAGAGAGAGAGAGCACTTCTGGATTCTGGAGGTTTTTAGGAAAGGAGAAGGATGTGTTAAGCGATGGTTAAAATGTCTGACATGCTCGGAAACATTTCCTTTTTAAAGATTTAACAGCACATGGAATGTTCGTACGAGTGTGTGGTGTGTTTTATGGCACAGTAATGAGCAGGCCATTTTGTTAGAGAGTCATAACACATTTATGTGACATTAACATTAAATTTGACCATGTGTCTGAGCAAAGGACAAGAGTTTGTACATATAATAAACAGGACAGGGGAGAAAGGGTCATCTGACTTAAGAACATACATCTACTGGCACCTGATCTACAACATGTTTAAAGCGGCATTCATCATTATTTTCATATTAATAATAAATCCAATTACTTAAAAGGTAAAAGGGGTCATTCGTAGTGACTGACCAACAAATAATCATCACGGACTCTGAAGTTCCCTTTTTGCGTATTTCAGCTCATTGTTCTAACAATTTTAAAAGGGTATCATATATCAGTGTTGTGTTTACAGTTTGTTTCACTGCCCTCAAGTGCTGCTTTAATATAAAATAAAAAATTAGCAAAGGGCAAAGCTAACTACAGTTCTGAAAACTAACTCTGCAGTTGAAACAACTTTTACTTGCCAAAGCTGCTACTAACAATTATTTTCCTTATCTGCTGATTACATTCTTGATTTGAAAATGTCAAAAAAAGAGTCAAAGATGACACTGCGTCCTCACTTTGCTCTGAACTACTCTGGAACTAGTGAATGTTTGGCATTTTTGCTTGAAAAATTAAGTAATTATAATGATGACGATTCATAAATTATCAATTCAATTAGCTCTACAAACAATTAACAGCAGAATGACTCAAAGCAGGACACTGCTGAAGAGCTGCAGCAGTCAGGATCAGCCTCCCTCCGCATTCAGGGAGAATGGAGCTCTTTCCTGCAGTTATGCAATGCAATTAATCATAAGTCACGCTGAACAGCTCAAACAGGAAAAGTCTTGATTTACACATATCAGCCAGAGTGAAAACAATGATGCAATCATCGGGAATTTACTGTAAGTAGATCAGCCCTGATACAAATCTTAAGATTAGAAAAATTAAAAGGGCCCTTCACTTCTGAATAAACTTTCTGCTTGTCTGCTCTGCAAATGTTTGTCCCCCTGTTCACTCAACACAGCCCGACCTCTTGTTTACCAGCAGCCGCTCTTTGGCTCACACTCGCTGAGCAATGAAAAGCGAAGCCACTGCATGACAAAGACTGTGAATGAGAGCAACTCCCAGCTAACAGAGACGCTCATTTCATTTTTCTGTCCTTTCCGTGCACACTCAGCTCAGGGGTCAGCAGGGGTCGGGGCCCGCATTCAGCAACCTTTTACCTCTTGACCTCTAGACACCTCATTATTAGGTCTGCATACAGACTGGGAGGTCAGCTCAGTAAATGAAACACTGAAGTAAATCACTAGCTCATTGGCCACTCATTCACTCCACTTGCCCTCTTCTCTATCACAGTAAATGGTATAGACACTGGGATTTAATAGGCTTAAGGATAAAAAACAACCCTTCGCTCGTTTTTAGCAGTGATTTTGAACTGTTGATAATGAGTAAAGACAAAAACCAATGCATTTTTTTGTTGCAATTACTGCCCTGAGAATATGTACTAGGACAAGAAACTCCTCCCTGACATTAATACTGACCAGAAATTGTTAATGCAGAACATATAGGAAAAACTGAACAAAAAACTGTAAAAAAGGAAGAAAAAAAAAAACAGCCTATCCTCCTAAGTACACTTAAAATTCCTTTTCCCCTTAAATCAGCACGGAGTTCATTTTACAGCTCCTGATTCGCTATAGAGGCCTCCGGGAGGCTGCAGCACACCCTCTCATATCACATAATTTAACGGTCTTTGAGGTCACAGCTGACTCCTATTGGGCTGTAATGGCTCTCCCGCTGAGCTTGGCCCGGGTCCCTGCTTTCGCTAGACCTTTGAAGTACTCACACACACTTTACGCCCGGCCTCAGCAGAGGAGGAAGAGGTGTGTCTGGGCTGGTCCTTGCTGAAAAAGCTCTCTGGGTTTCCGTACCCTCCAGGTAAACCGGGACTATTAGTCTCACAAATGGAAATGTGGTGCCCTTTGACCTCCTGCTTTTTGTTCACTCCCGTCTCGCAGGCACCTCCAGAAAGGCGGGAACTCTTGGCAGGAGTGTAAAAAAGAGAAAGAGTTCTTGGCTTTACTGGAAGTGAGGGTAGTGTTAACCACGAGGTGGAGGATAATGAAAAACCTTGAAGTCTGAACAAGGGGAAACGTAACGTGAGCAGCCTCTGCACGGTCAGCTCTGTCGACATGAGCCCGAGCGCTTACGGGAATATGGCTACGTTTAAAAAGGTGAAACAAAAGTGTTTTCTCTGTGGCCAGACAGGATGAGCGGCTCAGGAGTGAGTTTACCTTTCCATGAGTACAACGGCAAGAAAAATAAGAAAAGAATAGCAAAGGAGATTAATCTTTCATCAGCCTGTTTCTCTGCCAAACCCACATGCACTTCATTGAGCTTTCTGTTCCTGCATGTCACTCATGTAGTAAAGTGTGCATCATGCATGCTGGCTTTATACTGTAGACGTTATGTAATTTCAAAACAATACCATGTGCACGCAACATAAAGCATGAACATGTATTTCATTTCATGCCTGTTTTGCATTTAAATTCAAGCCCATTTAAATGCATACTAAAAATAGTGTATTAATAGTGTAACACTTGGTGTGAATGTATGTTGTTAAACACACATTTACACTTCTGGCAGCAGCAGCATTTGTCAATTACACAGATCACACAGAGCAGCCTGAACAGTGAATATTACTATAAATTAAGACAAGAACAGTTAAAAGTTAGTTAGCGGAGGCAGTTGTGTTGCTCAGATTAATTACTGCAAAACCAATATACGATGTGATCGATCAACAAGTCTTTTTCACAGCAGATGTTTTGATTTGTCACAGATAAATTGACTTCACTTATATAGCGCTTTTCAACCTTAATGCTTCACAAAGTGCTTTACAGATTTGTCTCATTCACACACTGATGGCAACGGAGCTGACATGCAAGGTGCTGGCCTCCTGTCTCGCCTAAGGACACTTGACGTGGACTGGAAGAGGCGGGGATCAAACCGCCAACCCTGAGATTATTGGACGACCCGCTCAACCTCCCGAGCCACAGCCGCCCAAGATAGCTACCAATAACGTTAACGATGGCTCTGTTCTATATAAATGTCCCAGTAAGCCACCATGACAGCGTGACCGTGAGCCAGCGTGCACAGTACCAGGACCCCAAAACTGAAGCAGCTAAATGGAATTCGGCCATCATTAACTTTATTATTCAACACCTGTGCTTTACCTTCTGTGACATGTCTTCAGTGATAAAGGCCTGTCAATCACATGCTGAGCTGTAATCTAGACACATCTCATCTCGCTATCAATGTAGTTAGTCAGATGACGGGTTAAACAACCACCTCATTCATCAAATAAATAGGTGGTCTTTGAGGTGTGATGTAGCACCACTGCTCGTCTAATAGTATAGTTCATAATATTCAATCACTTCTTCTGACGTTAGCAGAGGTGCTCTATATATCTTAGGCGAGGAGCGGCACAATGCCTCCACTATGAAATACTGCAGGAAATCCTAAAGAATAATATTTATTTAATATTTGCATCCAATACTATATAGTATAGTATAGTCAGATTAGCATATTACAGAAATAAAAGTTAAGTCTGCTCTGGCCATATGGGGGCAGGGTGGGGACAAAGACATCTGTCTATGCAAACACATTTTCAGATGACATTTAAAGCAGTGCTGACTGACTGACCTGGTGTGTGTAGAAAGACGGTTTCACAACAACAGCTACACTTACACTTTGAGGTGCACCCACCGCATTGTGCTTGCCATCGTCAGCCCCATAAACAAAAAACAGCCCTCAGCAACAGAAGCACGTCCAGTGTTTAGTGCAGCCGCTCATTCATCAACTTGTTATTCAGTGTGTGACAGGCTGAGGGGTCAGAGGGTACAAGTCTGTATGGCACTCCGGTCTTGGGTCACAAACAGAGCCACAGAGGTTATGGAAACAGTGGGCCGCTTGAGGTACCAGTGAACATACATGTATACATGCGTGTAAATGTGGGTGTGCAGGTGGCGCGATATCATTTGGACAACGGCTTTGTAACCTGGCTCAAGGTACACAAGAATATGCAGACTGTTATATAAGTGTCTGAGCAGCTTAATCACAGAAGGTTTTCTCCACACTGTTTCCTGTGTAAACACTGGGCTGTGTGAGCCTCAGACTCTGGTTTCACCAGTTTACTGGCATCACTCAGCGCTCACATGGCGCACAATAAGCAGAACAGACTGACTGTGAAGGGGGGAGAAACACAACGAGGGGAAAAAGGAAACCCAGAATGCAGACACGGGGGAAGGTGTGGTTTGGAAAGAGACAGCGAGGGCAGAATTTGCGCCGGACCATTGCAATGGAAACCTCTCTTTAACTGACAAATATGGTCAGACTGAGGTCAGCTTCATAGGCCGGTGACCTGTGTGTGTCTGTGGGAAAGTCATTAGGAGGGAGTGGCATTAGGCTGAGCTGGCAGGGCCGAGCCGGGCCGAGCCGAGCTCAGCTGAGTCTTGGCCATGCCTCACACATCTCTGCTGCCTGATGGGATTCAGCTCAGAGAGAGAATAAACTGAAGGCCTGGCTGCTTCAACACAAACCAATAGCTGGCAGGAAGTATAGATATGCAGGGAGCAAACCCAGCAGTCTTTTGAGTGAAAACAATGGAGAGGATCAGGCCTTACCAGTTCCTGGTGGCTTCCACCACCACACCCAAATAGCCCCCAAAAACACAAAATGCTGTGTGTGGAGGTGGTGTTTGAGTTGGCATAATGTAGGGAGAAAATACACCACGGAAAGAAAATGACATTCAACTGGTGTTGGAAGGTTTTACATAAAGGTCGACAAGGAGCATATATGTCACTGTGGGGACAAACCAGGAAACAGATGCTCATAATCCATGTGACCACCCCTCCTTTCTCCCAGGACACACTGGGATTGTACCAAACGTACCTTTCTATTGTTAGCCTCTCTGAGTCAGCACAAATATTCAAACATACTCTGTTGGAGATGATTCTGCTAAAGTGGTCACCTGCTGTGTAACTGCCAGTGTGTGTGTGTGTGTGAACTAGTCTGTCCACTGAATGAGCCTGAAACAGAGAGGTGTGTGTTTACTCGTTAGCACAGCAGCGTAGAAAGCATCAATAAGCCGGAGTGTATAAGCTGAGCGAATCACAGCTGGGCTGTTAGCACCATGCTGACTCCTCTGAGCAAACTCATGCCAGCAAATGACAAAAAGGACGCCATTGTCTGTATTATTTGAAACTCGGTGTCTCCATGGAAATGGGCACATATGCATGGAGACATGCGCTCAAGAGAGGGTGTGCTCTTTCACAGCTCGTCATACCTCAGCAGTGGAAAGAAAACTCAAGTATAATAGCCCCGCTGACCCAAGAGTCCCCTGCAGATGTGTGTCTGAACAACAGTGGGAAAACTTACTACCAAATGTACAAAAAAAAAAGATTATTTGTTTAAATTTACAGACATAGATTGGTTCCAGATGTACTGCAAATATAAATGCAATTGGTACTTACCTATTGATCATCAGCAGAAATCAGCAGGAAGTCGGGGGGGACATGAAAAAGAAAAGAGAGCACATTATTAGTTGATTGCAGCAGGATATCAGAAAAACATCTTGTTATAATTTAAAACTGTGTTTTTTTTCAGCTCAGATGAATCTCTAGAGAGGACACTAGCTGGAAAGTAGCAGGCTTGTTTTCCTTCACATTAGGAACAACAGCTCTACGGCTCCTCAGAGAAAACCTTATCATCCACCATGTGTTGTGAAACTGTCCCGACCAGGAACCAAACATCTTCACCTCACTCTAATCTCTGCATGCGCGTTCCCCCGAGCGTTTGGCTTTGACACAACTTTACAGATGCCACACTCAGGCCTCTGGACGGGGCACAGCTCGCGTGTCTGCAGCCTTCGCTCTGAAAGCGGCTCTATCCCGAGGGAGTTCACTGAGAAAAATAAAGAAATGCTCCTGGGTAAAAAGGCTAAGGAAAGAAAGTAGGCCTGACTACTCCTGAATGGCCTGCTGCCCCTGGAGGGCTCTCTCATGTAAGTGCTTCATGAATGGCCGGCCTGAGGACTGGATGCCAATAAACACTGACATCATGACGGTCGCTGGTTATTACGCTATGAGGGACAGACGTCGTCAAGCTGAAAGAGCAAATATTCTTTGCGGCTATAAAGCTGTAGCTAAAGAGCAGATGTGCCTTCTAGATTTGGTGTTTTCTCAAGGCGTTTTGTCTTTTCTCTAAAATCAACCAGTCTTCATTCCCTTACACTGTTTCTGTCTTTTCTTAAAGGAGCTATGTTCTGACTCTACGCTCAACTGTACCCACCACTAAATTGCAGTAGCAGCATTTCGGTAATGATGGGTCCCGTTGTTATGTCATGATGTAAAATTAGTGGGTGCAGCCAATGACATGGCATCCATGACACACTCGGTTGGGTATGTGGTGACAGTTTTACGCAAGTCCGAGCCCACGGGAATGTAGGTCAATCTTCTCTCTCGTTGCCTGACACAGAAAGACATCTCCAGCAAGGAGTAAAAAAAACTATACAGTCTCACCAAATATCTCAAAGTACACTGACTTTAAGGAGCGAGTACTTTAGTGATCAGAAAGGCCAACACCAGTGCTGAATCAGGTACTTCTCAATTTTAGGATTAAAGAACAATCACAGGAAAAACAGAGTCAATCTTGTTTATTCATTTGATCCAGTAGACCGCTCGCTAAGCCCCGCCCCTCTCAGTTACTGTTGCTACGACTGTCAAGCTTTCCATTCTCAAACGGCACATATGCAGATTACAACGATAACAGTGGCAGATTTATGACTCATTCTTGGTCATTTTTGAAACAGTTAATTTCAGACAGAGGTAGACAAAAGCAGGCGTCTCATTTCTGCTGATGACTGTCGATTTTGCCAGCTGAAATGAAAACTGTCGCTGCCAGTTGTAGCTGGCTAGCTAATAAAGCTAGCCGGTGCCTACATGAGTTGCTTGAAAACACTGTCCTCAGCAGAGTTTTTAATGTTTCAAGCTGGCTTGCTTTAAAATGATATTCCTATAAAAGAGGTCTTAAATATGCACTTGATGAATTTATACATGGTATTGTGCTAAAAGACTGAAGCTAAACCCAGGCAAAAAGTCAGCATCATTGTCAGTTGATGATTCGTGTAGAAGACACGGAAATAAAGAAACAGCATTGTTCTTGTATTGGAGTGTAGAGCTGGTTTGTCCTACTTTTAAAGGTATAATAAGAAAAACAGGTAACATACGCTGTGTTTGCTGGAGTGTAAACGTCCCCAAATCCAACTGAGAGCAGGACAAAGTCGCTAATGTTAGCTTAAACTCTGATAGCATCCAGGACCGGCTTCCACACAGTGAGGATATATTAGTTAGCTGTGAACTGGGATTTTTGATTAACATAACCAAACTGATGCCACCTTGTTAGTTAATGATGTGCTCCTTGCTTTGGAAGTAACACTTGGTTACTGCTGTAGGTTGTAAGCTAGAACATGCTAATAATTGCAGCTTACATTCGAGCGCTGGCGATTCAGGAGCACGCATTTGCTCTTGCGTTTTTCGTTTTGGAAAGGCAAAAAAAAAAAAAATCTTATTGCTCTTACTACGACCCCATGCACACCACTTCAACATGTGGAGAAATCCAAATCTTGACAGACCTGCTGTGTCTAGTTACAGTTGCTAAACTATGATTGGACAATTGCTGTTTGGGGCACCTATGGCCCAAAGCATGTTCCTCTTCAGCTCCCAGACCCCCCAAATACACATGCCAGAGGCTTTAGAAAAAATCATTTAAGGACAAACAGGGAAAATATACAGCAGTGTTTCAACTCGGTCTGTTCTTTTAAGAAAAAAAAAGATTGATGTAAATGAAAATACCTACAGATCAGTGTAAAAGTCAGCTTGAGTAACATAAGAAAACAGACTGCTTACCAAAGCAAACATTAAGAAACAGGCAAACGTAATTCAAAAGCACTAAACCTAAAGTACACGCTGCTCACCTGACAACGTCAACAGAGGAAATTAAAATACACTGCACATGCATACACACACATCAATCATCCGGCCCTGAGGCCAATGGGAAATTACTCTGAAGTAATTTACCACGCTACTAACCACTTTACAAAGAATTTTTGCTGCTAGTACAACCATCTGATCTGTAAAAAGCTGTTGTTATATAACCACAAATTCATATGACAAAGAGTAAACGGTCATGTCTTTATTTACGAATGTGTCTTTTCAAGATGTAAGACGTGGATTTAAGACTGTTTTCCTTCCCTGCTAAGAGTTTTGGGTGTGTGCTCTCCAGTCAGTTTGGGTGGCTGCATACATGAGACCACCGGCGCACAGCAGAGGTGGTAAAGGGAAAAGTTATCTTCATCCAGTCAAGCTGTTTCTAATGGTGTCCCAATTCCGCCAGATGGCTTTCCTCAACAGATTGCAGTCAGAAGCAGACCACAGGACGAGTCAGACTGAGGCTAAACCCGCCTTGACAAATCCCAAGATCAGACTGAGAACAAATTTCACCTTCACTTTGAACCCAGCTCATATCCACCACAGCTCTGCAAAGTCAGCATGAACGCTGAGCTATACAATTACATTTTCCAGCAACAACACAGAAATTCAAACTAAAACCAAACTGTGAAGCAGAGTGTGTGTAGTAAAGATAATAAATGACCCTGAGTGAGGCCGAGCTGTTATCACTGATTCTGGAGTCTCTCAGGGCTCACAGTGGAAACACTTCACTATATTTCCTGTCATTTTATGCAGGGTCTCAGCTTGACCAAAAGCACAACCAAAAAAAAGAAAAGAAATTTTCAGGAAGAGTAGGGCCATAACCATAACAAGCTAGTTGGGCTCTTTCCCCTACAGCACCTGTGGGAGCTGCAGCCAAGTAATAAAAACACACAAGCCCTTAAATCTGCTCAGCATCGCTCCCGAGGTCCCAACCCTGAAAAGCAAATCGGGGCTGAAAAATACAACATCTGTTTGCTGCATGTTGTTGCTATCGGTGCCCTGGAACCTCGAGAGGTTTCTGTGAAACTATGGAATTTAACTTCCCTACTCCTCTGCTGAAAGAAGAGGAGGATCCCCTCTCCAGCTGAACAAACAGCTCTTGCAGCATATAGCGGGTTTAGGAGGGTGTATATCCGACAGAGAGGGAGGAGTGTGTTTTTGTGTGTGTGTAAGTGTGTGTGTGGAGGTGAGTCTCATCCTGACCTTCTGCACTTCAGCATACGAGCACCACTGACAACACACATATATGACACGGAAACAGACAGACACACTTGACACATGGAGAATATATGTATACTATATTCTCATTTCTCAATGAGTTTAATAGTAAGTATTCAGGTCCATAGCTACCATTTAGGACACTAAGGCCATGTACTCAGTATTATGGGTGATGTAGGGGTCTACCAGGATAATTATCAATTATCAACTTTGGGTGTAGTTTAAAGACAATGGTCACAGATGCCATGTTTGATTAATAAAATAAGATAAACAGTGCATAGTATGTTTTAACAAAATATTAAGGTGTCTGCTTTCTTTGCTTCCATGAAAGCACTTTTATTATAACACTTAAAAAAAAGTATTTTAATATATTTGTGATTTAGGACAGAATTTCTTCATTTAAAGAGCTACTTTCTTATAAAGTCATACCGTAAAAATTAGTGTAAAATGATAAGGCTGGCAAATATATATAGCTTATTTTTGTCACCAAATCCCATGAAAGGACTGAAACCAACAACGCATCGGTCTGTCTCTAAATACTTTCCCACTTCACTTCTCAGCCCATTACTTCCTACTGAAGACATACATCTTCCAAAAAGTGTAACAAATGTGTACTTTCATCTTTTAAAAAGGCTAAATAATATCCAAAAAAGCCTGGCACTGTAGCTTTTAGCAAACGTTATTTTAAAAAGACCGAATGGTGCATTTGTTGGGGACTATTTTTGGCGGTGGAATAATACACGTCTGCTGCCCGAGTATTTAAGGCAGCAGGATGGTGTATGTGGAACTGACTCAAAATACAGTGCCCATGTTTATCGTAATGATGAAACATGCCAATGCAACAGTGTGGCTCACTGATGTGTTTTAATAGTTTTTGGACAACAATGGAGCTCTACGGCACAGAGGAATAAGATATGTCAGGCTTTGGCTACACAGACGATACGAAGTATTAGTCTGTGGTATCCTACAATAGTAGGATCAATTTATTGTTGGTTTTGATCTTCATGGGATTCACTGACAATAAGGAAAAACATTTTAATATTACCAGACCTATCGTTCACAGACAAACAAGTATTTGGGGCCAAGCTTAATGATGTTTCAAATATGAACAATAAAACAGCAATTAATCCCAATGAAAACTATATTTAGGATAATGAGTCATTTGATTCATCTTCCCAAAGAACACTCTGCCAAATATTACGTGAGATATAATCAGAAAGAACAATGAAACTACTGTTGAATAACATGGATGCCACTTGGGTAACATTGATTAAAGGCTGATGGTAACTTTACACAGAAATGAAAAGGTGAATGACATATAAATATCTGCCCTCGAGGAACATATGAAGGGCCACCTGCCAGCTTCATGCTGTGGTAAACACTTTTCATATGTATCAGTTGAGGGTGTAGAGCCGTAAATGACTGCCATCAGATCTACAAATCATATCAGAAGGTAAGCTCCCGTTACTGAGCACCCAACGCCCAACTGCAATGACATGTTTCAGCTGTAGGCATTTCCAAAAAGCTGCTGAGGCAGCAACTTCGGATCTATTAAGGCCTCCGGTGTCTGAGAGTGACGCTGTCAGTCTGGTCTGTCATACAGGGAAATTGAATCCCCCCCACAAACAACTGGGTATCCTTTTAAAATGGCCCCTGGCATGTTAGCCGCCTTGCCTGCCTAAATATCAGAAGTCACCCGGAAGCCTCCCGAAGCAGTGAACCCTATCTAAGCAGCTGCATTGTACTTTATGGAGAAAGCATATAGAGTTTCCTGAGGTGGTTATTCCCATAGGGTTAGTGTTTCATTTGGAGTTCGATGTTCCTGAGCCTTTTGTTTACGGTTCTGACAAGCTGAGCTCCATCTAATCAAATGTACGTCTGAGGGACACGTCTGCCTTCCTCATTGGGAAGGACATTTCCTTCAGCATGTATTGACCACGCAAGCTTACTGACAGGCAGCATCAATTTCTAAATCCTTCAGTTGCAGTGGAAAGTTCTTTCTCATCCACTTACGGACTCTGCCTGTCCTCTTTATGCCTCATTACCCTCAAATAAACACCATGATTGTAGTTTAGGTGGCATTCAAGTAAAGCCATTAGCTGATTTAAAGAAGCAGTGACCGGTTTTTCTTTTGGCCACTTCATGGCAGCAGAGCAACCTGTAAACAAAAATCTGACAACTCATCATCAAGATGTTAGCAAACCGGTGCCTGTTTACACATAAAGCAGACATGCAGCAACATTAGCATTCATTTGAAGATGTGTGTGTGTGTGTGTGTGGCCACACCCACTAATCTAAGTCCAATACTGACTCTAGCCCTAGTCTGGTCTCCATCATCTCCTGAGAAAACTATCTAGACTCTTTAGCATCTAAATGCTCCACCATGTTCACCAGCTAGTCGCTAACTTTGCCAGCCTGCCTGATACTGATACTAGATAGTGTACGGTACTATCAGTACTATCAGGGCTTATTCCCTTAGTTGCCTGCCGTGTCTGGAAATTACCCTGATGAGAGCGGTGAGAATAAACCAAAACAGTAAAGTTGCCGCCGTACAACCAAAACAATGGGATGAAAGATGCTAAAACGCTCCATAAAGCTAAGGGAAGTTGCATAGCAATTCTCTGTCACTACAAGCGACACTTTCCATTGCTAATATAAAAATATTGATTATAGCAGCTTTAAAGCCAGCCAATCACTTAAAGGTAACCCTATCTAACCAGAGAGAGAAATGAGGGACTTAGCAAGTTTTTTAATAACTTAACACAGTGCAGCATTATAGTGTGAAGGGAAAGAAAAAGACAGTTTGGCTTAACAAGTGAACACGTCACCATGGAGATGACTGTTATTATCTGTGGACTCATTCAGCCACATTTCATTGGACAGCCAGATTTCAAAGGGACCAACAAAGAAGAGTTGAGATAATGTGTGTTTCTTTGTGAGTGTGAAGAAAATGTGTGTATGTTTGTGCTCGGCTGTCCGTAGCTGTGTATAAGGAGGTAAGAAAAATGGAAGCTGCTCTTGGTGAGAAAGGGTTTTAGAGTGATTCCTCTCCGGAGGTCAGCCGACGCATGATCCTTCATGCCCTTCATGCACAGAAAAGGCAGCGGGCAGGAGAGGATCTGTGGATGTGCACATCAAAGGTGGGCGTCAGAACTGGTCCTATTTTTGTTTCATTTTTCTTTTATCTGCCGATCAGTTGCTCCTCTCTCTCTCTCTCTTTCTATGATCTGAGGCTTTTTTTTTTACCTTATATAGAAAACCCTCCAGTCCACTCAGAGCACACGTTCACATGAGCTGAGGCTTGGAGGACGCTCCCAGGAGTACTGCCTGTCCCTTCCCATAACACGGGCATTAGGATAAACTAGGCACAGGGGGCCAGCAAAAAGGGAAGGAGGGCATCTACAAAAGGCGGGGAACTGAGTGGAATTTCTTCATTACTTTCTCCAACTTCTTAAGCTCTGCTCTGCATTATCTTTGTGCTCACAGAAAGTCGCCACACTTGTCTGACCTCTCTGTCTTTTTCGAGGCTGAATGTGCGGTGGCTTTGCGTACCATTCACACATTAACCCAAATGTGTAAACCACCACTTAGGCCACTGTAAGTTTACATCTCTCAACCACACGGCATTTTGTTGACAAACAGCTGAATTCTCGTAAAACACACGCTGTGTTATAATGAATTCCTTGGCTCGGGATTTAACGCCGACTGGGCAAGAGGCTGCACCGCTCAGCGCCAGTCTTACCACAGATTTCTGCAGTACAAGCCCAACCAAAGGGCAAACCCTGACTGAAAGGAGGCCACATGGCTGCTAGAAGCCATGTCACAACATTCAGCTATTCTCACTTTCGACGTTGTTCAAGATGTTCAGCTCCGAAAGTCTTCAGAGACGGGCAGTTTTATAAACAACAGAGACCGCAAAGCAGCAAATGGTCTCTCTCTGAGGCAGGGATGAGCAAAGTTTACCCTCCAAGTGGGTTGTGGTTCAGGTTGAACCGTGTTGATGTAAGCCTTTTTCCCAGATGGTTTCTGTTTTATCCATGCTGGTCCACGTCCGGCCAGGAAAACAAAGCTCTGACCTCTCCCTATTGATCTCTTTGATCACAGACTATTCCAGTTGTTACTGGAACAGAGACAACACTGGGACAGTGCTGCGGCCAGGAACCAACACAATCACACAATCAGTGTGTCCTGTTGCATCATGTCCCTTTAAAACAAATCCACATGTCAACACAGCCCCCACTTAATTTTACTGTGACTACTTTTCAATGAGTGAGGGGGGAAAAACTTTACACACATTAATAATCAACAATAAAATACCCAAAATAGCAGCATTCAAAAATTCACACAGTGACTTTCAATCATCTGAACTAGCACAATTACATATGAACTGTTTCCATATCCAACACTGAAGAATCACAGATTAGAGCTGTTTAAGGCCTGATGTCAACCACATAGGAAAGTAGTTGTTAAAGGTCTGAAGACATCCAAAGTGCTTGTTTCATTTAATATTTCCCTCACTAAAGTACAAGCGGCTTCATGGTCTAGTACTCCTTTGTTTGCTGAGCAAAAGAAGAGGGTTTGTATTTGGGTGAAAGAGCTACACGAAGCAGTGAACAAGGTCCATGACTACTTCATGGCTCCATAATAAGCTAGCCTGTAGGCAGCTGTACGTGACAGTTATGATGCAATCCACTGTGTTTTCAATCTTGGTGTTTTCTGGGAAAACTTCTGCTCCAGTTTCAGGGGAATAATACCTGCAGGATTTTTAGCATGCATTTGTTTATGTGTCTGGGTGCGCCTGAGTGTTCACATACTGAAGAATATCGTATGAAAGACGCCCTCTTCAGACCTCATTATTTGTGCTGTCAGACCTTGAAATGCTGTTATCACGGATCAACTTTTCACCTCCAGGTTTCTTCCAATTACTTTTTATGCTAAAATAGCATACCATCTGAGTGGTAAAATATTAAGTTTAGTTTTTTGCTTTACAAGTGTTAATGTAGAGGACTGCGAAATATGTCAACAAAAACTATGCAGGCAGTTCAGCAAGTGGCATTATCAAACATGCAGGATGGAGGATCCAGCCCCAAATCAGAGTACAGAGCGGCATTCAAGTTGACATCGATGTAGAAAATACTATAATATAGTACATGGGAAAAACAATGCATTACATTGCTTTTTCATGACACCAAATGCAATGGAAGTCCTCTTTTTCCACATTAAAACTGTTGGTGAACCAGACTATACAATGATCCCTGCTGACGTAACATATTTTACCTGATAAAAGTCATATTTGCCTGCCTCAGAGGAGGGCAGAACACTACCAGAACATTTGATCACTTTCACGTGAACTTCACACGGACAAGGCACGCACATTTGAATTACCCTCAGGCTAAAGTAAACTCTGCTCTGTCTTTAAGCTCTCCACCTCGCTCTGTTTCTGGGTTGTAAAGGATGACGTGAATTGTTCAACACTATGAGGTTACTAAAGAAATGGATCAGGGTTATGTTCATCAATTAGGGGATATTTTCTCAACAAGCTCGTGCTGGCTTCTCAGAAGCTCTCGGGGTTCAAACACACGTAAAAACTTCTCAGAAAGTACCTCAGAAGTGGACACGCTCTGCCAAGAGACTAGTATGAAGTCATCGCGGGGCCCTGCCCTGCCCTGCCTGACATGCTCACTGATTATGTAACCAAAAGCAGGAGTAAACTCACATGACATCAGCCCGGATGTGCAGCGGAGTTTAAACATCCACACAACACTCTGCTCTTCTTCTGATCTCCCTGCGATATGTCAGCAGGTTATCAATAACAAGCTGACAGTTCATTATCAGCTGATTGATCACCTACAACAGATTAATGCTCTAAGATCACGTTTCCTGCACTTAAAGCCCCATTCTACTGAGAGAAAACCAAAAAGAGTGCTTGACTCGTTATTTTAACAAGACCACGTTGATTATATTTGAAACCAGAAAAACCAAGATGAGATTGCAGCTCCACACGTGCACATTTTCAGTTGGAGACTCACAGGCTGCATGACTCCTGCTTTGCACAAGTTCAAATAAAACACACTCTGAATAGGTAACCACGCTCTCTGGGGCACAAACACAGTATCATCTCCGCCTGCTGCTATTGGCCAGAAGTGCGTGGTCTGCCAGCCAATGGCGTTGCTCTGCATTGTTACTGTGTGTGTGTGTTCAGTGCTCCTCGTCCCTCATCCCTCTGCTGTGGGGTGTGTGTGTGTGGGGGGGAGCAGGGGGGGAAGAGGAGGGTTGCTCAAAACAGAGCCGACCTCAATACTGAAGCCAACCAAGCAAGATGATTTCATTGTCTTCTCCTTTCATAGCCCTTCCCCATTTAGCGACATCATTTGTTAAGTAAACAGCCTCCATAGTAGCACGTCACATGAGCACTCTCACTACTAAACTGACTCCCTTGTGTCTGCGCACACACACACACACACTGAGCCCCATAAAAAGATAATATCTAAAATAAAAACATTGTGAAGCAGCACCTTTTTCTCCCATTTCTTTGTCTAGCAAAGATGTTTTCTTTCTTTCTAAAGCAAACCATTGTGCAAAGACTGGCATTAGTGTTCATGTTTTACAGAGTCATTATCTGCCTCTCTCAGCACAAATGCTGGGCCAGTATAAATACAAGCAGGCAGGCTTTACCTTGACCTGCCTGGCAACACAGCTCTGAGGATTTGCTTGCTCCACTCCAGATATCACGTGAGTCCTGACCGGAGTTTCCTTCTCTCCTCTCCTGCATGAAATCTCCTGCAACTTGTCTTGAAAGAGAAACCTTATAGACTAAACTGAAGGCAGGTTCTGTAAAGTAGCAGCTAGGGCAATCTGGGTACAATTACACCCACTTTCATTTCAAAAATGAGTGTTTTTAACGGACAGCTGTAATTTGGACTGACCTTCCAGCTCGATATGATTGCTAGCGTCTGCTTGGATCCTATTGAGTGTTTATCCACTGTAAAATCTATTGTTTAAACTCATCTGGATGTATCACGTTACAGTTTTGTCCTAGTTTCTCTGCAATAGGTTCCGCGCCCTTCAATTTAAGTCGTATTCTCTTGAAACTTATATGTCACCATTTTATACATGTAAGATATATTGATAAAGCTGCAACAGGAACATCTCAATATGACCCACTTACTGCTGTACTGTAAACTGTGATGGGGGATTTTTGACCATTTTTTCTGTCATTTTATAGTCCAAACAATTCTTGATTAATCCAGAAAATAGTCTTTAGTTGACGCCCTAAATGAGCCAACTGAACTTGAGATGTGTTATCTTGCAAACACTCTCTCATAAAAACTGTTTAATATTCAGGAATAAGAATTGTCACGTATTTGCATGTATTCTCATGGTATCGTAAAATCTTTTTACCACAACATGTTTCTTTTTGAGAGGGCAAAATCAGGCCAAGTGACTTCAAATGTACCATTCAATCTGTAACTCCAGTCTTGGTTTAATACAAGTGGCAGCTACAGTGTGTCGCTGCAGACTCTGGGGAAAGGGTGATTTAAGAAAGGATCCCCCAAACCCAAGGATTAGGCTTATTTCAGAAGTAATAGAGGGAGAAATGTGTGTATGGTGTGAGTATGTGTGTGTGTGTGTGTGAGCGGGGGTGGCGATAGGGGGGTGGGGGGGAGTGAAAGATGTCCTTTCTCCACATGTGAAAGACCCCAGACTCAGCAGCCGCCACTCAGTTATGCGTGACCACCAACCCCTCCCATTAGATGAGCTTTTATCTTGCGAAAGGACTCATTGGTTTGTTCTTGTGGTTGGTTCCGTCTTCAAGCCCCTAAACAAAATATCTAGGATAACTTAACTTCCTTAATCAGCAACTGTAAATGAAACTCTAATTTCTCGGCCTCCAAGAGCCAAAATATTGTCAGACATTCATTAATCTGCTTCCTGATGTCTCAGATCATCACACTCTGCCAACACGCAAACACAAGAATGACTGTGCAAACAGTAAATATTTGATAACTGGCAAACTCCCGTCTCTCCTCGGCTCCTCCGACTGTTCTGCGTTAGCCTTCTTGTGTGGCCAGGAGGCTGCTCGAGAGAGCTGCGGGAATGCGAGCGGAGAGGAAAGCCAACAATGCTTTTAGAGCCACCAAAATCTTGTACACAAGCCACTTGTGTAGTTCCTGTGGTTTTGTGTGTGCAGAATAAGCTCCCTTTGAAGGAGAGGCACAATAAGATAAGGGATTTTAATTGGCACACTCGCCGGGTTGAGCCCTTCTGAGGAGGAAAAAATAGAAAAAGTAAAGGTGGACTGCACTGAAAAAAAAAAAAACTTTGCAGAACTTAAACATTCTGCAAGAAGTAGAATATCTTTTTTTCCACTTTTCCGACTAAGCCGAAGAGACAATCTCATGTCTAGAAAATGAATGGCTTACACAGTGTGGGAATGATCCTGGGAAGTGACTGTGATTAGTCTGGCTCCACTGGGCATGATATCACAGCAGGGTGAACCTGGCTCAACAGGAACACTCGCAGAGAGACGAGGAAGACGCAGTGAGAGAGAGAGAGAGAGAGAGAGAGAGAGAGAGAGAGAGAGAGAGAGAGAGAGAGAGAGAGAGAGAGAGAGAGAGAGAGAGAGAGAGGCCGAGGGAACATGCATGGTAATTTGGTCTCCACAGCCTGACAGTGATTTCTAAGATGGTAATCACATCAACTTTGTAGCTGAGGCAGAGTGACATCACTGTGAGCTGCAAGTCCCTGGCAGGACCCAATGGAAATCCAATAGTAACCAACGAGTCTGCGGGTCCAAGGCTTCGCTGCAGCTCTGCATACCCTCTAATCATGAACAAGAGGATTGTGAGATATCAAGTAATACGCTGGAGGCATTAAACAGCAGCCCGCTTAGAGGTAGCTGAGCATAACATCACTGCTGACGACATCCAGGTTATTAAGAATTAAAGTCATTCCTACAGTAAGTCAGGTTTGAAGTCATACAGTATGTCCATACACTTGAGGAATAAGCTCCTTTAATATTAAAGGAATAGCTCAACATTTTGGCAAATACACTTATTCGCTTTCTTGCAGTGAGTTAGTTGAGAAGATTGATAAAACTCTCATGTCTGGATGCTAAATATGAAGCTAGAGCCTGCAGACCATTAGCTTAGCTTAGCACTAAGACTGGAAACAGGGGGGAAACAGCTAGCCTGGCTCTGTCCAAAGTTAACAAAATCCGCCTACCAGTACCTCTTAATCTCACTAATTAACACGTTATATCTAATTTGTTTAATTCATACAAAAACCAAAGTGTAAAAACAACACATTGTGGTTTTCTGAGGTATTATATGTTGGACTATTTCCTGGCCAGTGACTTCCTGAAGTTTGGTTGTCACACTGTGAGGTTGCCAAGCAACCAGCAGATATTCCAAGAAGGTATGTGACATAATGTATTAATAAGTGAGCTTTACAGGTGTTGACAGGCGTATTTTGTTACTTTGGACAGAGCCAGGCTAACTAGCTGTTTCCCTCTGTTTCCAGTGTTTCTGCTAAGCTAAGCTTTCTGGCTACTGGATGTAAATTCATATTAAGTGTACACACACATGAGAGTCAGTAGTATCAATCTTCTCATCTAACTCTCCGCAAGAAAACAAGTAAGAATATTTCCCAAAATGTCAAACCATTCCTTCAAGTCTCTCTGCTTATTTGGAAGATTGCTAAAAGCTACTCAGCCGAGAAAGAACCGCTGCTTTCTTGATCTCAGTTGAAATGGGCTGTCTAAGAAATGATGTACAATGATCATAGGTTCATTATACTAGAATTCACCACTTTTAAGGTGGATAAAATATCGAAATGAGCCAGAAGCATTTGAAATGAATCAAGGTCCGAACAGTTGGCAGATATTTGAATAAAAACACGTAATTAAAAGGTGGCTTGGGTCAGCGACAGTGGCCCACAACACACCAGATGTCACTAGCGCCTGTGTGGGAGGGGCTTGCGATTGAGACTGAATATTAATGAGAAAAAAGATGGCTTTTCCACACATGCTTTGTCTTTGCTCCATTAAGGGTCACCAGCAGTGACACCAAACTTCACAGGGACAGAAGTGTGTCACCTAACACGGGATCCCCTTTGACCAGGAGATTAGGGGCGACCAGTGTCCCAGATTAAAGGGATCTGTCTGAGATCAGGTACACACACACCCCATGTCTTTTTGTCATTTATAGAAACAGCACATTGTATGCCAAAATGTTGCTCCAGTTTAGTGATGTTACGCAATTGTTATGGACACGATATGCACACAGAATTAGGAGAGTTCAAATCCTTGTTGTCCTCCATGTGCATCTAAATTAATACACAAGAAAATGTATCCTACGTACATCAATGACAATATAAATATCTTTAATAAAATTGAAAAAATATATTATATACCATATATGAATACTCAAAATAACCTCATTGTTTTCATCATACAATGCAAAAATTGAATACTGCAAGCTTCTGCAAAGAGTATATAAGAGCTGGTTTTGAGCTATAAGCACAAGTTTAAAGAAAACAAATACAGAGAGTTGAAAGTGGTGACACTGCTGATGACACACTGCATCTGAATCACAGGTCAGCACCTCCTGCAAGCCGAAATGCCTCTGACCCTGAGCCCAAACCCCCGATGAGAAACAGGATGGATGGACGCGACGTACAGAGCATCAGGCATCTGTAAGGCTGAGGTTAAATGTTTACTTCCAAGACCATAAAGTGTGTTAAAAATTGTAGAGTGTAACAGCCTCTCTTCTTCTTACCTTGCGTAACTCCTGACATAAGGCCTTGAACTAGCCCTGATCTGATGTGTGTGTGTGTATGTTTGTGTGCATTAACGAACAATGAGTAATCGTGGTGTAGACAGGTCCCTCTGGAGGCCCTCTACAGTTTGTTTATGGAGGGAAATGAGGTCTCAATGGATTGTGGTTTAGGCTTGTCACTCCCTTTGGTGTGAAAACGGTGTAGTTGAGGTGTGATATCTGACAAGAGACGTGAGCAAAATGACAGAATCCCACCTCCAGTTTCCTCTGGTACGCTGTCAGCTCTGTGACCTCCCAGAAAGTAAAAGTCCAGATGGACAGGTCACATCTGTGCTCAGAGGAATGTCTCCTCTGTCACCCCTATATTCCTTCGCCCTGAGGGCTTTGGGAATGTCAGGACTGTAAAGGTTGTTCTCCCTTTTCATTCTCCTCGACATTCTGATTTTCTAGACTCGCGCTGATGGCCGTGACCAACACAAGCCATGTGGTATGACAGGAGCTATGTAGGCTTATGAGCGACAACAAAAACAACTCTGATGATGGATGACAAACCCAAAAACCAAACAGGCCTAAAGCTGATGTATCCCACGGTGCCATAAAAGACAAATTAAATAAAACATCATAATCCAGGGGATTATAATAAATATGCAATATGCAAATTCATTGCAATGATTCATTTGTCACCCAGTAGCTCTACCTCTACCTAAATAAAATCAGATTTTTAAATGAGGATTCACATTGTACACACATTGGACCATCCTCACATTTTCCTATGTTGTATGTTAAATTCCAGCGTCTGAGCACTGACCTCCTTTTTGACATCTTATCATCAACTTTCTGTCTCTTCTGAAGGTCTGGTGAAAAGATTCTTTGTGTCAGCGATCAGCGTCCCTCCCACAGACATCCTTCCATGTCAACATAAGCAACGCGATTACAACACCAGCCCCCAACAACCCACACTGTCACCACTTGCAAATTAAATCCACTAAAACACCACAGCTAATGCAACATTAGTAACTGTAAGTCATGTTCAGTTTGCTCCACTTACACAGCCATCAACAGACGTCAGCAAATGTGAGTCAATAAACGGAAAAAAAAAGTTAACTTTGACTGCATGAATCATGCTGCAGCTGCTAAACAGACCAATTTTTATTTGATCTTTAAAAAAGGGTGTATTTCTCCACATTGTGATACAGCAAACGAGGCTATAAAACCTGCTGTAAACCCATTACCATCACACATTCAGCCAGAAGGCAATTTATCTTCAACACCCCCATAAACCTGGACTTGGGTGACTACGTGTGACCCGGGATAATCAATGGAGCCACATAATCCAAGCATCCAAGTTTTACTGAGTTTACTGCTGCCATGGTAACAGTCATATCAAGCCAAAACACCTCCGGTCAGCTCAGACTGACCTCTGCTTTCAAACGTATGTGGAAAACTAGTGGAGGAAGCTGAAACACTGCACATGAAAGCACCTTGCATTTGCGGAGACAAACTGATAAGTAAAGATCAACTGTCTCCCTGTAGCTATGACATTTGGCTAAATACTGTTTTTACAAACCATTAATGAGTCTTGGTGGACTTGTTCTTGTTCTGTGAGCTTGTTCATAACCTGTTACCAACAAACTGCTTAATAGGCCATCATTTATTTTCATTTTGCTGTCATTACTCATGACCTAAATGTTGTTTCACCTGTAACCCAGAGATGAACAAGGTCAAGTGTTTTTCGAACACGCTCAACCGGCTTTGGTTAGCTTGGACAAAAAGTGTCTGCAGGAGCCAAAAGGCACTGACTGAAAATGACTGATGACTGAAAATACTCTAACTGTTGCATAGTCCTTCAGGGGGAAAAACAAACTCCATACCAACATACTCTTGCGAAAGAGTATGAAAACACAGATTGCGTGCCTAACACTCCCTCTGCCCACACTCAAAAAAGACAGATTGCTTTGTTGATGCCACTTCTTATCCTTTTGTTCATTTCCACTTGCACCTCAACCTCCATTTCCCCTTGGATCACTTGACATTGCAGCGTCTTTTATGAAAGCCATTGGGGATGACACCTGGTCCAAATGGAATTGCGTTAAAATGCAATGAGTGTGTATATTTTCACAATGGGCAGCCACAGTGGGACTCAAACCCCTGACCCTGGGTCAGTGCCATCGCCAGTGAGCAACAAAGGCCCGTGTTGAACATATACATTTCACAGATGGAGAACGAGGAAGCAGCTGCCCAGCGCCTTTCAAAGAAGAAGCTCGGCATAGTTCTTAGTTATGGCATGACTGGCGGCACATGACATCACCCGAAAGGCATGTATCTCTGTGTATTGCAGTTAGAAATGCATTGTTGTTTGTTCAGAGGAGTGTGATGCCTCAAGCCAATAACATAATAGAAGCACTGAGATGGTTTGAGCAGCAACAGAAGAATGAATGACGGACTAAACCCTGAATCAACTCTGAAATGTTAATGGCTCTAATAGTCTGAATCATGTTAGAGTGGTCTTTCATTGTCATGACAGTTCGGCATGAAATCTGATTTGGCTTTGCATGTGGTGTAATATGATATGATCAAACAGCATTAAAAACTTCAGTCAAGCGTTTAGGCTACCTCGCAACATCTTGAAGGCATTTTATCCGACCATACTTTACAGTTATGTTCATTGGCTGTTTATTATTATTATTATTCTACGGTCAAAAACATTGATCAGGAATGATTCTTTTAATTATGATGTAGCCTCTATCATTTAGATTCAAAGGTCACCCTGAGGCATTTCCTGAGACTGTTACACTCCCTCACATGAAGTCATAAATTAAAAGGTGTTTCACGGATGAGGAGGGCTTGACCAGAGAGATAAATCACTCTTGGATACCTTAGCCTTGGATCATTCCCAACATCTCCGATTTCTTAAGTATTCTCGTGGCAGAGGTCATGAAAACAAAAGCTGTGGGAAGAGGAGCCAGTCAGGTGTTGTGCAGTATTCAACCCAATGCCAGAATACACGTTTACAAAACAGTATCTGTATTCACACGATCACATTAATGGAGAGATTCATCTCACAGATTAATACTTTATTCTTCCCACCCTGACAAACAACCAAAGATGAAGCCCAGCACATCAGCTGTGCACACTAAATTAGGCAGCCATGAGAGTCTGACTCAGCCTGTTACTTTAAACTCTCACTTCCTTAATAAGATCAGGATCAGTGCTCCTTTAACTTGTAGACCCCCCCGAGGAGTAAGAACAGGAGGTGAGGCTGAAACTTAAACTCGTATGTACACATGCACATATGTCGTAAACAAATATCTGGTTTAAATCCCTGAACTACTTACAAAGAAAGACACCCTCAGTATCTACTGCCATGAGCCACTTGTTGATGCACAGCCTACAGATCAAGAGAGAAATTAAGGTTGAAGAAAAGCTAATTCCTTCCTTCCCCTGCCTATTGAGTACTGTATCTTCAGCAAACTCTCCCATCTGCAGAGTACTACGTTTCCCTCTGGCAGCACTACAGATTGAGCATGAAGATCATTCTTTGGCAGAGTACCAACATCAACAACAACCAAGAAATAAGGAACACCAAATAGGGTGTGGGAATGTGTGCTTCATGGACAAGAGCAACGCTTGACACAATGGCAAAATATTAAAGAAGTAAAAGAACCAACATTTGTGGACCTCTGTAAATGATTACCATTTTCTTGAATACACTCTTCTTAAAGCCCGGCTTACAACAAAAAGCCACCATAAAAAAAAGACACAACAAAAGGCAGCACAAGTGCCATTGAAGGACAAATGGCCTACAAACAAGAAAAGCCTACAGAGCTACAATTGAGACTTAACTCTCCAACTCAGCCTCATAAACATGAGACAACTTGTGTTCTGTAAATAGTCACTCTCACAGTGACAGGGCAAATGACTTGGTCCAAGCCTGACAAAGCCCTGTGCATCTAATAAGACCTTGATGTGGAATAAGGCAACAGTGCGCCCCTCCCCGTGTCCCGCAGTCCTCAGACTGTGTTTAAACCAAGAGATCAGACATCCGTAATCTCCATTGTCCCGCCCTGGGTAGACCACAGGGTCCTACCATGGCCCACTTTAACAAGCAGGGCCATCTGCAGAGTCACAGATGGTCCCGGCAATGTCTCACAGGTTCCCACGTTAAGATAGAGGGTTAACCTGATAGTATGAGCCTGTTTACCATACACTTGACAAACCCACACTCACAGAGAGGGAGAGCAAATAAAAGCAGAGAAACTGTTGCTGTTTTTGATAACTCATCGTAATCTGCCCCGGTATGCAGTTTATTATGTTTTTAAGTCCAGAATAACACAGCAGCTATTTTTCACGCCATATCAACGCCTACATCACAGCGCTCCGTCTACAACCTGGATCTCCTAAAACAGGCCACATATGCTTTTGATTACAATGTGTTATTTTCATCTGTCAGAATGAAGTAGTCTTTGGTCTACGTACTCCCTTTAGCACTGCACCTCTAAAAACACACATTCAAAACAAGACACTGGTTAGTACAGCTCCCCCACCTCAGGGTCCACCCTGGTCAAACTAACAAGAAGTTTCATTGGCTAAACAAACAAAAAAATAAATAAATAAAACAACGCCTTTATGACAGGAATGAATAGACATCATCAAGGTGATAAATGAGGCATTTCTGTCACAAGCTGGTGCCACCGTGGCATTTAGTCAGAGAGTGAACAAACAGAGGGGCAATAAAGCAGGGAGTGAGATAGGGGCACACTTTAAGGACACATGTAGTGAAAGAATTCAAATCAATGGCCATCAATGTGTCCTGCCAAATGGGTTCACCCGGGACATTTCTTCCTTTAGACAAAGTGCTGCCGAGGTAACTGTCCAGACATTAAGTGAATGGAGAGACTTCCTACTGACAGCCTCATTCAAACAGGTCCCATGACCAATATCTCTGTTACTGATTGGCTGCTGGATGATGAAGCTGCCGGGCGTTATCCCAGCATGGGAGCTGTGACCTTGACCTCGCGTTAAGGTGAAGATGGGAGGCTGACTCTGAGCTCTGATGGGCGAGTGCGGCCTGGCTTTGTGTCCCTCAATGGAGAGGTAATGAGTCACACAAAACTTCCCAGCAGCCAGCCAGCTGGCATGCAGCTCGCCTGCACAAAGAGATCTGCGAGGGTAGGCCTTCGCCCCAACGCCGGTCTGTTTCAGCATGGCAGCCATTCAAGCCCTGCTTTCCATTTCATTTGCACGAGTGCTTTTATGTCTGGATCTCAGTCAGACATGTGTCTCTCTGTGTGTGTGTTTTTTTTTCTAGAGGGATCGTCTGACTCACCTCCACTTTACTCCTGTTTACTGGCTGGTGGAGACTCAGGGGAGTGGGTTGGGCTTTTGATCTAGCCAGTCCTGTTCATGCTTAGACCTAAAATAAAAATGGGTGTTCGAATCACAAGCAGTGGCGTGGCGTGACTTTTCCACTAGGTGGGGCTACTAAATCTCTGAAGACTATCCGCCACACTGGCAGGTAAATGTTTGTACAAAAACAGTCATGTAATAAAAAAGTATGTTGAGAGTCTCTACCGCGTTTTGGTGTCATTTACGGGTGCGCTGCTTCTGTCCTCTGCTGTCTGTGTCGGAGTTTGACACACACACACTGGTCTGACCAGCTAGAAGCTGGCGGGTGTGCCTCTGGCGGTTAACCAGCCTGGTCAAGTAGCCTTCTAGCTAGCTAAGAAAAATGTCCGCACTATGACAAACCAGGCCAAAATTTTGTCAACCTACCCAAGCTAACTTTTACAGACATAATCATAAAATCACCCACATTTCTTGGGCATAAAACTTTCCACCCCAGATCCAGTTATTTTCAGCGTGCAGTACCAATCAGGGGCCACCAGGAAAAGCCGAACATATTACCACATACCACTGTCGGGTGGAGAAAAGTACGCCTCTGGGCACACAGACAACTGCAGAAATGTATACACACACAACACAACATAACTAAAACGATTTTTCATTAAAAGATGTATTTCACAATTGGAATTGCAGGGGGGGGGGGTGCCACTGATCCCAAGTAGACAGCACTAAACACAAGTGTGACTACTGAGGATGCAGTGGGATGCGACTGGTCAAGCCACATTTAGAAGAAGTCAGAGACACATTTGACCACATATGTAGCATGGTTTGAATGCAAATGCATCCCAGACTGCTTTGAAAGCCTATCTAGTCAAATTTGTAGTGTGTGAATAGCAGGACAAACCTCTCAAACACAGATGGGTGTGGGTAATTTGCCTATTCCAAAGCTTGGAAAAGGTTTTGAAGCTTGTACGTGAGCCAAGGTACCAAATAGCCAAAACATTCCAACAACAATCTCTCTAGTTGTAAGACTGAGAGGAAATGTGCATGTCTTTATTATGCAGCAGCGGTCGCAGTTTCCCACAGATGGACTGATCCACATCATGTAGTAGCAGTACAAGCACTAGTGACAATCAGTGTCCTAGAAATCAGGCTCAGACTTTACTTGCTGAGCCCCTCAGAATCACGCTGGGTTTAGTTAAACCTCAGCAGTAGTTTAGCTGGTAGGCAGGATCATAATTTTTATTGTAAGATGAATAAAACTGGTCTTGTAAAACACAAGCCTCACAATGTATGGAAGTATTCGGGGATGTTAGGCCAAGCAATAGCATTAGAGAGTTGGAAAGAAAACGCATTTCAGTTTCCCACACAAGGAAAAAGTTACAGACACACACTGAAACACACAAACAAATCCTGATGTCTGGTTACAGTTTAGCAGTATTCCTGGGAGTATTCCTGCAGGAGGAGAGGGTCTCAATGAAAGTCCGTGCTTCTAATGAAAGACACCTTCCACGGCGCTATGGGCTCCGGGCTGACGGCCAACAGATGGGGCTTCTCCGCTGATAACAACACAGCAGCACCTTCAGGTACTTTCCCCCATGCACCACGTCCAGCTACCATTTCAGATACAGCCTGAGGGAGGGAAAACTCTCTTCAGATAAACTGATGTGAACAATCCACAGCAGGCTGACCCTCCATTAGTTCTGTGATGCAACAGTGGCCGGCAGCCCTCGCATTTCCCATAAATGACTCGTCATAAAAAGCTATTTCCAGGAACAATTTCTCCAGGGTCTGACAGTCAAAACAAGTCAAAACCACAACTGTGTTCACTATAACTGTAAATCTTGTTTTTAGCCAAATCCATATCAAAATGTTATTAATGTACAAATACTGACACTCCCAAATGCATAGGAAAACTAGACTAGGAATGTCTCCACTCTCAAGATCATGTTTCATATGAGAACACGACTGAAAGCTTTGCCAGCTGTAATGACCTTTGGCATCATTGTTATACACCTTGCGCGGTGGCATCAAAGGATTATTCAAATACTCACTCACGTTTGAAGTCACCTTTGTTCTTCTTGGCTGCGTTTAGACTTTGGTATTCGCTGTTGATTCCTGGTTTTCACTGTCGCCCACAGCATTCATAACTTTACCAAAATAACTGAGGAGAAAAAGCATTCCAGCCAATTTTCTTCCCATCCCATACTGTAGACTGACTCTGCTCCAAAGTGCAGTCCCTTCCAGTCTGTGCTCCACAGCAAAGCAAAGCAAACAACATTTTTAAAGCATGGCAGTAATTTTCTTGATAATATTGCTGCTCTTTTAAAGTGGAAAACCAGAAGAGAAAGCTAATTTGATTTATCTAACATTGTATAACTAAAAATGAAGCATACACTCTTACAGTAAGTGGCTCTGTGATGGCTTGCTGCCTGATGTAGAGTGACTGCCAAGACAGACTGGGCATATCATCACAAAACAGCAGCTACGATGGAGGATATAAAACTGGGTTTGTCCCAAATATCATTTCATTTCTTCCAGTCTCTCCCTCCCAACAAGTTCAGTGTTGTGGAAGTATATACTAATCCCAAACTTAGTTGTCGACTACTCAGCATCACTGAGACACATGTTGTTGCTGTTGATGAACTGTACTATTTCTTGGCTTCTCAAGTTACACAGTAAACATGTTTGTAGTTTGTTATGGTAGAATTACACTAATGATTCACAGTAAGACAGCTCCACACAGTTTTGGAGAGACATAATGCCACGGTGTATGGGAAT
Source organism: Macquaria ambigua (assembly GCA_008360985.2). Lineage (NCBI taxonomy): Eukaryota > Metazoa > Chordata > Actinopteri > Centrarchiformes > Percichthyidae > Macquaria > Macquaria ambigua. The sequence continues at coordinate 129,184 of VMKM01000013.1, read as the reverse complement.
CTAAACAGGTGGAGTCGGAAAATTTAACCATTTCTGCACCTTCATTGTGGAGAAGCAACAATACAGCGTCTCATTCAATACATGTTGTCAGTGCTCAGATGTCAGTGGAAGTTCCCTCCAAGTCAAAACTCCCCAGTGAGCTCTGAGAGCGCAATCTTTTTTTAGACTGGTAACTGGATCTTTCTACAGGGTGAGAATCTATTTCTTGAAAACATGTGGGATAGACTGATGGTAAGCTAGAATTTCCTGTTTTCTCATAATTAAATATCTAATGGTAGGAGCTGTGTGCAGCAGACTCTGTAGAAGTTTCATGTGTCATGATATCAGTAACAATGGCCACAATAAAAACTAAATGGATTTACTTGGAAATGAAACGAAGCCTGTTTCTCTTTCGGACTGAGTCAAGGGACATTTTATTACTCATTTGACTGAAGTGAAGTTCAGCAAACCCAGAGAGCAGCGAGCTCAGTCCCCAGTTTACAACTGAAGCGCTCTCATTTACTAGAACTCACTGTGCAATGATTAATACATTCAACTGTATCAAATATTAACCCATACAAATCTACCCAGTGTACAAGGCATCAGTTCTGGGTTGATTGGTGGTCACTAAATGTTTAATTCAAAGAACTGCAAACTAAAAAGCAGAAGATAATGGAGGGCAGGTCATCCATTTTTATTGCAAAGCACTTTTTTGCTGCTATAGCAGGATGGTCTCTCCCCAGTGGGGCTGCTGGGAGCGGGTCTGGCTGAATCTCAAAATAAGAAACTGGGATACAGAGATGAGTGAGAGAGAGAGAGAGAGAGAGACCCAGAAGCTCAGAGAAAGCAGTCAGAGGAGAAGAACAAAGTATACAAAATGCCTGAGGGAGCGGGCAGGCACAGAAATTACTGGCAAGGATAAAAGATGAATCCGGATGGCGAGGAAATATCCCAGAGGAGGAGGGTATAAAGGAGAGAGGAACAAAAGACAGTGCAGGAGGGCGAACTTGCGTGTGCTTCGTAGCACAATGAGCCGGGTGGAGGAGAGTGATCCTCTCACACTGACCTGTCCAAGGAAAGCCTGTGTGGAGGCCTCAGGTCATTCTCAGTGCCACAACTAGTGTTATCTGGAGCATTAAAATGATGCACATCTGGCAAGAAATCTCCACTAGAAAAAAAATATAAGAGGGAACTAAGTAGAATTCCCTATCTGCTAACAAATGATTGATTTACTAGGTGAGATTTGGCATTTTCCCTATTGCAGAACAAGTCTTTGGCAGATAAATGTTAGAAAAAAGGAGACCTTCTGTGTCAAAAGTGACGCCGTTCATTCGTGGAAAGGTGTTGAAGTGACGAGAAGCAGAGCACCAGAAATCTCTGTATCCAGGTCAGGGACGCTCGTTCACAAACACTCCACCAGCCTGCTACGGGGTGCCTTCCACCACTTGCACTACAAGTGTAAATCAGTGTGACAAGTGAGGGCCCACAGGACGGTACAAACACAGCAGGAAGCAGATAAGACCACGAAGAGGGAGTCTGGCCTGAAATGGCAGCAGTATGAGGAGAGCAGAGGGCGGCTTATTAGATCAGACAGCCATTTGCCGCGAACAAGGCAGAAAATATAAAATGGCAGAAGATGCTTTCTGGCTGGGGCTTCATCAATAATGAAGTGGAGTTTCTGGTTCTTGTTGAGTGTAATTACCATTCAAGTCAAGTCGTATGAGGTAAGAAGAGAGATGACATCAAAATCTATCAAATCTTTAAAGTAACAGTTTGACATTTTGAGTAATACTTGTATTTGCTGTCTTGAAAGAACATTGGTATTACTCTCATATCGGTCTCGTAACGGTGAAAAGGTTGAGTGTGGAGCGTTGGACACTTCTCACCCTACATTTTCACCATCTTGGCTACGTAGCGGAAGGGGAGGGACCACCAACCTATTACCTACCTAAGTGCACAACGGCTGTGTTTGATTTGAGACAACGCTACCCTGCCAAAATTCACTCACTATGCAAGTAAGTACATAGTGTACACAGTGTACTACATGGAAGTGTACTAACAGAAGTATCCCAATTGAGACACAGCACTACTTTCCAGTCTTTATGCTAAGCTAAAGTAACTGTTCCCCGGCTGTAGCTTCATATTTAACGGACAGACATGAGAGTGGTATTGTTCTTCTCATCTAACACTTTTCTAACAAGAAAGCTAATAAGCGTATTTCCCAAAATGACAAACTATTCCTTTAAATACAGTATCTAAACTCGTGGTAGTAGTAGCTGCAAAACAGACACCAGAAATTTTACGTGTGAAGAGAAATCCAACGGATCTCATTGCCTTATCCTAAACTGATGAGCCCACCGTTTACACACACCCTCATATCCACAGGTGCTTTCTTTTTTACATCGCTTGTGTGACGGTAGGAGATGACTGATGAAAAGGCTCTTTCAACTTTAAAGGCTCAACCTAACTGATCCACTGGCTCGTACACAGAGGCGAGGTGAGGGGAGCGCACATTCCAGTTAAATCCCAGTCTAAACACCTGCATGGCAAAGACTACAAATTCACATGTGTTTCCTTCCTGTTAAAATACCAAGTCGTTTGTCTTAACGTCAGATGAGAACATCTTTTGAAAGTTTCCATTATAAAATTTAGATTTGCACACATAGTTCAGTTATACACTGCAATTCACTGCAACATATTGGCAAAAGAAGCGTCTTTCAAAGAGCATGGGAGAAGTTATTTTTATACAGCTGTGACTCACTCTCAGTGTCTCAGATTCCTTATCTCCCACTTCCTACTAATCTCTCTTAGCAGGTAGAGAGCCAACCATTAACAGAGACTTTTTATCTTCTCTTCCTGCAAAGATCCCGAGATGTGCCTTAAGATTTCTGTGAGAATAATTCCATTGCGTAATATTAAGTCTGTCTTTGTGACAGTGGTGGTCTGGGAGGAGGGGCTGTGGAGGAGCGCAAAAGCAGGGAGGCAGATCATATCATTTAAAGACAGTCTTATTTGGGAGAGGAAACCCACGCAGGTGGCCTGAAATGCTTCTGGCCAGTGGCGGCAAGACAAAGACCAGCCGACAATAGTTTTATAACCCACAGAGCTGTCAATATTTTTCCAGGTTGCCAGGGAAAAGAATGTGGTGAGGTGTTGCAAACTGCATGCTGCAGTAAAGTTTAGTTTAAGTCAGACGTCTCATAGTCTCAGATACTGTATTAAGAGTAACAGCTACATGTAGGTTCAGACAGAAGGCTGAGCAGATGTTGTAGAGCCAAGAACAGAGAATATTCTCTTCTCAGAGGTGAGGTCACACTGATCTTTATTCTGTGTGTGAAATTACAGGCTGTACTTGCAATAAATTGTTTTTGGTACAAGAACACTATTTTGCAGAGAATAATTGTACCAGGTACCACAGGTCATGATAACTAGTGTTAAATGCTTAAAAAGTAAAAGAGTATATGTTAAAAGCGAGAGAACTCACAGACACTGGAGGAAGTAAAGGACAAAAAACATCCAAAACTAGCCATGTAGCTGTGTGTGATGGCTCACTTCTTCTCCAGCCATGAGTGACAACCTGGACGGAAGACTGTTGAAGTTATTGAGTTGACTCTGACAGTTTAATCATCCCTGGCCATGCACTGGGTTTTGCCGGTCCGCTGACCTGTGGCTATTCAGTATCATGTCAAACGTTAAATCCACTCTAATTGGCCGGTCAAGTCTTTAGAGGCCAAGTGATAAGCAAGATGGAGGCGGCTGTGTTTGCTCTTTTGTGTTTTGAAGGGGTGTGTAGAGGGGGGTTTTTCGAGGTCAGCAGGCTTTCGAGGTCAAGGGGGTAGATGACTTTGCCCCCCCACCTCCTCTTCAGGACAGGCTTGAATTGTCCTGCTGGTGCCTCGGCCCCACACTCACAAGCTCCATAAAGAGTAATGACTGCCGGGGAATGTTATTTAATAAGTGTGAGTGTGTGTATGAGAGACGCATACACACCTCAGGGCAAAGAGATAGCTTATCATGGCTCCCGATATCTGAAGCAGAAAAAACAATCCACTCTCGCCAACAACAAACTAGAGCTTAACTTCCTCTGGAGGAACCTGACGTTACAAAAACAGGAATCTTTCACACGCACTTTCCAGTGAAGAGGCCCGAAACACACTTAACACAAATGTTGGTCTATGTACCTGAAAATATACAGAAGACCAGCAGAGGGATGTTTTAGGTGAGTGTATAGACGGACCACACTCAGAAGCACTTGCTCATATGGAGGGTCCCACCGCAGGAATGTAAAGTGTAATCACTCACACATTTTCCCCAAGCAAAGCAATGACAAAACCTTAACCTTCATTTTAACAAAACGTCTCCTTTCATAAACAAACACAGCCTCAACCCCTAACTCCAGTCGCCCCCCCATCTCCCCTAATCACACCAGCCATCGCAGGGCCAATTTAGGGAGCGCGCGTGGGGTGCAAGGTCCCAGAAGTGCAAGCGAGCACTGTGGTTTCCTGGTCACTGGCTTTCTGGAATGCTTGACTTGACAGAGCGGTTCAGGAGAAACCACTTCAATCGCAGGCCCAGCAATCCACCGGGGGCTGAGGTGCTGAGACGCGCACATAGTTAATGGAGCCTAGTGTGGGAGAAGCCCTTCAGTTGAACTTCCTACAAAGTCCGCACTTCTCATTTCAATGTCAAATCACTCTGGTATAAAAATAATTTGCTGACAATTAAGTGGTTATACCATTTTATCAAGTTACAATGTGGAATACTGAACAAAGCCATTGGTTTATTCATAGTTTGGTACTTTTTTTCATACTAATGCAAAGTCAGAGTGCTGAATATAAGCCGCGAGGAAGTAAAAAGAAATGAGATCACCTATAAGACAGTTGAATGAAAACAACAGGGCACCATGGCATCATGGCTGTCTAGGCCTTCTCGGTGTCTGTCTGGGAGGAGGGGGGGAAGGCGCAGGAATAAATGAGCAAGTCTTTGAAATCTGCTCTATAATTAGCAGGGGTACTATATCAACGGCAGGTTGTCTGGACCTGCAGAAAAATGCTTACGGTTCTGATAATGAAAGGGAAAAGAGGATTAGAGCTGTCCTGTTCTAAAAAGTGATCCACGATTCGCTGATGCATTTCTTTTTTTACTTTATGGAAAGAAATTGAGGCTGGTGGCATTAAATTCTTTCCACATCTATTCCCACCACATATATTTAACTTGTAAGACTACTGATAAAATCTGATTTCACCTACTGACAAAATATTTTCATTCCTACATTAGCTGAAGCTCTATCGTGAATCCTAACATCGATTGCTATTGACCTCGGATGGAGTGTGCGTTGACTCATTGTCGCAGCCTCACTTAGTAAATCAAAGACCCAGTAATGGCTGGACTGGGTCAATGAAATACAGAAGGGAAGGATAAGGCTAATGTGGTTTCCTGGTCTAAGCTGCTCTAGTGGAGTTTATAGTAGCTACTGTGCCGTCCACAGAAACTTTCATTCCAGGCCACGAGGCTCACGGAGCTGCACGAACGTCACGGCGCTGAAGTGGAAGGCCGGCTCCGGAGTGAAATCAAGGGACAGAAAGGCTGGTAGCTGCAGAGCGTAAATACATGGTGCTCAATCTTACTCAAGGGGTTGTTTAAGCAAGCGGAAAAGTAGCACAGTGGAAAGCCTGAAGCACCTATAAGCACAGTAGTGAGAAATTGTCTTTTCTTAAATGTTACGTAACATGTAGTATGTATCAAACAGTATGAGTTCAAACATTTAAGCTGACTGCACCTGACAGCTACAAATGTGCAACTAGAATATTAAGGCAAACTTAATTAGTCAGTCATTCATTTCAGAGTAAAATCTCCAAACATAAAAGGGAACTGCAGCAATATACATGCAGTGTGCTTATCTAAAAGATAAGATATTGATCCAGGCTGTTCATAATGTGAAGTCATTCCCAAACGCTTTTTTCTTGGTGTACATTTCTTTGAATTACATTTTTTATGCACATAATTATCCTAATTATGTACATGTGTGAAATAAAACCTTTTGCCACATTTTGTTCAAAGCGTTTCGTCAGTGAATTACAGTTGTAGGTTTATGTTCTAATACTACAACTGATAACATGCCTTATCACTTTCAACTTAACACTTGACAGTCACCGAGATTATCATGTAAGACCATGCACACAGTTTGCAACACCAACCGTTGTGGATTTAACAAGATCCTGGTCTTGTTGTCTTGTATGTAATAAGCAGGAAGAGCATGACACAGTGCCAGATGTAAGATGTAAGGCATTATTAATATCTTGTGTACAGTGTTGACAGTTTTTCTTCTCAGTTTTACTCAGTGGATCTGTAAGACTAATGCTTTCCTCTGTTTGGTATTGTGAAACAGTGTCTGGAGCGGTCGGTACAAGGAATGTGGTAAACTGCCAGCCATGTGCTCTTGGACCAGAAAAGCCAGAGGGCCACTTGCCGCCACAAGTATTACAGCTCCCCCTCCACACTGAGCCAGTGTAACTTAAAACCCAGCAGAGCGCTCTCACACGAGACTGCACTACAGAGCCCGGTGTGGCTGAGGAGCTCTGATGGTAGTCGAACGCAGACATTGATGGGGTGTCACAGGAGAGCTGTCCAAACACAGGGCTGAGGGATGCATGCCAGGTTCCTGGTGTGTATGTGTGTGTTGAAGTGTGTGTGAGGTCAAGGATAATAGACAGAGGAAGAGAATGAAAGAGCGTTTTGCATGGATTTGGATAAACAGATTACCAAACAGAGACAACTTCTTATTTTTCATCTTGACATGAACATTTTAAGGTGTGTACCGTTTGTTTAAGGGATCCCTGGTATTATTTATTATTATTATTATTTAAATAGCCATGTCAATCAATCATGGACAGTAGAAGCATCACTTAAGTGTCTATATATGGACCTGCTGGCGTACTAAGTACAGCTCATGTATAGCTGTTGTTGATAGAGAATAAAAGGGATGGAGCAAACGTGAAAGAGAGACACTGCACTTCTAGCAAACCAAGTCGTTTGACCTAAATGTGTCAGGCCAAGAATTTAAAAATATACCTGCATACAAATATTACCACAGAGGGAATCGGAAAACAGCTACAATATTACACACTAAAGGTATTTGTCTGATGCACCACCAGACAGACAAATGTTTTCCAAACAGCATGGTGCCTTACATAGGACAGCGCTTGTGATACCATACCAATGGGTCAATATCTGATACTGCATAATCCAATATGGAATCTGCAGCTGTGTCCTTCAGCAGTCGTCCTGAGGACAAGTCACACAACCACATCATAAAAGCCCACCCCCCGCCTACTGAGCCCTCAGTGCCTTGAACTGCTCCATTTACACTAATTGTCATTCAGATGAGGGAGGGTTCTGTTGTTTAAGGCTGCCCCTGACACCATTAATATGAAAAGCACAATTAAGAGTAATTAGGCTTTTCCAGGCAAAAGGGGGTTATCTGGTAACCTATAGCACGCAAGATCTCCTGTAGAACAACATGCAACATGAGGGGATTTGATAATTTCATCCCGACATATTCACTCCTCGCTGTAGACGTGGGATGAATCAGACAGTAAATCATTTGACTTTAATGTTGCCATTTGGTGTCAGCAGCTTAAACACAAACTGAGCTGTGAGTACTTTATTCATAAAATATGGCTCTAATTACAACACTGCTGTAAAAACTTTTTTTATCACTGATTCTAAGAGATGGCTTTATCAAAGTAGCATCCCAAATTAATTTATATGGAGTCTGGTTGGAAACTTTAATAAACTCGTAAGAATACTGTGTCAATTATAATCATCCATTCACTGTTCACCTACTATGTGTTGCATCCCAGCTCAGAGAGGAGCGTACTTGCAAATATGAACTGATGGAGCCTCTTAAAATCAGGCTCAAACTGTCTTCATGACCAAACAGCAAATCCGGTTGCCTTTGACTTACAACATCTAGATATAAGCAAGATGACTCAAGAACTTTACAGACATATTGCAAGTGGTCAGCTCACTGTGACGCTTAACAGGCCAAGGAAACAAATCAGCAAATGTTGCCTCAAACGAGAGCTACAAACGCTGGTGAAAAAAAAATCTCTGCAGACATCAGGTTTAAGAGGGGTCAGGTCTGTTTTTTGGTTGTGGCAGGCAGCATATAAATGCCTTCAGGCTAACTAACCCATTCACAGACCACAGGAAGCAGGGTCTGGAGAACATGCAAGGACTTGCTGAACCTAAACTGAAGCGGGGTAAATCCACTGGGGTATGTCCAAGCTGGAGAAACTGTTCCGGGCTGGACAAATCTGGGGGTAGAGAGATGGGTGCACAGGTTTCCTGAGTGGGTTGATACATAAACACACACACACACACACACACACACACACACACACTGTTATTAGTGTGTGTGTGTGTGTGTGTGTGAGGGGGGTACTAAGAGCCAGGCGATGGCCACATGCTGTGTTATCAGGGTAATGAATTCTTACTGGTGGCCAAGCAAAGTTCAACACATGAAGCAGGACAACAGGTCATCATGTTTAACTTAAAGCACCCTGAATTTAGCTATATATATACCAATTACCTATTTTTCAAATAAGAATACATTGCCAGATATTGGTTAAAATTAGATGGAGAAACGCTCACACAGGTAAACTGCTTCCCGCCAGGACCAATGTGTGTTATTAACGAAGTTACCTGTAGCTTCACTGTAGTCACACAAAAACATAACGTTGACCAGCATATTGTACTGTTACTACAAGACAGAAAGCCTATAGCAGTGCAATAGCTGGGCTACTAGCATGAACACGGGACAGCCAGGCTGTCACACGCCCCTCAGCGTGGGAAGAGACGAAAACAGCAGCGCGTGTGTCCCAATATGAACTAATTGCTAATGTCTACATAAACAACAAAGGAAATATTACAACTAAAATTAAAAATGGTAAAGACACAAAACTTCTGTGGCTTAAGAAACTGGTTAACCGTGCGCTGGTGGCGCCCAACGATTATTTCTGCGACTTTATCGTGCTTTCAGGTAATTTTAAAACTAGTATGTTATCACTTCTGTAGTTACTTAACATTATACAACTTGTGGTAAACTTAGCTAACTTTATTCATCATGTATGTTGCTATTTTTCCTAGAAATTCAGTCAATAGAGAAAAGTGGAAAGGATGCCTCCTTGTGTGTTTTCCTCGTGCAGTTTTCTTTCAGAGCAGCGCGCGGGACGTGCGCAGGCAGCTCCGATATAAAACAGATAATAACTGAGAGTCAAGTACTCACGCACTGCCTCCTGTTTGGGGTCCAGCTCGGAGCAGGTCTGCTGAAGTTGGTTAATCTTACTCTGCAGCCCCCTGACCCGCTGGTTGGTGGATGTGAGGTCGTTTTCCAGCTCCTGGAATATGGAGCAGGCATGTCTGGCCAGGTCCGACAGCTGCCGCAAGGTCCGAGATAGAGCCACATTACTGATGGAGACGAGATCCTCGAAAAGCAAACCCTCCTCGTTTGGGATTTGATACCTGCACAGCAACTGAGGTTCCACGACTCGTTTGGCAAATGGCATGTTGGTGTGGACCGGGGAATAAATCCAACAAAAGTGACCCAAGAGTGAGCAGAAAGCAGTTCTCTCCCCTCGGCCCCTGATCCAGCTTTTCTGAATTCAGCTGCTGCTGATGCCCCCCATCCTTTCATTTGTTAGAGAGGACTGGTGCTCCTGGCTGCTGCGCCGGGTCATCTGCTGCCCCTAATGCTAGTGTGTTTTTCACTGCTCCAAAGTAGAGGTGGTTTTTAAAAAAGGCGGCGGTAAAACCTGGAGCGGAATTGCAGGCTTTACTGGATCAGGACTCCCTCGCCGTTGAGCTGCCGTGCAGGCTTCACAGCGCTCAGGACAAATGAAATATTGGTCCTGAAACACTTTCAGGAGGGACACTGCATACACATGACACCAATGGTCTTATGGGCATGTTAAAGTCAACTATGAATACACTTTCCTTGGTCTGTGTATGAAGTACAACTCATCAAAAATAGTTCACCTTACATAATGAATGTCCAATACAAATACAGATCCTCCTTGTATTTACTGTTTATTGGACCTGCCAGTGAGGAGATGATCCAAAGTGTATTTTCATTAATGTGTAACTTGCTTTTTCAATTACAGAAGTCAACAGAAAATCAATCAGTAACAATTTTGATAACTGATTAATCATTTAGTCATTTTTCTTTAGCAAAAATACAAATAAAAAAAGACTGGTTCCAGCCAAATGTGAATATTTGCTGGTTTTAGTCTTCTATGATACATTGAATGTATTTGGGTTCTGGACTGTTATATATTCTGACGTTTTATAGACCAAACGATTAATTGATTAATCAAAACAGATTTATTGAAAATGAATAATAAATAATAAATATTGCAGACCTACTTTTAACTATCATCTCATTTTTAGAGTTGGCAACTGAGAAAAAATGTGAATGAATGACACAGAGCTTATGTAACGTATCCTGAACAAGCATCACACTGCTTCTGTTATTTACACTCAGGTGGTTCGGCTGTATTCTGGGTGCATTATGGGGGGAAATGGAGGGGGTTGCTTCTCAAGGCTGGCCTGGTCGGCCTCACATTAAAAAACACATTTGGATTACTTTGTGGGCAACATTCCTTCATCACCAAGCAGGGGAAGTCAAAGTAGTTCAGACAAAAGCAGGCAGGGTATCTGGCTCTCCAAAAAAGCTGCAGTACATTATGTGTTTTGACAAAGACTTAAGTAGAATTAAAATAACTGTGAGATGATAGCTTTTACATGATTCCAAACACATCCATTTTTGCAACTTGTAGGGCTTAATATTTTCTTCATTCATTCATAATTTATGATGAAACTGTGAGGATTCCTGTTTTACTTTATAATTTTCATGTCTAGGTTAATCTTTGCTTTCACCTCTGTCTGCAGACCTGACAGCCTGGGCCGAGCTTCATTCACATTTGCTGAATGAGTGTTTAGCTAAATCCCACCAGCTGACGGGGCCAGAATCAGCAGAGGTGACAGCCTAAAAGCCCTTCCTGTGGCCTAACTAATGTCCACACCAGAAGTGCAACCTTTGCAAAGCCCGGCCTGGGACAAAGGAGGGACGAGAGAAACGGCGTATGTCGTCATCTTTGAGTAATGGTGCCGCAACAAAAGGGCTAACTTGAACAGACAAAAGCTGGTAATCTTTGTTGTGAGAAGGGTCAGCTTTAACTTTAAGCCACCGGGGGTGATACAAGTCATTGAGAAGCCATTGCACATTTACAGTGTATTTACACTGAACTTGAAAACGAACTGTACGTGTCTTTGTCAGTTCATTTCATTAGATTAACTTTGAGTTTCTGCTTTATTCCAGCAAACATTTGGTCAGTATGGAGGTCTACAGAGGCACAATTCTGTCACGGAGGATTTTTTCTATTTGTGTCTGAGAGCACTTAATATTACTGTCTCCAGCTAGACGAATCAATAATAGTAATAACCATGCAGATCATAATAATCCAGTTGCTGACTTTGTGTGAGATAGCTAGATGGCAATTATATCAAACAGGCATATACTTAGAGACAGCACATGGCTGACACATATAGTTTCCTCATCACGTGCAGCTGTCATCTTGAAATGCAAACCAAACACTTTTAAGTGGTATTTATAGTTCAGTGAGAATGGCTCCCTGTTAAGCTGTCTGATTTAATGAATACACACACTCCTCTCCTGATGTATAAGATGAAATAAAACCTACAGTATGGGAGGAGATGCTGTAAGTTGATGCGGCAGGTACTGACAAGCAGGGCTGTGCCAAATATTGGTTATGGCACAGAGGAGCTACGAGCGCCTTGTTGTCGTCTGGCATCCCGTGTCTGTCTCCCAGACTGAACTCATTCACTCCAGCTCATTCATTTTCTCCATTCATTTTCTCAGATGTGGGAGCGACGCATTATTTCAGAATGCCTCAACACAGGCTCAAACACTGTTCAGCTGTTTTCCTTGGATTTAAGAATCTGTTCATCAATCATTTTGCTCTTTCTTAAAAAATGTCCTGCGATTTCAATCACCCAGAAGAACTCATTCAGTCATACTTGTCTTTGGTCCTCTGCTAGGCTCACTTTAGTCTTGCAGAATACTTCACATCCTGCTATTTCCAGGAAAAATGAGAGGCAAAATATATCAACCATGCAAACTGTAACAAGACTAAGAGTTTACTCTATGAGGTTGTACTTAGGCAAAGCAGTGCTTAGAGCTAAATGCATTTTAGTATTAGCATGCTAACACTATGATAATGCTAAAATGCTGGTTTTAAACAGGTTTAATGTTTAATAATTAGCAATTAGCATGTTAGCATGCTAACATTTGCAAATGAGCACTTAACACAAAGTACAGCTGAGGCTGATGGGAATGTCATTAGTTTTGCAGGTATTTGGTCATAAACCAAAGTACTGGACAAATTCTAATGGCCCTAGACGAAGAGTCAGAGGATCACCAAAGCTATTACATTTCAACCTGAGGTATTTCTGAATGTGTGTACCAAATTCCATAGCAATCCATCCAATAGTTGTCAAGAAATTTCACTTCCAAGCACAAAGGTCAACTTTATGGTGGTGTGACAGGAAAAGTCAAGGGATCACCAAAGTCATTAAGATACATCATCTGGGTGCCATGAATGTCTGTACAAAATTTGGTGCCAATACATCTAGTTAATGTTGAGATATTTCACAGGATTAGTGAAAAGTTTGAACTGCTGGTGGCACTAGAGGTAAAGTCAGGGGATCACTAAAGTTATTAGGATTCATCCTCTGGGGTCCATGAATGTCTGTACAAAATTTCATGGCAGTAGGTGGTGAGATATTTCAGTCTGGACAAAAGTGGACGGACCCACAGACAGACCGACATTGCCTTCCCTAGAGCCATGCTCTAGCAGGGCCAAAAACCAGGATGTTGATATAACATGTTAGTCAGCTGAAAAAAATGTCTGGATGAATATCAAAGTCCTTGATCATGATCAAAGTAGCTTGTTGGAGGACTTGGAATTAGTGGGGATTTTGAATGCAACGTGAATGAGCGAGAAATAGGAATGAGGTGTCTAAATGGGAGCCAAGTGTGCCAGCAGATAATTTGGGACGGCAGTGGCGGAGCGTCTGGGAATACAGCCATCAGTGGTGATCTGCTTGACCCCTGGTTGTTATGTCTGTGTCGGAGAAAGCACAGCTGCTTTCAACTGCACAACTGCAGTCTGTCTGATCTCTTTTGCTCTCAAACCTATGATAAAGACTTCTGATACATCTGTTAATGTATCCAAATGTCAGTGTCACCACTAAGAAGTCTTTTGGAATTTCAGGGTTGTTTTTCTCTTGTTGCTCTCAGGAAACACAAAATTTGAGAAATTGATTGAGAAGTTTTCCAGGTTTTCCACATTCACGCTAGTAAAAGGGTAAAACAATGTTTCTTTCAGTTATTGACAAATGGGGTGGACTTCTCTTGCATCAATAGGTATAACAGAATAATTACTAGCAATAAAAATAGACAACTTTATTGATTAGTTTGATTATTGTCTTCAGCCCAGAGCTCAGTTGTGCATGATTTAAAGTGAATTTACAGTCCAATGCTCACATCATTTTAGCAAACATGCAGTATCAAGCATGCCATCATGTATTTTAACCACTTCATTTACCATCATGAACAATCTGGATGCGTGGGGAAAAAAATGGTCTAAAGCAAGCTTAAGCAGCACCACATCTTTGCATAGACAAAATCAAAACCACATCTGCTTGTACAGATATTAGCTGTTTTGAAATCAATCCTGCAAAAAAAAAAAAAGATTTGAGGAATATTGTGCTCATTTCTTGGATGGATGCAGTCCAGAAATAACTCTTCATATGATAATAAACATATGGGGAAATTAACACTCAGACAGTGCTTAAATTAAAGATGGAGCAAAGTTTCAAGTAAAATGTCCATATTTCATACAAATCCAGTGTCAAAAGTGTCAACATTCTCCAGTGTCCTAATAGCCTCATGTGCCAGTGCTACAGTGTGACAACAGACGATCAAATCTTGTGTGCAGGCTGGAAATCTGTAACTAAATCAAATGCAGCTCATATCTAATGTGGCTTTTTCAAACATTAAGTACAATCTTGCAAATGTGCATTTTTTAAGTGCAAAAAGTAATCAGATTCTAATCTGTAGCACCATCACTTGCTTTAGACCACACGTGGATACACATGAAATGTACTGTAGACTGAAAAAAACTGAGAGTACTTTAGTTCCCATCATTAACACAGAACATAAACATGTATCTGAGTCATGGCAATATGTGCACAAACTGTTACATGTATTGGAAGCAAGGTACAATTCATGGGAGAAACATTAAATCAAAAGAGAAAAATAAGTTAGAATAACATAATGAAAAACAGGATATTTTACATGTGCCCATCATACAGTGGTTAAAAAATGCATGGTTTAATCTTGCAAAACATAAATAAATCCAAGAGTCACATCCCTGTTTGTCCCCATTGTCAACCCTTTTACATTTATTTTGTATTCATGACAAAAGACAACAGCTTTCTGTATCTTGGCACAAACATTCATGTTTGATAGAGATGTATTTCGGTGACACACAGGTAACTGTTAGGTGACTCTAACCAGACATCAGGCTCAGTCACGTCGAGGCCAGAGGCCGCAGGAGCTCCAGCTGGGACTCCAAGGTGACCCTCTCCTGGTGAACCACCTGCAGCCAACCAAAAAAAACACATGACCTTTGATCACTGCACTCTGAACAAGAGATGCAACTCAGGTAGTAATTACATTATTTGCTTTATTTTCCATGGTAATGATGGTCTAGAACAAGATGGATCCCCTAAAGTGGCCCCTAATGTTCATTACACCCCCAAATTTGAAAGTGATGGACAGAGTGAACAGCATACAAGAGTCCCCTAATCTCTGATTTTTACCAATAATAGGGCTAAAATTGTAAAAATTGTCCTGAGGGTGGCACTAGAGGAAATGCCACAAAGTCAATTCAGTCAACCAACTCATGTAGAATGGATTATGTGAATGTAGAATATGTACAATGTTGATATTTGGCATCTATGGCCTGACCTTGTCACTCCCCACAAGAAAGCACAGCACAGCAGGGAGTGGGGAGTGACCATACCAACTAGGAGAACGTAGACTCAGCGAGAAGAGTTTGCCATGTGAGTGTAGCGGCAGACTCCAGTTGACTGCCTGTTTGCCATGGTAACGATGGTCTATGACAAGATTAATCCCCTAGTGGCCCCTAATGTTCATCACACAGATGACAGAGTGAACAGCATACAAAGATCCCCAGATTCTCCAAGTTTTATCAGTGGAAGGGCTAACTGAGCAAAGGTTACAAGGTCAGTTCAATCAGCCAACTCACATGGAATGGATTATTGTGAGAATGCAAACTATGTTCAGGGTTGATATTTGGCATCTAGGCTCTGACCTTGTCACTCCCCACAAGAAGCTAAGCTCTGCACAACAGGGAGTGGGGAGTGACCATACTAACATCCCCCCTAGGAGAACGTAGACTCAGAGGTGGATGCTGGGGTGGAGGTTGAGCTTTTGAAATTCTATAAGAACATTGGATACAGTGTGTTGCAGTGAGAGGAGTTTGTCATGCGAGTGTACCAGCAGACTCAAGTTGGCTGCTTTAATTAGCTCACACACTTTGTGTCATGGTGGCTATGGTCTATAACAAGATTAATAGATAGATCCCCAGGTTGGGAACCACTGCACTACAGAAAAGGTCATAAGGTCACTAATCAACAGAGTTCAGCAAAATTCATGGCAATCTGCTCATTAGATTAGGAGGTATCTTGCAAGAAAAGATGACATTTTGGCACGAGGGCAGCATAAAAAGAGTGGAATGTCCAAAATGAAAAGTGTGCAGTAAACATAATGAGTTGGTCTCCTGTATGTTCATCAAAACACTGACGAATATTTCCTTCTTCAGAGTGATAGTAAATAACCATGGTTGGATCAAAGGGAAAACATGTCAGAGTTATCATTTAGATTTTCTTGAACTGTTACTATGCATGTGTCTTCATTTCAAATCTTACTGCAACTTTAGGGAAAAAGTCAAGGAAGAGCTATTCCTTTCCATCCAGCCTCCTGTCTTTCCTCACACACCCTGTTGTAGTTGGATGCCTGACCAGCCAAGGCTCTATTTGAAGAAGACAGTTGGGAATGCCAATGGCTGTTTGGTATTTCAACAAGGCCTGAGTCTATATAAAGACACATATGCCTTTCTCTGTAAAATTCCACAGATGCTTTGCGGAACGAGCAGAATTAGAGCGAATAAATGATATCGTAGATTACCAAGGACTAACGGGAGAAGAATGACATTAAAAAAGCTTAAACCTTAGCTTAAAATCAAACTGCTTATTTGGACTCATTTCATTTTTTGTCTTTTTTATTCTTTAGTCTCTGTTGTATTAAAGCTATCAAAGCGCTGCATGTGAGCGTGAGGGTTTCACTACTGGATCATTTACGAAGAGAATGACAGGCATGCAGCATGTGTTCCAAATGTGAGTGCGTGTGCCACAGGCAGATCCCCAATGCAAACAGCCAAGTCTGTGCCATTAGTTCAGCTATGAGTGATGGGTAGGGGAGCAGACAGTTGAGCTGGGAGCTTTTACACCAAGTTAGACCATTGGGAGCATTTGTTGTCGCACTCATTTGAGAACGGGTAGAATTCAACTTCTGACACACAAACAAAAACTTTTGAATCAGTGTTAACATGAACACTACCACACTCTCATGCTTGTGGTGAAAATGTAGTGTGTTAAGCCTTTGTCCTTTGATTGAGCTGTGTATTTTCCCATTTCACAGTGTCCCAGATGAGGCGGAGGGCAGGAAATGTCATCAAGTCACTGTGGCCAGCCATGTAGTCCACACCCAATTCACATACTGTATATGTAGTGGTCTGGTTGCATCCACATCTACAAGTGTGTTGTGCTCTTAGAAACAGAAGATGGACTGACCTTGAGTTGCTGTTGGAGCTCGCTATTGAGGCGAGTCAACACTGCATTGGTTTCCTTGTTTTTACGGATTGCCATCTGGATCTCCCTCTTCTGTTTGGACAGCAGCCTGAGAGAGAAGTATATCCACTTTCATCAGGTTTTAAATTCATTTTCTAGATCAATAAAGCCACCACCTTACTGTACCTACTTTTAAGAAGTTCTTAAACCAGCATTAATTGATTTATTAGCCACTTGGGGGCAGCGGAACAAGCTTTGAACACAACACTGACACGTTAGCACCATATAAAGTTGATATGGCTAACATGCTAGGAAACAGTGGCTTATTCACGCACCAAGCAGACACGACGCAACATTAGCATTCATTTGGAGTAGTGTTTCTTCCCACCTGATGAAAGTCCAATATTCACTCTCTTTTTTAGGTCTGCTTTGCTCTCTACCACCTTCTGAGGGAAATATGTGTCTCTTTAGCTTCTTAATGTTCAACTATGTTCACTAGCTAGATGCTAACTTTGCCTGCCTGCTGTTTGGTGCTGGGCAGGTAGCATATGATGCTGATGTGAGTGGAGAGAGTGGATCAAAACATTAAAGTTGCGGGCCGTAAAACCAAAACAGCGAGTTAAAAAGCTTCATAGAGCTGAGGGAAACTGGAGATATGAGTGATAATTCTTTGCTAGGAGTGACCCCTTTCACATTACACATAGTAATTTAATTGATTCTTAATATTAAAATACTGATTAGAGCAGCTTTAACATAAGTCACCTTACAAATGTAGTTTTCTCTCCTGGCTCACAAAGCTAGTTTTAGCAAATTCTATTCAATAAAATTCATATTCAATCAGATTTAGTTGAAAAGCAAACAAGACTCAAATGTCTAACTAACTTCTGAGCAGGTTTGGTGGGGGGAGGGAATGGCATGGCAGGTGGTGGTATGGGCTCCAGGTTCTGGCCCTCTGTGTGGTATTTCCTACGGACTGGCTTCTGTGGTGCCTGACTGTGAGAAACACCAATCACGTCCTGAAAGAAAGTTTCAGAAACACAAATTAGCCTCCTCACCCCGACAGAGACGTAGACACTCATGGCTCTGACATGTCTGTGTTAGCAGTTCAGACCTGTTTTGAAGCATTTGTCAAGTCTTCAGTACTTGGACCAAATCTAGAGCGTGGACACTGTTCCTCAGTTTTCACACTGCTCTCCTCCTGCAACACAGACAAAAGCAAAAGCATGAGTAAAATGAAATTACACCAAAAAATGTGTTAGGACATTGGCCACATAAGCTATACGATACTGACGTATAAGTGCTGATGTCATGATGAGGTGAAATAATATGAGGGAGCTGCTAAAGAGGCAGGATGAAATGTGTCTGCCCTGACTGAGGATAAATCAGCACCTTCCCTGCAGGGACCACGATCTAGTGCTCTCCAGCAGTGGCTTCCTGCCTGCTCAGGGGCAGCCATGATGGATTATCTTACTTTTATTGCATCTCCTTGCTGCATTTCAGCCATTATTCTCTTCTAGACATAATGTATGAAGTATCACCACCTGCTTTTATTCCGCAGGGAGGTTAATGGTGCAGGAGTGTGAAGACAGGCCCTACACATGAAAGTCAATTTCTTAATTTTAGCTCATGGTAAGACTGCCCGATTAGTTGTTGTAAAAGTAGAAGGTATTTCTTTCTAGGCAGCACCTTCTCTACTTTTGCACTACTTACTGCACTACATCATTTCCCATCTGTTAATGTTGGATTTAGTGAATTTGATCCACTAATTTCTATGGGCTGCTGCCTCCATTGCGGTGGCAGTAGAAATGCCTGGGCTTTCCTGATGGTTTAAACAGGCTAATGCTGCTGCTGTAAATTGTACCCAAGAAACCCAAAAATCTATTTTGCTGAGCAACGCCACTGACGTGCAAGCAGGCACAAATAAATGACCCTGAGATTCACTGCACCATTAGATGTGAAACACAACCGCAGCATGGAAACATTTAAAAGTACTGTAGTAGTTGCTACAGTGGCAATAAACCACACAAGCTCCATCATCAGCATGTGTGGTGGTCACATCAGCCATAGGTCACGGCCGTTTCACTCCAGCAATGTAAGAGCTGAAGAATTACTGTCATTGTCACATAAACTTTACAACTGGCCTCATTTAACTGATATAAATAAGCGCAAACCAGGAAAAAGCATATCCAAGCCAGGTGAAGTAAAGTTATAGACACTAACGCTCCCTGTGGTGATGAGTGAAGCAAGCGAACACAACAGGAAGAACAGAGGAGAGATGTCTTTGACCCTGTCTTACTCTCTGTCTGAATGTATTCATTTGTCAAGTGGACTAATGGCAAATTTCTCCACTCTCTGGAGGAGACGGTGGGCCTTGGTGAGTGTGGATGGTAGTTGGACTGACAGATATGTGCATTTAGCTCTGCTGTGCTTTGGAATGAAAAATACAGAGATGTGGCATTTGGGTCATGGCTGCAGCAGGATCACTTCTGGCTGCTTGCCCGCCCAGTCTCTCATCAACTGCACTGACCCTGCTGTGCTCCCTGGAAAAGGTTGTAGTTTGTAAAAGGGAAGTGAAGTGAAGTGAAATCAAGTGAAGTGAAGAGAAGTTTAGTGAAGGTAAGTGAAGTAAAGTAAAATGAAGTGAAGCAAAGAAAAACTGTAAAGCAAAGTGAAGTTAAGTGATATAAAGTGAAAAGAAGTGAAGTAGTGTAAAGCGAAGTGAGGCGAAGTAAAGTAATATAAAGTGAAGCAAAGAAAAGTTAAGTGGAGTGAAGTGAGGTTAAGTAAAATAAAGTGAAGTAAAAGTGAAGCAAAGTGAAGTTAAGTGAAGTAAAGCGAGATGAAGTGAAATGGGTTTAACTTAACAAGTCACACGCAGGTTACTTCTTTGCCCTTTTCTTTAAAAGATAGAATAAAATGAACAAAGAATGAACTGTGTATGTCTGCAGATGTGAAGCTGTTTCTATTCACCATAACTGCAAATTGAACAGCTCCCAAGGGCTCCGTGCAAAAGCAGGTATCAAATATTCACCCATAACTTAAGATTGACATGTTTTATGTTAAGGAAGCTGTTTTTAACTACGCCTATAGTTCACGGATGTCTCTCTGAGGGGCTTGGGCTGGTATGACTTTCAGTTTGTCTTACTAAGTGAAAAATATACATACAGGGTATAGCGACCTTTGAGATCGTCCAGTCTTCTTGGTTTTAATTAAGACTAAGTAAAACATGCTGTGGGAAGACAGAGGGATGGTGATACTGCACAGACAACAGTGATGGAGAGGAGGAGTTAGAGATACAAGAGCATGAGAGGCTGGATTCAACAAATACAAACCATGAGGGATTAAAAAGATATCATAATAAAGTCTAACTCAGTAATGAGGGGGAAGCATTTAAGGGATCATATGACATCCAGGATAAGGGAGGAAGGATTGAGCCAGTCTGTTTGAATAAAATTAGGTGCTGCACTGCCCTTTGACCTTAAAACTACATCTGATTTGTCAAATAGGAGTCAGAGGGGTGGATGACATACAGACAGAAACCCTTCAGGCTGTCTCCCAGAAGAATGGTGAAAAAAATACAAAGAGGAGCTTTGTATATACATAACCTTTACCAGGAATTACCAGGAAACTCTTAAACTTGAATCCAAATAATACAGAGGTTGAGCATCTGCACATTGTGTTCATTATGTCTGTTGGTCATACAGCTAATTTCACAAATTGGAGCTTTGAAAAAAGTACTTTTCATACTACTCTGTACATCGACAGACTCACAAATGCAGTGAGGTAATGAGCATCTGTTTCATTTATCCTGCCATCAGCATTAGAACATGACCATCAGCGGTTTCAGCCAGTACTGTAGCAGTGGTGAAGTTATACCTGAGGAACAGACCGATTAGTTATGGATTATGTGTAAAGAGGAACAACACTGCTGTATACTGAGACTAGTGGAGACACATGCATACCTGATATGAAAAGACATGGAGATAATAAACCATAGTATGTCAGTACAGTTTCATAAGCAAGCAATGGCCTGTGTCCTGAGAGAATGATATGTTTTGTCATTTAAAAAAAAAAAGAATTGTCAGGAAAGACAAATGAAGGACAAACAGAATGAGGTTGAAAAGGCTGAGACTAAATGAGCGACACGTCACCTCAGCCATAAATAAATCCTTGATGTATTCGCCTGCTTGCAGTTTGATGTACACCGCTGTCATAACCTTTGAGTTCATTTGTGTCTTGAAATAGAGGCCCGTATATTTGACAAACACGACCTCGGTGACACGTTTACGGTGCAACATCTGAGATGGAAGGTGGAAAAGCCGGGGGAGTGGAAAATGCTGACAATCTGAGATGGAGTTTTGAGTTTGCCTGCTTATCCCCCCCCCTTTTGCAGAAACAATTTGTATCGCTGCTCGCTACATTTGCAAACTCCAACGAAGACAAATCAAAGCAGGAAATCAGATCTTATGCTCACCTCTTCTCTAAAGTGACTGAAGTCAGCAAAGTTTGGTTGCTGCACTTTTTTCTGGGGAGTTTTCTCTGAAACGTTGATAAAATGAGAAACCTGACGAGAGAGATGATGGGTACTGATTAACCACTGCTTACTTTCATCATTAATTTATGAGACATTTATACTGTTGGAGTTGAGAGGAACAACAAAGGCTTTGTTCACTTGATATAAGAGCACATTAGCAAGAATCGCTGCCATAATCAAACCATGCTTACCTGTGAAGTTGATGGTCTAGGAGGGAGGGCAGGAGGAGGTGGCAACCATCCACTTTTTACCCCTAAAATCCAGACAAAATATCACTGAGCTATGAACTAGAGTGGCATTATTTCTATTTTGCTCTCAGGAGTCACGTTTCACTCTTTAAACACACATAAACCCATATTTTCATAATCAGACACTGACTTGCACTCTTGTGAGCCTCTCACCTTTCAGGCTGAACAATAAAACCCACCTATCTCCCTTTCCCCTTTTGTTCTCCCCTTTTGTTCTCTGAAAGGAGAACTGTCATAAACACAAACACAATAACTCTGTTGCAAAATGCACCGTAGCTCCAGGCAGTGTGAGCGAGTGTGTGGTAAAAAAAAAGAAAAAAGAAAATACAATATTGTGAGAGGAGCTGAGTGAAGACAGGGAGAGGGTGTGAGGGTGTGGATCATACCTGGAGCGCCCTGCTGGAAGAGCTTGTTGAGGTCCAGTGAGGAGGCTCTGGAGTGGGTTTTCTGGGGTCGGGGTGGAGGGGTGGGAGGCTCCTCTGCTTTCTTCATCGCATCTTCAAAAGAAGTGCTGGAGTAGGACCTGGAGGTGAGGTCACATGGGTGGCAAAACAAAAAGTATAATGAGGTTAATGAGCAACGCGGGAGTTCAGAAAACTTGTAATCCATTTCTGTGATTTTCACCTCGGTCTAGTTTTCGTCCTCATCTGTGGGTCCAGGTCCTGAGGCCGCTCTGCGAGGAAGGACACGTCAAATGAACAAAGGCATGTCAGACTTTTGGTCTTGTTTGAGTTGTTGTAAATGAGAAACAACTACTTCCCTGTGGAACCACAAACTGTAATTTCACATGTGTAAAGCAGCTCAGTCAACACTACACATCATTCCAATGTCATTTTTGCAGATTTCTTTATTACCTAAATATATTAAACCATTCTGATGCATCCGAATACTGCATTGTGCTCACAGAATACTGTATATTTTTCCGATGCTAAATCACTCTTGAACTAACCACATATTTTCACCAAATGTGACTACATGATGTGCGTATGTACAGGAACAAAGTATTCACTGTCATTTTCCCACGTTAAAAGGAGTTTTAGTATCACCTGGCCTCTCAGGAAAAGCACCAAGTTGTAGAGTCTGTTTCTCTCGGGACGTTGTCACCCTCTTCACACCCACATCTGGACACACAGGAATAAAGACATCGGCAGTAGGACAAGCTGCATGAAGACGTGATTGCTTTAGAATGTACTAACTTCTGAGGAAAGATGCTACAGTATGTTATTATTATGTTAGTAAAGTCTATCAAAAGACAATACTTTAATTTAGTATTAACAGAGATAGCAGCACTCTAAAATCACAAATCATTTAATGAATATGTTGCTCTTCTGACATATTCTGATTTACAGTTTCAAAATAAAAAAAACAAAAACATAGAAAAGAATTTTGAAATATTTGTATGCTTTTGGGAGTGCCACTATCCCAGTTAATATATTGTGCAGAGCACCCAGTTCACTCAGATGACGTACATGTGCCTTGCATCTGATTTCAGAATATAATGTGCTTCAGTATTTTTTGAATGTATTGCTTAAATAAATAATATGGAAAATAGTGTATCTCATTTTACCTTGTTTACATGACTCCTCTTTCAGATCTTGTTTTGTTGTGGCCAGGCTTGGCTGGAGCCTCTCTATAACGCTCCGATCCTAAAAAAAGAAAAGAAGCAAAGCTAAAAGAATTATCTGCCTGCAAAGACTGAAATAATGCAAAGTGTGCACTGCTTTAAGCTCAACATGTTGATGGGGATTCTCCTGGACTAACAAGGAGCAGCCTCATGTTTAGCTTGTTAGTGCCCCCTACAGGCACCAAAGAGCAGTGGTGGAAGAAGTACTCAGACCTTGTACTGAGGTAAAAGTAGCAATACTGCAGTGTAGAAATACTCTGGTACAAGTAAAAATCATGCATTAAAACATCATTAACATCAAACTACCAAAAGGTAAAGTGCTCATCATGCAGTATGGCCCATTTCAGAGTTATGTATATTATATTACTGGATTATAATCATTGAAGCATGTGTACATCATGTTAATGTTGCAGCTGGTGAAGGTGGAGCTAATTTTAATTACTTTGGATACTGCTGGGTAGCTTGTGAACTCCCTTTTTTTAAAACTGGAGAATCTAAGGATTTGGTTTACCATCTGACTAGGCCTCAGTTCAGCATCCTCAAAGACAATAAGAGCCTCTGCACTCTGTAAAAAAAGCACAGTTTAAAGAGTTTGATTTTGAAATAAGAGTAACCAGCAAACTAAAGCAAAGACATGTTTCAGAGAACAGAGTCATGGCTGTTTCCCTTACTTCAGGAGTATCCGGTATGTCCTCTTCCTGCTGCATGAACCCTGGCTGCAGGGTTGGAGGAAGGCTCTCTGGGAGAGGGTAACCGTTCTTGCGCGCCACAATCAAGTGAAAGGCTATGCAGAACTCAGAGAAAGTGAGAGCTCCATCTCTGTCCACATCACTCAACTCCCTTAAAAAAAAAAAAAGTTGAAAAAATTGAAAAAATATCAGCAAAATCTGAGAGTGGAGTTAGTAGAATTATGTCTCAAACGATCATGATTATTAACTTTAAATTATCACTAATGGAAAGAACTATGTAACTTGGTACTCATTTGATGAAAAATAGGAATTGAAAGAAAAGCTCAATTTAAACCCAAATAAATATTCATTAATAATTCATAGACAAATCTTACATTTTTTCACAATATTTCCATGTTCAGCTGGTGTGCTGTGCAAGGACCTAAAGACTCTCTAGTTAAGCTAGCAGTTTATGCTAACTTACTATTGCTAATTGGAAAAGTACAATTGAACACAGTTTGTATTTTTTATATAATCTGTGCCAAATTACTGTCTTTCCAGAAACCTTATAGGAAATAACTAGCACATTAGTCTGAAATTACAGATCAGTAAAATAAAGTACTACCACTATTTTTAGCCTCTTAAACATGATACTGTATTATCATAGAGCATAGAAACATCTTGAAAATGTTTAACATAATCAAATAAGGTGTTGTCAACATTAACGGAATAGTTGTACGCATTGGAAAACGCACGTATTTGCTTTCTTGCCAATTCGTACCATTCTCAATTAGCTTAGCTTCGCATATAGACTAGAAACAGGGAGAAACAACTAGCCTGGCTCTGTCCACATAAATCCACCTACCAGCACCTCTAAAGCCCAC
This sequence comes from Macquaria ambigua, assembly GCA_008360985.2. NCBI lineage: Eukaryota > Metazoa > Chordata > Actinopteri > Centrarchiformes > Percichthyidae > Macquaria > Macquaria ambigua. The sequence continues at coordinate 104,228 of VMKM01000013.1, read as the reverse complement.
AGCCCCCTGTAAAACCACAACGTTAAAATGAGGCCTCTGTCTGACTTAGCAGGCATGCTGAGGGGCTTGGCTGATAAACACTGAACTGACCCCAGAACAGAACAGCGAGAGACAACAACTGTGAGTCAGCACTTACCAAATGTGGGAAAGTTCTGGTATTGGGAGCTTGGATTTTGTGAAGAAGTTCTTTGCAATGGTTCCTACAAAATAGTCACACAGTGGTAAAATAGTTTTAAAGGGATTTTTTCAATTTATAAGTAAGTGCAGCAGTGGAGTGGGGGTGGGTGTGGGGGTAGGTGGTGGTCCATACCCAGGATGAGAGCCCCCAGGTCAGGCTGCAGGCTCTTGAACTGATTAGTGTAATACTCCAGCTGTTCCTCTGTGATCCTCCAGGGGTCATCGTCACAATAGTCCACTACACCCTGCTGGTCCAGCCTCTCTGATGAGCAAGCCTGGGAAGATACACAGAAATCATAATATAGACTTAATGAACTATAAAGAACTATTAACATGGTCGTAAAGCTGTAAGAAATCTGGCTTTACCCGAGCCATAACGGGATGCTCCAGGCTGGGTTTGGTCCCGTAGTTGCTGGGCGAGGAGTGCTGCTCCAGCTGAACGATCGGCTGTGAGGAATGTTTGCTTTCATAGGCTGACGGAAAGGAGAGAAAAACACAGCTCTGGTGGAGGAGAAACCTGAGACTAACATGCAATGATTTCCTTTCCGATTACACCCCTAAAAATAATGTGATCTAAGAGATTTACAGATCAAAGGACCAGGAGAAAGTAAAGCCAGGAGAGAGCTTCCCATGTTGGTGGACTAAACAGGTGTCAGAGATGCAGTAAAAGCTCATCTTTTTCATTTCAATTCACTTCTAATTCATAATACATGAGTAGTGCAAGACGTACTTCTTGCAGTTTTGGTCCACTGCAGTATTTCAGTTACCTACAGTAGCAATCAACAAGAAAAGTGCTTTATCAAAGAGACCACAAGCAAGTGTAATGTACTGAAAATGGTCCAAACATGCTGAATTACAGATTATTTCCTAGTGATGAAAACAGATGTGATGCTGAGTTAAAAAAGTAAGAGTGTTTTTATCAACAGTGGAAACTTGGTATTAAAAATAAAAATAAATCACAAAACGAAGGCCATGAAACCTACAATGCTGATAGGTTTCATATGTAAAGCCAACGTTTCTATTCCTCTGGCCTGAGCAGTACGACTTTAAAACAAACAGATGAGGTGTATTTGCAGAGTGTATTGCTGTTATAGGAGTGGAAATCTTACCGATCTGTGAGTCAGCCCCGTTTCTCTGCTTGGTGTATGGGTAGCTGCGGTAGGTCAGTGGAGAGCGAGGTGGTGAGCTACACGGTGATCGTGGTGGGGACCAAGGTTCCTTCAGGGACAGGATATTTGTTATTTCACATACACAGAACAATAAGTAGCTGCTATGCATATACTCATAGTTACTCCTTGAGCAGATTTGACAAGTTGCTGGAAACTCTCCCAGTGTGAGCGGATTATGCACATTTTCAGTGGCACATTAATGTTACGAACAGCCTGTTCCAACTCATGCCAAAATGTGCCCTATTGCATTGAGGTCTGGTGAGGGTGAAGGCTAATGTAACCAGAACTAAGGTCACTGTTAATGTGCCTGTAACTATCCTGAGATAATGTATCCTCTTGAAGTATCTGTTTGAGAACAGGTACCCTGCTGTCTCACAAGAGCAGGACTACTGCGGCAGGTTAGCTGCAGAGCACTGACCTGGAACAAAAGACATCTTGAAACCAATCCAATAACAATGTTTTTTTAAAACTTATTTTTTGGGGGAATTATATGCCTTAATTACATAGAGGACAGTAGAGAGATGACAGGAAATGAAGGGGAGAGAGAAGGGGGATGCCACGTAACAAAGGTCACCCTCCGAACTCGAACCAGGGACATTGCGGTTCATGGCCAGCGCCTTAACCCCTAGGCTACCAGGGTGCCACAATGACAATATTTAAAGGATAGGTTCACAATTTTTCAAGTCTGTCTTAAACCAATAATCATGTGCCCATTTAAACACTGAAACAGGTTTTGCTTGCTGTAATCGCTCCTCCTGTCTATACTGACCATGAAAAGACTCCTTCCTAACGTGCTTCCAATGTAAGTGATGGGGGACAAAATCCACAGTCCTCACTTTGTGCAAAAATGTATATGTAGGTTAATCTGAAGGTAATAAGAGGCTTCAGCAGTCTGAGTTAATCAAATCAAGTGGCTATCTTCCGTCTTTTTAGCACAACATTTTTGTTACTAACCTTCCACTGCAGCTCAACAGGGAAACACTACAACACGTTTTTGTACAAAATGAGGACTGTGGATTTTGAGGACTGAGGACTAAACTGTGAGTCTATCCTTCAAGTATAATGCAGCATTAAAATTGTGCTAGACTGGCACTAAGAACCCAAATATATGTCATTAATGGCAAAGTCTGACCCTGCAGCCATCAGCAAGTTGTTACAAGTTGTTGCCAGAAAAGGCGGCTTTTGTTGACTCTTAAGTTATCCAATTTTGGTGATTCACATTCACACACAGTTTTCATTAGGTTTGTGTTCTGAGATGCCCTTCTGCATATGAGTGTCTGCATACTTGTGGCCGGTCTGATACCTTGAAGGAGGCTTGTCATTCTCCTTTAATCTCTCGTCAACAAGGAATTTCAGCTGTGATGATTATAGCTGACTGGAATGTCTTTGCTCAGTACACGATTCTTGGTCAACTCTAAACATCTCCTCAGCAAAGCACCCACTCAATGTTGTTCTAAGACATCTTCACAGTGATCTGTGCTGTATTCTAAACTCTCTTCCAAACTCAAAATTAGCAAGCATTAAAATCTAAGATGTTAGAGAGGAACTTGTCACAATTACGTGTTTTTGAGCTGGCATGAGAGCGAGAAGTTGACACATAATGTTGTGCAGCATCAGAAAATTCATCTTAAGCTTACCTTCTTCTCTACATTGGCCTCCAGGTGTCTGAAGGCACTCCTGTCTGCTGGACTCCAGGAGACGGAGCCAGACGCAGTCCCACACTGAGCCCCCTGACCGTCTATGCTTGGCAGGATGCTTGAGTATCGCATCTCTGGTTCACTCTTCAGCCCAACAAATCTGGGCAGAGGTAGATCTAAAGAGACATCAGGCTTCTTTTTGATTCTTGTTTACCATGTTAGATGATGGTTTTTCTTTCTGTATTATACAGCCTTTCCTTTTTTTCTTCTCCTTGGAAACAAGTCAAAAACAAGTATTTAATGTATAAAAAGAAGATTTTTTTTATGTCTTGTCTGATCAGGAGCTTCCTGTTTGATGACCTTTGATACATCTAGAATTAGACTGAGGGAATTAATCGGGATGAGCGTCTTTACGTGTCCTATTCTGCTGAGGTGAGCTACTACTGAACCACACCACGGTGAATATGAAACTCTGAACATACTTTTTCTAATAATCCATCAAGCAACCATGTGCTATGTAGAAAACAGATTTTCTCCTTGGTCGGGGTGTGACTAATTGTGTGCTCTTGTAATAAGGGCAAACCCACTTAGCCCTTTCCACGCGACTCCCCTTTCATCCAGATTAGACCAAATCCTGCCACGTAAAGATAATCTCCTGATCCCCTTTTGCTCTCATAAGACGCCTCCTCTCTGAGCAGCAGACTTACTGGCTGTTATACTCTCCAGGTGGATGGGCAGACCAGACTGGGCGGCTGCGAGCAGCTTCAGGGCCACGTAGAACTGAGGTGTACCAAAGAAGCCCAGACGCTTCGCTCCACACACCTCGGTCACCTGAAAAAGACAGAAAGTTTAGAATCATTTTCATCTTTCATACAGCCTACATACAGTTTTCGTCTTTTCAGAAACATAATCTAGCCGGGACCAGAGTAATCTTAAACATGTGATTATTTTACACCAGGATCAAGATAATGTGTAGCACAAAATTACAAGTGCTACTAAGTGAATAAAGCTAAAAGAAACAGTATGTAAGGGATAAGCAGCACAGTGGGATCTGTTTATCCAGTACTCTTTTGATTAGAGGTACAATGACTGCTTTGGGAGAGCAAAGGAGATTAGGATTATGTGGGACAATCAAGGAAAAATAACTGAAAGAAATTTTCTTTTGAGAAAATAAAAAAGAGGTTCTTGAAAAGTAAGACTGTTTATAACTGAGTTTATACCTGTGTTGATGTGAACACAAGCTCCTCTATGACTAAAAGTACATGTGGCTCTTAAATACAATACTGCAACAAAGCAACCCTGAATAATGGTAATTCCTCTGGTATATCACACACAACCCATTTTGCCCAGAGATTTCTACGCTGGAATAGTAACCTGCCCTAAGTTTACTGCATGTCTGACTTTTGAGTAATTTGCTTAAACACACATTTGTTTAAGAATATGCATGTAAGTATAATATCAACTGAAACATTAGAGGTATTAAAACTAGATCTTTACATGCCGTCCCTCTATAAGACACGGCCTGATGATTGGGTGAAAATGCATAAAGGAATAATTTGACATGTTGGAAAATGTAAGTATTTGCTTTCTTACGGAGAGTTAGATGAGAAGATTGACACCACTCTCACATTAAAGGGATAGTTTGGTATTCGTGTAAGCTAAGCTAACAGTCAGCAGTTGGTTAGCTTACCTTAGCACAAAGACTGGAAGCAAGGGGAAACAGCTAGTTTCGTAAAAGAAAGCAAATAAGCAGACACTCTGAACTGTACTTTCTTTTTTCTGGGCATTTAATCACTGTGATGGGGAAGAGATTTGTTCTAATTTGACAGTGAACTTGTGTTCCCATTCATTTCAATTATATTAGAGTTCGTCCCCCAAGTTGTAACGATGACAAAAGGCCCAGACATATAGAGAACAACACATGTAGTTAAATTTAAAAAAAGGAATATGGCTACAGCTTGATTTTGCCAAGTGACTTCAACAACACAAGGTCGTCCAGTGGACATGGAAGGGGTGACCGACAGATGACAAACCAAACAAAAGGGAAAAGCTTAATGCTCTTCTTGTGGCAACAATGGCTTAAGTGTGCTTAACGCTAAATGTTTTTTTTATAAACACACAAGACCCAAAAGTCCAGTTTTAAGTGAATCACTAGAGTGCAATATTGTACAAAATCACATTGACACATATTTGAGTTTTTCTGCCACAGAGGAGTAAGAGAACACTGGCTGGTATGTGTTCATGAAATATGACTGACGGGAGTGCTGTTAATACCCATTGTCTAATGAGGTTGAGGGGCGGGGGGAGTGTGTGTGGCTCATACGGCTTGACCTGCATTGTATTCATTCAACAGATTTCACAGGGAGATGAGATGTAAAAAAATAACTACAAGCCAGTGAGAGGCTGAGAGGACAGTGGAGGTCAGGTCTGCAGTGTTGGGGAGTGCGCCTGAGGTCAGCAGAGAAAGATTAATGAAGAGATTATTTCAGGAACACCAGTGAAGGCCTTGAAGAACCAGACTGGCAGGTCAGATCTATGGCCTGAGGGGGAAAGTTATTTAAGGAAGTTGGAAAAATGCCAAAAACACTGTCATCACTGGTATGACTTGACGGATATCAATAAATCATATGCCCGGTGGACATTGTGGACATCAAGTTTTAATATTAGCCATGTTAATATTCTGGATATCAGATACACTTGAGCAACAGATATGTCCTTTTTGACTTTGTAGCACATTTTCCTGTTTTTTCCTGCACATCACCTTAAACTATGACTAAAACCTTTCTGAGCCAAAAACCAAAGTATTGGACACACTTATTGGAAATTTTGACCTGATGACGGCACAAGATTAAAAGCTAAAGGGGAACTCCACTGATGTTACACATCAAAGTCTGTTTAGGGAGTACTACTGCATATGTAAAAAAGTTGTATAAAGCCCAGAGGAAGTTATTACTATTCATCCTGAGAGTGTCTGTTGCAAATGTCATGGCAATCCATCCAATGTATGGAAGACTAGAGGGGACTATACTAAAAATGATAATGTAAACTTGAAAATGAAAATGTAAATCCACAATAACATTATAATTTTCCACATATGAATGTGTTATTTGAGTAAACCTTTAAATGAAAATGCAATAATCCAATTTGAATTGTAATTTTCAACTTTGATTTAACATTTGAATATTGTCCACTGTACAGCAGGTTAAGTGTTTGAAAATGAAATGTCAAATATGGCATTTAACATTTCATTTCATTTTCAAATTGTTAGAAAATTGCATTTTAATTTCAATTGTGACTTAAATATTGCTTGCATAAAAGGAAAATCAGGTTACATTGTTTATATTGCATTTTAACTTTCAAATTTGAATTAACATTTGAATATTGTCCACTGTACAGCGGGGTACGACTTTGAAAATTAAATGTAAAACAGCTTTTCCATTTTCATTTTAATATGGTCATACAACGCCAATATGGCGGAGTATGTGAAAATTGTGCAAATTGGATTATTGCATTTTCAATTTTACTCAAATAACATGTGAAAAATTATAATGCTATTGTGGAATTACATTTTCATTTTCAAGTTTACATTATCATTTTAATATAGTCCCCTATAGACTTCCATACCAATAGTTGTTGAGACATTTCACTAAAAGGCAACAACGTCAAGCCTCATCGCTAGCATGGCTAAACACAATTAAGTTGATTAAACCGAAATCAATGTGCCTATTGGGGATTTGAGCAACATGTAGCTACTGAGTTCCAGGATCTTGAACAAGGCCACACCTCAACCAGACCGGTTCTACAGCAACGTCTGTCAACACATCAGTACATGTAACTCAGCATGTCACTATACTCAGCACACACCAGAGACTTCATCCTAAACCTGACAACTCAAGCAGAGACATTAATGGGTAATTCACGCAATTTCCAGTCTATATTTAAATTAAATGTACTAACTTGCTCACACAGGGGCGGCATCCAACTAAACATTTTCCTTCCACTATGTATACTCTAAGTGGCATCTCTGGCTGTTATCATGTTCACATGATAAAATGTTAAACATTTGCTGTAGTCCATGAAATCAGCCTAACCATTGATTTCATCGCAGAGTGATGTGTGGGAAGCTGAGGCTTTCTCTGAGAGACCTCTGGCTTCACAGACAGCAGTGACAGCTCAGCAGGAAGAAGGGTCATGCTTTTACTACTTATCTGATGTAAACATGTTAGACATAAAGATCCTTCCTCTGGAAATCTGGTCAATCTAGGTGAATCATGACTCAACAAAACACACCTCTATATACAGTGCATGATGGAAAATTACCCTTGTTTTGACAAATAGCAAAGAGTGTATTTACAGTAAAAAACAAGTCAAATCATAACACTTCTATGTTATCATATATTCTGGGGGAAATACACCATTTATGTTTCTCTGATACTGTTTGACATCATGACCCAGAAGTCAGCACTGAGTCCAAGAGTGATCCTGCAGGCATCCTGCAGCGGGGGCCAAACACAGCTCAGAAGGCTGTGTGTCAATCACCCCCGTGTGGTGGCAGCGATCCAGGCGGGACAGGAAGGAAGCAGAGCTCAATGCCAAACTTCCTGACACCCACGCAGAGACACAATAGGCTGCGATCGCCGGGAGCTGACCCCACGGGACTGTAAGTGGCGTGAATGGAGGCGGCAACCTGCTGTGTTCATCTGAGCTGGAAAAATATGTTTATGTCCCTGTGATGGGTCAGCAAAAAGACTGAGTTCTAGAGCCAATGAAAAACAGTTTAGCACTACCACTGCTAATATCTTTACCGTCAAGCACGTATGATGTCATCCTCTGAAAATAAATAATATGAAAAGAAAGAGAAATATTTCTATCTATGACATGGTACAGAAAAATCAAATAGTTTTACTCTTACATGTTGTTTGAATTTGGCTCCCAGACTTTGTATGATGAGATTTTGAAAGCATCAATGAGTAAAATAGTGAGTGCAAACTTAAAGGACCATGCAAGATTTAGCTCCTTAACTACAAATCATACTTCATATTTTTGTTTATTTTTTTTCAAATGTTGTATTTTTAACTCCTGCTCCAGGCAGCCATTGCTTTCCATTCATTTCTGTACCTTATAAAAATCAATTAGCAGACTTTTGAAATTTTCCAATATTTTATAAATGAAACAAATAGCAGATTAATCGAGAAAATAATCTGCAGCTCAATCGAGAATGAAAAAAAAACGTTAGCTGTGATGTAAGGTACATGTGGTCTGTTTTCTAGTAAATGGGCTAAAATGTAAAACCAGTTCATGGTCCTTTAAATAGAGAGGGGTTTGCTCTCAGAGGCAGGTGAGTATGACACCAACAAGAACTTTAATACAAACCCTGAAACATCAGACATTCTTCTGCCCATAAACAAACTCATCACAAATGAACTGAACTGAGCAAAGAATGATTTATGATGTGGACAACTAGTGCACACATCATCATGACATTACTATCTCTAATTGGACTCTTACAACTAAAAGCCTAACCCTCAACCTAACTATAAGATATATATTTTTCTGAAAAACACTGGGCTACAAATGCAGTGAGGGGACATACAGACTCATTTACAGCTAATGCAGTAATTAAAGGGACTGTCTTCCTGTGTGTGACAGAGAGGTAAAAAAAAGGAGGTGTGTAAAACCTCTCTCACACACACATATATGCACACCACCAGCAAGACAATTCACAAATCACATATCATGGCTCTTTATCATACATTTGAGCCCACAGCCTGCTCATTTCGACCCTTGCACAGTGTCTCCTGCAGATCACTGAGGTTTGGTTATCATCAGCCGCAGCTCCCAGCCCCTTCACACTTAACATGTGATGACCAGGCAGGCGCAGATGTGCGATACGGGCAACACTCACTTTATGCAGGGATCCGGGAGGTAGCTGGGACGCCTTGAACAGCTCTGCCACTTTGCTGGACGACAGTTTTCCTGAAGTGTCAGCTTGGCATAGACCGTGGAGACCTGAGTAATACCTCTGTTCATGTTCATTCAGGGAGATGAAACTCCCCGCAGACGCCACACCGGATTCCTGATCCATTCCCGGGGCTGGCGCATGGAGGAATCCGCCGGAGAAGCACTACAAGCAAACAGATCGATACATCCTGCTCCGGACACCGGCTCCTGTTTCAAGTCGGAAGCGGGGGTTTGGCAGGAGGAGGGCGGTATCACCTCCGACAGGAGTGTTCCTTGTGAAGACAGACTGACTGCTCGGTTCAGGTTCATCCACTCCTACTGCCTATTATGGCTGATTGTAGCGCTACCGGCCTGCGCCTGCTGGGGGCGATAGAGCACAGGAAGAAGAGGGAGGAACTGTCTGTGAAATAAGGGGCTGCTTTGTCTTACCACCCCATAATGAAGAAACAACTGCAATATAGTTTTTTTTTCAGGGGATCACTTTCTGACAGCTTATTTTGAAGTTCTTCGTGCTTAAGTGTTTGATTGTGTTCTTTTTTTATAAAGTAAAATGTTTATAATGTATAACGTCTCCAGGGAAACCAAGGAACCCACTTCGGAAGTCACTGTATTAATTCATACTTGTCTGAATTGGTGGAAGAAGTATTCAGATCTTTTAATCAAGGAAAAGTGCCAATACATTAATGTAAAAATACTCCATTACAAGTAAAAGTCCTCAAAACCCTACTTGAGTACAAGTACAGAAGCATTAGCAGCAAATTTACTTTAAGTAACAAGTACTCATTCTGCAGAAAAATGTCCCCTGTGACTGATATATTATATAGTATCACATTATTAGATTGTTAGTACTGATGCATCAGTGTGGTTTTAACTGTCGGAGCTGGTTTTAACTACTTTATACACAGATTTGTATTTTTTTTTCTTTATTCATCTTTTTGACTTAACTCTTATCTTTGCTTTTTTTTGTTAAATATTGGATCATTTTACCTTTCTGGGCCTCAAACTGTTATTTAAATGAAACCATGTCAGATATTCAGAAGGGGAATCACTCTTTGGTGGAACTATTAACAGCTCATAAACATATGAAATGTGACAAGGGACAAGTGAGCTTTGACAGTGCATTGTATTATATAAGCTTATCATATGTTTTTTTTAAATGAAAACATTTAATCTGAAAAGTAACTAGTAGCTAAAGCTGACAGATAAATGTAGTGGAGTAGAAATTTAAAGTAGCATAACATTCAAACACTCAGGTTAAGTAGTATCTCTAAATTGTCCAGTACATTACTTCAGTATTTGTACTTAATAACGTTCCACCACTGTGTGTCAGTGATAAAAGTAGACTAAATGAGTTACCATAGTGTCATCATTAATGCTGTATAAGCACCAGCAAAAGACAGACTCCTGAGTGGATATTTCAAAGACAGGACCCTGCTAAAATAATGAATGCTCATCATTAATGACTTTAGTAAATAGCCTGAATTCATTCTTGCTTTCTTAAATCCAAGTCCTAATGCCCCTGTAATGCCTCTGCTGCCATCATCTGTTCAGGAAAATACCTGCAGTCTGTTGTAGTCTGCTGCAGCAGAAGCAGTTTATGTAAATCAGTCTGTAGCAGAGACTGAACTGGGCTCAATCCAGATGCAAAATAAATCTAAAGTTACCAGTGTTTTACCTCCGTTTATTAAAATGTGCTCATCTCCAAAGTCTTAGGAGAACTTTAGATTTTCCATTATGTTTTTCTACATAACCAGACTTATAATTTGGATAGAAGAGAAAAGAACAGCACAACATGAAAGAACGTAGTATTTTTATTTTATTTGTCTTTACTGTAACCGACCATATAAAGAAGATAACGCAGGGCTTTTAAGAGGAGTGGTTTAACTGGTTTTGTGCTGTACCGTAAATCTCAGTGTGATGTGTTCATATTCTTTCAGCATGGGTGTTGTCTGTTTTATGGAAAAACACTTATGACATTTTATGGGAGCAAAAGATCGTTTATAGTAGGGCAAGTTTAATGTGGTCAACTGTGGTCCGGGTTTTAAATGGTAGATATAGTCTGCTATCGTGAGAGAGAGACTTAAAAAGCAAACTTGGCAACCAACTTTGCCTTGAGCGCCCTTTGTCAACTTAGTTTCTGATAAATGGCTCTGTCAGGCATCCGCCACTACGCAGTGGTTGAACAATTAACCAAATTGCAAGCCTGATTGTCAGAGCGGAATGGATGATTAACCTTAAATATCTGTCTCAACTGGGATAGTTAAGAATTTTCACTGCGGTTTTCTATTGCCTATTAAAGCTTTTCTCACCTTTGTCCAGTGAATTGAGTCTACTAGGGGAGATTTGGTTGAAATTATTCAGCATTTTATTGTCTACCTCACATAATAAAGCTAGGTTAGGCCTGATAACCACGTTTAGGAGAGACAGGGAGTAAGTATGGAACGACTTGTCATAAAAATCAAGATTTGACTCATTAAAAGAGGCAAAGTAACTGCTTAGTCTGACATGTTGGGTCACTATGTGCTGAATTTAGTGCATACCATCAGCATCTTGTAACCTGCATGCCAAAATCAGTCGTTTTCCCTTCACGGAATGCATCTGCTGGTCTTAGCTTAACTGATGAGCTAAGACCAGCAGTTGCTTTCCCATTGATGATTTGATACAATCTGTGTGTTCCTGTTTTCATGCCACAAAACAAAAAAGAGGGAAACATACTGCTACTTAATATAAAGGTGCCTGGCACACTGGATGTCTAGGTCACACACTGTACTGTGCTGAGTAAACAGAAGACTGAGCCGTTGTTGATTTTTTTCTGCCTCTCTCACATTAGCAAACCTATCTGGCTCCTTGGAAGCTTGAACAAACAGAAGCACTTTCACTGCAGCACACGCTTTGCAGTTTCCATGTTATTCAGTGAGGGCGAGCTGACCGTCTGACAGCCATTTTTTTTTTTTAAAAGAGGACGAGTTAGTTCAGGTGTGTCCTGGCTTAAGCATTAACCCCAGACTTTATACAATGAAGTTCCTCTGCTGACCTCCTCAAATCACGGATCACTGGGAGTTTCACTTGAGCTTTACGCAGCATTTTATTTGGCTTCTCGTTCTCTGGGGAAATGTTGGAAAAGGTCTTATTCCTGCTCTGTTTGTCATCTGCTTTGGCAGAACAGCTCTGTACACCAGGTAAGTGATCATCCTTAATACCTTAAAATGTAAAAATAAATATTTTGTATTCACATGCTATGCTACATTGTGTTTCTGCTAAGACTGTTACTGTGAAGCCGCCAGTGTGGTTGTATTTCTTTGTTGCCTCTCAAGTGTGGAATGCAGCTTCTAATCTGAAACAAAGTCAGATTAGACGCATAACTCAAATATTTGCCTCAACAATGGTCTCCATTTGACATCAACAATTATTTTAAAGTACATGCCATCTTTCTATGAGGCAATAAGTGATGAAGGTTACATGAAATTATGTTAAATTCTCCTAACAGCGCATTTGTTGTTTGTGTTTTATCTATATAGATGCATCAGAAGGCTACAAAGTTCGACTCAGCATCAAAAGTGCTCTGGGAGATCAAGCTGTACGTATATATTTAAATATTAAAGTGTGACTGCTTGAGGACAAGGTCCATCTGGTGATCAATTAACCTTAAAGGCCTTTACTGAAAACAGCACATGTCCTGTTGTTGTTATTGCAGTATGTTTGGAATGAAAATGAAATGTTCCTTTTCCGAGCAACTCTGGCTTTTGCAATGAGGAGTCACTTCAGCGGCCAGGAATTTAAGTAAGAAAACCTTTGTGTGTTCTCTTTTGCTGTTTGATTTAAAAAGAAATAAGAAAAAGTTAAAAGAATACTTTAGTGTGTTTAAAAAAAGGGGAACAATAGCTATAAAACTATACTATAATCTCTTTTTACCGTAAAGAAATAAGTGACTCATGGTTTATGAACGCTGATGTGGTCTTTATTGTCCTGTGGAACTTCACCAGCGTGTCAAACATCATTGTATGTGATGAGACTCCCAGAGTGTCGTTCTGGTTCGTGGTGACGTCACCGCAGAACGCGTCACACCTTTTTGGTAAAGAAGATGTGGAGAAGGCTGTGAGGTAATCACATGATACAGCCACACTGCAGCTCTTTTTTAAATAAAATGTGTTTTTGCCTTTGGCCATTCCTCAAAGAGATCACATGTCAATGCTCCATTCAATGCTTTATTTCTCACATGTTTGGTTTAAATGCAATTTTATTGTCTGTGCACTAGTGGAATTGTCTTAATGTGTGGGGATCATTGCTGTAACTGTATTACTATGTACTGTAAGTGCAACCATTTATTGATTATACAGTATTTTAACATGGACCCCAGAAATTGTAGTGCCAAGATGACTAATCCAGATAAGCAATAAATAATTTCTCAGTTACACAAATATAATTCCCTGAGCTGGCCATGGTTCAGTTTAGCAGTGCAGATGCTGGTTAGCTAGTTAAAGGGAGACTATGTAACTTTTACTGAACAATTAAATGATAATTGTGGGATAAAGGTAAATAGCAAAACACAGTGTAACAGTAGCACAATTAGAGAAGACTTATACTGACTCAGTCAGTTACACAGCTATATCTATCTAAAGTATGCTAATATTAGCAAACATTAGCCACCATAAACTACTGGTCAGTCATACAGACCAAGTAAGGTATAGTATAGATAGATATAGTGTATACATAGTGCACTAGTATTGGTTGTGAATTCAACTTCTTCATGTTTATGAAGACGAAATGTGTTATTATACTAACATGTTAATGTGAATGTGTTTGCTAATATTAGCTAAAATTAGCCACCACATAAACTCATACCATAACAAGTCAGGCTGTAGCAGCAAAACTATACTGAACTAAACAAAGGTGCATTGGTTTGGTTGTGAAGTGAACATTTCATTTCATTTTTTAGAATTGTGCTAACAGGTCAATGTGAATGTGTTGTTTTGCTAACATTAGCTAAAAGTAGCCACCATAAGCTCATTCCAAAACAAGTAAGGCCGCAACAGAAAAACTATACTGAAGTTGGTTGTGAATTCAACTTCACTTTCCTTCAGAGAGTCACATAATCTCACTTTAAGGAGTGGCCTCTCAATCCACTACACAAACCTGCTGTCCAAAGCTCAATTTCATCATGAAGTAGTACTGACCATACTGACATCTTATGAATTAGCGAATCTGCTGTACATGTGTTTTGTAGTTCTTGAAACACAGGTTAAATTGGGGTCAGCAACCTTAAGTGGAAGTAGTGGACCTTTGACTTGAGTCACGACTCCTTCGTACTGAGAGGAGCCAGTTTAAATTGTTTGTGCACCTGGTAAGGATTCCTCCTGGCCTCTTACCTTTTGAGGTTTTCCAGGTTCAAGTGACTGGGAGGAGACCCTGGGGTGGGACATTTTGGAGTCATTGCATCTTCCCAGGTTCTAGCACAACTTCACCTCCTTGATGGGTGCACTGAAGAATAATTTTGGAGTTTTGGGGGAGTTTTTTCTCATCCAAATTGAGGAACTAAGGATAGAAGGTGTTGTACAGACTGTAAAACCATTAGAGACAATTTTGGACTATATAAATAATAAAATTGCTTTGACTTGACGAATAAAAGCTTGAGCCACAGTAGTAGCACTGAGAACAACTTTATCACTGATGACTTATGAAACATGTTTTGTAACTCATCAGTTCAAGTATCCCCTGGAGGAGAACAGGGAAAAACATGTTTGAGCTGTTCTGTTTACCTGTAATCAATGACCCTGACCAGGATGAGTAAAAATGGATGGATACATTTAAGCATCAGTCGCACACAAAATGTGACCTGTGACAGACACATGTTTGCCTGAAAACAGTTGTTTGAATGATTATATCCATTCTAAAGCTAAACTTTTTTATTTTTCCAATAGAAAGTCCAGGAATCGCATTAACAGTGCCTTTCTGCTAACTGATAAAACTCTGGAGTTTATCGGCATCCCTCCAACCCTGGCAGCACCGGTCAACCCTGACACCCCTCCGTGGCTCAGTGCGTTTGGGGTGGTCATGGGTGCTGTGGGTGCTGGCATCATCATTATGCTTGTGTCCTCTGTGGTCCAAAAGAAACGGTAAGCAGATGATTGTAGTTGCACTACATTTACCATTTTTTAAAAATGTGATTACTGAGTCTAGTTTCTGGCTTCTTATTCTAGCAAAAAGAATGAGAAACCTGATGATGAGGACCATGAAGAAGAAACGCGGGTGAAAACGGTGGACAATGGCGCTGCAAGTGAGGGTGTTTACAACATGTCTTTCTCAGATGATGACCGATTCACACAAATGTAAAACCCTTCTATAAAAACTCTGCCATGTCAGCAATAAGATGGGAAAAGAGGTTATCAAGCTGCTCCAGTTGGACTTCTGTTGCACAGTAATATTTAATTTGCAAAATCATTTTAAAGTTGAAGTTTGTTATTGACATGATCTCATACATGATTTTTTTTCTTTTGGAGAGGTCATTTGCTGAACATTTCTATACTGTCATTACCTGCTGCCTCAAAAAGAAACAAGCTCTTGCAATTTTTTAATGCAAGTACTTTTATTTTCCAAATGGATGTATGCATTTTCTGTGTTGGAGGATGATAAATTAAAGATCTCTGTGTGAGAGGGTATGTGTGTGGATATTTTGCAGAAGCCTACATCTGCAATCTGCTCTTTAAAAAGAAATCTGGTGACTGTACTGTAACCATTTACTCTATACTGTATATTTAAACAAATAAATGAATGAGATGCTCATTCCCAGCTCAATACAACCAAACGTGTGCATGTAGAACTGGAATTTATGGCAAAAAATTGAATCATGATATCTGTAAGCCTTTTCATGATACAGAATATACATATATGTAGATGTACAGTATATCTGTATTTTTCTAATCTGGAACAATTGCTATGCTATAGACTAGTTGCTTGCTATATTTAACCTGCATTTTTTCCAAAATCTGATTTTGATATGATCAAATCAAAACGAGGGCCCAGAGGTGATGTCTGCTGCTAGAACAGATGTCTGCTACTGTCTTGTTTGCTGCCATCCTCTTTCTTTTTCCAGACTACAGAGTGACAGTGGAAAACCCCCTGAAGTCAGTAGCAGCTGCACTATTGTAGCAGCGTCCCTAAATTAAATGCTGAGTTTAAATAAACAGTGGTCAAGCTCATTATCATGATGGTATGGAATGTGGTGTCCTTGTTCTGTTCTTGTTTCTGTACATGTACTGTACACTTAACTTTCCCAATTCTCCTCCCACCATTTTCATAAAATTGTGTATCAAAACGCTCACATGATGCCTTATCTGAAATCACTATTGGTACAAAGTTTCAAGATTTCAAGAAGTGGTCAGTTTGACTATACTGCCTCCTGTAGGCCATTATGAGTAAGAGAGTAATATGTTCACTATCTTGTCCTTTTTGTCCCCCATGTCTCTGCATTGGTTCAGGTTAGATCTTTCATAGATGGCCTCTAAAAGTATGTTTGCTTGCATATATACACACACATTTTAAGTCTTGTGAATCTCTATCTGGGCACTGGATGTTACAGTACAAACATTTCTTGTGTCTCCCTGTGTGTCTGCTTCTCCAGGTGTGAATGGAGCTTTTGTCCAGTGTTGACCCCTTAAAACAGACATGTTGACTTGCAACCCCATGTCTTTGCATATGTCTCATGGTTTTGACCAATTCAACCAAAAGAGGCCTGAGGAGCTAATCAGCAATTCATAAGAAAAAAAGAGCAAAGTTTAGAGGAAAGTCTGACAAATAAACAGTTTTGTGAAGCAGGAATATATTTTTTTGCTTTGGGAACTACTAATGCAGTAAGAAACTGGAAGCTACAATAAGAGCTAATTAGGGACTGTACATAAATTATTGGGGTGGGGAGGGGGGACTTTTTATATTAGTTTAATATTTCAAAATAATATGACACTAATGAATTGGTACAACTCACTTTGCCATTAATAACTAAAAGTGCACAATTAATTTGAGATGGGGTACTCTAAACCCTAATGGAATAAAAGTTTTTACATAGCAAGCCATACCACCATACCAAATCGTACAATATGAGTGACATTAGTAATTGCAAAAAGTAGGGAAAACATAACAAAATGATACACACTGTTTACCAGATGTCCCAGCCATTCTTTATTTTCAAACCAAGAATGGTCACTGTCACTTTATATGATACATTTAACATAACTTTACTGTAGTTCTGCTTTCTGTTAAGATGCAGAAAAAAAATGAAAGTAGGAGCTATTGTATGCTAGTAAAGAAATATCACTCTCTGACAAAGTGAGTCAATAGTGTCATATTATTTTGAAATATTTGGAGGAGGGTTTTGCATTTTTAAAAAAAAAGTCTCCCCTCTCCACCTGAATACTTTTTGTACAGTCCCTAATTAGCTCTTCTTGTAGCTACCAGTTGCTTACTGCACTAGTGGTTCCCTACCTTGTCAGGACCCCCATAAAGGCTGCAAAATATATCTAAGGGGTTGCAAGATGATTGACAGATTATGAAAGCAAAAAACAAAATAAAACAAAACACAATACACAAAACTATATTTGTCAGACTTTCCTCTGAACTTTTTTTCTCCTTCCCCCATAATTTTCATACTGTCCCTTAGCTCCATACCAAGTCTTAAAATGGATGTGAGCCATAAACAGTGTGACAGTCCCACAGCAGCATCTGCCCAACTAAACTTTTCTTAAAAATCAAAGTTAATCAAACCAGTCTTTTATCTTTTTATAAATGAACATGAACTGTGGTCTTTATCAAAACTGAATCTATTTTTCTGTTGTTGGATTTTTGGACAAATATTTCCAGCTGCTGTGTTGTCATATTACAGTTCACTGCTTCGTAGATGGCAAAGATGCAATCCACATGTTTAACTTTAGGTGGCACCATTGTACTGTCAGTTGCTGCTGCCTGGACAGATGCAGCTGTCCTCTACTTCACAGCACTCTTTAAAGTGTGTGTGAATGGCAATACGCCTTTTAAACATTTGAATTTCAAACATATTTTAATTTACTGTTATTCTATTTTTGTCTAACTTTTTTAAAAGTAGTAATACAGAAAGACTTTCATGTTCTAACTTGTGTCTATATTTAGTTCATTGTTAAATGAAATCTGTTCCTGATCTCTAGGTGAGGATATGTCTTGTTCTTCATCTTTTGCACAATGATATTTCTGCAGCAGTCAGTATTATGGCAGAAGATACCCACTGTGTACTGACAATATGCAGCGTGGTGATGACTAGTTATCATTTGGCACTTCATGTAAAATCCCACTCCTTTTCCTCTGCATGTCATTTTCTTGCCTGCGGACTCCAGTCTTTTTTACACCTCATTTTTCTTGTCAGGACGCCAAGGATTTTCTGTCAAATTTAGTTTGAAAGCATCGCAATCTTATTAGAGCGGTGGCTGATTAAGATCTTAATTCCCACTGTAGAGGAAGATAGAAAGCGGGAATAATTGCAGAAAGTCAAATACATTTCATCATATTATTGAAAATAATGCCATTATTTTAATAACTCATCCTGAATAATAAATGAGCTTTGAAATAGCTAAAGAAATGAGTCATTGTCAAATGACAGATTGCCTGAATAACATTACATGATTTCAAAGTAAATGATTATTTTGCTGTTGCCTGTGTTCTGGGCTCATCTGAAGAACAATGCCTGTGTGTCTCGCATCGCATAATGGCTTTTGCCTAATTTGTCTCTATAAAACGTGGGAGATAAATAAGCCTTTGGTGATAATTCAGTACATGCAGACGCAAACACAATAGTGAATTATAAATAATCTTGTGTGGGTGAAATTATGGGGAACATTGTATATTGTAAGTCTGCAACACTTTAATGACTGACAATCATATGCTTAATTTCCTGTGTGGATTCCAGTAAATACCCCCCCCCCCCCCAAAAAAAAAGATTGTCCACTCTTGAGCAATAACCACTAAAGCAGAAGTTGATATTTATCTACATATGGACATTATTTACTGTACTTTCACAACAGTACACAAGTCTTTGACAGTGACAATCTAATCATTTCTAACTGTGTGCAAATTGCATAGTGAGCAGGTTTTGCTACCGTAATGGTGACTACTTGCTGGAGTGGAACTCTCTCTACGGAGCTACAGAATATAAATGTATACACTTAGACTCATCGGAGAGGCTCTGTGAACACGTGGCAGTGTAGGCCTGCAGTGCTGTGCGCATGTGTGGTTTTAAAACTCTCCCATTCAGATGCAAATGTCGCATTCAAATTCCGAGGATTTCTAGTGAGCGTGCCCCTATTAAACTATCAATATTAAATATCACAATTCCGGTCAATATTTGATGAGGCCTATTTTCTAACAATGCAGCTTTCAGGGCTCGGAATCAATATTTCAAAAAAGTTAATTTTTCATAACTTTAGCTTTGAAAGCCCATGTGCATTATTAATATCAGTTACAAGAGCAAGTGACAGATTCCATATGTATTTCATAAACATAGTGGATGTGAAAACTATACGCTGTGCACTGATTCCACCACGAATCTTGACTATACTGTCAGCCTCCTGGATTTTTCCTTGTGGGGGGGGGGTTTCTGTCAGAGGCTGTGTTTTGCCACCCCTGCTGTGTTTAAAATCCATCACTGTCAAGAGAGTTCTCCTCTCTCTAGCTTTTCTTTTACTGCAGTCTAGAAATCCCATCTCTGCTGTTCTTTTTCCTTGTCCTCCTTTTGTTTATGAGTCTCGTCGAGAGCAGCCTCTGCAGTCACACCTCCCTCGGCCGCTCGTGTCTCTCCTCCTTCTCCCTCCTTCTCCTTCTCCCTCTCTCTGATGATCTCCACCAGCCTCTGAAACTTCTGGTTTAACTCCTCCATCCCTCCCACCACTCTCCCATCGTCCTTCTCTCCATCGCTCTCCAGTGAACTCAGTGACTCAGCCCTTGAATCACGGCCCTCAAACTCATAAGTCTGCAGTGAGTCATAGGGCGGCTGCGACAGGTCAAAGGTGACCTGATCCAGACGGATATTCAGAAGGTCTTCCATGCGGAGAGGCTGCGGGTTGGTGGCTTCTGCTCTCACAGGCTCCGCCCGGCATGCCCAGCCTCTGTTGTTGCCAAACACCCCCCCAGGTAAGGATGAAGGCTGTGGGGTCAAATCCTTTCTCTGGAGTCTGCACATGTTCAGTAGCTGCACTCCCGCTGGGTACAACCCGCTGCTATTAGTCCCGTTCATACACGTCCCTCTGCTGTTTGGATTCAGCGAGCCCACAATGCTGTATGTGTCTCCTGTCAGGTAAACAGGAAGGTTTACACAGTTGATTTGACCGCCATTTGAATAATTTCGCTCTGAAACGGAGGGAATGGAGGAATCAGTATCAATGTCATCTAATGTGCAGCTGGTGGCTCCAGTGCTGATCTGAGTCTGCGATGACCCTGGTCGCCCCTCTTGCTGGTTTGACGAGCTGGTGTGACTTTGGCATGAAGACTCATTTGGGTCACAGTGGGTGAGATTTGCAGCGTTGTTGGCTGGTGTCGACTCTGTTTCTGTCGGGTTTGTCTGTGAAAGAAAAAGGGAGATATTAGATCATTCAGGAAGACATTCAGGGATAATCGCATGGAAGCAAAAAAAGGCCATGATGATTAATTTTTTTAAGTAACTGAAAAATTGTTCATTGTGAAATTTAATCACTACTGAATATTTAATGTTGAAAATGAAATTCCACTGAATTAAATGTATTGAAATATTTCACTCTGAAAGCCACCTATCTGAAGTGATGTGGTTTGAATGAGATGATTTCAAGTTTTGCAACTTTAAAAACTTTATTAGAGGGGTTGACAAACTCAGATAGAAAATTCAAATGCGCTCATCTAAACTTCCCTCTCTTGGATCATGTGACTGACAGAACTTAACCTGATTGGACAGAGGTCTGATTGATTTCATTCCGACTCCTTTACGTATCCTTGGTAGACCGGACGTTTAAGTTTGAATATCTCATCTTGATCTTTTACTTCAGAAGCCCCTCAATACACCCACAATCAGACAAAAAAAGATTTAAAAGGTTGTTCAAATAAATTGTACATAGAGCCACACTCAGAGGGCCACATAAATCAACATCTGATATAATCAAGAAAGAGACCCCAAATCTTAACAAATGTACTGTATAAGTCAATGTCGCTGCCTGAATTTAACCAATTTCATCAGTTTTGAGCGACAAGATTTTTTTGACCTGACCTGACCTGAATTTTAAGATTCAGAAATGACGAATTGAATTTGGACTTGAATATAGGTTTTTGAATACTGGACACTTGAACTTTAAATATTCAACTTTGTGAATGTGTGAAAACAAACAAACTTAAAATCAAGTTTTTGAATTCACACCACTTGAAATTACTGTTTGAAATTTTAAAATAGGGTAATTCAAGCCACATAAATTAAATTTCAACAATAAAGGCCCTGAAAACTTTTCTCCTCAATCAGCTTCTTACCATGAGTGATGGGATACTAAACGATCATTATTTTCTTCCAAAGTTAGAACAGTTTTGGTTATTTCACATGACAGATTTCTGTATTTGTGTTTTTGTCTGAGCTCTTCTCACAGGTTTGAGGTGGGCGGGACTCGGTTAAAAAAGGTGATGTCACCAATCAGGATTAAGCAACATTTTAATCAGAATCTGATGACAGTTGGTGGGTTGCTACAATGACTGCCAATCATATCTGATTAAACCACACCCACGACTTCCTGATGAATCACAGTGTTGCATATTTAGTCATGAATACTTTAGGCTATATTACAGGGAAACACTATTATTCACTAGTTTATACGAATCAAATCCTCGTTGCCTTTCTTTGCTTCCATATAACTGCTACATATTTTTATCTCTTAGTATTAACACTATCATCTGACCGTGGCCTGATCTTGATTCTCTTTCATGTCGGCAGTGTTTGCTTCGCTGCCTTCATTTCTGTCTGTGATTTTGCTCTTCGCCAGCATGAATTCTGCTTCGTAACTAGCAGGGCTCATCTCAGGAGAGCGCAGCAGAGGCTCAAAGGTGCTCTGGTTCTGGATGACAAGGGAATTGCCGATGTGACCTCCAGTGAGCCCATGGGTCAGCTGCGTTAGCTGCAGACCTGCCTCCAGTGGCCCGGCTGGATAATCTCTGAGAACAGGCAGCGTGTGGATGCCGTAGCAGAGGCGTCCGTAGAGCGGAGCGGAGCCCGGCCGCTGCTGAGGGTCCAGGCCGGGGCGCGGGTTACGACTCCAGCTGTACGTCCTGGCCCTTGGCGGATTCTGCTGGGTGTACCATCTGTGCCAAGAGATAAATGTCAGAGAAGCACACAATCACACACAAACGTGCACGCGCTCCCATGAGCCACCATAGCAAGGATAAACTTTTTTTTATTTATTTTTGGGACCAGCTCACATGTTTCTGTTGTGCATGTGCTGTATTCGGTGCATGCTCTGCAGCGCTGTAATGTCAAAAGCGGCGGTGTCTGCTTCCCCTCCCCCCTCGTCATCATAGGATATGATGTTCTCCCTGACATCATCCTCCTCGAAGGGTGAGTGGGAGTCTCGCTTCTGATGGCGCAATGACAGCGAGAGTGCACACACCACTAAAGGGCAAAGAGGAGACACATGACTACATACTCTTCAAACGTTACAGAAGCAACCTGACACAACTGCTCAGCATCTTTCAAAAAGTCACAAACCATGTATTTATAGGGCTTCAGAGAACCGACCAAACCTACCCAGCAGAGTGGTGACACAAGCCAGCATGGCCAGTAAGGTGACCAAACTGAATATGAGAGACGTAGAGGCGGACGGCACAGGGAGACAAACCATGTGTCTCTCCCATCTCCTGTCCCTCTGTCTCCCCCTATCCTCTGTCTGCATGCCCCCTCGCAGACAGGGACAAATGGTCACAGTGACCGTGCCAGTGTTGGTCAGACCCGAGGCCCCGTCGCGCAGCACAACTGGCACGTAGAGGGTGAGTAAGGATGAGGAAAAACCAGGGAGGGGCTCCAAGGCTGACTGGAGCACCAGGCTGGCTGTCACACCTGATAACGTGGCAAAAAAAAAACACACATCAAACACAGTCACTGCACGACAACACCACACCAGTTTTGGCTGGTGTCGTGTTTTCTGGATTGTGCATGAAAAAGACAAAACAGAGCCAATCGGTGCAACCTCCAGTTTCTCTGATGGTGAGGTTGAGGGCAGAGCTGGACTCAGGAGGGATGCTGAAATGCACCGGGGCGTTGTGCCCTCCTTGGTCCCTGTCGATGGCTCGCAGAACCTGAACTACCTGCAGAACACAGATCAGGATGGAATTACATTTCTTTCACTTTTCTCTCACGTTTTAGCTCTTCAGGAATCTGAATATTATTAAAATGAAAGAATCTGAAATATGATAATCACTCTTTGGTGGAACTGCTGACATATGCAACATGTGACGAAGGGGTGCAAGTGGATGCTCTTAAATTTGAGGGGCGATAAGGAAAAAAAGTTGGATATTTGACTGAAGAAACTAATTAAAAGTTATAATCCTTATGATTTTAATAAAATCAGCCCCCCTTTTTGATACTATTTATTGTCTGCATTTTTTTAGCCATTCAATGTATTTACATTCTGTAATTATCACCTTTTATAGTAGTTTCCATTGCAGCATGTAATCCAGCATTACTGTTTTTAATTTCGTATCAGCCTCACAGTACTGTTCACTGTCCTCACGCTGTATTAAGTCACTGCTAATGCTAACCCAACATTTCCTACTGCCGTTGATTCACATTAACAGTATTCAACTGGCAAAACACTGGGTGGTTTTTATTGTGAAGCAGTCACAGGAAACACTATGTATTTAGTCACCAAGGTTAGCGCTGACCACGATCAAAAATACATCTGCAAAACAAGAAACAGTAATATTTGACAGCAGTTTTAAATATTGTAGGGTATAATGAAACAAGAAAAAGCGCAGCATGAAATCAGATCAAGATTGCAAATATTACTGACTAACTTCTTGATTAGAACAACGTGAGTTTGTTTGGCTGCACTGTAAACAGATACACCAGTTGCTTGTCTGTTGCATTGCACAAAGTAGCTGCTCAACGAGTATTAAACCACACTTGCTGTTGGTGTTACCAAATCAACCACAACTGAAATCTTAAGGATTATAACTTTAAAGTCATAATAATGTTTTGGTTTTTCAAGATTCCCAATTTAGCCTAACATGGATAGTGGCAGGATAGTTTATGAGTTTAAGTTTTGAAGAATAAGGCCCCTTACTGTATATTATAAATATCCATCATAACTGCTTATATTAGAATTTGAAATGTTTACTATTTGAAAATGTACTATATCAATTTCTAATCATGGGCTGTTTTAACAACAGAAGAACAAAACGAAATCAAGTCAAAAATGAGAAAGAAAAAAATAGTCAGAGACAGAATGGATAAAAACAGGAATACAATCTCAAGTTAAATGTAATATCAGACAAAAAAAACAACAACAAAAAAACAAGTACGGACCTGACCGGGGGCACTGGAGTCACATACAGACGTTGTGTACTGCCTGTCCAACTCCGGCGCATTGTCATTCTGGTCTAGTGTCTCTATGGCAACCACAACCCTTGACACAAGATTTGGATTGTCTGAAAGAAAAGGAACCCGACACTAATGTTGAAATTATCACTGAATTTCCATCATTTTTACTCCTCACTTTGTATTCCCAACTCCACCCGGTGCTTGCGGTGAAATATGACTCTGGTAAGCTCTGCTGCTCAGAGCGCCCGAGGCCAGAGGGGCTGACATACCCCTCTGTGTGGCGATGACTGTGATATTATGCCACTGCTCCTGCTCACGGTCCAACTCCATCACCGTGCTGATAAAGCCCGTGTCAGAGGCGATGCGGAACAGAGCCTCGGGGTCTGACTGGGGATCGATGGAGTACCTGAGATATACAGAAACAGGTGCGAGCGAGAACAGGGAGGAAAAAGATAGTGAGGAGAGCCCCGAGTGAGCGACTGAATGAGTGAGCGATGGTTTAATGACCACCTGATGTTGGTGCTTTGTCCTGTGTCTGGGTCCACAGCGTAGACCCGGCCAACAGAGCAGACAGGGGGGCAGTTCTCAGACACGTCCAGATGGTACCGAGCCTGGGAGAATCGCGGCGGCTCATCAGCATTAAGGACCATGACCCGGACTGTTGCCTGGTCCTTAAAGGGACCTTTCCTGAGGTACCGGGCATCCACTATAGGGTTGGCAACTTCCACAGAGAAAGTGTATGAACTGCGGGTCTCATAATCCAGCAGCTGTTGGGTGAAGAATAAAGCAGCCTCAATCCGTAGGCTATACTTTATTGAAGACCTTTCCTATATGATTCATATGTATATATTCCGTGTATTCCTTCCCACATACAGTACTTCATTATTCATTTTAGATACTTCTCTCACTCTTTTTTGTCTCTCTTTATAACTCACATACAATATTCATTTTGGAGTTATTCCTTTCTTACATGTTTGGGTAATTAATCATCAGCCTCTCCTCAACCTTTTAATTTAAGATTTCACTGGGCAATAATTATCTTTGAATGCCCAATGCTAAATAAATCCTTAAAAGTAAAAAGGCAAATTCACACTGGCTGCCTTTAACATGGCCTACTCACTTTAAATGAGCTACAATTTTTTTCACCAGCTGCTTATTAGTTCATTGTTATTCATTAATTGCTCGCGTAAATCTTTGGGAGTCTGCACCTGTCAGCGACAGAATGTGTTTGAGTGGAGTAATGAAGTGTTTAAATGACCAAATAAAATTAATTTGCACTACCAGACAGAAGCACATTTATTTAATCTCCTGAAATGTCGCGTGTTAGATATTTTTCTCATTATCTGACCATTTAAGCGAAACCACCTACATGTAGCTTCAGATCCTCAGCTATTATTTAAAAACTTGTGTTTGTAATGTAACTAAAGTTGCTTTACACACAGGCGCTCTGTGTGTGTACCTGTGTCTCGTCGCTCACCTTGTTCAGCACAATGACAGCCTCTTGGTCTCTTCCGGTTACGTTGAATATTTCGGCCTCCTCCGTGTCCAGGATAGTGAACTCCAGCTGTGCATTTTCTCCCAGGTCAGGATCAGTGGCAGTGAGACGGCCCACCTCCACACCTGGTGCTGCCAGCTCCGATACAGAGAATGACCACGCACCTGCAGAGAAGAAAACAATGCATATAATGGTTCTGAGCGTTGAATGGTGATGCGACTCCATGTGAAAAAATAAACTTCACAAAGTACAGCAGGATGGTGTCTGGCTCAGTTTTGTGTCAAAACGCAGTTATTAACATAATGCATGTGGCTATTATGGCTTTCATGACCAAATTTAAATGACTGGTTCACATTTTTTCAAGCGTATCTTAATACATTACTCACATGCCCATATGTAGAGTTATTGGTTGCTGTAATCATTCCACCTGTCCATCCTGGCTGCAAAGAGATCCTTTCTAATGCAATTCCAATGTACCAGTAACCCTTTCTGTATGGGCTTGTTTTAAGACAGACAGAAATGTGAAACTATCCTTTAAGTGTCTTTCATTTGTACTTCACTTTGCAACTAAATTGTATGCTACTAATGATTTTAACCCATGTACAAATTGAATCCCCTCTTTTGTAAATTATTTTCACCACATACTGTATATCTTAGACTTTCCAGAATGTTGTCCAATATTTTGGTTTATGACCACATACTTACAAAACTAATGACATTCCCATCGGCCTCGGCTGTACTTTTTCTTTTTTGTGCTGAAACAATTTGCTGATTAATATACTAGTCGACTAACAGAAAATTAATCAACAACTATTTGATCATTGCTTAATTGTCATTTATTAAGCAAAAAAGGCAAACATTTGCTAGCTCAAACTACTCAAATTTGAAGATTAGCTACTTTTCATTTTATGTCATTGTAAATAGAATATCTTTGGTTTTGAACTGTTGGTCAGATAAATGAAACACTTGAACACGTTACTTTGGATTCTGGGAATTTATGATGGGCATTTCCAAATGATTGATAATGAAAGCAATTGTTAGTTGTAGCCCTAGTTTCTTTGTTTAATCTCTAGACAAAAATAGGTATCAACTCAATTAATCCAATGACTAATACAGCACTATACAGGCCCTCTACAGTGATCCCATAGCGTGTGTAAGATTAAATAAGTATTACACAAACTGGTTTTCAACTTCATCCGGGTGAAACAAGGTAATGCTTTGTCTCCTACAGTGTTTGTAATTTATATAAATGATTTGGCCATGTGGGATGGGCCTGATCCCAAGTAAGGCATGACACAGAAATAAAAATTAAACTAAAACATACAGTTCATAGAACTGTGAAGCTTCAAATTAACTGATACTTATCTGCCCCATTCTGTTATTAATGAATCAAGAGTTGTATTTAGCAAACGGAGGATTTGAGCTTTGCTGAGTTAATCTGCTCTTATGTTATTGTTTAGCTTGGATTACAGTCTGTCCACTTAGCAAGCATGACAAGGCAGCCAGTGATCTGTGGCAGGTCATGGCATTTACTTGCCATCACATGATGACCTCTGCATCACTTGCGATGCTGCACACCAGCAAGCTGCAAATTCAGAGAAATGCTTTCATTTTAATCAGCGCAGCGCAACCTTGCTGATTGTTAATCATTCAATTCCTCCACATTATGAAGAGCATTTCAAAACCACACCCCTCGCATCCAAAGAGCTTACTAAATGAGCCGTTTGCTTAAATTGTGGCATAATTGTCAAACAGAAAATAATGACCTAAAGTAAGATGGCGAGGGAGGGAAGATATAGTCAGATATCAGTATATAAATAACACACTGCTGGCATTTGGAAATATTAAATTGCTTCTATAAAGCACTGTATTGCAGCACAATATATCAGCACAAGGAAAGGGGGCTTTAAACATTAAGATGAATGGCAGTAAGCAGAGACTGTCAGGAAGAAGAAGTAGGGAAGAGGGGGAAAACAGCGAACAGAGGAGAGGTAGTATATAGAGAAATGCAGTATACGTCTCAAAGTGTTAGACACATTCTGCAGTGATTTTACTGTCTATTGAAGCAGAAAGCACTGAACTTTAAGATGAAATATTAATAGCATGGAACAGGGAAAAGCTTGGATAAGAAAAAGCGGACATGATCTTTCACTCTTCTACGTCAAGGCACAGTCCATTTGAACCTCAGGGACCAAACGGGAGTGTTTATATGAATGTTAATGCCAGCCATCTAGGCAACGGTTATGTTATTCTGAGTGATGTTAAAAACAATGATTAGGAAATAAAACTGACAAGCTGTTTAGCTACTTTAGAGCTTATATCTTATCTCCAACCTGCCATGACAACTAGGACCCAAAGGAGGCAAAAAATATCAGACTGCTGTCACAAACGCCATTACAAGATGTTTCATCATTTTAATCTTTACTCACACACATATTCTACAGCTAGAGATTGAAAGCAGCCGACAGTAAAATGGTGATCTGATAAGAGCAGTGCTTACTCCTTCTGAAGTGAGGGGGGTTGTCGTTGACATCGCTCAGCTTCACAGTGATGGTTGTAGTCCCTGATAATCCACCCAGATGCCCTCCCATGTCTTTGGCCTGGAGGACGACCAGATATTCATCCCGAGTCTCTCTGTCCATGTCAGGTACTGCGGTCCGCAGGACGCCTGGTGGGGAGGAGAGCGGGACATGGAGCAAAAATCACAACAGCAACAGATTTCACAGTGACACAGCATCTCTGGAAATTACCATCAAAGCGATCAGATGCATACATTTTAGAATCAGGACATTGAAAAACATATGACTCCAGGCCACTTCTGTTTCTGAACAGATCATATAAAAATGTGAGTTCAAATGTTCTTATCCGCATTGGACATATGGCAGCAAAGACATATGATTTCTAACCGCACCACTGGGATTTACTGTATAAAGTGTAATCGCAGCTGGAGAGCCATTTTATGGTAAACAGCTTTGAGGGGATGTGTGGTACATGTGAGGCTGCGACCAGACCTGTCTGAGGATCCACTGAGAAATAGTCCTGGCCCTGAGTAATGGCATACACTAGCCGGGCGCTGTTTCCGTATGTCGGATCATCAGCATCTCTGGCTGTGACTTGGATTATGGACGTGCCTGTGAGCGTGAAAGAGAGGAGGCAACAAAAGTGATAAGTCAAACGTATAGTAGTTAAAGCTGGTGGCTGGTTCATAAGCTTAAAGTGATACTCCACGCAAAGTCTATCTTTTAAATATCAAGGACTTACATCTGTAGGATTAAAAAGATAACACGCTTCTCTGTTGTCTATCTGTATGCACAGTATCTTCAGAACATTCATCTTTTTGACAAAATTTGACTAAATACCCTGTTTTCTATTTTTTCTCTCCTTGAATCTCTGGAGCTGTGCCAGACGCAGTGGATTTAGCCCCATTTTAGCAAAAGTATGATTTCTTGCAAGATAGTGAGAATATGTTTGGATAGTGGGGAAGTCGATTATGCTGCAGGAGTAGGCTTAAAACTGCAATGATTAGCTGATTAATTGATTAGCTGATTGACAGAAGATTAATCTGCAACTAATTTGATAATTAATTGTTTCAGTCATTTTTCAAGCAGAGATGCGATGCTTTTCTTTATCATCTATGTTAGTGTTTAGGTTTTGTAGTGTTGTTTAAAAAAGCAACTTGAATACATGTCATTGGGCTCCTGGAAGTTGTGATGGGCATTTTGCACTATTTTGTGACATTTTATAGACAAAATGATTATTACTATCACAGATTATTCAGTAAAAAAATAATCACATCTCAACCAAGTAGGTTGAGAGGTTTATAGATTTTTGTCAAACTAGCTGCGTGGCTCTAGAGATGTCAGTGTCGGTCTGTTAGTCAGACGATTCACTATCGGATGGATTCCCATGAAATTTGGTACACCACCCCCCGCCCCCCTAAGTTTGGTGATCCCCTGGCTTTTCATCTAGCGCCATCATCAGGTCAAAATGTCAATTTGTTCTCTACTTTGGTTCATGTGTTTAGTGCTAATTAGTAAATGTTAGCATGCTAACACGTTTAAAATAAGATGATAAAGATGAAATAAGGTGGTGACAGTGTTAAACTTTACCAGCAGAACATCAGCATTAGCATTGTCACTGTGAGCATGTTAGCATGCTGACATTAGCACTTAGCTCAAAGCACCACTGTGCCTAAGTACAGCATAACAGAGCTGCTAGCATGGCTGTAGACTCACTCTCGTCCAAAATCACTCCTTATTTACTATTATTTATATTATTATTGCACTATAATTACTGTCCGCCATTTTATCTGATTGTCGAATTCTAAGAGCGAAAATTATCCACTATAACACCCTCAAAAAATAGTGTCCATGGCATGTACACTACTTTTTGTTAACAACCCCACAATGCAATGCTCCGCATTTTATAGATGTGTAAATTACTTTTGTGCAATTACACCTGTCAGTGTCATGTGTCCGAAATCTCAATTTACTTCTCAGTATAGAGTAAAGTTTTGTATTGTAAAGTATTGAGTTAATAAGGAGTAGTGAATGAGTGAACAAGTTAGATATTTCAGACACAGCCTTGGTCTTGTTTTGCTGTGAAAACTCATCACCACTGGAATCCACTGCAAACTAAATAAATTCAAATTGACCACAGCTGCTGCTCCCCATGAAGGAAAAGACTACTAGCATTTTCCAGCCACTTTAATGTTGTTTTAGCGCTGTACCTATGTTGGCCATCTCTGGTACCATGGCAACATAGAGTTCATTGGGGAAGACAGGCGGGTTGTCATTGATGTCCTGCACTCTGATGATGAACTCAGAGGAGGGCTCCAGGGCTCGGCCAGTCTGACGGTCTGTAGCTGTTGCAATGAGACGGTACTGGTCCTTCTCCTCGCGGTCTAGAGACTTGGTGACATGTATGTTGCCTGTGTTGCTGTCGATAACAAACACAGAGCCCACTCCCTCTCCCTCCAGCATATACTTAGTGCGGCCGTCTCCTCTGTCCATATCTGTATGCAGCTGGAAAAATAAAAACATGCAGAGTAAATTACTGTGACACCTTCAAGCAACATCACTTTCAGACACAGTGTGCTGATGCAGGTATCGCTCATTAGCACTCATCTATTTGTCTGGCAAGCACCGCAAACATGAGTATGTGAAATGGGTGATTTATGTTAAGACGGGATGTGCTCAGTGAATTTGAAATGAATGGCACCAGGTGTGGAAGATACATATGGGACCAGGATGAGTACTGATGCATACAGCTAATTAACTCACTGGACCAAACATGCCATTGGGGGTTTGTTGAGGGATAAAAACCCCATCAACGTGGACAGTGGCCCTGCAAATGTCCTACATGTATGTTCACAGATGCATTCTGCTAAGTATCCATCTGTATATCTTTCTGTCTTCTATCCATCTGTCCCTTCCTTCCCCTTCTTGCAAATCCATCTGCCTGACTTCGCTGTACCTTTTAAACAACCTCTGTTTCCAGTCCTTGTGTCTCTCTCTCTTCTCATCAAGTTACATCGGTTACACAGAATGCCCATCTGCTCACATTTCTCATTCCCCTCTCTCTCTCTCTCTCTCCCCTCCTCGGACTATCTGTTTTGCTCTCTGGTGCAGAATACTCGTTTGGTATTTAATGGTAGAGAGGATATTAGTGTGAGCTAGATAGGTAAAAAGCCAAACACACAGAAATAGAAAGCTAAAGAGATTACTCAGCCTTCACCACACTGAGCTTTCTGACCAGGAACCTTCACATCTCTCTACCCTTAAGGTGCATCTGCACATGTTCATAATCCACAAGGCTTACTCACAACCTCTGCTGTGGACCTTAGATACTCATAAACTAAAGCCTCAATTTGAATTCAGCTGCAACAGTGACTGTTTACAAATTCACAGAGCAATTTCAAATGATTTTTGTGATGCATATACATTTGGTTAAATGGAATTTGTTTGTGTGACCGAGAAATAGAGACATTTAATTACCTATAAAACCATAAGTGTACAATTAGTCAAATCATTTGTGTGCACAAGACAGATGCCCACTTGAGTATCTATATATTCCAACATAATGCATGTTAACACCATATGTTCATGCAAGTGTAATTCACACACACTGCGCAGCATGCAAGCACAGACCAGGAGAAAATATAAGATTAGTGTACATGTGTACATGTGTGTGGTGTGTGTATGTCTTGGAGGATAAAGTTGGGGATTATAGAAACTCGTGATAGCATACCCTACAAATTGCTAGATAAGGGATTCAGGGTTTTTTATTCATCCCTAAACCCACCTCCCTCTCCCTGCTTTCTTCCTTAAAGCTAACTCAGATTTTGATCCCACACTTCACCACGAGAGACATCTTTGTCAGAGTCTGTGCCTATCTCGCTCTCCTGCTCTTTGCCCCCCCCCATACGCACACACACACACACACACACACACACTCCACCCTCTCTCTTTCTGCTCTTTCTATCCAGCCCTCCTCTCCTCACTGTCTAATTGCTGGCTCAGTCCTGCTGTGCTTCAGTCAGCATGGAAAAACACTCTCACGGTGGGGAAGAAATTTATCCGCCCTGTACAAACAAAGCTGGAAAAAGAGGAAATTGTCTCTTCCAATTCCTTTGTCACTTTCTCTCCTACTCTGTAATCTGAATTTTCCCCTCTTCTCACTCATGCAGTACATCCACCTCTGGGTTTATGTCTGCCTCACACTGCTTTCTGTAGCAGCCAAATTCTTCCCTTTTCGCACGGCACCCGTGATTTGAACTGTTGATAACTCACCTCAAACCTCACACTGGCTATGGTTTGAGGAGATCATCTCTCTATTTTTGGCAAACAAACTGAGCTGCCTCTGAGAAAAGAAACGTGCTTCCAACCCCCCTCCCAATGCAGGGATGCTTTATTACATGAATATCAACATCAAGACTGTGCTTGCAGAGGAATGAGCAGTCTTGTGTGTCTACTGATTGCTTTAACACCCCTCCCTGACTGTATCAATAACAACCACAGAGGAAGATTAAACATTTATGAGGTGTATACTGCACTGGTAAGAATCCAATCTAGACTGTCACTATAAAGTATATGGCTAGCTAGCTACAAAGTGGCTGGCAGCATTCCCTGTTAGCGTTACAGCTGATATAATCCCACTCTGAGTATGCTGTAGCTGCCAGCAGCTGCATTAGTGCAGAGCGCCTGACTGTGAAATGCTACAAGTAAACCCCTGGGATCTGAATGGTTCAGGTGTGCAGTGGATTAAATCATCTCAGACACTTTTCATGTTGTAACACCGACAGCAGTTGAAGATTGCCGGTGTGGCGACTGTAAAAAGTATATGACACGACACGTGGGGGGACGGCTGCACAAACACTGCAATTAAGTGGATATTTGTGTCATGTTCCTGAGCGTGTGATGGGGCATTTTCATAGTTTTTGCAAGCACATAAATTATATACTGTAGAGAAATTATTATCATGCCAAAGAAAATAACTCTATTAGGCCCTTAATAAATGTATTTTGCTAATAAATTTACTAATGTGCCCTTTGTCAATGTCCCTGACCCTTGGACACTTATTCACAGTGTCTGTCTTGCTCTCAACATCTCTGCTCAGGTTTGCCAGCACGCTCACTCAGCTTGATTTGTTCAGACAGAACGTGAAACGAATTTTAGAGGCAGCGCAATTGCATACAAAGTCAATGAAAAGACACAAGTAGATGCAACTTTGTGGTGCAACTTGACGTGAACATGCGTTAGCGCGAGTTGAAAACATTTCAGTTCGAGTGAAAAATTCACACGTGACCCCGGGCTTTATGAGTCTGCCTTATTAGAAAGTTTATTAGAAACTGGTGGGAAGTTTCTGCTGAGTTCAGTCAGAAGCTGAGATGACACACACACACACACACACACACACTCCCATACAGTAGCTAGCTTACGGCTAATGTCTGTGCAGTTGGCACATTGGCATACAAGTCAGGGCACCGCACTTTTCACAAATACTTCAAATCAATTCATTTTACCAGACACACAGGTCCATATCAGTATAAAAATAAAATAAAAATAATTCCATTTGTTAAAGGAACTTCATTACTGATTATAATGCTTTGGCTGTGTAGCTGGAAATCATCAAGGTAGCCAACTAGCTTAGTTAGCTACTGCATATATGGCAGAAGTTAGCTAGCAACTAACTGACTGACAAATGGAATTTAATAAAGGTTCATAAAACTAGGTATGTAACCAAAACAGATTACCTACTCCAATATTCAGATTGGATCATGTTTTTTTTTTTCCCCATAGTCCACCATTATAAAAGAGACATTTGTAAAACTGTTGACAGGACACCTAATACTGCAAACAAGGTAATTTATTACTTTTTATATAATTAATTTTTAATCCGTGGAGGTTTTATATTTGTAAATCTTTACCACAGCCTCGAAAATCTATTTCTGTAAAGTCTATGGGCCGAGTGGGACCGGAAGCAAACCCGGAATCCAGAAACCCTTTTTGGCTTATGTGCTCAGCAATCAATTTTCATTCAAGTGAGTGGGTGCCATCTTTGAGTCCAGTATCCAGTTCTCACAAGACATCCATGGAGTGCGCAGGCAAACTTGACAGCAGACAGAGCAGAGATGCTGAGAGCAAGACAGGCACTGTGAGCGTGTGTCCGAGGGTTTGTGAGCACACAGAGCAGGGAAATTGAGAGGGGAAATGAGTCAAACTGAGTGAAAGAGGTTATCATTATGCACTTACAGTATGTGAATAATAGCACAAATACAATGATTTATAAAACACATAAATAAATGTATTGAGCAGAATAGATTTGAACAGGTTTGCTCAAATTAAATTATTCTTTCTCTATAAAATATATTAGACACAGGTTATTCACATGCTGACCGGTTGTGACAACAGCTTACCCGTCCAATGAGCACAGGCTCAGGCCCTCTGTACTCCTCGATTACAAAGAACTGGTTCCAGAGCCAGCTCCTCCGGCGGCGAGGGCGAGGTTCCACGCGCGGCTGGTACGGACCCGACCGAGCGTCTTCCGTGACCCATTTAGAGCTGCCCCGTGTCCTCTCAGGCAGAACGTCACCGACACCCGTCTCCAAAAGGGGCTCAGGCTGGAGAGCGTACTCCTCCTCTGAACTCGGCACTAGACTAGGAGCATTAATTACACCTTCAACCTCTCCATTAGTCAAATTGCTTCTTTTCTCGCGGTTCAGGGTGAGTTCAGGGCTATGTTTAGGTATTAGGGACTTGGCAGCAGATTCAGGATGTTTAAGTATGACTGTTTGCCTCGCTATGTTGTCCTTAAAGTCAAAATCATTAGGTTCTCTGTCATTTAGTCTAAAAGCCACATTTGGCAGGGTTCTTACACCATCCTTTGAATTCTGAAGCGGGCTTTCCAATTCTTTGACACTCACAAAAAAGTTGTGCATGGACTCTGGATGAGGTAAAACTTGTTGTCTTTTGCTTGATATCACTCGCAAATCCTGCTCTTCCTCTGAAAGGCCAACAGCCACTGAAATGCCACTTCTTTCCCCTTTACAGAACAAAAGGAAAAGAAGCACAATCTGTGCTGCCATTGCTAAGACTGATCAGTTTGTTTCAAAGAATAACTGATGAAGGGCTGATCAGATGCAGGCTCTAACGATGGTCCATCTTGTGTTCTTACACCGCGTGTCTCCTCCTGCTTCTTCAGGTTTCTTCTTCCCAGAGTGAGTCTTCATTTTGCCTTCTTTTCTCACATTTTCCCCATGCAGTACACATGCTGCACAGGATCACCTGAGAGAAAACACATAATTAGTGTGATCTTGACTGTATTCATTAAAATGGGAAGTGGAGTGCTTCAAGATACAGAAGTGAAAAGACAAAGAGAAGTTGACATTTTACTCATTATCTTTGGAGGAGGTTTGATATTTTGAGACAAATCTGGAGACATATTTTTTGTCTTCTGTTTGTTGAACAGCTCTGTTTGCTAATCTGAGCTCTCTGCCAGCTGCTGTAAAAATAGCTGCGAGTTTTGCACAGAAACTATGCACATTACGGTCTGATAAGAAATTGCCTAAAAAGGAAGAATTCCCTTTATACCAGATGCTGTTATTCATATCATTCTCTTCGCTGGTGTCATTACTGTTGTGTGTGAATCCTGTTATTGATCACTCAGGCATCCTCAGAGAGTCAAGTGTGGTCCTAAAACTTTTCAATTAATTTGGAGCCCGAGGGCCCAGCGATGAGGTGGCGCTCAGGTACTTTACTGTTCCTTGTCACACACAATTGCCTGGACATCTGGGTGATTGATGTCATCCCTAAAGATGGTCTCCCCATGCCTCAATGCCCAGTGGTGGAAAAAGTTCCCCTTAAGAGATTAATTAGACTCATAAATTATTTAATCAATGACTTGTCCTCATTTCCCAAAGGTTTAATGATCTGAGTTTCGTTAGTATTTGAGTCAGATCCTGGCCATTGATCTTTGAAATTTGATGTACTGAAAAGTGTCAGCGGCGTAACAAGACTGAAACTGTGTAATCGCAGTTTTTCCCTCCCTGTTCTACCTGCATCCATCACTCTGCCTCGCTATTTCCTGCAATGAATGTAAATGTTCTGACATGTTTATTTATTAATTATCACACAAACACACACACTGTGCATGAGTCATAGGTACAGAGGGATGCAGTCTTCAAACAATTTTAAATAAAGTTTTCACGAATCTCTTTTGAAGAGATTTACTGTGAAAGATTTAAGCGTTGGAATTCTAAAAAAGCGACAGAGATTTCCCTGCATGACCTGCTATGCTGAACTATGCTTTGCAAATGATCACTATCGTGTTTAAAGAACATAAATGACTTAGTGCAAACTGATAAATCCTGTGGCCTCAGCTGTGTTCTGACTAAATAAATGTGCAGTGAAACATGTGCTTTGATTAATTTAGATGCAAATAAGCACAGAGTGGGCCTTCTATATAGTAATGCACAAGCCTTTGATGGCACTGTATAATATGAACCATAACATTTTCTGATATATCCAAATTGATATGCTTCATGTGGAGGGAAGGACACATGAAAATTAAACCAATGTTCTTTTTCACCCCAGATACTGACCTACTTTTTAGAACAGAGTCAATTTGAGCATTTGATCATAGTAATAGTAATTACTACTCTCTTTACGTCATTTCTTCTTAAAAGGAAATTCATCCTTGAATTTCTTTTTTTCATTTTGCACACCAATTATACCAAATCATCCATACTGTATGTAATGCTTCATGTTCAGCCACTGCATCTGCTTAACATCATCTTAAATCTAGCAAATTACAAGAAGAGGTTCTTCCAAAACACTTTTGTCTCCCTCAGCTATTGTGTATTAGCATAGACTGAGCTCACGGCTTACATTCCTCTCTGCTAGCTTTGCTCCAAAAACCACATTGCCAGCAGTACATGTCATTCACTGTTGTTTGAAGTCTTTACAGTATGAGTGCGCATGAGATATGTGTGAAACGTAAGGCAGGGATAGAGGATGAAAGCGTGAGGACGATTTGCTGTTGCCGGCTCAGAATGGAATGATGAGTGGTGACATGGCTCTAAATTGCAAATCGCTGTTTTCAGTCTCACTTCACTCTGCAAAGAGTCGCTTCACTGCAACAAGGCTATTTCATTTTTATTAAAAATAGCCTGTGCATGTCAGGCCTTTTACATAGGGAAAAATGGGAGATGGAGGCAGAGAGGGAATGGGTGGGGGGTGGTGGTGGATGTGATGGTGGTGGTAGAAGTACATTGGGAGGGGGCCAGCCTGGCTGGCTTAAACAACTGAGACGTGGACAGATTCTGTTCCATTTGAGCATCTCTGCCTTTCTCTCCTTCTGCCATTTGTCTTAATGCTTACAGAGCTCTCATCCATTCTCACTGCCTCTCTCCTGCTCCGTGCACACATGGAAATCTCCTCAGTCTATCCAAATCAGACTGGTGAGGAGAGACCCACTGTACTCAGCACATCAGTCACCTCATTATAGTCATGGCTTGACACAGCTTAACCTTAAGTGATACCGCAGCATAGCAACTGTGCTGAGCAAGTGTTTGGCCATGTACTTATTTGTCATATTAAAATGCTTGTGGTTACAAGGTGCTCTGTCTGTATCTATTTGTGTGTGTGTGTGTGTGTCTGTGAGAGAGTAGTTGTAGATAATTTCTTCTTTGACATTACATTGCGCTGTAAACACAGAAGGACATTACATTTCTCAAAGCACATGATGGCTTTTTGCAGCTTCTCTGTTGTGTCTGTCACACACGAACCCACCCACACACACACACACACACACACAAACACTAACATCTGGACTGCTTATTAGGCTATATCTAGCAGAGATACACTAAACAGCCCGGAGCGTGACCTTGTCTTGTTAGAGGAAGCCAGGAAAATGACCTACTTGATGCATGTTAATGTGATTTACACACTTGGGCTAACTATTATAATGAATGCAACGTCCCAAAATATTGCTGTCGGCTACTAACTAAGGTCCAGCGACCCCCATCATTTTTAGCAAGCTAGCGTCCCCGCTTGAAAGCGCACGCGGCAGGTGAGTATGGCGCGCACCAACCGAGCGCGCGCGCGCACATACACAAACGGTACCTCGCCAGAAAATTAGAAGGGAAGCACAGCATTATTCCGTACCATCTGTCAAAGCTTGGCGCTCAGTTCAGTCATTAAAAACATGGTTTGCTTAGCTCCAAATCTGTCTCTCAGCCGTATATTATTTCACCTAAACAGCTCGCTCACATCTGCTCGTGGCAGCAAAAGCAAAATGTTTGCTTCTGCTTATATGCGAACAGCTCCAAACTGACAGTGGAACAGTTGGAAATCGCCGCACCGAGGCTGTGTATCTTCCCAAAATGAAAAACTGAACGATAAAGTAGCCGACGAGAGGAAACTTGAGTAAGAGGCTTCACCTAAATAAACTACTGAATCGTGAAGATATGAAAAGTCCTTTAGTAGAGTAGAATTGAGCTTACCGTGTGTTTGCAGCTCTGCTCTGCCGGTTCTCTGGTTTAACGGAGCTGAAATGATCCAACGTGGGAAAGGATGCCGAGGTTCATCTGAGCTCAACGTGAGGTCTGTCCACTTAGCCCAGTCTCTCTCTCTTTCTGTGTCTCTCCCTCCCTCCCTCTCTCCGTGTCTCCGTCTCTCTCTCTTTCCCTCTCTCCATTAGTTTCTAACTATCTCAGGAAGACGATGGTCACCCTAAAAGCCTATACTATTTTTGAGGATGCATATAGACCACTACAGTACCACACAGACACAATGTATAGCCGTACTGACAAATTGACATTTTAGGTTGTCAGTTTGTTCACATGTATTATTCTCAACAACATAAACCGTTGAAGCTGCTTCAATATTTTATGGTTAGACTGTATCATTTCCTTGAAAGCAATCCTGTGTTTTGTAATCTGCTTAAGTATAGCCAGTCTGCATAATCATCTTCAATAAATAAGCATTTTCCCAGTTGTTCCACCCAGAAGCTGGATCAGGAAATTGCTACTCAAGGATACATTAAAAGATGAAATTTCACCATTAGTGTTCTCCCACTTGCTAAAAACATGTCTACAATGTATGACTGTAATTACCCCCTTTCTTACCACTTTGATCAGATATTTTATCCAGTGAGTTAAATGGATTTAAATTGATGGTCAATTTAGTATAGTACATTTCTGTAATTCAGTCTCCCATTAAGTCTTCACTTGAAGCAGATTTTTATGAGTAATTTCAATTCCTTGTCTCAGTTCCTTGAAAAAGAATACCAACTTCAAACAAGACAATATAAATTTGTACTTACTAATCCAAATTTCAAGCATGAATGTTCAAAACAACATCATTTCATACTTTGTCTATATTTGTCAAGTCCTTTGAATGCCCAAGATCTAAATATTAAGCCCAATTTATTTGTTTGGAAATCGGGGTAACGTGAGGTTTCCCTCAAAAATATTAGGTATTGTGATATTTTTACATTCTGACATATTTTATCCCATACCTCCTGGATTGTTTCTCACCCAAATGTTTTTTAATTTAAAAAAATAAAAGAGAATCTGATCTTTTGAAGAAAACAGTACTTTCAGCACAGCTGCAGAATCACATGCTTTGAGCATCTCAGTACTGTATAAAGTGATCATTCATCTACAGAGTGCAGTCTTGCTTTGCTCATCGATGTTTCTTGATCATTCTTGAGTTCTGTCTCCTGACTAAGAAACATGAGAGCCTTTAAACAAGTGGTGGTGAGACAAGTGTTCACTGATATGACTAGAAAGCAAACTTGCAACCCTAAGGTCGCTCCTCAGATCCCTTGTACCATGCTGGGTACGGAGGTTTATTAATGCCAAAACTACAAAACTACAGCGTAAGCACAAAACAAAGACAAGCCGTAATCAATCTGCTAGTCAAGATGTGAGAGCACACAGGAACAAATTTACAAGTGCAAAACATGTTCTGAGCTCCAACTGTCATTGGGGACTGTCAAATAATTTTTGTCAAATTTCTGGCTGTTAGGGTCATATGTTTTCAAAGTTCTTTTAGGTGAATTAAAAAACAGATGTACTGATGCAAGTTAGAAGGCAGGGTCTGTGACATTTCACTTCTTGGTCAAATCCAGTGGCGTTTGCATGCGAGGAGTAGAAACTGCCAAAAACTGAACAAAAAGCTTTGAAGAGGGCAAGCAAAGGAAGCCCTAACACTCATTGAGTCACAGCTCTTCTTGCAGGCTCCAAACTTTGATTACAATCACGGTTCTGTCATTGCTCGCTCTCAGAACTACTTGTTCTGTACTCACAAGTCTGTCCCTGCAAGCTTTCAAATCTGGACCAACCAAATTGGTTTCCACTTGTTTTTTGTTTTTCACTCACTCAATAATTCTGTCATTAATGAACTTCCAAAGATGGGAATAATAGATGAGGTTGGGGAGGAAGGGAGGCTCTCCCCTCTTTCTCCCTCACAGCTGCATTCAGTCATACAGTAGTACTAGTGTAGGTTTGAGAAGACACTCAAATCTCTAATGCTGCTCTTGAGATGTGCTGAGCATCATCATGCAACCCTGCCTTATTTCCTATAGTGGATGACACATATTCACACATTAGCCATTAAAACCTCAGTCATATATGGCACTTTATAAAAATAAGCTCATCGTATCAGCATGTAGAACCACAGAATTTGAGGGTGCAGTTACACTTTAAGCACCACTCCAACATTTTGACATGTTGTAGCATAATTCATATGCTATAAAGTTTTCTCCCAAATGGTAAATTGCCTCACCTTTTTAAACGTTCACCACCATATTTTAGCTGCCTGAACTGAAGTCTTAAAAGGCAGTGAGGATGAGGGTGAACAGCTCTGTACCTTTTGCCCTAATGTCCTTTGCAGCCATTGTCACTTGAATAATTACTAGTATGCTTAATTTACTACCAGACTGCTCAAACAGAATGAACAGGCAAGTTCAGCAACATTTCATTTATTCATTAATTTACTGAAGTGTCAAAGAAACTTCAGACGAGTTCTGACAGCAGACACAAATCAGTTTTCAACTCCTCACTGTTTATTACTACAGCTAAATTAGTTTCCTTATACACGGTGATACATTATGACCTTCAGACTCCAGACATTTCGATTTTTGGACTATTCACTATTCACTTTTTCTGCTTCTCTCTGTGTTTATGTGATTCAAGCCCATGCAGGAGTAGTAGGTTGTAATTATCTCGCATTCTTGGAATGATTCATAATGTTTTAACGTCTAAATCAAAATGCCAGCCAGCAGTGTGCTGTTAGAATACATTTTATCATCAGCGCAAACAAAACATCAGCTGTTTATTAGAGGGAACGATATGCATGCCCAAATCATTTGAGAAATAGCCTGGAGGATGCAACTGCCTGTCCTGTTCATTAATTTAGTATCTGCTGCAAAGATGCCATCATGTCTCTCCAAAATACTCCCTGATGTTTGTCTTTCTTTTCTCATGCCATTTGTGTTTGTTTCATGTCTCTACTCAGACAGAGTCATGTCCTGTCTTCCTCTTTTCTCTTGTCTTTCCTTTTCTCTGTAATATTCCTCTTTCAAATCCTCTCTCCTCCTGCGAGTCCATCCTTTTGAGGAGATGTGATAGATGTCTACACAGTTTCCTGAGTATGCATCCCTGTGTGTGGCCCTGTATACAGCCTCTCTGGCTATTGATGTGGCCTCGTCCACTGTCAGTCCCCATTGAACCCCTTGGTCCAAAATTGAGTAGGCATAGGGTGATCCCGAGCCCACAGAGAAGAGCGTTCCCTGCAGGCGAGTACCATCGCTACACACATAGTACAGACTGGGTCCAGAGAAACTAACTTTCTTTCCGGCAAAGCGCTGTTGTCCACCAATTGTTGAAGAAGAGCTCTGAGTCTTTGTCTTTGCCAGAGAGGCCTTTTCAAGACTGGTATCTACAGACGTTCCAAGATCAGTAATTTGACTCTCTGTTGTTTCTCTACAACCACTGAGATCAATCTTTGCACCTCCGTGGTCATGGCATTCATCTGCTTCTCCTCCATCCCACCCACACAGTGTGGCAGCCACACACAGCTCAGTTCCCTTGAACGGGTGAAGCATGTGGGAAAGCAATTTGGCAGCTCCGCTTGTGGACAACCGTCGGCCGTGGCGGAGTTGGTAGAGCCGCAGTTCTCGAGACAGAATCCGTTTCCAAAGGGCACAGTCGGCTGAAGTACCTGAAGTAGTACCCACCAAGTGACTGTGAATGGGCAGGATCTTCTGGGAGGCTGGGCACGCCACGAGCCCAGAGCAACTGGAACGAGTGTCTGCTGCAGCCAACACGCCGCCCTGAAACATGAAAGCCAGGGTGGTGGTGCCATGAGACATGGGAAAGGGCAGAGGGACAGACTGAGAGGAGGCCAGAGGAAGGCTTGTAGGCAAGGAGAGGGATGGTAAGATGGAGTCTTGAGATGAGTTGGCGCTGGAGCTCTGGACGGTGCTGATTTGCCCAAACTGTATTGGACTTTCACCCAAGTACTCTGCAACTGGTATATAAAAATTAAACTGACTTGTGCTGTTACTAAAGGGCAAACCACTCACATAGTCACAACCAGTCTTCTTTCCAAAAGGCACTGAAGAACATTGGGTGGTTATACTGTCCAGAAAGATGTCCTGGAAATTGCACAGGTCCTGTAAAGCCATTGAATAAGATTACTTTTTTTTCATATATATTTATATCAGTCGTCTGACATTGGTTTGTATGCCATCTAGAGTTGTAGATTGTCTATTTTAACAGCAGTCACCCTTTATATAGATAACAAGACCGGGTTCATCTACACGTGGTCATCTAAAACAACCCATCAGCAGCATTTACCAACGCCTCATTCCCTTGACTTTGAAGCATCAACAGTCAGCAGCCCATGGGTAATTAGTTTTGGCTGCGATATCAGGTTGTTTTTCAGATCAGATTTCTTCAAAGTCTTGTGTGGGCGTAGGCCAAGGAGAGAATGCAGGGTGATGGCAAGGCCTTGGCTTGAGCACATCAAATTAAGTTAGACTCTGAGCTTTGATGAATGACTCCCATGGAAAGTTCCCTAACAGAATCAGGAATAAAATCAAAAAAAGAGTCAAACAACATTTTTGTTACACAGCAGAGTCAATGTCGCCAAGCCCAAAAGGCAATTTATGCAAATTTCTGAACTTGCAACACCAGAATATCAGGTAAGCCTGCATCACACAGGGTGTATGCTCACAGAGCTGC
Organism: Macquaria ambigua; assembly: GCA_008360985.2. Classification (NCBI taxonomy): domain Eukaryota; kingdom Metazoa; phylum Chordata; class Actinopteri; order Centrarchiformes; family Percichthyidae; genus Macquaria; species Macquaria ambigua. The sequence goes on along the minus strand of VMKM01000013.1, from coordinate 60,484 downwards.
CACCTGTTTAGGAAGTACGCTGCCAGGTGTAAACATTATTTTACACATTACTGACTTTATTTGTTTGAATGGATTACTAATGAACTCAAGGATTACATGTTTGTTTTTACATTTGAATTAATCTTAAGCCGAAAAACCTCAAAATGAACATCATTTTTGGATATGTCTTCACTGCTGCTATTATAATGGTAAGAAACTCTGTTACACTTTACTGTAATTACAGTGATAACCCTGATATCAGTTGTTGAAAGTTTAAAGCAGCTGTAATCGATATTTTTATAGTAACAATGTATTAAATGACAATGTAAAAGCAATGTTGTAATGTGGAAGGGGTTGCTTGACGTGACAATCCTACAGAGAATCATTACCTTAATCTTTCAGCTCATTGTTTAGCTGTCCGGCTGCAACTTTGCTGTTTAAGTTCTTGCTCTCATAGGGTCGTTTTTGGCTGCAGCAGGCTGCTGTTTTCAGCGAAAAAGCTCTAAAAACCCACTGTACACTACCTGCTAGGCAGACAGACACAGTTAGCAACTAGCTGGTGAACATAGTGGAGCATTTAGCAGCTAAATAGACAGATGTTTCCCTCTGGAGTTGATATAAAACAAAACACAGCAAACAAGAGAGGGAATATTGGACTTACATTTGCCAGGTGGCCAGAAACACGACCCCAAATGAATGCTAATGTTTCTTCCTAACTGTTTGCTAGTTTGTCATATCAACTTAAAAGGTGATGATTAGCCCCATTCGGGACTGTCTCATCCACTGCATGGGAGACAGTCGCCGCAATTTTCTGGCCAAGAAAATCAGTTGATGCAGGTTTAACCAAGCGAACGTCCTCTTGAGAATATGTCTTCTGGCAACATATCCATGTTTCCTGCCTAATTTGTTTGAGTGAAAAAGACTGCCTGTTTTTCTGCATATTCACTTTTAATTTTATTTACATATCTTTCACTTCACCCAGGGACACTGTGTGTTACATTCAACCTCCTCACCCCAGACTGGTGAGAGCCTGCCTTACAATTTCATAAGGTTTGACTTAGCCCCTGACGAAGTGGTAGATGGCTCAGTGGTCCATGTGCGGTATCAATGCTCCAGGCCATGTCAGCTTGCAGTGGAGGTGGTGGCGTCCACATTAAGGAAGACAGATTTAGTGGTGTTCAGGAGGAAATGGATCAGCAGCACAACCCGAGTCTACAGGATCCACCAGGTGCTGCTCAGAGTGCCTCCATCCATTTTATATAAACAGGACTTTTTCAACAGGCGCATTTTGGATGTCCAAAATGTGACAGTTCGTGCTTGGTTAGACCATCTTAATGATGGCGGTGAACCCGGAACATACCAGGGCTCCATGTTGAGGATTTATAAAGTGCTGCAGATAAAGCCACTCTCAGAGCGTCCAACTAAACCTCCCACTGAGTGCCCTTCATGGTCTGCTCAACTGATGTGGCAGATGACGAGAAACAGAATTTATCATTGTCCACACGAGTCAGGTCAGACCCTTAATCACATTTTTTCACATTGCTCCCCTCCTACCTTTATTACCGAAACTTTTAATATTGTGTATGTAATCATTTGCTGTTTTGCTTGTACATAGACATAGTCGATATGCTAAAGTTTCCCCTGGCAAGTACTGGTGAGCACTTTGGAGTGGTCCGCAGGTTCCAGCCTTTTATCGACAGAGCCCTGGAGAGAGACCGTCTTCACGCTGTGACACAGCCCAGGTTGGACTTAAACTTCACACACTCACTTCTCATTTAGTTCATTTTAGCTGGAGCTTATTCTGTATGAAGTTCAACTACACAGGATGAAAAAAAAATCTCCAGCAGGGTCTCCAAATGTTGTATCAAATTCTTAAGAAAAGCAGAATTTTTAGATGTTAAATACTGTACAGGTGTACAAGAAAAATAAATAATCCTGACAGAACTCAGCATATTGCCTCAAATGTACAGTATATAATGCTGGTGGTTTGTGTTGATATCAGCAGATTCATGGGCCGCAGGTCAGTGATTGTTTCCTTTTCAGTGCTGGCAGCTGTTATAACACACTCCACTTTTAGTTTTACTTCACTGTCATTACAAATGACTTTACAAGCCTCACAAAGCCTCTTCACCAGAGCATATAAGCTTTTTATTTACGGTCAACGACAGACAGCGAGGTCAGTCATTTTTAGCAGATAGCGCTGCGTTGTAAATTCAACCTCACGCTTCAGCGGCCGAAGAAATGATTTGTCAGATCATGTTTCGTTGCTTGGTTTCCAGCGTCACCATATCTGTGTGGATCTACCTGCTGAAATGGTGTCACAAGAAGCTCTGTGGGATCATCCATCATGTCGACAGGAAAAATGTATACGACTCCGTTCTAATGCAGCTTACAGACACAGGTGGGTCACAGCAGCATGTGGGTACACCTGATACCAGTTTAGGGGATTAGATTGAGGTATCATGAGATGATTGTGAGTGATGATGTGTGTTTTGTGAGACTGTGGAACAGACTGTGTTATGTATTAATAAAGAGTTTTAGATCTCCTGTGCTGAAATATATGACTGTCATATCTCCTGTGTAGGGAAAGTCATAATTCAGGCACGTGTGACAACAGGAGAAGATGAAGCTTTCCAAGCCCATGTAGTGTTGCCCTTGTGGAAATGGATTAGATTGGACTGTTACATACAGGACTCAAAGGTATAGAACCTCAGTGTGTGCCTCTGGGAGGTGGGATAAGGAATAGAAATCAAAATACAGCTCGGGGCAACATCTTCTAGACGTCCTTTCTCTTCTGGGTTTCGTTCGGTGGCCTTGCTTTGCAGTGTTTGATTTCCTTTTGGAACAGCTGTAAGATCCTGAAAGATGGTTCCTTTCCAGCTGGGAAACTCCAGGCGATTGCAGTGTGTACTATTTGGAGTCGTTCACAGCTGAGTTGTTTTTTTTTTCTCTGTTTTCTCCGTGAGCTCATGCATTATTATGTCTTGACTTTCAGGTGCTGCTGGATGCAACATGGGATGATGCAACCCGCAGATATGTATATAAGTAAGACGTGTTATGGATTTTTTTCAAAAGATGCTTTATGTCAGTTCTGATTTAAATGTTGTGAAATAAGTCAAATACAACTGTTGCTCATACAAATCACCTGTTAGTCCAGTTACTGCAATACAACAGGAATAATGGATAAATGCAGAATGATCATGAGAGCTGGTTTGAGTGGTATTAAATATCTTACAGATTTAAGGACAGTATCCGTTATGATGACACTGATGGATACTTTGTGATCGGAGGAGGCAAGTTCCTGGCAGGCATCCATGGGTATTTTGGGCCCATTAAATACTATCGTTTTGGAACTAAAGAGGTGTGTACCTGTTTTCTAATCACAAGTAAAATGTCATTGTTTTGTTGTCTTATTACTGTTAATACCAGTGTGTTGAAATACAATGTTATCCATGTCACAGGTAAAAAATCAACTTCACCCCAAGTCAACATTACAGAAACTGGATAAGACTCATCAGGAGTGTCAGGAAATAAAAGCATTTACAAGAGCTTTTCTCCAAGAAGTAACTGAGAGTCACCTCCCGTCACCAATCAACAAAGGTGAAATATTATTTTGACAAGTCCTTTAAAGCATTGTTGCAACCATTCTACAGGGATCACCTTATATAGATGTCATATACAGGGTGTCAGTACAACGACTGCACACCTATTAAGTATGGGAAGATTACTGTTGACAGGTTACTTTTTATGTTTTATTTCAGGTGTCTGCACCCCTCACTTCATAAGACTGTGGGGTCAGTTTGGAGAGAAAATCTGCACACAAACATGGACCTGGGAAAAGCAACTTAAATACAGCCCACTTTTTCATTTCTTGCAAACAAAAGAGGAGGAAATCAGAACAGGTGTCATAGATTGTTGCTCTGTTTGACCACGTACGTGTAAGTCCTGCAACTTGCATCATTATTCACAGTTTATGACAAGTTTCTGTATCATTTTCTGTAGGGTCTTTTGGCATGAAGGACCTCAGGAGTACTTTGTTTGAGCAGGCAGTTGGTGCAATGTTCACAGTGGATCAGGCACAAAATAAAATCTCATCCAAATCAACGGCTCTGCTACAAGTATCCTCCTGCTTTGGAAATCACAAAGCATCTCTCTTACTGGCCACTATCCACATCTCCGGCCTGGAACACTCAGTCGATCAACAACAGGTAGAGTCAATCCCTTCCTTAATTGCTACTTTATCACACATAATGCCACTTCAGTAACGATGACTGATAATATTGACTCCTGTGTGTTTCAGGGTCATGTCTATAGTTTGATTGGCGCAGCGGGTGATAACCGGTTCGCCCTGATGCATGCAGGCTACAAGCACACCCAAGAAATTGATGGGTTTCCAAAAGACTTAGACATGGCTTACAGCTACTATTCCAACGCTGGGGCACAGAGCAACATTGATAGCTCCAGGGTACATGAAAATAAGGTATGTTTAAATAACTGAAATCACAGAAAATGAATTATTATTTTATAATATTATATAAATAATATATATTATAATATAATATAATTCTAGAGATGGCAATATCGATCTGTCGGTCGGTCCTCTGCCTTGGTCCAGACTAAAATGTCCCGACAACTACTGGATGGAATGCCCTGAAATTATTTTTACAGACATTCTCGCTCCCTAGAGGAGAATTGCAATAACTTTGGTGAACCCCTGAGTTTACAACTAGCGCCATCATCAGGTCAAAATTTCAAATTCTAAATTCAGTTACAATGGTTTATGACCTGCGAAAACTATTGACATCCCCTCAGCCTCAGCTGTACTTTGTGTTTTGTGCTAATTAACAAATGTTAGCATGCTAACATGCTAAACTAAGATGGCGAACATGGCAAACATTATACCTGCATAACATTAGCATGTTAGCATTGTCATTGTGAGCATGTTGGCATTTAGCTCTAAGCACCACTGTGTACACCTCAACAGAGCTGCTAGCATGGCTGTAGACTCTTTTTCTTGTTTATTAATATTAGCTTTATTATACTAGTAGTACTTATTAGTAGGGAAAGTGGAAGTGGTAGAAATAGTTATAGTGCTACCAACAGAAAAAAAATATTGGTAGTGAGCTACAAGTATTTATTTAAGATACACTATAACACATAATTTATCTCCATACATTTAAACGAATAGTTGACATTAGAGTTAGGTGAGGAAATTGATAACTCTCTCATATCTTTCAGTTGAATAGAGCCAGCAGCTATTTAGCTTAGCTTAGCCTAAGTACTGGAAACAGGGGGAAACAACTAGCTTGGCTCTGTCTGAAGGTAACCACTTCACCCGGCCAAGAAATAGTCCTTCACACAAAACAACAAATTGTAAATTTTACATTTTGGTTTTTGTACGGACAACAAACAAGATGTAGCATGTTAATTAGTGAGTTTTAAAGGTAGACTTATTTTCTTACTTTCAGACAGAAACAGGCTAACTGTTTCCCTTTTTCCAGTGTTTATGCTAAGTTAAGCTAACCAGCTGCTGGCTCCAGCTGCAAAATGAATGAACAGATATAAGATTTGTATAGATCTTCTCTTTTAATTCTTAGAAATATTGAAAGTGAGTTTCCCAAAATGTCAAACTACTGCTTTAAAAAAAGCAGAGAAAATTCGGAACATAAGTAAAACTTAGCAATCAATTCATAACAGCATCAAAAAATGTATAGGAACTGTATATATCAGATGTTCAAAATATATATACAAATGCACAGTGTGTACAGTATAAACAGATATATGGATAATGAGTGAATTCACAAGTCATTCAAACACATAGACATCCACATGTACATGGACACATAATTTATACACACATGCACAAACACATACTGTACATATGTATACAAGCACATGACAGTGATACAAAAGGGACTGTCTCCATAATATGATTAATAGTGTGTTTGTTGGTCCAGCCAGGGAGAATAGGTGGGTCTTAAATCTTAATTTAAAAATGTGAATGAGTTAGCTGTCATGATAAATAGAAGAAGAACACTCCAAAGATAAGAAGCCCGCTATGAGAAAACTGTACTTCAGACTGATTTCCTGTTTATTCTTGGAATATTTAAATAAGCTGCATCAAATGAATAGAGGTTCACAAAGACAACAGAAAGACTTTACTGTCTGCTCCAGCTTGAATAAGCAGCCAGTGCACCGAGAAAACAACTGTGCTCAAGTTTATTAGTGAAAACTCTAGGTGCTGCATTTTGACCAACTGGGAAACTTTCTGAGTAGATGCCAATAATTCATCTGGATCCAATCTTAATTAAAGGCCCTGAAAACCTGTTTTCTCAATCAACTTCTTATTATAAACGATAGGGTCCTACATGACCACAAAATATTCTGCCAAAGTTACAACTGTTTTATTGATGTCTGTGCTGTTTTGTCTGAGCTCTTCTGATTGGTTTGAAGTGGGCGGAGCTCAGTTGAAAAATGTGATGTCAACAAGGTTGCTAACTGACCAATAGCAAGCCTGTTAGCTTGGAGAGCTTGACTTTCCCTCTTCAATAACTTTTCATTGAACTAAGTGCTGCGCAATGGTGAACAAAATGCCTGGGAAACTAAGCTATTAGCTATTGTGACTGACTACTGCTAGCCCGGTCGGTCGACTAACAAGTTAACGGTTAGCTCACCAGCTACAGCTCTTCACCAACTAGCCCTGCGAGTAGTCACTATGCCACCAAGCTTCTTTGTGCACTGCTTTACAGTAGCAGTAGTAGTATTACAACTTCTAAGAGTATTACTATAGTATTATTGTAATAGTAGCAGTACTATTAGTTTACTATATTAATGTTTCCATTTGTCTTTCCTGAAGCAATATACACCTGAACACATCTATCTCAGCAATCAAGAGGATTTAAACAGCCTCACACACGAGACAAGTGACGTCTTTCAGTATCTGAAACTCCAAGCAGAGAGAGGAGACATACAATCTCAGGTATGTTTGAGATCAATCCTACTTTTATTCCTCCGTTATGATCAGTAGACATCGTCAGTTTTCAGAACAGGCCAATAAAAACGTATTATCTTCAGAGACGCCTGGGAACAATGCTTTACTGGGGACATCGTGGAGTCTCTAAAGACATAGCGAGTGCGGTGAAATGGTTTGAAAGAAGTGCTATGCAGATGAAGGATCCTTCAGCGATGTACGACTACTCCATCCTACTGATTAAGGTTGTGTGAGATTATAAAGACTCAACCTATTTTACGATTAAATTGAACACTGGATATTTTATGTGTGTTTGTGTGTGTGTCTGTGTTTTGACAGTTATTGATTCACTGATTGATGTTGATTCCTTCAGGGCCAGGGAGTGAAAAGGAACTACACTCGAGGTTTTCGGCTGCTGGAGAAAGCTGCAGCAATGGTACGTGTGTACTCCTAGTAATCAATCCGAGCATTTACAGTGTGTGCCTTCACTATATCAGTGTCTGTTTCCTTGCTTCAGGGCTCAATTAATGCTTTGAATGGTCTGGGCTGGTACCACGGGATTATACTGAATGACCACAAAAATGCAATAAAATACTTTGAACAAGCAGCACTAAATGGAAGTGATGACGGCATGTTCAACCTGGGAATTTATCATCTCAGTGGGAAAATCCCGGACAGCCCGGGGAGGAATGAGGTCCGAGTCCCACGCCTTGTCAAAATTCTGTTTTATCACTGATCTGGTACGATCAATGAGCTGATATATTTTCTATATGATCCACAGACAGCTGCATTCCAGCAGTTTCTAAATGCGTCTCGGTTTGGTCATGTTGCTGCATCAGTGGAGGCAGCTTGGTACCTTTCGACAGGAAGCCTGGAAGGGGTGTCTCAGGATGTGGAGAGGGCTGTGATGTAAGAGGCTTTCATTAGCTTGCTGAAGAAAGCTTTGTTATGGGCTGTTGCACTGTAGCCTGCAGCTCAGTGGCATCTAATTTCAATGACAGTGGCTAATTCAAGGTCAGAACCTAGTATTTGCATATCTAAAAATAAGAGTCACTGTCACTGCATTATTGTCTGGCACGGAGAGATTCTGCTTACCATTGTTCCTCTGGTATCTTATGAATTTAAAGAAGCTCCTGCCGCAGCTGTAGAGGCTTTTTTTTTTTTGTAGAATGACCTCAACAAATCAGAAACTATTTTTAGATCATGTTAAAATATTTTCCGTTTATGTGGAGAAAATGATATTCCATAATTCATCACCCATCCTTTACCCTCTGTGCAGAATGCTAAAAAAGGTCTGTGAACAGAACGGACACCTTGGATTTATGATCAGAGAGGCTCTCCAGGCCTACCTCCAGGGCTCTTGGTAGGGACATTAATTTCAATTACTTTGCAATTGTTCTCATTTAATCATTTTCGCTGCTTTTCACTACTTGTCTCCGCTTCTTCACGTTTGTTTTATTGTGTTGCAAACAGGCAGGAGGCATTTGTGAAATATGTCTTGGCAGCTGAAACCGGTCTGGGTTTGGCCCAGAGCAATGTTGCACACCTGTGTGGGGTAAATGGATGCTGTTTCTCTGGTTTTAACCCTTTGTGTCTGTCCTCAACAAAACACTGACTATTTATTTAATCTGATTTTCAGCACCATTCTGAAATCAATGTCTCATAATTGGACTTTTGAAGGTAGCTGATGAACAAATTGCACATGATTCCAGTCACATGCTAAAAGAAGAAAACCAAGCCGGGGGGAAATTGTTAGCAGCTGATAACATAATCTTCATCATTGCTCTGCTCTTTTTCACCCTGCACTCATTCTCCCAAATGCAGGAACTGAATCTCAGTCATGATTGTCAGTGGAGATATCACAACTACTCTATATTAAACTATGATCCCCATCCGACCGGTGAGTTCCTCTCATTTCATTTTGCTTTAACCTCTCCCTCTCCCTGTCAATCTGGTCGATAAACAGTAAGTATTTATCTTCTTTTATAGCTCTGCTGAAAATGGGAGACCACTACTACTTTTCCTCCAGCACGCGAGAAGACTCATTATCCTTGGTTGGTCAGGCCATATCGATGTATGGCAGAGCAGCTCTAGCAGGCAGCCCTCAGGTGACAGATTTACTTGGGCTGTAATCTCATCACCCTATGATAAACTTAATTAAACTTCCGCGGGCTCAGGCCCACCGCAATAAAAACAACAAACAGCATTATACAGTGTTATTATTTGGAGACTGACTTTCTCTCTGAATAACCCATCAGCCCCTGTTATGATTTTATTTTCACACGGACTCACAGGCAATGTACAACTTGGTCGTTTTGGCACAACAAGGGCACGTTATTCCAGTGAGCATCCGCGGCTTGTTTAATTTGTCACATCACGATGAGCAGGACATCGTGGTGGAGAAGATCTTAAAAAGGTACGTTTTTTTTTTTTTAAATCTGTGAACTGCCACAACAATGAATAATGACCATGGGGGTGTGGGGGTATACTTATTCGCTTTTTTGCCAAGAGTTAGATGAGAAGATTGCATGCACTCTCATGTCTGTACGGTAAATATGAAAGCACCACCAGCAGCCCGTTAGCTTAGCTTAGCACAAAGACTAGAAACAGGTGGAAACAGCTAGCTGTTGTTGTCGTTTTTACACTTAAACAAATGAGATATAATATATTAATTAGTGAGCTTCAGAGGTGCTGGTAGGTGGAATGTGTTACCTCTGGATAGAGCCAGGCTAGCTGTTTCCCCCTGTTTCCAGTCTTTGTGCTAAGCTAAGCTAACTGGCTTTTAGTGGTAGCTTCATATTTACCGTACAGACATGAGAGTGGTATCAAACTTCTCATCTAACTCTTGGCAAGAAAGGGAATATTTCCAAAAATGTCCAAATTATTTAAGGCAGAGTCAGTTAGCTACCTTTAGCAGTCATTGGACCTCCTCGTCTGCTCTTGCACTTACTGCTGTTACTCATTTACATCATTACCATTCAATGATGTGCTTCTACTATTATTCTAACAAAAACATGAAGGCTCAACATTACTGTTGTTATCATGTGCAACACAGTTTTCATTGTTTTATCCCCTAAGATGTGTGGAGAGTGAGGATGAAGAAGCAGTAACGCCCTGTTCTTTAGCTCTGCTCGGAGTCCATATGGGAAAAGCCTTGAGGAGAATGACTCAGAACAGTGCACAGCTCCTCTTGGTAGGCATAATGCAATCAACTCATTCTGTATGTATTGAGAGAGAAACATCAACACACTGCAAGCTGCACTCCTGTAGTTTATTATCCTCCTTTGATAATTTGATCTACCTTTAATTATTGAAACGTGAAAATGCAAATTGGACTTTCATCATGAATAAGACATTAAAGACACTATATGCCGCTATTTTGAGAAAGAAAAAATGATAATTTATTTAAATCATTCTTCTTATTTCTCTTTAGGCATATGCATCTCTTCTTTCTGCCTTTGTCATTATTGTCATTGTGCCGTTGCAGAGCTGTCTTAGTAAGTAATTGTGTTCTTCTCTACTGCACCCACTTGCACATATTTTCCGCAAGATGGTGCTATTTCCCCACATATTAGTTTACTACCTCTTGCTCTGACTTGTACATCAAAAGATAATCCGTGTAATCATGTTTGTTCGCCATGCCAAGTTACCTCCTTTCATCCTCCTCTTCTGCAAATGAACACAGAACAAAGGGTTCCCCGTCACCATGTGGCTGCACTGAGGGCAAGGACATCATCTGTAAGCCAAGATGGTGTCAACTTGAATAGAGAGCAAGATGGCATCATGGGAGGAACCTACAGCGTGGCAGGGAATCTAAGGCTTACCATCCTGAATGGCAAGCAGTGGCTCCGGAAGACCGGCGATTTGGCTGTGACTCTGTCGGGCGTGTGCCTGTGTGCTTTCTGGACCACACTCCTCTATCATCTCTTATGACTTAAAATACCCAGCACAGTGACCCAATAGCCACAGCAAAAGCCCCAGACACTACATACTGTAAGAGCATACATTTAGAGGATGAGTTACAGCACTACTCATGTGACACATTTGTGTTTCAGAGGCATGTGACTCATTTCGAGTTATGAGACAGGAAGGAGAGAAGTGCTGATCAGAATGTGAGTGTGCTGCTTTATCAGAGAGTTGATAATGTTTCCTCAGTAACCATTTTTCCATTGTTTTGTTTGCGGAAAATAAAGTACTTATCATGCAGTTCATTTAATTAACGCTGAGTCCGGCCTACAGTTTATATTGTCTTGGGGATGTGGTGCCAATGAGGGAGAGTGAAGTTTCTGTTATGCCACGTGTAACTCCAGTAAAACATATTACAACACTGAGTATTTGTTTGATAATTCAGTCATTTATCTTGTGAAAATGAGCAATTTCAGTCATAGCAGAGCACTGTTAAAACTGACAGACAAATACTCTGATGGCTGTGTATTTAAAAGCATAGAGGATCAGTCTCAGCGATGGATGTATTTGGAGATGTTGTAGCGGAAGCTGTGTTCTAATAGGTCAGCTATTAAGACTTGTTCCTGGTCCTATCAGTGACTATTCTGATGATAAGTCTCACCGGAGACCAGACATGCAACAACAGCATGCAGAGGCACTTTAACATTTTGTCCAAGGCCAGAGCAATGGAATTTCAGAAGTTATTGATTTAGTCTCTGGCTGGGCAGGTGCTCCCAGTCGATACATAAGATAAGGCACTATCAGTTTTAGCCATCGCTATGGGAGACAACAACAAGAAAGTTTGGCTTGAAAGGATAAGTTACTATGGTAATGGCAGACACCTCAAACACATCTTTAGAGCCCTTGCTGGGGTATTAGTCAAAAAGTAATGCTTCTCTGTTGTGCTGTTGTTACTGTGTTCATAAAGATAATATAATGGGCAATATCCTTTGAGGGATTTTGTTTCTATGGCTGTCAACAAATATAAGGAATAGGCAGGGTTACTCAGTTCTTAACAGTTATTTACAGCTCTGGGTCACTTGTGATGATGTTGTTGCCTGGTATTCATGGAGCTGTCATTAGTTAAATAAGGAGTTTCACAATGTAAACAGCACCATGTGGAGCTCCTTCAGTTTAGAGTGAAGTCTGTGTATAATTTGTGGACGGAATAATGATCTTCCTTCTTCTATCTCTGTCCCTTATGTCGTCTGTCTGCATCTCTTCTTTTAAAGGGACAGGTCACCAAAACAAAAACATTGCATGCTGTTACACATGTGCACTGGAGTAATGTTCATGTGGTAGTATTTTTATTAGTATTGCCATATGTAATTGCTTAACACTGAATCTCAATTGTGAAAAGGAAATGCACACGTTATATACCATAATCTGTGTCAGCAGCAAGTTGTATGTCGAGGCTGATGCCCCATCGCTTTGAGAAGTATCCATGCTGATGGCATGTAAAAGAAAAGGACAAAAAACAGTGAAGGAAGCTTTGTTTCAAGAATTTGCTTTCTTGCCGAGAGTTAGATGAGAAGATGGATACCGCTCTCATGTCTGTATGCTAAATATAAAGCTACAGCCAGCAGCTGGTTAGCTTAGGTTAGCATAAAGACAGGACACAAGTGGGAAACAGGTAGCCTGGCATGCGTGTCGTTTATACACAGTTTTTGTACTGTTTTTGTATTAAACAAACAAGATATAACGTGTTAATTAGTGAGCTTCAGAGCTGCTGATGAGTGGATTTTGTTACCAATGGACAGAGCCAGGCTAGCTGTTTCCCCCTGTTTCCAGTCTTTGTGCTAAGCTAAGCTAACTGGCTTTTAGTGGTAGCTTCATATTTACTGTACAGACATGAGAGTAATATCAATCTTCTCATCTAACTCTCTGCAAGAATGTGAATAAGCGTATTTCACAAAATGTCAGACTATTCATTTCAGGCACAGTAAGTTAGCTAACGTTACCTGTGGTTGTGATTGCTAAACACATCTATGCTGGACCCCGATGTCGGCTCTCGCACCTATTGCTGTTGCTCTTTGACATCAGTCTTATCGTTTCACCGCTAAATTGAATTTATTTACTGACCATACAAACATTGCATTAGGATTTTGTGTCATGTCACAGTTCAGGCTCAAAATCCAGTAATGCTTAATTGTGACCTGGATCACAAACCAAAATCTATATGGAAAATCTAATATTTTAATTCTGTCACATCACATGGGTCATAACTTTTATTAAGATTCTACTGAACATTTTCTACGTTGATTCAAGTTGCATGCAATAAAACTATTGCCACTTGAAGTAGGTAGAAATTATTCAAGTGGTTTGAAATTATATGGTGGGCAGTCTTGATTTTCATTTGATTGTTTAGTGAGTTTAACACGTTGATGGATGTGACCTTGAATTGTTGCAGTATACTCTAGTTCAGTTCATGGCTAACAGACTCTTTGACCAGCTTTACTACACGCTGACAGAATGTCTCAACTGATTTACAGCTTTCCCAGTGTTCATTCTTTTCTAGTTGAATTAAACTCTCTCTGAACCCTCCGGAGTATTTGCTTAACATGGAGGGATAAAAAAAACCTTTGACCAGGAGACATTCTTCTTAAAAAACCTCCAAATATTTGATTTGTAGATGTTTGACAGTCTTGCGGTTTTAAACCAACTGGCGTCACATGACATCGACATGTGCACAAATGCAGCTGTAGAGTGTAATTTTAGTTACTGTACAGCAATTGTTAATCAAAGAGTTTGATGATACGGTCTGTAACCATCTAATTAAATTTCACTTCTTCTCAAATGGCTGCTGTAACATGCAATTAAATCCAGCACCCCAATGATGTTCCACTGAAATTCCTACACTGCTTAACTCACGAGTGGCTTTTCACTCATGTGAGTTGAGTAAGTGTGCGCTGAAACAGGAACAACATGTCGCTGCATGTAGCCTGACACTTGAACTTGAAGTTGTGGTGGTCTGTGGTGTTGTACCTCAGATACAAACACTCCTCAGTAAGGATTTTGAGGTCCTGCAGTGACAAGGCCGATAGCTCCAAACGCCATATTGAAGAGTGGAAGCAATGCACAGGGTCTAAAAACAACTATAGGCTAAATCAGTGTTTTTTTATGACTCAGTTATTAAATGGGGGCAATTTCCACCCGCTGACCACCTGTTTCACCTTAGCTCTAAATAACTACTGAGATAAAATAGTAAAATAAAGAGATTACAAGTATACAGTACCTGCTGTAACATGCCTAAAAATACCATGTATCTCAGCTGGAGTTTGGCAACATCTGTATCTAGCGATGTGGTGAACAATACCCCTTGCCAAGTTAATAAAAGGAGATAAAAATTTAATCATGAATAGAACAAGCAGCTACTGATGTAACATTATAACATTATCCCACACAATGAGGCCTGTCAATTTTATAATTAGCTAAAGTGAGCACCACATCCTGCTGCAAATTTCATTTGACCACAGACGAGTTGAAGTGAAAAAGAAACCAGACAATGTTTTTTTTTTTTTGGCAAAGTCACACTAATGATCAGTAATGAAATAGACCATCTTTCATGCAGTAAACCGTATTTGATTCTATTAAATTCAAATAGTAACTTCATAGCAAAAAAAACAAAAAAACAAATCCATTTTTTTTTCTCAAAGAATGTCTTAGCCTTTAAAATATGAAATGTAACTTTGGATTTGGTCATTTGTGTCTTTTTACTCAACATGTGTCAGGCATTGCGGACATTTTCTTTAATAAGATTATTTCACGTGAAGTTAGGCAAAGCTGCAGTTAGCAGTAATGCACCAATATTCTGCTAAATAGAGGATGCTGTCCAATACCTGTGTTTAAAATTGTAATAACAGTACTAGGCACAACACACACACACACACACACACACACACAGAGAGAGAAAGAGAGAGAGGCAATTTTAATAGATGTTATTGCATTATTGTCCACAAGCAGCCCTTGGGGCAGGCACCCATGGGTCCTTAGCCTTGGCTGACCAGAGGGTGAGGCCCCTGGTAGTCAGAGGCTGCTGGGCACAGGGATGAATTTCATAAATCTAAAATATGTGTGTAAATGTAACACTTGAATGTGAGTGAATGAACGATAGCACAATGTGAAATAAGTCAGGAATGTTATCAGTGTTTCTGCTGCCCTGCGGAACAAGCCCTTTTTACACAGTATCAACAGTTTAAAACGATACAGACCCAGAGGCCTGACTGACTCAAGGTCAGAATACCACTTAAATACGGCCTAAAAATGTCATCAGCTAATAAAAGTACTGAATGTTCTCAGCACAGTGCCGATGCACTGCTGAGACTGAGTGCATCTGGGCATCTGAGTTTGTACGGGAAGCCTCGAGGGGAAAACATGTGTCACCACCCACACTGCTAAAAGTAAGCTACACTTTGTCACAGTAACTCATACACTGGAGAGTGATTTTGTCCACACTGAATAAACGCTGTAATGCTTCCATTGCAGTCCCTGGCAGTGTGTACAGCAGTTAGTTTACTTGGAATTATAAAAAAGCCATGAGTATGTGGGGGAAGGTGACTACCCAGGAAGCACAGTTCTCGGACTCAGTGGGAGGCTATTACTTACTGGAACCAGTACCACTGCAGAGCTGCTACGTATTCAGGTGTTGTTTTATTGTGCAGCATTCTTGATAATTGTGTCATGACAGCCTGTAGCTTTGCTGGCAGGTAGGTTGTTTGTTTTACGTGATGTGCTGACAATACTCCAGCCTCCATTTGTTCCAAATGTCTGCTTTATCACACAATATCTCACACTTCTATGTCATTATACAAAATTAAAAATAACAAATACCAGTGGAATTATTAGAAACCACCAACTGAAAATGTTATAACAAAATAAAGAATAATAATAATAACCATGATATGGTATTAACCATGAATGTAATTGCCTTACGTTCCCACAATACTAGCGAGCACCACATGTTGAGGTGAAAATTACAAATTATTTTGCTGATTTAAATTGTTTCAGTTCAGTTCAAAGATTTGTAGTTACATTTGTTAATCACTTTTTAAGTTTTTAAGTGATCGCATCACAGTTCAGACACAGTAACAGTGATGGTTCAGTAAACTCAGTTCAGCTGTAGGATTTGGTGTTAAAGATTCGTTCGAACGTATACTCAACACTTCGAGTGGCCTGCTTTCTCCAGGGTGTGTCATCACTGTTGGGTGTGGTTACGGGTGCAACGGAGCACACCTCTGACCCTGCCCAACCAACAGAGTTGCAACAACCTTGAAACTTTCAACCAGAGACGGTAGTGAAACACTGCTTTTCTGTCTGGAATTAAGTTACTCTTTAAAGCTAATTAGTGGCTTAATTAGCTAACACCGAGACTTGAAAATCAGAAAAACTCAAAAGTTTGCTTCATTTAGAGGTACTGACTTGGTATCATTTGACATAACAATATTCTAACTTCCCTGGTACTCCGTGGCACTCAGAGCAACAAGAACTGAAATGATGATGAATGAAGAATGAACCTACCAAATTTTATTGACCACTTTTTAAGCATACAGGAGCATTTTCATACTCCAAAGATCTATTTTGGTAATATATTAGGTAATGTATTAAGATATTATAAATGTGTTGGGTTCTTAAAAGTGTTATTACTGTATATGATAGCGAAATAGCGAATTTGGCATATAACAATGAAAAATTGCATTCACAGCTACAGTATACAGCTGATAATCTTTTTCTGGTGGAGTATCATTGTCAGCCTTCCTTGGTTAATGGTATAATTTGGCTTTGCAGCATAAAAGTCAATAACAGTCTTTTTCACATAGAAGGAAATGCACGCATGACGGCTCCATTTCATTGAAGTGTCCCATAATGTCATGTCAGTGACCCACCTTGCACAACACCAATATAGTGGAAGTGGCATACCGAAATGGAATTCAGTCATTATTAATTCAACCTGTGCTTTGCCTGCTGTGACGTGTCAAAATGTCTGCCATGGAAAAGGCCTAAACACACCAATGTGTGCTGCAAACAGAGCCCCTGCTGAAGTTTACATACAGACTTTACTCTGCATTCCAGCCGCAAGAACCTTGAGAATGAACATCTGATTGTGTGTGACCACAGTCACTGTGTGTCCTCACTTGTTGGTTGGCCGCTGTGGACCTTCACCCGTCAGCAGCCAGTAATTACATACTAGCTTGCCTACTGCTGTCAAACCAATAATCAGATAATAATAACCAGATTAACTCGACCTTCCAACACACTGGTGGCGATGTGGCTGTTAATGTTGTGAGCGAAGGGGTACACTGCGTCACCTTAAAGACACTTGTACCTGTGCATTCATATGAAACCAAAGCAGAAATGTAACAAATCCATTTATTGTTTGGACATATCTGCTGAGGTTCAGTATGACCAGCCTGGTGTGATACCACTGCTAGATTTGGAACTGAAAAAATGCACTACTGCAAGTATTCTAGGTTGTATTCAACATGTGTGAAATAGGCAACAGAATAACAAACAGAGGAATCAAATTCAAAGAGGGCTGTATGTCAGATCAGCCTTTAGTGGACTTTTAGGCTGCTTTTTCTATTTCTACCTGCAACTTATTTAGCATAATTTGACTCCTTCATAGGACTGTGGGCGTCCTTGACTCTCTATCTGAACCTGTTATTTGGTTTGCTGCACCGGTCTGAATAGGAAAAGTTACACCTTTATCATTTTTATTGGTTCATGAAGTTTGGTGACCTCATGTAAATCGGCAGCGCTCCAGCCAACTACAACCTGATCAGAGGTCTAATCAGACAGAGTAAGTGGAAACTCCAGTGTGGGCGTACAGGGCCTTTAATATGTGGTCATATATCTGGTTTATTGTCTCTCAGTATGCATTGTGTAGCACTGTTAATTATTGGTAGTTATAAAATAGAATAGCCTGTTTTAAAACACTGAGTAATTGCTAAGGTGCAGAATGACCCAGAGCTGCTACAATGCATAGTGATCAAACATACTGCTGAAGAGTTAAAGCTGCTCTAATCAATATTTTTATATTAAGAATGGTTCACATTCACAGTATGTGTAATGTGAAAAGGGTCACTCATAGTGACAAACTGAGACATAATTATCACCTTATCACCTACAAAGCTCTATGTAGTTCTACGACTGTCTACGGATTGTTTTTGAGTCTTTCAGCACATTGTTTTGGTTTTACGGCCCCCAGTTTTTTCACTGTTTTGACTCATTCTCAGTCCTTTAGTTTATTGCATGTTGAGTGTAGAAACACTTTGCTTTGACCCTGAGAGACAAGTTTTAAAGTTTTGAATATTTATTGTTTTTTCAGATCATAATTTGGTTTACATTTTAAATACTACAGTTTTGTTTTGTTTTTACTTTTTTTTTTACTATGAGTGAAGTTTTCTTATTTTCTTATTTAACCATGACCAAATCCATATTCATACTTGCACACTTGCCTAAAGAGTTGAAGTTGAACAGGTGAAAATAACAAGTCCAATGCATGTTATTACCAGATAATGGACTTAAAATAAGTAAAATAATCCTCACATATAATTCTGTTCAGTGATGTTGGAATAAACTATAAAAGTCACGCAAGCTCCCGTACTCCCCATACAGATTCTTTCCTCTCTATCAGTTTTCATTGCAACTTGTGTGTAGAAAATGCTAATCAGATTGAGCATCTGGGAAAAAAAGTTTCTCCAGAACAATTTAACTGTGGTTGGTCAGTGGAGGCCAGTAAGCTGTTCTTACACCACTGATATCTTTGTGAACAATCTTGAGCCATGTTGTTGCAAAATGCTGACCATCTTTTGTGGATGAAGGATTATGATGGATGGTGAAACTGAAAGTGTGGTTTGTTTCATATTAATAATGAACAACTAAAATGAAACATACCTCACAGCTCTTAAACCACGGATTACAATATTTGCTCCACGGCATGGTTCAATATTTATATTTCAAGTCTTATACAGTATTGTATTTTATCATTGCACTAAAATCTATCCTTCCTAGTACTCTACTATTCTCCACCTTTACCTTTTGAGTTGTGCAGCTTCCTGATACGTGTCTGTGGTTGAGGTAGAAATATGGCAAAATTCAGGAGAACTGAAGATAAAACTTGGCTTACACTTAACATGAACTCCAGAATCTAACACTCTGATAACAGGCTATTTTTGTACCAGCTACAGTGCATGGCACATGAATTGTAACTGACCCTGTTTATTAGTCAGCTTTTAGTAGGTCTTCAAATATTGCTCATAGAGCAGTGTAGCATTTTGTTGTTGACTTAATTAGATCAAATATCAGGTTTCTTTTGCAAGTGAATAATATGTTTTATGTCACACAGTTTAACTGCGATGTGACAAAAACACAAGCAAATGGGTGAATAAATATTAAAATATTATTACATTTATTATTATTATTATAAATATGTTGAATTCTTAAAGTGTTATTACTATGAATTATCTCAGTAAGAGCTCATTTGGCATGGGGAATTCAAAAATTGCATTCAAAGGGACAGTGGATAGTTGGCAATCTTTCATCATTGTCCTGAAATCAATGACATAACTGTGTCAGCATTGTCCAGTTGCACTGATGAATGACACCTAGTGACTGTTAGTAATGATTAAGTAACGAATAAAACAATAAAATATGTGGTTAAAGTCTCCCTTTGATCTGAGCGTCCTGTACGCAAAGTCCACTGGTGCTCCTGGACCTCATAAATACAGGAAGGGTCCAGGTACAGCAGCGTGGGTGGGGGTAGAGGAGTAGGTGCTTTGATTGGACACACAAAGGTCAGACAACTACAGTACACCGGCCGTATTAAGGCCCTAACTCGTGTCAGTTTTTCCCTCAACCCCAACTCCAAACTGCATACAGTATTTCACAATCTATGGGCTAGATTTCTACTAGTTTCTACTTCTACACAATTTTATTCAAACATTTTCTTCACACTAATTAAAACAAACTTTAAACATTGCCTAACAAAAGAAGTCTACCGCGAGCTGCCTGGATGATATTGCTCCAATTATTCAGGAGACAGACTTTGCCCCTGCTTCAGTCTGAAGTCACAAAATGACTGTTCAAAGGCAAATCAGATATGAAAGCGAGGTTCTATTTGCTACAGGAAGCCATTTTGTTTTTGCGCAATCTTCTGATCTATCACGCGAAACACATGCATGGCCAGTAATATCTGAGCTGAATATCAAATGAACTGATTAAAATGACACATCAGTAACTATAAATAACTTTGACTTCGGTCCGTAAATACCAAGCCTGTGTTATCTACATAAAAGTTATGGAACTGGATGAAAAAAAAAAAGTGATAATACTGCACTTTAAAAATAGTAATTTGTTTTTATTTACAAATATTATACTCTTAAATACTGAAGGAATATTTGAAATGCTACATTAAACATTTGGAATTCAAATGTTTAAAGTTGAAAGTAAAACCAAAGGCCTCTTCCACATATCATAAAAAATATAAAAATAAATTCAGAACCACCCATAGTTAAGTCATAGGAGATAGTGAGTCTGAGCAATGAATTGAAAACATCATACAATAAACATCGTGCCCAGAAAAAGCAGGGTCATTATAATATGTCCCACACTTCTGTTCATATTCTCCAGCATGATGGTGATAGACGTTAGTGTTACTGCAGTGCTTAGTATATTATCCAGCAAAGGAGAATCATCAACATCCATCCATCACAACAACACAACCTGAGAAGTGATGAACAATTACAAGCGTGTTCCAAATACATTATTGCATTGAGTATCGCTTATAGATACCAATTTAAAGTAATAATATTAAAGATGTGTTGCTTTAACAGCCTCCTTTGTATCCTCGTCTCTTGACATGGCTGGATTATCGTACATCTCCAGGCTCTTCTTGCTGTTCCTCCTCATCTTTTCATCGTCACGTTTTTTGCAGCACTTGCAGCATTTGCAGCAGCAGCAGCAGTGTTTGCCACAGAAGCCCAAGGCCGAGGTCACCACAGCGTCCCAGGGGGCCATGGAGTGCAGGGGCCGGGGCAAAAAGTTCCAGGTGCGGAGGACCTTGGGCAGGTAGCGGGGGCAGCGAGACTGCATCACATTGACAATGATCACAAAGACAACCAACACAACGATGGGCACGCCGACGCCGACCAGGACCTGCCAGCCAGCCAGCGACAGGCCGAATATAGACAGAGGTAAGACCAAGAAGCACAGGAAGAGGTAGAGGGCGGCAAACCAGCGGTATTTGGCGGTATGGTTCCCAAGCCCTCTGGCCAACCTGATGGGCACCCGTGTGAAGGGGATTGGATACCACAGTAAGATACCCATGATGTTGAAGAAGAAATGGCAAAGTGCAATCTAGAAAGAAACACAGATGACATTCAAACAAGGCTATCACTGTTAAATCTCACAGAAAATATCAATCAGCAAGACCAAATGTCTACAGCCATGCTAACAGCTCTGTGAGGCTGTGCTTAGGGACAGCAATGCTTTCACCTAAAAGCTAACATCAGCATGCTAACATGCTCACAATGACAATGCTAGCGTGTTGAGGTTCAACGTGTATAGTGTTTACCATGTTCACCATAACAGTTTACTGTGTTAGCATGCTAACATTTACTAATTAGCAGTAAACACAAAGTGCAGCTGAGGCTGATGGGAATGTCATTAGTTTTGTAGTTATTTGGTCATAAACCAAAGTACTGGACAAATTAAAATTTGACCTGATGATGGCGCTAGGTGATACTACATTCTGTAAACTTTTTGTAGCGAGAATAACAAGTTATTCAAGGTATCTTTTATTAACTTATTTCCATATATTTAAAAGTGACGGGTTTATGATTATGATTACTCTCCTGTCTGGCACCCAACTGTTACATACTCTACAAGGGGATCAAAGTTATTACAATTCATCCACTGGGGACCATGAATATCTGTACCAATTTCATGGCAATCCATGAAATTGTGGTTGAGATATTTCACTAAAAAAACAAAAATGTCAACCTCATGGTGGCGCAAGAGGAAAAGTCAGGGGATTACCAAAGTCAGTAGGATTCATCCTCTGGGGACCATGAATGTTTTTACAAAATTTCATTGTAATCTATCCAATAGCTGTTGCGATATTTCAGTTTGGTCCAATGTGGTGAACCAACCAAAAGACCAACATTGCCACCCACAGAGCCATGCTGCTAGCCTGGCTAAAAACAAGCACACAAGGGAAGTGTTTTATTGCATCTTACCTGCAGGGAGTTAGCCAGTGTTTCTCCGGGGCTAGCCATAGCAGCAAGTATAGCAGTGGTTGTCGTCCCAATATTTGATCCCAGTGTCAGAGGATAGGCTCTCTCAAGGCTAATGACACCAATACCTGGTGAAAGAAGATTAACAAGATATAAATCACGGTGTTATTAAAAAAAACATTTTAAGGAAATACAGCCAAATCATTTCGAACTTACCAACAAGAGGAGTTATAGCTGAGGTGAAGACGGAGCTGCTCTGAACAATGAAGGTCATCCCTGCTCCCACCAAAATCGCAATGTAGCCAGTAACCCAAGCGAAGGGGAAGGGGAAGTCTGTAGTCAAACAGAAAGACAGGAGGTGAGCAATAAACCTGATGAAGTGAGCACACATTGTGACCTCATGACCAGAGAAAACGAGGGGTTTTATCAAAGCAGTATTTGTGCCTGAGCTTTCTGCGTCATGCAGCAGGACTGGTGGACCTGGAGCAGGGCCAGAAGCAACAGGGAGGCTGTACCTGTGTTGCTCATCAAGCATCACCATCGAGGCAGATGTGCTGACTATCAAACAGGCTGCAGAGAGCATGTCGACGGGAAATTCTTTTGTTTCATTGTTATTTTTGTTGTTTTGGTTTTTTTTTTACCTGTGTTGAGCACCTTCTTGATGACCACAGCCACCTGTCCCTTCAGCATGGAGTTGAGCAGCTTGACGATGAGGATGAGGCAGGTGCAGAGGACGAGCAAAGACAGAGTCAGGAGAATGAGGCCCACTGCCAGGTCTGGCAAATTAGCATTGACGAAGAGGTGTTTGCCTGCAATGGACGGTCAAAGAGATGATTGGCATTAAAGTGTCCACTCTTGCATTAAGTGACAGCTATAAATAGCCTCGTGTGCATGACTCACTGTAGAGCAAACCTTTGATAAATAAAACAGCATTTTGTGGAATAAAAAAAAGTGTCTTTTGAAAATATTTGAAAACAAACTGAGGCTGGTATATTACCCAAGACCAGTTTCTAATGTCATTAAATTGAAAAACTGGTGTTTTTTAAATTTTTAAAACCAAGCAGAAAAACATTTATTTTAATTGAGGGCAGAATACTTTGAAAAGGTGATCCATTATATGGTCATGTGGCACTCAGCATGAATAGACCTATTGAGCAGGTAGATGGGTCAAGGCAGGGTATGAGCTGAGTCACTATAACGACTCAAAGGTAGTCATTGTCCGGACATCAGAGGGTCTGGATGAAGGAGGTTGTTGTGTCTCATATTTCACTGAGCTCCAGTGGACCAGGTAATCCTAATTGCTTTGTAAATTTTTTTTTCTTTTTCTTCGACCGTGGTTTATTCACTGATGGAGGCACGCTTACATTTCTGCTGGTAATCGGTCCAAGACGTGTTCATCTGGGTCCAGGTCAGGTTTCCTTCCTCCCAGCAGACGGCACCAGCAGTGCAGTTCTCCACTGTTGCATTCCAGAAAGTCTGAGGGAAAAGATCGGAGGCAAACACAGCTTTAAATGCAAGTGCAATAATTAAGAAGTCAAAGTCAGTTAATTATCATACGTAACATCACGCCTTTTATAAATAACACACCTTCAAAGTATGATCTAACAACAGAATGACTGTGGTCACAATACAAGAAGGACAATATCAGTCATTAACAGGAAAAAGCAGAGATAACCATAGCGTTATCATATGTTTTTACTGTTACTGTGTTATGTTCACTGTGTGACAAACTAATTTATGTATGTGATGCAGCTCTTGTTGATTTCTTACCGTGTTGGTCTCTTTTTTGCACCATATTTTGATCAGACTCTTGTTTCTGGCTGCCAGGTCGCCCATGGCGATGCCAGTGATAACAGATTTGTCCAGCTAAGGGAACACAAATTAAACACATTTTTAAGCAAAAACATAATCTTCTTTATGTTATCGTTGCATATTATTTTCTTGGATGATTCCAGTGTCACTGACTCTACCTGGATGATGGAGTTGGTGAGAGGGTCTGTGATGACGTTGAGCAGGTCGGGGGCGTTGTCTCCAGTCTGGATGTTGAAGGATTCGATTAAGAGTTGGGTGAGTTTGTACAGAACACCTGTGGCCACTTCCAGGGGCAGAAGAATCAGCACAGACAGCCAGTTAAAGAAGTCGTGGACCGTAGCGCCGGCAAATGCCCTGGAAGTGAATGAACACACTCTTGAACGTGTACCAGATACTGCTTCTAGACTTATTATTCTACGGCAGCATTATTTTTATCACAACATGTTTGTGATTACATGCTCTGATTTACCTGCGGAACTCATTTCGGTCTCCTGCCTGCATCATAGCCACAATAGTGTTGGTGACAGATGTTCCAATGTTGGCGCCCATGATGATCGGCACTGCAGACTGGACATCCAGCACTGAAGAATATAAGTAGCATTATATGAATGTGTAATGCACTATAGCACTATAGCTCTGTGCATGTGTGTGAGTAGTCCTTAAGTGTATGCATGCATCTTCTATGTGTGTGTGTGTGTGTGTGTGTGTGTGTGTGTGTCTACTTACATCCAGAGGACACCATGCTGACCACAATAGAGGAGGAGGTGCTGGAGCTCTGCACCAGCACTGTGACTAACACCCCAATCACCAGCCCAGCCACAGGGTTGGACAACACAACATTGTCCTGGAAGATGTCACCAGCAGCTTTGCCTGTACACACACAAACACCCTCAGGTCAAAAACACAGCCCTCCTACACATTACATAATGACCTGGCACTATCAAGTCAATAAACTAAATGTGCAGTGATGGGTGGTGATAAAGATCCAAGATGTTAAATGCAATTCTGCAAATTCATTTTACCTCCGACTAGCTGGAAAGCAGAACTGAGAACATCCAGCGAGCAAATAAACAGGTAGAGAAGTCCAAGCAACAGAATGGTCTTCACAATAGCACTCAGCACTCTCATAATCTTTCCTTTTGTATCCAGGTCTGTAAGGAAAAACAAAGTACTGAATCAGAGTCAGGTTTTGTAAAGGTATATCCGCACTGTGCAGTGCAGG
Source organism: Macquaria ambigua (assembly GCA_008360985.2). Taxonomy (NCBI): domain Eukaryota; kingdom Metazoa; phylum Chordata; class Actinopteri; order Centrarchiformes; family Percichthyidae; genus Macquaria; species Macquaria ambigua. The sequence continues at coordinate 35,325 of VMKM01000013.1, read as the reverse complement.
GAGAATGGCGAGCTGCCTCACCTGACCACTTGATCCCAGTGTCTGCGAGCTCTGGGAGATTCCAGGGATCTTCCACTTCTGGATCCTCATTCACCAGGTCCACGGTGGAGTAAGCCGGCAGGATGGCCGCATCTTTAGCCAGAGTGTTGTCATCTAATGGAGGGCAGGCAGGAGGGAGTGTTAGAAAAGGTGTCAACAACACAGTTTGAGGAGGTTTTAAAGTATCCAAGAGAAAAGGACATACCAAGAGTGGGGGAGGAATCAGTCCCCGCTTCTGGTCTTGGAGCCATGACTATCTGGGGAAAGCAAAGTCACAATAAATAAAAAAAAAAAACAACTCAGATAATTAAATTATATACATGTAATTATAATATTAACAAAATAAGAAGGAGCAGGTTTACTAATGAAGCAAAAGCTGATGTTGATGAAATGGAAATGCTGTCTTTTCATTTCATTTCAATCATTTTAGTCTACAAACAATCTGCATTATAACATAATGAAATTCTATACGGACAGCCCAACTCATTTCGGTCTCCTGCGGATCATGTGGAACTAAATCTCCAAAATGACTGTGATAAGAAATAAAAATATCACGCGCCCACTGTCACGGCTCTCCAAGAGCATCTGAATAAAAATCAACCCGAATAACTGCATCTTTAAGTATCATCACACACACACATCCTCCCGCGCTCCCTGGATCTTTAAAATCAATTTGACAAATTTCCCCGATTGCAACATGTGGATGGCGTACGCACCTGCTGCGGAGCGCTCTGAGCGGTGAGTAGGAGGCTTCACCTGGGTTACCTGTTGCTCACTTCGAGGCTGAGCGCTGCTTTTATAGCGCCGCACCGAGCGCACGCGCACGCACGCACACACACACACACACACACACACATACACACACACACACACACACACTGCTCTCAGTTCAAAGGTCGCGCACACGTGCAGGGTACGAGTGGCTGTAAGGTGTAGCCTATGTGGGGCAGATTCAGAATGATATTCTGAATTATAGCTGGACTGGAATTGATACACATTATACAGTGTTGGACGGGGAAAAGACAGGAAAACTGACACACAGAGTAGAAGCTTCTTCTTCTTTTTCTTCAATGATCGACTTTAGTAGGGTTACAGCCAAAACTAGATAAAAATATCCTATATGTATAAAATCCATATCGTGCCTATAAGCTTTAGTGTGAGCCACAGGTAGTGGACCAGTGTATAACACAATAATGAAATCAATGAAGCTGCCCCCTAGTGGTTGTAAATGCAACACTAAGCTGCATTTCTTCTGATTTCTACTCAGTGGTAGGAGTGCCAAGAAAACCTTTTGGAGGTCACCAGATAGGCCCTGCATGTGCATACACACACTCTCATTTTGTCTCTCTCTCTCTCTCTCTCTCTCACACACATACACACACACATACATTTACAGCTCCTTAAATAGCACACACACACCTACACAAGTGCTTCTACGTGCACACGTTTATTGCTTATTAGTCCGAGTTTATAGCGAGAGATATGGTTGAGATATGACTGTAACAACAGAGCATATTACATCTAAAATAAATAGTGTGAATATGAGTAAATGATTATGCTAGAATGATGTTTCACATACTCCCAAAGTGCAATAAAAGAATCACTACAGATTAAATGCTGTACTAAAAAAAAAGGGTTCACTGAGTTCTTGGAAAATAATCAACTCTAAAGACTCAAAGCAGATCTTTTGTCTTTTTACAATATCAGTAAATGATTTTAAATTTATGATGACTGACGTGATGGTGATAATACATGGAATACTTACTTTAACTGAGCACGTAAGACCTGGGAGCAGTGGTTGATTTTAAATGTGGGACTTGCATGGGTGTTTCAGCAAGAAATGCTCACACACTTTGGAGATGATGTTTTCCTCTGAAATTGAACTCCAACGACTTCAGTCTCTGAAAATTATCTCCAAAGGCAGCTTTAAGAGTCCCACATGATGCATTTAATCTACTTTGGTCACCAGAGCTAGTTTTATGTGTGATACTAGATTTTGATGTTCTGAAAGAATTATTAGGCCCTTAGCTGCATGTCTGAATAACCCTGTCGTACTCTTCTTCTACCCCTTTTATCTCTTTAAGACTCAAGCGTACAAGTAAAAAACATATCAGTGCATTCCTTAGTAACCTCTACCATAAATACACAAGAACTTCTTTGTTATTCACTTTATTAACTTTGCCTTAAAGACCAATAACCTGATATACTTAACTGATTCTGATTATTGCCTGCCTTCAAAACAACAAGGTTGTAGCCAACAATCATTACACTGTTCAACTTGATGACTATACAACCAATAACATGGCAGCTCAGGCATTATCAGGTACACAGTGTTCAGCAAAACACTAAATTACCCTATCAAAAAAACAAAAAACAAAACAAAAAAAGCTCTCCACTGTACAACATTTGGTGGCTGCCCGAATCATCAAACAAAACCTTAAGAAACAATACAGATAGGCTGCAAATGCATGCAATAAATGGTGCTCACAGAGGCATTTTTAAACCCATCAAAATAACACATTGCACAATCATATGAGAGCCTTAAAAATGTAACAGTCCTCAATAAAACATTCACAAAGTAGTACACATTTTTAAAGAACTTTTACTTTATTAATTACAATGTCAGAACCTTTTGAAAGCTGTGTTTATCTTAAGCATTTCTGCATGAAAAACCTGCAAAAATCTGAATCTGGTTTTGAATGTAAATTAAATCAAAATTCAACTTATCATTTTTATGATTTGGATTTCTCTCTTTTTTTTCTTTTTGCACAATCTGACACACAATTTAAATTCACTTTTGGAGCAACAACTCTGCACAAAGACAAACTCCACATTTTAAAGTGTCTGAACTAACTGTGTGTATAAATACCAGAATAAAATGCATGTTGAAGTTTTAATTCTTAATGTACTTCATCAAATTTTTCTACTCCACTCACCACATGCAACATGCAAGCTCAATGGTCTTTTTAAAATTAATATAAACCACATTGTTTTTCCTGTGATATTGCTTTTTGAAGCTAATAAATCACCATTACATTTTCATTATTTCTTCAAATATTACATAACTGTATCTCAGCAGGAGTAATTATGAGCCACTAATTATTTTGCAGATAAAAGCCAGGTGCGGCACATCATTTATTATGGATTGAATATCTATATATCACGAGTTACTGATAATTGTTTGTGCCCGTGCCCACAGGCTTAGCTTCTGTGCAGTTATGACCAGTAATATTACGTGTGATAGCTATTTGATTGGTTCTTATTCTGACCTTGATCTCTACACAGTAATGTGACACGATCTGTGCATGAGACCGGCTCGGCTGAAGACTCACTGTCTGGCACACAGTGAAGTATAAAGGATGATCTTGAAGTGGCTTTATTTTACAATTCACCTAGTTATTTAATGACTAACCCATTAGGTTTGATGCAATGGTTTTTCCCCATGTGACTCCAGGAAACCCACATACGATGGAAAGATTAGCTAAGGCTTACCTTTAACCTTTGGAATGCTGCTTTCATTGTCCCTCCACCCACACGCTAATCAAAATACTTTGTAGCTATGCCTGTGATTATCAAGTGGATTTCTTCTTTGAAAGCCTGTAGTGACCCTTTTTTATTTGTTTTTTTAGAAAACACATTGTGGCATGTTTTTCTTATTTGACCTATATGCAAGACCTGCTTCAAAATCTTACAGTAAAACCACTCTTCCCTGTACAAAACAGTAAGCTGTATTCCCCTCTGCCTCTTATAATCCATCTTAAATGTTTTGTTTTCCTTATGAGAATTGTTATGGTGTCAGAGTCAATGATTGCCTGCGAGGCCACTGAGTTGATGCCACCTACCTGCCATGCTGGCACCGTCCACAGAGGGTCAAACAGTTTGCCCTCCTGTTACTGCCGGGGGCCACCCTGTAGTACTACGCTGTGAGTAGGCTGTGCTGTAATCCATAAAACCATAAAACTCAGCTGTTAGAACTCGTCCAAACTGGTTGAGTGTCCGAGGGTTGTGAGTCTGAGCGGCAACATTATCAAGCTTACAACCAAAGTATCACTGAATTTGGATGTAAAGTCTGTGTCTTTTTATTATAAAGAACAAACACTAACGCCATATTTTAATTTTGCCTGTTAGAAGAAAATATATTTCAAAATATCACATCACATCATCAACATTGGCCTTAAGCAGCACAGAAAGCCCCTTTTGTTAATGTTGGAATAATGTTAAAACAACACACCTTACACAAAAGTGTGGCTAATATTTCCATAATATAAAATAATACCTCTCTAGGTTCTGTATACTGCCAAAATGTGTTGGTGTCCTCTGAAATGTAATGTTCCTGTTGTGTTGACTGCTGCCTCCACATGGCCAAACTGTAATTTCAGATACTGCATTTTATAGTGCTATTACTTTAAAATCAACATATCAAAGGCAGTTACTGGTACATATTGTACAAAATAAAGCTCAGTTGCACCTGGAGTAATGCCCTCTCACTCTGTGAAGTACCGTATGTTACATATAGTTTATTGCACCTTGCAGCACAAAGGTGATGCCGAGTATCAACAGGGGTCTCGTGACCCTCCTGAGACACTGACCCAGTGAGGAAAGAATCATTTACAACAGCAAGATGAGCAGTTTTCTGATAATATACAGAAGAGTTTGTTAGCCTACAGTATTTTAATGTTTTTTTTCGGGTAAACCAATATAATTTAATCTGTATTTTTTGTGAGTTTTACATTTCAATTGATCTAACAAATTGATGAAATTGGTTATTGTGCTTCATTAATGGTAGGAAAAAAAAGAAATGCAATGTAAACCTCGGCTGTATTGTTAATTCGCTAATCCTACTTAAAATCATGTCTAGTCTCCTTGAAAGAGACTGATATATGTGATAGATTATGTTCTGTTTGCATCTTTACTACAAAGAGCCCTGTGTTTTACCACCTTACCGTTGGTTGATGTTCTCTTTAGCATCTTTTAAGGAGAATATTAACTGTAACTAAAACGACAGATTACTTTTTACCCAAAACGTGGAGAGATGTGATACTTTTTTAGCCCAGAATTGTGTCTACAGGTCTTCCCTTTAGGCTCCGCACGGCACCAACAGTGGACTGGACTGTGGTGGCTGGACAGTTGGAGGAAAATATTCACAAAGATTTTAAAGAGTAAAATAAACTGAAACTGAAAGTGAGAGGGACACAGATAGGATTCCCCAGTGGGAATGACACCCCTGTATAAAACTAATTAAAGAGGAACAGCTTTTTTATTAAGTTGTGTGTCATATGTACAACATTAGATTATATATACGTCTTATGTCTATATTAGGGATCACATTAGGGTCTTTTGTGTCCACTGGATGGAGCTGCTGTGATGCTGTCAGCTCTGAGCAGGTTCCCACATGCACCAGCAGATGGGGACAGATAAATGTCACAGGGTTTGTGGTCATGTCAGGGTATGAAGCAGAACTTCACTCATCAGTGTAGCCCTGGTGTTTGGTTTCACACAGTTAATGCAGTATTATAATAATATAGAATGTAAGAAAAATACAAGCTCTCAAAGACGTTGATTTAAACATTGATGACTTGGAGCTGCTACATTGTTAGTGAAGTGGAGAGTGAAGCCATTAAATGTTTGTTTTTACTTTTACATCTATTTGAATTTTAACAGCTCTCATTTTAAAATCCTCCTGGCTGTGACTGCTGAGTCCTTCTCCCAGTCAGTGTAATGTTTTCTCTCTTTATGTTTTGTCCCTTAATCCGTCAAAAAATATCAAAGTTTGATAGAATCACATCTGTGAATTCTGTCTCGTACAGATGTCAAATTTAGTTAAAGTGATAAATCAAGGATTAATAACTTTGGCGGAATGGCTGAAAACAATTTGGGGATAGAGATATAAAAGGAAAAGAAATATAAATCTAGTTGTTGAAAGTAACTAAGTACATTTACTCATGTACTAAGCTAAAGTATTTAGCATCTTCACTCAGTACTTCCATTTCCATTTCCTTCTACTTTATACTTCTGCTCCACTATAATTACTGTACTTTTTACTCCACTACATTTGTTAACTTAAGTTGTTTTGCAGATTCAGATCAATAATACAAAATATAATCAACAAATAAATTAGGATATATTATAAGTTAAGACTTTATTGATCGCTGGGGGAAAAAAACACAAGCTACCCGACAGTATGTAATGCCATTAAAATTAGCTCCACCTTTACCAGCTGCAACATTCAAGTGGTGTACACATAAATGCATCAATAATTATAATCCGATAATTTCATATACATTATTCTGAAATGGGCCAGTCTGCATGATGAGTACTTTTGGTACTTTAAGCATATTTTGATGCTAATACTTGTATACTTTTACTTGTAACAGTATTTCTACACTGTGGTATTGCTACTTTTACGCAAGTTTCTATGCTTTTGTTGCATTGATCACTCTAAATGTAAAGTTGTGAGCTTGTTACTACTGTACGTACCTTATTGTATTATCGTATTCTATCATGCTAAAAATAGCAAAGTCTGTTGTGATAAACTGGATGTATATTTGTCAAAAGTGGCTCAAAATGCTCCTGTTGTCTGATGCAGCCGCCTGCTCAGGTCGTGCATCAAGGTAACCTATTGCTGCTGTTTATCTGATGTGGAACGCTGCTCTCCAGCTCAGCTCCCACCTGGGTGCGTATCAGACGGTGCGTTCACTGGCGCCGACACTTGGCCGACCTTGGTGGTGATTGATAGGAAATACTGATTCATAAGTCCTCCACACGGGCTGATGGGCAGCCATTCCTCACTCTTCTTATCACACAGAAGAGGGGTGGGGTGGGTGAAATACGAAGTGGCACTATGCATTATTACAGAGAGGGTGGATCTTTCTACACGTTTCTCTCATCTGTTTTTAAGACATGAAAAATGCAGATTTTCTTTGATTCTCGCTGCTGCAGTGCTTTGTAATAAACAAGTGTTTGTTTTAACATACATGTGATGCAAATTAGGCATTACACAATCAGGTGACATTGATTAAAATACAGGTCCAATAATTTACTACCAGAGGCGTACTGATAAAAGACACACATAAGTTTATTGTACTATCTGAAAACTATTTAAATATATTGTATCTTTTAATTAAAAATTAATTTAAGTTTTCAGTGATGGCAGACATGTTGTCCTGTGTCTGACCCTGATGTGAAATGAACAGAAAATATTGGGACTTGGGGCGTCATTATTTTCAGAGTTGATCAATTGGTTTCCAGTGGATTCTCAATAGTGCAGCATGACCTGAAGAGAAAACATGACTTATTGATACATGAAATATTTTATTTATCAGTGACATTAGAGTGCGGTACATTTCTGTGTGATCAACTAGAGCAAGTCTATTGATTAACTTACGTCACTGAGCCACTCGGTGAAGGCAGAGGTGCGGGTGAAGACGGTGGGCTTCTTCACTTCATTGCAGACACGAGAGGAAACAAAGCTGGTTACACCCTGGACGTACCACCTACCATCCTGACCCAAACAGTTCAGAGGGCCGCCAGAGTCTCCCTGAGACAGAAACAGGAACACATCATGAAGTAGCTGACCTTAATCACGGCAGGTGGGCTTGTTCAGTTCAAGTTGCCTTTTATTTGTTGCCTCACACACATTGCATCCAGACACGACGTCGCCTCCTGCACAGATCATGGTGCTCTTGACGTTGATGCCCCACCAGTCGCTGCGACTGCACACACTGTGCTCCACCACAGGCAGCAAGGCCTGCTGCAGCTTATCAGGCATAGGGCCATGGGCTGAGACACAGAGAGCACAGAGCTGCTCAGCAACACATAAATACATCATAAATACAAGGCAGAGAGCAGCGATGGACAAGTTACTTACATATATACAGACATTTTGACTTGTCAAAGCAGGAAAACCACAGGTGGAATTAATAACATTAACGATGGCTGCGTTCCATTTAGGTGAGCCAGTTCCAGGGCTATGATGTTGTGCATGGTCACTAACTGACATGGCTTACTGGGACACTTAATGGAATGGGGCCATCGTTATTATTTACACCTGTGTTTTTCCTGCTTTGACGAGTCAAAATGTCTGCCGTGAAAAGGTTCTATTGGGAGGGATTTACTGACCATCAGCAGCTAGCTTAATGTTAGCCGCGCTGACTGCACATAGCTCCCCAGAAGTCTCAACATGTTAATAAGAGAACTTTGGAATTACCACGAATTGCATTTCTTTTCTTGTGGTAGAGGCCAACCGCCTCGCCACACCTCAAGCTCCCGCGCCAAGACAGCATGTCATGGACTAGCCCCAGTTTGTGCCTCTCATGTACTAGCATACATTGGAGTCACAGAGGTAATGTTAACCATCAGTTTCTCTAAAAGATAATTAACCTGCGATGTTTGAAAAACCCAGAAGGTCATTTAAAAACACTTACTGCTGAGCCTAAATCACAAATTAATTTTCTACACAAACGAAACACTGCAGTGATCTGCAGTGATGAGTGCAAAGGCAGGATGTCAGAGGAGGACACGGTGACATTACTGTAAAGGTTGCCCCAGCCAGAGATGTAGCACCGTGTCCCATGGGTGGGGATCTCTCCAGCCTCTGGAAGACAAGCCACGCCAACGCTGTCATTCATAATGGGGCTCTTATCCAGTTTCAGCAGGGCAAGATCATTGCTGTGAGAAAATCATTATAGTTAGATGTTCACCGATTGAGTAGGTGATTTTGTTGAATTTCTTATATGGGTAAATAGGTTACATTACATTTTTATTTGCTTTTGTATTGACTTTATATTGTAGGTTCTTTGCTCACAGGTGTAAATTAACAAACAGTATTATTTATGCTTATTAAGGATGCCACAGGTGATACAAAAACAAGGTTTTTATTGTTTTGCAATGCAGAAATTATTTTTTGCTCCAAAGTCAAAATAAACTCACCCTTGAGCCACAAAGTTAATGTCCCACTTGGGGTGGACAATGATGCGCAGAACATCTCTGATCTGTTCAGTGCCCTCCTGTTGGCTCATGTCGTGCTCTCCCAAGACCACACGGTACACATCTCCTGGCCTGTAAGACAGTGTAGTCTCTATCACTTCAGATTACATTTCCCTTTGTTATTCATTTCTACACTTCACTGGATCACATTGCTTCTGTGCGCTTGCTTCAATAAATCCTTGACCTCTGTCTCTAGCTCTCACTCGTTATCCCATCTTGTCTTATTATTAGTCACCAGATGCAGTGTCCAGCAGTCAGCACCCAGCGAGGTCCAATCAGAGTCCCTCCACAAGTGTGATGGAAACGGCTGCCGTGCTTCACCTGCAGGGAGATCTGAGGGGAAAAAAAGTGAATAATTAGAATATAATTCTGCATAAGAGAATATAAAACGTTGTGGTTACAGTACCTGCCAAGGCCAGCTGTGGGGGCGAGCATCCTCTCCATTCACCACCCTATTGGTATCAGGCTTGACAGCAGGTGTACCACATCCAAAAACTACAAACACATAATAATGGATTCTATAAAATTAATTTAGTGCTTAATCTTAATGGTTGACATCTGTATTTTGCAACAGCTGTGCTGCTTTGTTGTTCAGTTAGCTTCAGCTAAGCCATACTCACCATATGCCACCTGAAGGAGCAGGAGGGCCAGTGTCTGCATCGTGCTGTCAGTCTGTATATACACACACACACACACACACACACACACTCTCTCAGCTCAGGTCAGCTCTCTTATACCTCCTCAGTCTGTCTGTCAATGGGAACACAGATTACATTGTGGATATCTGTGGAACTTTGTTATCAGCGTCCACTGCTGATAGTGGCTGGGAAAAAATGTCCTTTTCCACAGATGCATCAGTTGGTCCACACATGGAAAAAAAACGTGAGGTTGAGTGAGACAAATTTAGCCTCTGCAATTTAGACAAGATTGCAAATATACATGTGCTTACATGCATGTGATGTGCCTGTACAGATGATGTCCCAGTACACCATTATGCAACAGAACAGAATAAAATGAAAAAGAATAGAATATATCAACACAAAAAGCTTAAACTACAGATTCAGGAAGTTCAATTATATATTGTAATTAAGGATGGAAAATAGGCTTTGCCACAGGAAGGATGTACTTCATAATGTTTAGTTAAAGAATTCTTGATACATGATACGGATGTGGATGAAGTATTCAGACACAGAAATACATTAGTGCAAAAGCACTCCATTACAAGTAAAACACTGCATTCAAAATATTACTGAAGTAATAGTATGTAATACGTAAGTATTATCAGAAAAATGTCCTTAAAGTATCAAAAAGTAAAAGTACTCATTATGCAGCTATATTTTTATATATTATTGAATTGTTAGTACTGATGCATTAAAGTATGAGCAGCATTTTATAGTTAGTCAATGTAGAGCCATTTCTAACCACTTATTATACTGTTTGGTAGTTCAATTGATAATAATGCATCAACAGTTACAAAATAGATCTCGTGGTGAGTTTGTTTTGTCAACTACTGTTTCCAAGGTCAAGGATGAATTTTCAAATTCAAGTCTTAAAAGTGTTTCAGGATAAATTTTCCACTGAACATGAAGATCCTTGTGTTCATGTCCTTCCACTGAAAGACCAATAGGCCCCCCCTCTGTCCTACTGTTATGTAACCATACCAGTTTAGTGCAGTTTGGTACCAGTTTGGGAGTCAAACATGTTTCTGGTAGTTAGAAAACATTTGTCACACAGTAACAGGAATGGATGCATTTTACATTTCTGCAGGTTGCATTGATTAGTTAGCATTAGTGAAGCAAAGAACACACCTTCATTAATGTCAAATGCAAGGAGACAGACAGTGCAAACACAGCAATGGCAGCTTATCACCAAAACACAAATGAAAATACAACCTCCCACATGCTTAATCAATAATTTGCATATAGCTGCATGAGAGCATGCAGTTAATCATGAAAAAAAGCGTCCAGCTTGAACACACAGAACACACTGGTCCTAGAGTGAAACTGTGGGGTGTATGTGAAAATGAGAGGAGCTCATGTAGCAACTCAGAGCGAGTGAAGAGCGAGACCGGCGAGAGAGGAGAGGAAGGCAGAGAAACTGAGACGAGGGTTTAGTGTCGTCAGCTGTCTCGGTGCTCGCTGCACTGCGAGAAATAAATGTTCTTCCTGCGACCACAGAACTGGATAGCTTTGGGTTACCTTCAAGAGAAACAGTCCTGTAACAACTTTCTCTCTTTTAATAACATGTTATACATTCACGAAGGGGCCCACGCTCCTGCTGAATCTGGAGCCAATTCTTCACGCCTCGCTCAGACAGTATCCTTTCCTCCTGAGGGAAAATAATATCACTCTCTGGAGAAGACGGCGTGCATCTATAAATTTCCCCTTTTAGGAAGCAAATCAAATCAATATTGCCTCAACAGCTAAAAGGCTTTGCTTGTTTTCTCTCTGTGTTGAGATAATTCCCTACACCATGAAGATTTATGAAGCAGACATGTGCTGTATGTTTGCATAACATAGCAATGACAGAACTGTGAATAATTCAGATTAGGGCTGCAAAAGTTACAGCTCACAATGAATTAACCACTGATGCTGTTTACAGGAGGTCACTCAGGTGGGAATTGTCATTTGTTTTGAGTGAGTGTGAGTAAAACAATAAATTCTATAAAGTTAAACAGTGAAAAAGAATCAATCAATAAATCATTTTAATGTTAGAGGTGTACTGTTATTTAAAATGCAAATATTGGATTTTACAGCACTGCAACTTTATTACATAAACCTTCACTCACAAAGAGACGTTTAAAGTCATTATGGAAGAGAAAAAACAGACACATTTAGCCGTTTTTAACATTTTGCTACAAACTTTATACATTACAACACTTTGCAATTTACAGCAACAGCAGTCAGTATCATTATAAAACAGTCAGATGATTATGACAGAAACACACTGGCTGTTTCACATCTTAAACACGGATTTATATTTGCATTTTCACAAGAGTAAGAGTTTACAGCCATGCTAACAGCTCTGTGAGGCTGTACTTAGGGACAGCGGTGCTTTGAGCGAAATGCTAACATCAGCATGCTAACATGCTCACAATGACAATGCTAACATGCTGATGTTTAGCAGTTAGCAGTAATAATGTTCACCATGTTATCGTGTTATCATGCTAACATTTGCTAATTAGCACATAACACAGTGTACAGCAGAGGCTGATGGGCATTGTTATTAGTTTTACAGGTATTTGCTCATAAACCAAAGTATTGGATAAATGGAAATTTTAACCTAATGGTGGCGCTAGATGAAAAGTTCAGGGATCACCAAAGCTACTACAGTTCATCCTGAGAAATGTCTTTACCAAATTTTCTTTATCAAAAATGTCCTGAGGAAAGGATTGCTGTATCATATTACGGTACATAACATTTTATAGCATAATATATTTGGATTTTATGATAAAAGGGCTGGAAAAGATATAGTTTGGTATAAAGTTATACGAGCTGTTCCTAAACTGCCTGCATCTATAACCCTTTTATTGTTTTGTTTTTTTCTCTGTAAAAAAATTTCCACCAAGACATTGTTCTGCTGGACTATGTAAATCGATATTTCCAAAGAGAAATACTGTTAGCCACAGAAGCAGGTCTGCTCTTTATTCAGTGGTAGCTCAAGACAGAGATAAATTATCTGAGACCAGCCAGCGCCATTTAAGGCCAAGTATATATCTCCCAAGGTTTTCAGATATGTCAAAAATCTGACTAGTGCAGCCTGGAGACGGAGGAAATGCTGCCAATTAGACCTTTGAAACATAAATCACACTTTACTGCTCTGTCACATCAAGTGGCCAATATTCAGTCTCCAGTCACTGAGAAGAAGAATTCCAGTCATTAAGTCAAAAAAAATAGGTTGAATTAATGCACAGCACATGCAGCTTCTCATGAGTTAGTTCATGATATCACCTTTCACCGCAAGAGAGGAAAAATGTGATGCGTGAACATGATATTATTTGGTTGAAAGCACACAGTACACCGTATATCTCCCAGTGATTAATAATATTTTCCGAAAGGGCAAAATACACAGCATTAAAGGAATAGTTGGGCATTTTGGGATAGCTGGCTGATAGTTAGATTGATCATAAAATTGAATTAAACTATCCACCATTACTTTGAATTATCATGAAACCCATAACGTACTCTATATTCTTTAAAGGAATAGTTTGACATTTTGGGAAATACATTTATTTGCTTTCTTGCAGAGAGTCCAGTGAATATATGGCTACAGCCAGAAGCACTTTAGCTTAGCTTAGCATAAAGACTGAGAACGGGGAAACATCTAGCCTGGTTCTGTGCAAAGGTAACAAATCCACCTACCAGCACCTCAAAGCTCACTAACACGTTACTGCGTTACGCTAACTGTTTCTCCTTGTTTCCTGTCTTCGTGCTAAGCTAAGCTAACTGGCTGCTGGCTGTAGCTGCATATTTACAATACAGATATGAGAGTAGTATCAATCTTCTCGTCTAACTCTTGTCAAGAAAGTGCATACACAAACTAGTCCTTTAATGAAATTGCGGTGCATTAACATGGGTTTCTGCAATGCTCTTTGATTCAATTTCATGATCAATCAAATCCATGTCTTTCTTTGGCTCCCTTTGGCTATTTTGGTACCATCCGGCTGTCCTGTGTTGGCAGAGGATGGTTGCTGGTGATGGAGAAGCAGAGTGAAGTCCACCTTAAGGCTCCAGTCAGAGATGATTATGTCTGCTAGTAGCTCTGCACAAAATGTAGCTTTCAGGTGGGTTTTTTTGACATGCAATCCTGTTCTAACTACTGAGAGTCTCTGCTCTGTTCTTATTGCTGCTCCCCTTCTCTGTCAGGATGGATGGGATGGGTTTAATCTAATTATTGCAGCAGATGGTGGTTCTGAGTACTTTTTTAAAACATTTGCTCAGCCGTGAAAAGTTGAGTGAGTAATTCTTTTTCAGCATTGCCCTATTTCTCTGCTGGATGCTGCTCCACTGATGGTTAAGTACTTTGTTCAATGGGACTTTACCAGCAGAGGAGCGTCCGATTTCAAATTCATTTCTTACACTATACATGAAGAATTAGAAGAATGTTAAACATCACTGCTGTTATCTGCGTGTTATATATTGAGATGTCACTTTACATTTGGACAGACTTGGCCACAGTTATCAGGTTCAGGTCATTTCGGGGCTCATCCGGGGATGTCAACAGATGAAAAGTGATATTTAAGCTTGTTGTTGTAAGGTTCAAGTCAGGGCTCAAATCAAAGCCAAATTTGTTTTGCCCTCAGGTGTCTTGTTCTGATTGCAGAATAATGGTGAAGTCAATGTCAGACGGAAGAACGACTAGAAAGTGAATGTGTCTTTGTTGTCTGTCATGGACCCTCAAGCCAACCAAACCAAAAAAAGTAGAAGAAAAGAAGAGAGCCATTCACAACAAGGCAATTGCACCCCCATTTTGATAATTGGCATTGATAGATGAAGGAAACCTAGATCCAAATAAACTTAAACTGCTCTGGGCCGAGCAGCTGGAGCTTTACTGATTCTTCACAGGAGAATCTATTTCTCCCTCTTTTCCTCTGTGTCTTTAACAATCATCATCTTTTATTTCACACTGTCTGATGATCCGACCTTAACACCTCGGACCCCCGCCGGCCATTTAACAGTGAGTTTTTACTGGTAATCGACTCCGTTTGGGCACCTCGAGGCTCCTGTGGCGATACTTTTCAGTTTGATTCATTGCCGCCCCGTTTTTACCTCCTCTTCCTCCCCTCTCCCCTACTGCCTAACTAAAACCTTGTTGGTCAAATTAAAAACAGTTTAGCCCGCTGCACTGGCTTGCATCACAAGCCCATAAACACAAAGTGCTTTGGTCATGTAAGACAGAGGCCCTGTGATTATCTCTGCCCCTTTAACTCACAAATCAAACATGGGTTCAGCTGCAGGCCCTGATATGATGTTTTTTATGAAGGAGAGTGAAAACGAGAAGCTTGGTGTTTTATTGGGGAAACCAGCTCAATTCTATCACAATGAAGGAGCATCTCAGCACATGGAGAGCAGATCTGGGGGATTTTGATTCTGTTAGAGATGGAAAGAAGCACGATTCGACACTGCGACAACCAAAACTGTAGTGACAGATGGAAATGAGTTCCGTTCATGTGTGAGATTTAGGAGTAACACTTTTTGGCACTAACCTTTCAGTGGTTTCTCAAAGTGCCACCTGGTTATTGTGAGATTAAATTGAACCGAACAGATCCATAATTCAGGGTCCACGACATCAAAAGGAAATCGACATAATAAGGCTTAATCGCTAACTTTCTGATGGCTAATGACCCCAAAATGAACTGTCGGGTTAGATTAGACAGCTCAATGCTTAACACAAACCTACCAGAGCTGAAATGAAATATGCTACTGAATTTTACTTTCAAAGGGAGGTTGTAGAGAAATTTGGAGATGCCAGTAGAAGGATAGTGACAGAGAAACACCAGACTGGGAAAACTGAGAGAAAGTCCTCCTCTTTAGTCTTCTCTCCCACAGAGGCTAAAGTTTCTTGGCTGTGACTGATGGACAATAACAAGGAAGTCCTCCCTACACACTCCCCCTCCATATTTCATGGTTATGTGTTGTCATCGCGGTGCTCTTTTTGTTCTTGTAAGATCTGAAATGCTGTTATCAGACTTCCAGTGAAATGGAAAAAACACATGCACTTCATTCTCCTTCATTCTCAACATGCATATTTAGATTTTTTAAAAAATAGTTTAATATTTAACCATGCTAGCAGCATAGCTCTAAGACTGGCAATGGCACTCAGTCGGTCGACCACTTGGTGCAGCTTTAAATATCAGCATCTATTGAAAGAAATCCCATGACATTTTGTAGACATTCATGGTTCCAAGATAATGAACCCCAATGACTCTGGTGATCCTCTGGCCTTTCCTCTAGCACCACCATAAGGTTGGTTCATTGCCATAAAATGTGGTGCACACATGCATGTTCCTCTCAGGATGAATTGTAATAACTTTAGTGCTTCTTTAATTTTTAATCTAGCGGCACCATCAGGTCAAGTGAGGTACTTTGGTTTATGACCAAATACCTGCAAAACTGATGACATTACCATCAGCCTCAGCTGTACTTAGTTTTTAGTGCGAATTAACAGATGTTAGCATGCTAACAGGCTAAACTAAGATAGTAAATATGGTAAACATTATACCTACTAAATGTTAGCATGTTAGAAATGTCATTAAGAGCATGTTAGCATGCTGACATTAGCATTTACCTGTGCCTTAGTACAGCCTCACAGAGCTGCTAGCATGTCTGTAGTCTTATTTTGTCAATACTGAGAATGTACAAAGAAGAATAAATGTGTTGTATTGTACTGAACCAAAATGGAAAAAGAATTCCCTACAAAATACAGTTAACAGCATTATGTGCAACCTTGCAAGCATGTTTGTCACTGTGAGTTTGCATGTGCAATCATGGCACTGCTACTGAAAAGAGTGTTCATTTGTTCGTTTTTTAAGTTTGCAGAACATGTATAACTAGTGGTTATACAATGTATTTGTACACTTGAACAGATGTAGTTGCAAATTTCAGGATTTTTTTTTTTTAACTTTTCTGAACGTGTTAGGTTCATAATGGGGCCATTGACCAGCTTGAGCTCACCTCACACTCCCACTGACACCTGCAACACCCCTGCAAATTGGCAGGCGGCAGTGGTTTAATATACTGAGCTGTGAAGAGTTCATAAATCTCTTGCAACCTGGCTAATAGCAGCTTTGAGGCCACTGAAGAGACCAGGCCTCTCAGATACACAGTTGTTTTTTTGCTCACAAAAATAATATCTTTATTAATTGTATATCCTGCATTTCAAAATAGAAATACACAGGACTTATGCACACAGATCAGTGATGGAAAAGAATACAAGAAATGCTTATAAATAAAAAGGTGTAGCCAAACAGATCTAGTCTCATGGATAATGACAAAATGAAAAACAGCACAAAAATCGAAGTACTGACATGATATACAGAAGCAATTTAGAAAATGTCAAGCCGTTCCACACAGAAATCTCCTGTATACAGCTATATATTTTCTTGCCTGTAAAATTAAAGCCTGTTGCTAACCACAAAGTGAAAGTGTGTAACTCTAGATGACCTTGCAGTCACATGGCCGGCAGCACCAACGTGTTAATGAAAGTGACACGTACTCAGCTCAACCTGAAATCTGAGGCTTAAACAAATACATACAAATCATTGCCCTGATGTGTCCAACACCGCCTCCACAGTGCCCGGTCTCAAAGACGACATGGGAAAGAGCAGTTCCCCCCGTCCTTACAGGTAAATACACCTGTATATTTATAATTTTATGCAAACATTATATAAATATTGTCACAAAGTCGTTGACATAAAGTTGGAGCCTGCTGACTGCTGGTTCCTCCAGAAGTTTAGAGCGATACACAAAGAGCTCTCTGTGTAACATGTAAGCATTCACACATGCTCTCACACTTGAACGCTGTGCACTCCAACACACACACACACACACACACACACACACACACACACACACACACACACACACACACACATACATTGTGTTGGAATCTTGCTGCCATTAACAGTTGTAGCCACGTTTACAATTTGTGCAGCAGATATGGCAGTTTTCCTAATGTAAATAATAGACTTACGATTTCTCCTCTAAATATTTAAATATCTCCAGATTCATCTCGTGTTTCCCAGGTGGATTTATTTTTATTATTTTAAAAGGATAGTCTGGGTGCGTCAGGGGTCAGGAGTGTGGCGCTGAGCATGCCGTGTTTCCAAACACAAGCTGAGTGTGTGTGTTAGGGCCCATGTGCTAGTGATTTCACCGCTCTCCTCTGTGTATGCTGGGATGACAGGGGCTGAGGTCTGGGCGGCCCGGTGCCGGCACCACCACTGTCAACAGGGACCCGAAACTGTTGAAAAAAAAGAAGGTGTGCTGGTTGCTGATTGGCTGTTGTCCTTGCAGAGGTGATACACTAAACAGTGTGTCATGCTCTCTCCAGACTTAGAAAAGGTTATGCTGAGGACACTGCAAAGTCTTTGTGAGCAATAAGATTGATGCCACTCTTGTATTTGTCCGTCAAATATAAGGCTACAACCAGCAGTTGGCTAGCTTAACTTAAAGACTGGAAACAGGGGAAAACAGCTAGCCTGGTCCTGACCAAAAGTAACACAATCTGCCGACCAGCTAACTAAAGCTAACCGCATGCTGTCACCATGAGGTTCAACCAGTGGAGACTCCAGGAAATCACTCCGCCTGGCTAAGAAATACTTCCGCACATAACCCCAGCAAAACCAGAAATTGTTGTTTGTACACTTCGGTTTTGGTACAGATAAAACAAACGAGATGTATCATGTTAATTGGTGAGCTATAGAGTTGCTAGTGGGTGGATTTTGCTACCTTCGGATAGAGCCAGGATAGTTTTATGCTAAGCTACGCTACCCAGCTGCTGGCTGTAGCTTTATATTTAATGGGAAAATTAAATATTTCCCAAACGTATTTCCCAAAATGTCAATCTATTTGTTTAAGGATTTAAAACTTTCAAAACTGACTGAAAATTCAATACGCATTGCTATTACTAAATGCTAACAGCCCCGAATCCACCAAGTACTTGTCTACATATCTATGCTATATTACTCCGTGCAATGAGATGAGTCCGTTTTCCTAAACAACTACTGAGAGCAGGTGCAGACTCCCTCTCGGACCTCTGGAGTCCAGGATGTTGCTGTCTGTCTAATGGCGTCTCTGGTGTTTGTCTGGCTCATCCAGACAGAATTCACATAAAACCTGTTGTGGCCCATTTGTCTCTATACAGATCCTTTTCAGGCGGATTCTTCTGGGCTTATGTAAGTCTTTGGGTGTGAGGAAAGGAGACTGGAAATTTCTTCAAATCCCAGTGGATGTGCACGGAGTCATCTGATTAGTGGATGACATGCTGTCGGTCTGAGGAATGTTATGACAGGATCCACATCCTCTTTAGCGCTAAGCAGATGTTCCAAATTATACTATGAGCCTTATTAATCTTCTCTATAACCAGGGAGGGAGAAGGTGTGAACAGCAACTTCCACTAAAACACTGGATTTATAATGATAACTAGAGCTATTCATTTTCTAGTAGCTGTTCATATTCAGAGCTTTGACATTTACCATCCACAGATGTGCACCTATTATAAAGCACTAATGCTTAACTGAATGACCTTACACACTGTTCATATACATGTACATGACTACAAACATACTCTGTGTGTTTGTGTGACGTGGAAGGACTTGAAGGACTTGGATGATTTCTGAAGTTGATCCAGAGGGGGGCACTGTCTCAAAAGGCATTAGAATTTAAAACACCACCAACTTCTACTATGTGTTATTTCTCTGTGACATGTATTTAAATCTTGTACAGAATATATCACAAAAATAATGCATCTTATACAATAAAAGTGGTTTTAACTCTTTTTAAGCCCACTTCAGAGAAAAGACAGTCTGGACTACAATTAAATCTTAATTTTTGATGCTGAAGAGGAAATTTGAGCTCTGAATCATATATTCCTTATTTATGAGACTTGAGGAAAAACCTTTTCTTGTTTAGTTTTTCATTTTAATGGCAATGGCAATAGGAGAAGGTCCAAAGAGGCCTGACTTCATCACAGTTAGCAGCTCCCGTGTTCGGCTCACATTTGCTGTTTTATTGTCCGTCTGTTCGTGGTTTTTGGCTAAACCCGCTTGCACTCACACAAGTGTTCTGAGATCATATTTGGATGTCGGCGTAA
Organism: Macquaria ambigua; assembly: GCA_008360985.2. Lineage (NCBI taxonomy): Eukaryota > Metazoa > Chordata > Actinopteri > Centrarchiformes > Percichthyidae > Macquaria > Macquaria ambigua. The sequence continues at coordinate 15,489 of VMKM01000013.1, read as the reverse complement.
CAATCCTCTTGAGCAGCGTGTTGAGAATGTAATTGGGAGTTTGCTTTCACGTCAGCCGAATTTCAGCAGTTTCTGCAGTGTTTTTAGGGTTTCTATTTCTTGTTTAGAGCTGATTGTGGTTCCAACACTTGAAACCCAAGAAGGTCACCCTGCTTTTATTCGATCATCATTGCAGGTGGTTGTGACAATGTGAAGGGCTGGTGAAATACCACGACAGTCTCCAGTAGATGGTAGTAGTGGGTAACTCAAAATGAGGTTTCAGCACTGCAGACGAAATTTGAATTAGTTTATTCATTAATCAAGGTAACATGATTCAAATACTTTTTTGAAGGGCTCACTGATGTTTTGATCAGTTATACATTAATGATCATGTTTGGTGAAACTTGTTCCTCCAGCAACCTAAAAACCAAAAATGTACTTGTTCTAAAAAATACATATAACTGCTACATTCAAGGTAATGACAGAGTGGGCATTAGTCTGTAAACAAATGTGACCCCACTGTAACTGGGATACCTAATATTTTTTGACATACAGTAAGGTATGAGTTACTTAGTGGTGGATATTAGGTGAGGCCTTAAGTACTATAATTAGAGAATTTCCCCTCAGCTTGTAGCGTGCCACATCAGAGCAAACACTGACAAGCTAACAACATTTTAAGCTACAATACTTAAAATAAGCTAACTAGGTGTGGCAGGTGAGGTCACATCTCAAGAGAGTTGAACATTGAGCTAGCTAAAGACCCATTCTTTCGGTTGCTGCAGAAACAGTAAACAATAGAAGAATGGATACTGGACATTCATCAGGTGGCAGAAACACATACTAAGTGTCTGCTGAATATATAACTAGACAATTGTTTGCTAACAGGTTAGCCAACTTGCTACCAATGGAGTTGTGCAAAAGGCTATGCTTCTGAGTCTTTCTGCCCACTTGTGGCGAAAAAATGTCTTAATATAGCTCTAAAATATTTCTGTTTGCTGCCATTCATTTTAGTGCAAGTCCTAGCATCAATATCACTACTGGCGAATACCTTAATGTAACAAAATTCCAACTATTACTTTAAACCTGCATTAACTGACTTTTTGGCCACTTGGGGGCAGCAGAAACAAGCTGTAGACACCACACTGACATTGCAGTATATCAACTTATAAAGTTAATACGGCAAACAGTTGCTAATTTACACATCGAGCAGCTACGCAGCAACATTAGCATTCATGGAGTCGTATCTCTGGCCACCTGGCAAAGGTAAGTTAGCTAAATGCTAATGCTAAACTGTTCATAAGCTAGCCGCTAACTCGGTCTCTCTGCTGTTTGGTGTTCAAGATATAGTTCTGTAGTACAGAAACAGTGAAATGAACAGTGAACATACTGAAGCCCTACTGTGTTAACTTTTCTATGACTACAAACGTATTGGAGCACACTGGGTAGACCTCCTTGCATCCAGAATCACATAATATTTCATGTGAAAATCTTCAATCGGATATCTAAGAAATCATTGTCTGGTTCACAACTTTGATGCTCAACAAAAGAAAACTCCTCACTTGCTGAGCTCAGACTTTACAGCCGTGGCTCACCTGTGAATGTTCAGATGAAGAGCGGAATGTTTTCATGAGTTAATGATTTCCTCCGTGAACAAAAACACGCACACAGGAAAACTGAATTCTTCATACCTGTTACCCTGCTCATGCCTCTCAAAGCTTAACTCTGTTCAGGCTCATGTTCTTCCAATTTTCTTTAAAGGCAGCAAATCCAATTGATACTGTTCCTAACTAAGATAAAAGAGCCCGTTGTTTTGGCCTGATGTCATCTCTAACAGTAATGAAATTGTCTCAGTGGGGGGGATCTGGTAAAAGTTTAACACAGATGAAATTTACTGTATCTGGATACAAATATGTTGGTTTAAAGATTCATTGAACAGATGGCCTCTAATGTAAAAACAGCCTTTAATAGGTAAGATATTTAAACATCTTCATGCCAGATTAATCTTTTTAGTCTTTGATGGAGTTTTCTAAATGCCACCTACAGGATAAATCAGAAAAACATAGAAAAAAGTTGTCACTAAAACCTTATTATTCTATTATTCTGTTGCCCCTTTAACTTTTAGTAATTTAAATATTGTTTCGACTGCGTGTTTCCACACAGTGTGTGCGTATAACCCGTGTCTAAACTGTTGACAGGATTGTTTCCAGGAGCTCATAATGAAACACAGATAATTTCATCGCAGTGTAAACTAATAAAGGAGGACAAACAACAGCTCACGAACATAATCAAACCTGATGACAAGTGACAGGCGAGCATTAGCTGCATTTCACAAAATTAACATTTAACTCTCCGACAGGGCTAAAAGTCACATTTGAAAGGGCTATGAGTAGTTCATGGAAGCGATTATGCGGCTGGCCTGTGGCCCTGTGAAGACCCTAACAGAGACACGAGGTCAGAGGTCACGCAGACCATTAGCAGCGTCATTATGGGGTTTCGCTTCACATTTACATGCTGCAGACAGAACAGAACCAGAGCTAGAACCGAAACAAAGACAAGATTAGGGCCCTCAAAGCTGTCAGGAACACTCTGAAGCAACACACCAGCATTTATATGTATGCATGCATGCATGTGTGTGTGTGTGTGTGTGTGTGTGTGTTTCTTTAAGAGCATTAGCCACTTGCCGTCATTTTCCCCCACTTCATTAGAGATCTGTCTCTGCAGAGAGTGAGCTTTATGTGGCAGCTGAATACATATAATTCATCATAATCCAGTTGATCTCTGAGATGTTTGCTCGAGCCTTAGCGAGCTCGATTTCCCTGATAACCCAGTTTGTGGAGGCTTAGATGTGCAACAGAATGTGTCGGAAAGTAATCTTAGGAAAGGACACTATGAAATGGAGTTTAAAGAGTGCAGGGTTGAGTTACAGTTATCAACTAACAATAGCACCATATGATATGATCCTCTTGATCTCCTGATAATTTAACCAAAATGAGAGACTTGTTTGCGGTGTCCGTCGTCTCTGGCGGTGTTAGTGTAGATTAGGAAGCTAGGAACTCTGTTTCATATTCATGGGCTGATGGGGGATGGTGTGGTGAGAGGAATTTTACCCGCCTCACTTGTCCACTGCTGCTTGTGTATTGTCAGATTTTGGAACACGCACAAACCTGTGCACACACAGACACACACGCTCCTGCGGAATGGTTTGTGACTCTAATGGCCCTTCCTTTGGGGGCACTTTTAATTGTTTGGTCATCGTCTCCATGCTCAGTGTGTCACAGTCAATAAAGCCACATTAGAGGAGACAGGAGGTGAGGGGTGAGGAGGCCGACACAGGGGGTTAGGACCTCGGCGTGGAGAGAATATAAAGCGGCTAAACCCTCCCAGAGTGGCATTCTCCTGCTATCAGAGCTCTACGGAGGACGGGCTGTCACTGTCGCCCATTGTGAGGCCAATGACTCATTCTTACTCGGGGAACAACCTTAAAAAGTCCCAGGGATTTAAAAAAATGGGGACAAACCTCTTGGATCTGCTGCAGCTGATGTGTGTGTGTGTGCATTTGCATGTGTGTGTACGCTGATTTGAAATGAGAATAGGCCAAACTGCAACCAAAAACCATATCCTTCATTTAGCCAATTAACTCCAAACATCACATAATTCATGATCAGATATCATTTACCTCTTGCAAACCATATAATTTTTGGTAACCTTTGCTAATGCGTTCAAAAATAACACAGAGCCTCTCAGGCAGAAAACAAACCAAGCAGAGATTTAATTTGGCTCATATGTTGCAGCAAAGGGCTTTTACATGCATGGCTGCAGCCCTTTATTTGATGTAACTTGCTTTTAAGCTGCTGTCAGTGATAGCCATAACATGTCACCAGAACCTGGGAAGTGCGCGATGGTGACTGCGATAACCCTGCGCCATGGCTCGGCCTCAGAGATCTCCCTGGTCTTAACTGTCACTCTCAGCATCTGCAGACCACCAAGCTAGTCCTACTGACCTCCCTGTGACCTGCTCCACCTCACTGTCATGAACTCTGCTCACCACACACCCACCTATCTGTCGAATGCAGGCCTGTATACCGTTCTACTACACACTCCATACTATAACATTTATAAGTTCATCCTGAGTTCTGTCCATGTTTAGTGCGTTGTTATTGCTGTTTTAAAAGTGTCATATCTGCTAACTAGGGATGATCAAATATCTGTTTTCTGATAAATGCAACTATCACTGGTAAAAAAAAAAGTCTATATCATGCAACTTTTAAAGTAATTTAACTGTGTGGCTTGGTGAAACCAGTGTGTTTGGCTAAACCTCAGTAGTTTTATGTTGGTGGTGACAGGATATATTTGACAGATGACAACATTGTAAATTTAAATCCATTTTTTAAAAGATCTTACTGGATTTACATGTACTATTAAACAGTTGTGTAGTTACCACAACTAATTGTAATTGTTGTTGTTGTGAACTAAATTTACATTTTACCAACGTCTTCACTGAATTCTTACCAACTGACATGCACCAGCAAATCTCATTTCCCATAATGGAGCCTGTTTAGATGAGAGAAATAAACTCCTCCAAAGAACATTTATGTAAACTGTGTTTCCATTAGTGTTCACAAAGATGATCTCTATCTACATCTTCGTCCCAAACCTCAAGTCAAAGTTCAGCTGGACTCTTGACAGCTGCACGGACCTGGTAACATGGTCCTGCAGCATAGATGGACTAGTGTTTCGCACTATGACCTTATCTCTCCCAAATAACCCTGACTGGTGAGCCTGCTGACTCAAGTGTCAAGATATGCACGCAGTCATGCACCATTACTGTAATCACTGGAAAAAACATGTCACCCATCAATGGATCAATGCACAAGTATATGAACCCTCTAGTATGCATGTAAACATGCTTACAAACCTATCAGATTAGTGTGGAGCCCACTTGTGTAAAACTACAGTATAAACATGATGTAAAATATGAAATGCTTCAAATGCTACAAAACAGTAGTGGACACTGGAGAAGTGGTTAGGCCTTAACAGAATAGTCAAATATCTCAATCTTTTTTTTGTTATTCATTGTTGTGTAAGTTAATTATCTTTCCCTGTTTATTGCTATTAAAGATTGATCCCAGCTTATGTTGGGCAGAGAGCAGGCAGACAAATCCTTCACATTTATATTCACTCCTGGCATAGTGGCATAACTGAAAGTCTTTCTTTTTGTAATGAGACACACAACAAAACCTACCACGTTGCCTCTCATTTGAGTCAAAAACTGTATACTGAATATGGATGTTTGACAAATGGAGCCTAATTTTATGTAACTTTATTTCTGCTTTTGACCCAAACTATTTTGTTTAAGTTGCATATGTTTCAGGCAATCAGTGAAAATATGCTACTGGCATTAAAGTCTTGTCCTTTAATTAGTTAAATTGAATCAAATTGAATTCAGTTAAATCTGCCTGGTCTGATAACAGCTCTTATTTGCACGAAACAATGTATGTGTGAAGGTCTGAGACTGCGTTGCCAGCGCTAGGAAATTAAAGCTACCAATACACCTTTGCTACAAACTATGTGTGTATATCCTGTATACATTCATATAGATTGTACTCTTATTGTAACTAAAAATGGGCTATTGATGATTATTTAAGTGTGAATGAATGCACACTTCCACTAGGAGGCTCTTACTGGGATGTGAATAAACTGAACACAGACCAGATTATTGGATTTCACTGGTGCCCCTCCCTGCTCTGTGTCTGAGGACAAGTCTCTGTTGGACACATAACTCAGAAGTGGTTCTTGGACACACTGTTCACTCCATATAAATCCTGGTCGTTTTATGAGCCCCTGGTTTACTAAAGCTGTCCCCTTCTTTCTCTCTCTCTCTCTCACACACACACACACACACACACACACACACACACACACACACAGCCCTCAGGTCTCTACTGGGAAGGTCACACACCTCGTCCTTGTATTGAGACTTCAGATGTGTCTTTTGGTGTAAAAAAACACAAAACGGACTCATTGCACAGACGTGTTTTTCTCTTACTCAAGCGTACCTTGGTTATGTGTTGCAAATCCCTATCTTAGCTAAACTTTAACAGTCATCAAAGACCCTCACCACACTGGTCGACCCTCACCATGTAAAGTGTACCAGCAGATCTTCGCACCAACGTGGCAAGTTAGTGCTGTACCATGGCTGAAAGTTAGAGGCCACAATTTCACTTTAGGTCCTTGTCTTGTGTGGCCCACAGTTTAGAACCCACCTGACAAACTAATTTATGATCCTGTTAAGAGAAACACTGCCCAGGATCTTGAAGGCTGGCCCCAGCGCTGCTACAATATTTCACGATTATCAGGCTATCCCTGGCGGTATCATAAAACACCTCATATTACCACACTTCCCTGTCTGTCTCTGCCGCGGCCTTTTTTACACCCTCTCTGTGGTGGGTCAAAATTTAAGGCACTTCCAGGAGGCCATATTTTCTTCCAAAACCAAAAACTGGTGTGTGTCACAAGGTTGTCGGACGTATTGGTCATTAAAACGGGGAGTTGGCCAAACTCCTATTATTGTTCATATATTCTTCAGGCGTTTTCAGTACAACACATATTGTTGTTTCAGAGTTTTGTTTTTGCTGACAGTAATGCTGATGCAGAAAGAAGGAAGTTAGAAGTCACAAAGGGACTGCCCACACCAGGTTTTACTGGCAGGTCTTTCACTAAAGCGTATAATACTGGTGTTGATTTTAGCCGGCTGTAGACGAACTGCAGTTAGCCCAGTCAATGGCACTGTTCAAGGCCTCTCCATCATTCTCAGTGGGCAGAGCTGCGACTAGCTCGTAAAGCTGCTCATAAACTGACACTAACAGAGCTGGCTCGGCCCAGATACATAAAGCGTCCAAAGCAACACACAAACGCATTAACGGCACGTTATTAACAACAACTCAAAGCACCGGCGGTTCTTTTCACCTGAATAGTACGCATGATTAAAGAGGCTTTAAACTGATAAATGTTTTAACTTAACTGCATTAAAACTCGTTTAAGAGGTGACCCATGAATCACCCTGAAGTGATTTGACTGAGAGCTCAAAATCAACAACAACAAAAAAAAGAGTAAGTGGAGGGCTGAATTAAGACATGGAGTTTAAAACCTCTTTTGTGTGATGAAATATTATAATCTTCCAGAGTATGGGGAGATTGACCTGTCAAGCCCGCACTGTATTGAGCAAAGGCTCAATATTAGCTCAAATAATGGCCCGTTTTGAATTAGTTAATCCTACTATTATCTGTAATGAGAACAACTGGCCAGACCCAGTGACTGCTTGGCTGGGAATCTGTTTTGTGTCTTTGCTTACGGTTTTAATTGTAACAAGCTGAGGGGAGAAAGCAAAAAGACTGAAATCTATTATGCCAGTGTCACTTGGGCAAGCATTCCCATCGGAACATCACAGCAATAGGGGTCTTTAGGTGCAGATTCCCACCAGAATGGCACAGAAACCCAGCCAGGAAAGCCAAAGGCAGGTCTAAAGGGAAACAACCTCATTTTACTGGAAAATTGTTAAATTGAGAAATCTATGAAGCACAAAGATTGCAATCGAATGGAGCAACAAATGGAGCAGACAAAAGGGGTCAAAGGTTTTTGTTTTTTTGCAGTGAATGGAGGCACAGTGACTGAGGAATGAAGACAGAGCAGCATTTAAGGGCCCACAAAGCTGTGCATTTAAATAAACAGGGTTACGTCCTTCTCCTTTGGGCCCAATGAAGTCCATCAAAGAACATGGTAATGCCCCACTGAATGGACGCAAGGACTCCCAAACTCCCGCCTTTTCACTTCGTGTGAAAGAATGTGACATAATAAACGCAACACCCCATGAAAAACAGACATAAACTGAGCTTTAAATATTTTCTGCCCTGGTTACAGCATTAAATCATTATTAGGGTTGCCATGTGGGACGTTTGGCACTGTGCAGATGTCATTATTTGTGGGAAGTTAATAAGTAATGTTGTGCCCTCAAGTAGTAAAAACAGAAATACAGGAATCAATATTAATTGCTGAGGGGCAGGAGCACTCCCAACAGCAGTGGAAAATGTGTCAGTTCTGTTGTAGCCAATAAAATTGCGTCTATGCGGCTTCCAGGATCATTATCAGTGTACAGGTTCTGCTCATCCATTAATTCAAAAATGTATCATAACATAAAGTGATGGAAGATATATTTAGATCCTTGATGTAAGTAGAGTAAAGTAGTGATACCACAAAGTAAAAGTCCTGCATTCAAAATATTATTTGAACCTGCATTAACTGATTTGTTTGGCCACCTGGGGGCAGTGCAAAAAGTGGTAAACACAACACTAACATATTATCACTTCAGTATTAGCATTAGCATTAGTTTGGAATTGTGTTTCTGGCCACCTGGCAAATGTAAGTCCAATATTTACTCTCATTTTAGCTCTGTTTTTGGTCTCCACCAACTCCTGAGGAAAATATCTGGCACTTTAGCTGCCAAATGCTCCACTCTGTTCACCAGCTTGTCGCTAACTGTGTCTGTCTACCGTTTGGTGCTGAGCAGGTATTGTACAGTGGGTTTATCAGAGATTTTTTGTTGAAAACAGCTGCCTGCTGCTGCTGGAAACAACGCTGAACCAAAATCAGTAAAGTTACAGACCATAAAACCAAAACAATTAGCTAAAAGATGCTAAAATGCACTGTGGAACTGAGGGAAGCTGCAGAGTCAGGTGATAATTCTCAGTCGGTTCATCACTATGAGCGACCCCTTTCACATTACACATGGTCATTTGATCCATTGTTAAAATAGAAATGTTGATTGGTGCAGCTTTAAATAAAAGGTATTAGCTTCAAGCATATTAGCAAAATATACTGGGGAGTTAAATATAAAAGTACTCATGCAGAAAGGCCAGTTACATACAGTCGAGATTTTAGCTAGTTGTTATATTGGGTAGTTTAATCTATAACAATGCATCATAGTTTTTAAAATTAACATATGTTGTAATGTTTGTAAAATCTTAATTTTCCTTCTGAAATGTAATGGGGTAGAAGTATAAAGAAGCTAAAAATGGATATACAATACACAAGTACAAGTACTTCAAAATCGTAGTTAAGTAAAGTACTTAAATACACTTAGTTACCTTCCGCCACTGCTGAAAGGTCACTGCACTGAAAATGAAACATCAGTCACACACACAAAAAAAAACATTTGACTAACTTAATCCCACACTCCAACATGAGCCAGATATCAGGAACAAGAGAAGATTTTATGATCCTGAACAGATGTTATTTTTCCTGCTTATCAACTATTTCTGTGTAAGTCCAGTCCAGTCTAGAGACAGGTGTTCCCCGCCAGCTCGGTCCCAGCTGAGCTGCAACATAGATGCAGCTCTTTCACTCGGCAGAGCATCCACATTCCAAGTACTTTTAATTTTACAAGAGCCCAGGGGCCACTAGACTTTCTCTGGCTCTGGATCTATGGTGTTTGGGCCTGGATGCACTCCATGGACCCAAGCCTCACACACACACACACACACACACACACACACACACACACACACTATCCTGTGTAAATATTGCAGGCCAGGCCAAATTGGGTGGCAGCATAGTGTTGCACGTCCACTCAGACATCTGTTCATTTAACTGTTATCTGCTATTGTGCCCTCAGGTCGTCTCATTTGGAAAGCCACTTTGTTAAGCTAAGGGGAGGGAAAGGAATTCTATGCTAGGGTTCTGTTTGAAAGTTAGCTAAAGGTTGTATTTAGCTCAGATAAATGGAAGGATACACAACTTACGGGGAATTTTGCTGGCTTTGTAGGTGAAGTGTCGAGGCTACTTAGCAGTCATAAACAGGGTGTGGCTAGATGATGATATATTTCTGGTTTTCTGGAGTGCAAATGAGTACACAGCATGTTTTTCTCTTTCTGTCGCTTTCTCTCTCTCCTTTTTCTGCAGACACAGTATCTCGTGCCGCCGGGTACGAGCCCTCTCTTCCTCCGTATAAATGATTAAAAACCTTCATTAGCGTTAGGTGATATGGCTGCAGTGGAAAAGGTCTTGGAGAGAGGCAGGAAAGAGAGGGAGAAGATGGAAAAGAAGACAGGGAGAAGACTGGGAAAGGAGAGGGGGGTGGCAAGTAAGAAGAGAGGAAAAAACAGATTGGGGTGAGGGAGGGGTGGAAAAAGAATGGGAGGCAGGAAGCAAGACGGTGGGGAGATCAGTGTGATGAAACAGCAAAGGAAAGAGAAGATGGATGAATTAGATTTGAAATTTAATGTTGATGGCAAAGGATGAGAAAGATTGTTCCAGCTGGGGAAAAAGCAGGGTTTCACTTCTGTTTGCATCCTTTCTTTGAAAATTAAGCATTTCTACAATAGGATCTGGTTAACTGTATTATTTCCAAGACAACTTTTAGAAAGATTTGTTTGTGATTCTATTGTCATTTGGAGCAGAACTCAGGAGTCTTGACCTGCGGATATGAGTCTTATTACCGAATCATCTCTAATCTGTTGTACAATCCTCCTCTCTAAGCCCTTGATTATGAGTGCGACTTTGTCCTTAAAGAGCTCCTATTTAAAAGCTGGCACTTTCTGCGCAGGTTCATTCATCAGACTGGGAGGTCCAGTTCAGATGAGCAAATTGAGGTTTATTTGCTTGACTGCTAAAAATCTACAGAACACACTTCTAAATAAAGCCTGGTAAACTTTGCCTACTGCGGTTGTGTCTCTTGTACGTGTGTGTGTGTGTGTGTATGTGTGTGTGTGTGTGTGTGCGCAAGTGCGGGTGGCCTCCATAAAAGCAGATGTTACAGCACAGTGCAGCAATAAATACAACCACTACACTTTATTCCTTTAATCAGTGATTTACAGCAAACTACTTTAAGCCAATGACACGGTTTGGTTGCATGAGCAGGAGCTTGGCTTCAGCCAGCACCTGTTATCTTTGGCTCTGATAGTGTATTTATCTACTTCTGGGCAGAAACACCTGAGTGCTAAACATGGTTCCAAGTCCCAGGAGAGATAAGATAAAAAAGTAAATGAAGCCAAAAATGAACTGGAACTCTTGCACTCGAACTCGCATATGAAATGCTGCCAAGAATGACTGACTTAATGATTTGAACAATTTTACTTACCTTAAAATCACCTTGATACCTTCTTTTATTATTGAAATGTACTGCTTGTCTTTGTTTTGAAATATCTCAACAACTGTTGTAGGGATTGCCATGAAATTTTGTACAGACATTCATGGTCCTCAGAAGATAAATCCTTTGGGGATCTTTCGGCTTTTCCTTTTGCGCCAGTTTTAGTTTTTTCATGAAAAAAAAGACAATTGTCATGAAATTTGGTACAGACGTTCATGTTCCCCTCAGGATGAACTGTAATAACTTTGGTGATTCCTTCTCTTTTAATGTAGCGTTTAAGACCAAATAGTTGTGTTTAGTGCTAATTAGCAAATGTTAGCATACTAACACCCTAAACTAAGATGGTAAACATGGTAAACATTAAGGGGGTGTTCAGCCATTATTCACGCAAATTGGACCAATAGACTGTTTGTGCAGTCCATGTTGTTTGCTTTGTTATGAAGCAGACTCATAAAGCACTGGGATAAAAGTTTCACTCAAGCTGGAACATTTTCAACTCTTCTCTCTTCTGTTTACACTGCCCCTGGCAAAGCCGTAGCTAATTGTACCCACTCACGTCTTTCCATTAAACTTTGTATGTAATCGCGCTGCCTCTAAAATTCACCTTGTGCTCTCTCTGAACACACCTTAATACCTGATAAACATCAGCATGTTAACATTGTCATTGTGAACATGTTAGCATGGCGACATTACCATAGCTAATTTACACTCTAAATTTGGAGCTTACTATAATCTTCTAAAAGATTTTCAGCCAATAAATAAGCTCATTAAAAGAACTTTTATATTTAAATTAAGTCAACTGTGAGGTACGGGATAGCACTAGATCATGGCAGAAACTGGAATGACACTGAACTTGGATTGTATGTTTTTCTCTTAGATAACATACCTACTTACTAACATCTATCAACACACTGTTGATAGATCTACTGTCACTAATGAGACTGCCTGTATGAGATATGACTCAGTTATGACAGATATGAACACCCATGACACCATTAACTCCAGCGCTGTCATTATGTAAGGCTGGAGACATACTTTCACATTCGGCATGCCGCATGCCACAGGTAAGGGCATCTCTGTGTCAAGGTCCCACCCCTCCCTCCACACTCATTACAGCCGAGCGGCCACCTTTGATAGAGCGCTGGAATGTCTTGTTTAGATCCACTCCCAACCCTCACCTCACCGCTTTCCAACTCCACGACAGGTCCTGGTTATGTGTAGTTGTTAGTGGTTTACCACATTATTAATGCTTGTTGATGGATGCTCACTGTCTCGTAGTCACAGGCTGGGGTGGGGGTGGGGGGGTCCTTACATTTCTGTCCTTTCACAGAAACGGTGACAATATTCTGCATGTGCAGCAAACCAGATGGGGGAAACAGAAGCAAAAGGAGGTGATGCTATCTAAAATGTGCAGAGTGAGCGATTTCCCGTCTCTTCCGTTTTTGACAAAGAAAAGCAATTAACAAGCAGTGAGGAGGCTAATACTTCTTATTACAGACCTTTGACAGCCAAAGCGAGGCACCATAGAAAAGGTGAAATTACACTGGGGTGGATGGAGAGAAGGAATAAATGTGAACCTCAGCTATAGGATGTAGCTATTTTAGATCTGTCTATGGACCTACTACAATGTAAATTAACTTCTCTGTGGACTCTGCTATCTGCAGAGGACGGACACAATAAAAAGAACACGTGTAAAATATAATGCATTCCAGCACAATATCCATGCAATAAATACAACTTTTGTGGGCTTTTTTGTTGAGCCTGTTTTGTTGAGGTGTTCGTTCGTGGTCATTTTTGAGGCTGTAGTTTGTGATTGGTTCGTATTGGGTTGCATTATAGACAGCTTTCCCATTCACAGACAATCCAGGGGTAAAAAACAACATTGCCACAATGTCATGATAGTTTCTACAGGTAGTGAGAAATTAACTGTCCCAAAACATCAACCGGCAACACAGGTTAAAAGCACAGAAGTCCCCACCCACATAAGCAACGTTAGCATGAAAATAAAAGTAACGTTAGCAGCATAAAAAAAAGTTACATTAGCATATAGCTATATACACATACTGTACTGTAGGAGCTGCCGGCTGCACAAGTTAAGAACGATATCAGTAACGTTAGCAGATACTGTATATGCCAGATGTGTTACATTAGTGCAAAAACTCATGTTAGACGACTGCAGTGTAAAAGGGCTAAACTTCACTTATAACAAACTGTCAATCAAGATTTCAAAAGTATTATTTATCAGCCACACAAGATCATGAAAAGACTGCACAGCTGTTTGATTTATTTCTCTGAAAAATTACAAGTGTAAGTGCGTCGGATACATTTTTCAACTGTCTACCACACCATGGACTTCCATTCTTAGTAAGCTGGACAGTCATTTCATTCTTACTGGACCATTGGCCCTATCCTTGAAGAGAACCTGATTTTTTACTTAATTTTTTACTTCTTTACTTCAATATTACGAACATTATTGGTCTTGACCCAATGTAGCACTCCATATTTTTTATCTTCATAGATCTAGTCATCTTTAGACAGTTTAATGCGTAAATGTTATATATTATACCTTTATGCTTTCAATAAGACAACCTCTGGCAATGCAGATAAACACATGGCACTCAGCACTGTAATGAAATATCCCTGTGGGTAACAAGTAGCAGGCTGACACAGTCTGAACAGCTGCCTCAGTCATTGTCCCGCTGTTGTTCATACAACCACAAACTGCAACAATAGCGGGGCTGAGCCCAGAAGAATGCCACACACACACACACACACACACACACACACACACACACACACACACACACACACACACACAATCTTGCCTTAAAGTGTACACACAGAAAAGAAAAGAAGTCTTAGGAGGAAAAATGTCTCACCTCAGCAACAGGATAGTAAAGTTAAGTTTAGGAGTGTTTTAAAAGGGAAGCTGTGTCCCAAAAAGAACCCATGCCATTACGTAGAATTGAAGCAATTCCTACTGAGACACACCCATGAGTGTTTGTATGTGTTAGTTAGATGAGAAACCTAGTGCCAAAATTTTAGTTTTGTTAGTTGTGGTGCACTTTGCTGTAAGTGCAGCATTTAATCCCTGAAAAGTGAGAAAATGACCAGTTAGCTCTGTTCTGATTATAACCTTTCAGTCTGAGGTTTTCACCTTTCCTGCCTCTCTCCAGGACTTTTTGGCTCCTTTGACTCCTGTCAGACTTCATAAGCAGGATCCCAAGTTCTTTCCAGAGGTCTCTCCAAACTCTAGCTCATCCATCACTATGATCTCTATTATGGAGCGGGCTCCCTACTGTGGTCAAGGACCGTGATAACAAGACAGCGTAGAAACAGATGTGTGTAAAGGTGAGCCGAGTGCACGCTGCAAATGGAAAAGGTGAGCAAACACCTTTATTTATCACGGGGGGGTTTTCATGAAGAAAAGGACTTTTGAAGTTTAGGGTTGAAGAAGAAGGGCAATCACTGGTCACACTGCATAGCTGCACTACAGCTAAACTACAATTGTATTCACTCTACCACCATCCCCTCCAGATTTGACTTCTAACACGTACAGTATTTAATCACAGAGTAATGACCCTCAGGTTGTCTGTCATCTTTGCTTTGGCACAGTCACGCTTTTCAGGCCAATTCACAGCTGGGTATTCCTGGCTCACCTCTTTACCCTCTGCTTAATTTATCTATTTCCTTTGAGAATACAGGACATCTTTGACTCCATGTAATGAAGAAAACCTCAACTTGTCCTGTACGAATTCCTGACTTTTTTTGACTGATACCTCACAGGGATCCACCAGCTCTGGGACGGAGCAGCCGTTCGTATTCTCAGGTTGTGTGACCCTATTGTCTCCCTTGTGTTTTCACTGCTGTCAGGAGGGAAGTGTGATAAAGTTGCCTTTTCTTTGCCTGTTTCTATGTTTGACTGTCTCTGCAGTCGGCCGGTTGGTCTCCTCCTGCCGCGGGGGGACTTTGGGCACAGAGGCGATTGTTTTACGCGAGGTTACAGGAAGGTCAGATCCAAAATCAATGAGGAAACAGCTCTGCTGCTCTAAACTCTATTTCTGCCAAGCAGGATCCTCTGAGAGGAGCTGGGATATCAGGAACCCCAAATGGGAGGATCGTTAACATGACAGATAGAGGGAAGAGGAGGGATGAGAGGAAGAGAGAGAAGAGAGCTATTACTCGTGTGAAACGTGAAACGCACAGGTGTAATGGAAGTATAATGTTTTCTTGAAAACATTCTTGGTGCTAAGCAGAATTGTATCCTCTCGATCCATTTCCCACGTCAAAGTACACTCACTGAATGTGAGAAGTATAACGTTTAGTTTCATACAGCTGTACCATTCAAAATGAGGACAGAAAAATAAAAC